>OZ005734.1:278938867-279676367 GCA_963930755.1 Eudasyphora cyanicolor | reverse complement strand
TTATTTATTTTATTTATTTTATTTATTTTATTTATTTTATTTATTTTATTTATTTTATTTATTTTATTTATTTTATTTATTTTATTTATTTTATTTATTTTATTTATTTTATTTATTTTATTTATTTTATTTATTTTATTTATTTTATTTATTTTATTTATTTTATTTATTTTATTTATTTTATTTATTTTATTTATTTTATTTATTTTATTTATTTTATTTATTTTATTTATTTTATTTATTTTATTTATTTTATTTATTTTATTTATTTTATTTATTTTATTTATTTTATTTATTTTATTTATTTTATTTATTTTATTTATTTTATTTATTTTATTTATTTTATTTATTTTATTTATTTTATTTATTTTATTTATTTTATTTATTTTATTTATTTTATTTATTTTATTTATTTTATTTATTTTATTTATTTTATTTATTTTATTTATTTTATTTATTTTATTTATTTTATTTATTTTATTTATTTTATTTATTTTATTTATTTTATTTATTTTATTTATTTTATTTATTTTATTTATTTTATTTATTTTATTTATTTTATTTATTTTATTTATTTTATTTATTTTATTTATTTTATTTATTTTATTTATTTTATTTATTTTATTTATTTTATTTATTTTATTTATTTTATTTATTTTATTTATTTTATTTATTTTATTTATTTTATTTATTTTATTTATTTTATTTGTTTTATTTATTTTATTTATTTTATTTATTTTATTTATTTTATTTATTTTATTTATTTTATTTATTTTATTTATTTTATTTAAATATTTCCTTTCAGTATTTGTATGAATTGTAGAGCTTTGGTTTTCTATTTCAATATTTGAGTAGTTTGTAGGGTATACACCGCATTCGGTGTCCAATGGCATTTGTTATAAGTGCGTTAATGGCGTTTTGCTTTTGTTGATGTTCCTTCTTTAGTTTTGTCTATATGTTTTCATTTTCAAAACTAAATATTATTATTTTGCGCTAATTTGGCTTCTAGCCAAATTTGAAAACAAAAAGTTATAAGCTAAACAAAACAAAAACAGACCATTGCCTGCCACTTTTTCAAAATTAAATTTTATGAGTTTTCTATTTTGCATTAATTATCAATGTCTTCGTTCTATTTGCCGTAGTTGTTGTTATCATGCCTCAGATTTCAACAATTTATGCAGTTTATAATATACCAATAACATTTGCAAAAGGACGAGTAGGAGGAGTGGGAGATGGTGGGCGACTATCAAGGCTTGGAATGAGGTTTTCCCTAAAATCATTGAAGTTCCATAGCGATAAAATCAAACTGGCGTCTGTTTTTCGCAGCAAACTGGGCGAGAGCAGACAAAACCCAGACATGAATTGAAAATTTAAGGAAATTATAAAATTTATAGGTGTTTTTTAACTACTAATGATGCATAGTCGGTGGGTGGGTGGCATTGGAATGGGTGGAGTGGGTTGATTTTGGGGGTTGTGAGTTGCCATTTATAATGTTAAACATTCTCTCTGGGGGGTCGGAGGAAATATTGCTGTTTATATTCAGTTTTGTTATTGTAGTTCTTCGTCTTTGGCATTTTGTCGTTGCTGTGTATGTTTTTCCTTCCATCTCCATTTGTTTATTTATTTATTTTCTGTATTCTTTTTCTTCGTTTTTGGCAAAGAAAATTTATGGTTTACATTAACAAATTTCCGTTTTGGGAGCATTTTCACAGAATGTGCATCGTCCCCAACCAACACACAACATCTATGTACTTGCAGAAACAAACAGAATGGGTCACAGTGGGAGATAAAGGGAAAAAACATAACATTTTCTAATATCGGTTTTTGTTGTTTTCCATTTGCATTTTCATGCCTATTAGGTAGATATCCTAAACACTAAAATAATATTTCGAAAATGTTGATGTACATTTTTTGTAGAACATTATTTTTTTAATTTCAATATTCATGGAACTTACCTTTGAATGTTTTTTTGGTGTTTGTGTTAAGTTTTGAGGTTAAGTAAAATTTCATAGGCAACATTTTTGTAGAACATTTCATCCCCGCCGATCCCAATTTTTAGGGGTGGTTTTTACAATTTGTTAAAATAGAGCCAAAAATCACTGTTATGTGGGGGATCTAACTCTGAGGGAATTGATCAGAATAAAAACTTGTATTGGCCTCGGTTAACGGGAATATAAGTCTAAATTTTCCTACATTTATTTCAACCAAATCGGACAAGTCATTTCCGAGTTATGATAAATTTTGTGCAGAAATGTTTCAACAAATTGACAATTTCCCCACAATTTTGCGATTTCGAAGCTCTAGCTGCTGTTTTTTCAAACCAATTTGTTTTACATATTTTTTCTCCTAGTCTATACCAACAATTATGCTGAGGGCCGTAAAACTAAATTCCCATGGATTAACTAGATATAGCTATTAGAAAAATTAAATGTTCTCTGAAAAAATTCTCAAAATCAAGTTTCAGTCAAAATAATCGCGATAACGGATTTTCCAATAGGGATGATACGATTTTGAAGTGACGTTTCGGCCATTTGTAATATCCCAGTAAACAATTATTTCCGACGTGTCGGACGTCGGCAAATTCTAGTAAGTTTCATTAGACATTCAGTCGAATTGTCTAAATTTTCTTTAGACATTTAAACGCTTTTCTGTACAAAATCGGTCAGACAATTCTGCACATTCTCTAAAATTCCATACGAGATTTACACGACATTTCTGCACTTTCTCGGAAGGTATTTTTGTTTTTTTTTTCTTAATCGAGAATTATGCGACGTTTCTGCACATTCTCGAAAGGGATTATTGTTGTTTTTTTCTTGATCGAGAATTTTACGACGTTTCTGCACATTCTCGAATGGTGTTTTTTTCTTTTCGGAAGTGAATTTTTGTCTTGTTTTATTTCAGTTACCATGTGCCAATAATTCAAATCCCGCAAAATAGCTAACTTGTTGTTGTTGTTTTGCATACAATCGTTTGTTTGTTTTCATGCATCACCTCTCATTTTCAATTGTGCCACGAAATAATCAACACGTCGCGGATAAGCATTTATTTTTAATTATTTATTATTATTATTATTTTATTTATTTATTCAGAAAAGTCGAACCATTAGTCAGAAACCGGTCGGACAAATTGGACCAAATTCGGATGTCTGGTTAGACTTCATTGCGAAATTGGTCCGACAAATCTGGCAAATAGTCGGAAAAATGTCGGAGAAGTCAGACCAAATTCGGATGTTCTGTTAGACTTCCTTCCGAAATTGGTCCGACATATCGGACAGATAGTCAGAAAAATGTCGGAGAAGTCGGACCAAATTCGGATGTTTTTTTGGACTTCTTTCCGAAAATGGTCCAACAAATCGGACAGATAGTCAGAAAAATGTCGGAGAAGTCGGACCAAATTCGGATGTTTTTTGGACTTCTTTCCGAAAATGGTCCAACAAATCGGACAGATAGTCAGAAAAATGTAGGAGAAGTCGGACCAAATTCGGATTTTTTTGGACTTCTTTCCGAAAATGGTCCAACAAATCGGACAGGTAGTCAGAAAAATGTAGGAGAAGTCGGAACAAATTCGGATGTTTTGTTAGACTTCCTTCCGAAATTGGTCCGAAAAATCGGAAAAATTTCCAGAAACCGGTCGGAAATTCGGACCATTTTCGACTATTTTGTTAGACTTAATGCAGACCTAATTGAAACTTATCGAAAAATCCTTCCGAATTTCCCCCCGATTTTTCTTTAGATTTCTGACGAATTTCCCAAGACAAAAGTTACCGAAGTCGTGTCAACCGCTCACACGGTTTTCTGAACAATTTCGAAACAAAGTCGGCATCAGAATCGCCTACTTGTGCAGAGTTTCTGACTGACTTCGGACCGAATTCGGAAGAAATTGTTTGCTGGGATGTCATGATATGTCATTTGTTTTTCATTGTATTCAGTAGTGTTTACAATTTCATCATGGAGAGATATACGCAAGAACAAGGTTTACAAATTATTAAATTTTATTATCAAAATAATCGTTCTCCAATTGCAACTTTTCGTGCGCTAAGTCCATTTTTTAAATAAAAAAAAAATACTTTCCAGTCAACCAAAGTATTGACATCCATGAGCAATATTTTAGCTCTCGTCAAGAGCTATCTTTTTGCCATTGACCGATTGTGACTACGTGCCACACAGAAAATGAAACAATTGAATTGATGCGTGAAAAGTTTGGAGATTCGATTATTATATAGTTGTGATTTAACTCCATTGGACTATTTCTTGTGGGGTTATTTGAAGTCATTGGCCTTTCGAAATAAACCAGACTCTCTTCAAGCTTTACAAGTTAAAGGTGCCATTCATGACATACGACTTGATTTAGTGGAAAAAGTGTTTGAAAATTCGGTTCATCGAATTCGTTCCTGCAGAAGAATTCGTGGAGGCCATTTATTTAAAACTTAATGGTATCGATTGTACTTCACATTAAATAAAAAACGTATCCTTAACAATAAGTGTGTTTTATTTTTCAAAGAAATCATATCACTCTTATTGGAAAACCCAATATAAAATCCTAAACCTAAACCGAAGTCAACTTTTCATGTGTTGCACTGTGTCATTAAACGCAGTATATATAGTACATCGACGAGAACAGTGGGCATAGGTCCACTGAAAAATTAAATAGCAAGAAAATCGTCCATTCATATAGCTATATGTCTGTGTAACTCGAATCACATGCATTTAGGAAAATCACTTTCAATAATTCTGTAATGAGGTTTCATTATGTTTTTGGCAATATCTTTTTAAAAAACAATGTTAGAGACAAGGGAATTTCACCTAAATTTAGAGGATTGTTAGCAGAATATAATAACTCAAATCATTCTTAAGTCGGCTTAGGCGTTTTCGATTGTCACCATAGATGTATCCATAAAATTTATTTTTGTCCCACTGTTCACGAGCAACCATTTAAACAACAGAACAACATCTAGCAACAATGGCAGCCAACAACTGTAACAATGACAGCAACAGCTACAACAGCAGCCGCAGCAACGGCTGCAGCAGCAACAGAAAATGTTGCCAATAAATTACTATCTAAATGTAATTACTGTAGAATTTGTTTCGGACTTCTTTTATTCACAAATACATACGAATGTATATATAGTCAGTCAGTCAGTCAGTCGTACGGGCGTTCGAACAAACAAACATTCATAGAGCGGGCAAACATATTTTATTAATGGCCAAAATGTTTAATTGTTGACTGAGAGTACTGCACTGCAATTAAGTGATAAATGTGGTGTTCAATTTGTTTTATATATATATTTTTTTTTTCATTTTTCCTGTTGTTCATTCAGTTGTCGTTCGTGGCGGCGGTCATTTGTTTTAATAATGTTCACATTTTGCTTTTACAACTTTTTAAAATGAATTGCTCTGAACTGATGCTGCTGTTGCTTTTGCTGACTGGGGTAATGTTATTGCAGTTGTTGCAATATATATATGAAAATATCATTATTGTAAATAAAAAAAAAAGATGATTTCATTTGTGTCCGTCTGATATGTAGTGCAGGAATTGCAGACTGAAAAAAACTGTTTAAATTTCGAGGAATTCTTATTATTGTTTGCAAATAGAAGAGAAATGGGGCGACGACCAAATGAATTTAGATGACAATGAATTCTCTATGAGTCAGTCTGTTTAATGGCGCCTGAAAATTCTATCAACTATTATTGAAAATGATGTTGGCTCTATTGCTATGTAGGGGAACTTAGGAAGAAAATAGACTAAATTAGTATTTTATTAAGCCAAACTTCATTTACATATGAAGCAGGTATTGGGTAATCTAATGGTGATTTCGATTCTAAAAAATGATTCCCCGTCGACGTGAAATACTAAAAAATATTTGTCCTGATGTATTCCCCCGAATTGAACATTGCTCCTTTTGCAAAATTCCAAAATGTGGTATAAATGTCCAGTTTTCGGGAAAAGAACATTTTTTTGAAGAAACGAAATCGCCACAAGTTTAAAATTTGGGTCTTCTATAGCATACAGAGGCGAATTTACAGGTCAAATTTTCAATTTTATTAAAATTATTTATTTATAAAAATTAAAATTGTTTTATTTTTACAATGTGACAATACAATTTAGTTATTGTTCATAATAAATCCAGTAAATTTATGAATTTTCATTTCTGTACCCCATGGCGTATGACTACTATTAACTATTAAATTTTTCAGTATAACTCCCATAGCTCTGTCACACATCAAACGATTTTGCTCAAATATAAAGAATTTTTCATATTTTTCATGCCGAAAAAGACCGAACAAGATCTTTCAACTACTATTCTAAAAATTAGTAGTTTTAATGACGATTTTCTTCAAAAGCTATATTTATAAAAGCCAGCACAAGAACTAAAAAAGAAAAATCCAAAACCAGAGGAAATTGCAACTGTATTCCATAGTATTTTCAAAAAATTGTATAATTGTATACACCAGCAAATTACCGCATGTTATGTGATGTTTCAATATATTTTTTGAGTGATAACGGGATGAGCTATAGAGTCAAGTTCCAAATCCATTAAATTTAAGAATTTTAATTTTTTGTACCCCATGGCGTATGACTACTATTAATTATTAAATTTTTCCGGATAACTCCTATAACTCAGCCAAACATTAAAGGATTTTGATCAAATAGAATCTTTTAGAAAGAAAAAACGCAGATCCACAAACGCTGTGTGTGCACCAAAATGTCTTCTTAATGAATCCAGTATATTTCGCATAGTTTCAACATGATTCGGATGGAATTAATTGATTCACATCAAGTTATATAGTTTTTTTCCACACACATTATGCTGGACAATCAAAAAGGTTACTCATTTCAATGATGAATGATGAAGTGAAAACCGCTGAAGGAAAATTTTTAACATTTTTCCTACCGAACACGACCCTTTTCAACTTTTATTCTAAAAATTAGTAGTGTTAATGATGACACAGATTTTCTTCAAAACCTATTTTCACGCAAAATAAGTTTGTCACCCCAAATGAAATTTCAGTTTAGTGCAAACGAGAATTGTAGTTGTCTTATATTTCGTTTCGCAGAAACTAATTCTTTTCCTTGCGTATATAGTAATGTCAAACTTGCTGATTTTTCATAAAAGTGTGAAATCTACAGTAATTTTTACGAGAATCATTTTTTTCGAAAAAGGCGCCTGCAAATTACTGCGAAATATGTGATGTTTTAAAATAATTTTTCAGTGCAAACAAGATGAGCTATAGAGTCGAGTTCCTCATGAAAAGTATTTACAGAAGGATACTCTAAATTTCTTCCTGAGGGTAAGGGTAAGTATATATATTTCTTGAATTAAGACTATTGACCCTGAACCAGACCAGAAAATGTTGCATTACATATATCAGACTCTCATATATACCCAAACCGATGAATGGACACCAAAGTGGTACTCATACCCAAAGCGGGAAATTTTGCACACTAGACCAAAGGACTTTTGAACAATTCGGAGGATTTCTGGAACAACAGCACCTCACAAAAAATCAAAAATTCAGGAAAGCCAAAATACCTTTTTTCTCGCAGTAAATTTGGTACTTAAAAGTGTACAGTTGAGTGTTGGAAAAGTAACCAAATATTGAACATACCTAGGAGTGTCATATAACGGGTGATCCAAGTAGAGAGATCACGTGTGAGTCGTGTCATGCTGTCATGTTATTTTTGTTAAGTATTGTTTGGCATTTCATCATGGAAAGACAACGATAACAAATCGTTCAACTTTATTAAGAAAATTCACGTTCTGTGAGGAATGTGTTTCGTGCATAACCGGCCTACTGAGCGTGCTATTCGCAACACCATCACCCATCTTGAGACCCAGCATTCATTATTGGATAATATTCGACCGAATAGACCACGTCCAGCACGCAGTGAAGAGAATGTAGCGGCCGTAGCTGAGAGTGTACACGAATACCGTGGAGAGTCGATTCGGCGCCGTTCTCAGCAACTCGGACTGACGTATGGAACGACTTGGCGCATTTTAGTCGAGATCTTAAATTGAAAGCATACAAAACACAGCTTGTGCAAGAACTGAAGCCGCCCGACCTTCCCAAGCGACATCGCATCGCTCTATGGGCTCTTGAAAAGTTCCATGAAGATCCGACGTTTTCGAGCCAAATTTTGTTTAGCGATGAGGCCCATTTCTGGCTCAATGGGTATGTAAACAAGCAAAATTGCCGCATTTGAGACGAAGAGCAACCTGAAGAGATTCAAGAGCTGCGACTTCATCCAGAAAAAACAACGGTTTGGTGTGGTTTGTGGGCCGGTGGAATCATCGGTCCATATTTCTTCAAAAATTATGCCGGTGAGAACGTAACCGTCAATGGCGACCGTTATCGTGCCATGATAACCGACTATTTGATGCCAGAAATTGAAGCTCGTGATCTCGGCGACATTTGGTTTCAACAAGACGGCGCCACTCCCCACACATCGCATCATTGGCCACCAAGATCGTGTGATATCACACCGTTAGATTTTTCCCTGTGGGGATATGTAAAGTCAAAAGTTTATGCGGATAAACCCGCTTCGATTCAGGCCAGCAGGGAGCAAAACATCACGCGTGTCATTCGCCAGTTACAAGTCGAAATGCTCGAACGAGTCATTGAAAATTGGACTCAACGGATGGACCATCTGCGACGTAGCCGCGGCCAACATTCAGACATAATGTTCAAAAAATAAATGCCAAAGAATGTTCTTTCAAATGATAATAAACATTCCACATTCAATTTGAATTATCTGTGTTTTTTCTTTAAAAAAGTTGGGAACCTCGAACTGGATCACGCTATATAACGGGTTTTCCACTAAGAGTGGTATGATTTCTTTGAAAAAAACACACTTATGGTTAAGGAAATTCAAAAGCTTTTTATTTAGTGTGAAGTACAATCGATACAATTAAGTTCTAAATAAAACGTCATTCAAATGGCCTCACGACTTTTTCTGCAGAAACAAATTCAATGAACCAATTTTTGAGCACTTTTTGCACTAAATCAAGTCGTATATCATGAATGGCACGTTCAATATTGACTTGTAAAGCTTGAAGCGAGACGGGTTTATTTCGAAAGACCAATGACTTCAAGTAACTCCACAAGAAATAGTCTAATGGTGTTAAATCACAACTTCTAGGAGGCCATTCAATATCACAATTTCTTGAAATAATCTCCAAACTTTTCTCGCAACAATTCAACTGTTTCATTTCCTGTGTGGCACGTAGCCACAATTGGTCAATGGCAAAAAGATAGCTCTTAACGAGAGCTAAAATATTGCTCAAAGGTGTCAAGATCGTAGGTCGACTGGAAAGTTTTATTGGATTTTAAAAAAATTGACAGCATCATTTTCAAATGTGAACGGAAAGTTTATTTTTGTTGTAGCTCCTTAACGGTACGTCGGATAGGGAATCGATCAATGGCAAAAAGATAGCTCTTGACGAGAGCTAAAATGGGTGTCAAGGTCGACTGGAAATTGTTTTTTTTTTTTTGATTAAAAAAAATTGACTTATTTTGATAATAAAACTGAATAATTTGTAAACGTTGTCCTTGCGTATATCTCTCAATGATGAAATTGTAAACACTACTAAATACAATGAAAATTCATCCCTATTGGAAAATCCGTTACTATGTGTGGAATAGTGAAAGACTCAGAGTAGTAGTATAGAAGTTATGAGATAATTAATATTTCACTAAATTGTTACCTTCGTGGGGGAGGTACTCGAAGGAGTGGACTAACAGAGTCTATCTTAGCCTGAGATGGAGAAAAATATTAACGCATAACAAATTTGAAGTCTATCGGTTAATCATCTCGAAAGTTATCGTGCGCAGACAGACGGACAGGCTTGCGGACATTGCTCAAATGGCATAAAACGGATTTCCGCCAAATATTCTTGGATGTGTTACATCGATATATCCTTGTTTACAGTAGTGGGGGTATAAAAAGTAGATTATGTTTAAAATATCTTACTTCTGCCAAAAGTGCTATAATTTCTACATTTGTCCACAGATTATCTTGAAATAGGCATTGTTTTCTTAGTTAGTATTATAGATTTCAAAAACTAGAACAAACAATTTGTTTGCGATTTTTTTTTTCAAAGCGATTTATTTGAAAAAATTTTAATTTTTTCTAATTATTTTAATGACAGTTACTAAACTTCTGTTTCCGCGTGAAAATGTCGTTACTAACATTTGTAGTCCTTATAATTTCCTTTAATTTAACGTGTATCCCGGCTTTATCGAGCTTTGCTACTTATAATATGATCCAAATACTAATGGTATCTTCCAAGAAAATGGGAATTTTAAAGAAAACTGTTTTTAAAAAAAATTACCATAATTTTTTTTCCTGCCCCAAGGCTCCATATTACACCAGAAAATGATATGTACTGCCCTTCGACAACAAATTTGTTGCATAGTGTAATTAATATACATTTTTGATCTTATTATTGGTAAAAGTTGTTGCTGAAATACTCACACCATTTACCATCCAATAAACATTATTATTTCGAAACTTACCTAAAAGTAGAAAAATAAGAAATAATTTATTTAAATAGGGCTATATTTTGAATGATTTAAAAAAGAAATATTTCACAAATTGATGGTATCAAAAATACTTTAACTTTAAAATTAACATAACAAATATATACATACATACATATTCTGCACTGAATCATTTAAAATTCTTCAATGTCAGTTGTTATTGAAAAATTCGAAAATTTGCATTACAGTAGTAAGAAATCTTTAAATCTTGTGAACATTCTATATAACATTACAAATTGCAGTTCTCATTTCAATATTAAACAACTTTGCTTTTCCAATACTGGTATGTATCGCAGAACTGCGTGGCCTCTACTTAATACTGTGTATTGCGGGTGACATCATATACCCTCCTCCAATCAAATAAGACTCATGTTAAAGCGATCAAATTCTCATCAGTTCCAGCCAATTGTTGTAGTTTTGGGCGTCGTGTTTTTGATTGCCACTCAATAGACCCCATAAAACTGTCTGCAAAAATGGAAATTGCACACACCCCATCCCTCCTTTCCGGCCTGGCAATCATCAGACCACTTACATTTCACTCTGGACAGATAGACAGAAAGACGGACGGACGGACGGACGGACACACATTCAGTGAAATTCAATATAAAAAAAATTATTTTAATTTCTTAATTGGAAACAATTTTTTTTGACATGTCTGTGCTAATATAACAATTCCTCTTGACACTGCAAATAAAACTGGGAGATGGGAGTAAAGAGAACGAAAAATCCACTTAAAATTGTAAACTACAAATCAAAATTGTTTTCCATTTCACCCTCCCCAAAAAAACAAACAATTATGGGAGGACAACTGGGGGAGGACAACTGGGGGAAAATCCACCACTTTGCAATTACTATCCCACAAAATCATATGCGAATATGCGGTGGAGGAGGAGATGTTTGTGGTCGTTGAATGTATGGATGGATGATCTAATACAATGTATGCATCCGTCATCTTTTGGTCCTTTCGGTTTGCGTCATTTTATAGTTTTCACAACATAAATTCACGCTGAAATGTTAAACATGAAATGCTCTATCTCTCCATACAATATCCGGCATACTTAGTTTACTACACACCATCACACACAGATAGATAGATAGATAGATAGCATAGTATCCCAAATACTTTGTTGAATATATGATGGTCATAAAAGTTATGGCCAAAATCTGTAAACGCAGACGACAACAGTCGTTGGCGTAATATGACATGCAGCACAGTGGGACGAAAGTAAAAGCAAAACAAAAAATCAAAGAAACCTAAAGAATCGGTAGAATTAAATGAATCAAATGTGTAAATGAATTAATAGAATGAAGCGAATCAAAAGTATCCGAAGAATCAATAGGATAAAAATAATAAGAAGAATAAATATAATCAAAAGAAGGAAAAGAAGCAAAAGAATTCAAAGAATTTAGAGAATCACAAAAATTAGAAGAATCAAGTGAATCAAAGTCTCAATATAATCAAAAGAGTCAAAAAAATCCAAACATTCAAACGAACCAAAAGAATCAAAAAACTCAAGAGAAGCAAAAGAATTCAAAGAATCCAGAGAATCAAAAAATTAAAAGAATCAAAGTCTCAATATAATCAAAAGAATCAAAAGAATCCAAAGGATCAAAATAATCAAAAGAATCAAAAGAATCAAAATAATCGAAAGAATCAAAAGAATCAAAAGAATCAAAAGAATCAAAAGAATCAAAAGAATCAAAAGAATCAAAAGAATCAAAAGAATCAAAAGAATCGAAAGAGTCAAAAGAATCAAAAGAATCACAAGAATCACAAGAATCACAAGAATCACAAGAATCAAAAGAATCAAAAGAATCAAAAAAATTAAAAGAATCAAAAGAATCACAAGAATCAAAAGAATCAAAAGAATCAAAAGAATCAAAAGAATCAAAAGAATCAAAAGAATCAAAAGAATCAAAAGAATCAAAAGAATCAAAAGAATCAAAAGAATCAAAAGAATCAAAAGAATCAAAAGAATCAAAAGAATCAAAAGAATCAAAAGAATCAAAAGAATCAAAAGAATCAAAAGAATCACAAGAATCAAAAGAATCAAAAGAATCAAAAGAATCAAAAGAATCAAAAGAATCGAAAGAATCGAAAGAATCAAAAGAATCAAAAGAATCAAAAGAATCAAAAGAATCAAAAGAATCAAAAGAATCGCAAGAATCACAAGAATCACAAGAATCACAAGAATCACAAGAATCACAAGAATCACAAGAATCAAAAGAATCAAAAGAATCAAAAGAATCAAAAGAATCAAAAGAATCAAAAGAATCAAAAGAATCAAAAGAATCAAAAGAATCAAAAGAATCAAAAGAATCAAAAGAATCAAAAGAATCAAAAGAATCAAAAGAATCAAAAGAATCAAAAGAATCAAAAGAATCAAAAGAATCAAAAGAATCAAAAGAATCAAAAGAATCAAAAGAATCAAAAGAATCAAAAGAATCAAAAGAATCAAAAGAATCAAAAGAATCAAAAGAATCAAAAGAATCAAAAGAATCAAAAGAATCGAAATAATCGAAAGAATCAAAAGATTCAAAAGAATCAAAAGAATCAAAAGAATCAAAAGAATCAACAGAATCAAAAGAATCAAAAGAATCAAAAGTATCAAAAGAATCAAAAGAATCAAAAGAATCAAAAGAATCAAAAGAATCAAAAGAATCAAAAGAATCAAAAGAATCAAAAGAATCAAAAGAATTAAAAGAATCAAAAGAATCAAAAGAATCAAAAGAATAAAAAGAATCAAAAGAATCAAAAGAATCAAAATGATCAAAAGAGTCAAAAGAATCAAAGGAATCAAAAGAATCGAAAGAATCAAAAGAATCAAAAGAATCAAAAGAATCAAAAGACTCAAAAGAATCAAAAGGATCAAAAGAATCAAAAGAATCCAAAGAGTCAAAAGAATAAAAAGAATCAAAAGAATAAAAAAATCAAAAGAGTCAAAAGAATCAAAATAATCAAAAGAATCAATGGAATCAGAAGGATCAAAAGAATAAAAAAAACTAAAGAAGCAAAATAATCAATGGTATTAAAGAATCAACAGAAAAGAATCAAACGAATCAAAAGAATCCAAAGAATATAAAGAATCAAAAAAATCAAAAGAATCAAAGGAATCAAAAGAATCAACAGAATCAGAAGAATCAACAGAATCAGAGGAATCGAAAGAATCAAAGGACTCAAAAGAATCAAGTGCATCAAAAGAGTCAACACAAAAGAATTAAATGAATCAAAAGAATCAAGAGAATAAAAAGAATCCAAAGAATCTAAAGAATCCAAAGAATCAAAAGAATTCAAATAATCAAATGAATCAAAAAGTCAAAGGAATTAAAGGAGTTAAAAGAATCAGAAGAATCAACAGAATCAAAAAATCAAATGAGTCAAAAGACTCAAAAATAATCAAATGAGTCAAAAGAATTAAAAGAATCAACATAATCAAAAGAATCAACAGAATCAAATGAATCAAAAGAATCAAATGAGTCAAAAGAATCAACGGAATCAAAAGAATCAAACAAATCAAATCAGTAAAAAGATGCAAACACAAAAAAATTAAATAAAAAAATAAGATTAAAAAAAAATAAATAATATTAAATCAATAATAGAACTAGTTGTGTGATTAAAGGAGTCAAATGAATCAAATCTGTTTAAAGGTGTAAAAAAAAATTATTAAAAAAATCATAAGAGAACAAAAATAAAACAATCATGGAGTCAAAATAAGTAAATCAGTCAAAGTCAACAAATGCTTCAACACAACACAACAAAACAAAATATATTTAAAGAAACAAGGATAAGAAAGGATCATCAGGACGAGTAAACAAAATTTAATGAATCTTAAGGTGCAATCCACGGATAAATTAAAAAAAAAATGTAAAAAAAAATTTGTTTCCGAGACCCAAAAAATTTGTTTTTGTTTTGAAACAAAAAAAATATTTTATGGTAAAGTTTTTTATAAATATTTTTTTTCTAAAATTTCAATTTTGTTATTGGTTTCGTGGCATTATCGAGCTTATACTTCAAAAAACCATAGTCCACATACTAAAGGTACCATCAATGGAAATTGGAATTTTAGAAAAAAAAACTTTACCCTAAGCAAATTTAGTTGTTGTTTCATAGAATAGAATGCCTTAATCTATACAAGAAAAAGTTTTTACGTCTCGGACTCAACAATTATTTTTTCTGGTTGCATAGTTTTGTCATTGTGTAGATAAACAAATGAAATAACGCCATAAATAAATTAATTATTTGCAATTTTTAGCGTTTTCCATGTACTGTCCATACCAAAAATATCACAGAGTAGATTAAAAATGCAATTTGCCCCCAGTGTCCCCTTTTGCCACTAGTTCCCCGAGGGCAGTTGTTGCAGGACGAACATGGACTCAAGGTCTCTGAACAACACCAGGACACAAAACATGTTATTGTTACGGTTATCCCAACTCTTCCCTTCCCCTTCCTTTCGCAGAGCACAAGTGTCGTCGCTGTTTGAAGGTCTGGGTTTGGTGGTTACTTTTCATATCACAAGGTTTAACAAGGACTTTTCGACATTGAGCATAGCCGGGCTACGTTGGTAGACATCCGTTTTTGGCAAACAAAAAAAAAATAACAAAATATGATTTCGTTTTGGTTTTTGTGGGTGTATGTGGCATAGATTGTGTGATGTGATGGTCTGACAAAACGTGCAACATGCAACATGCTCGTCGGATGAACAATGTTGCGGTATTGGTTTTAACATTCGAGTCGAATGGGAAGAGGACGAGTGGTAAACCCTTCAAAAGGAAAGTACGTTGTGCACTTTTCCGGGCTAGACTTGTGGTGAGTGGCATGAAACAACGAAAAAGACGACGATGTCGGCGGCCATCAGGAGGACATGTGTTCCATTTAGACGTGGGCGAAATGCAAGTTTAGACGGTGAGGTGGGTGGTGGTTGGCGTCTACATTTATGGCCAATGTGACATGGAAAGATATGTGTAAGTGTTTTCCAGTTGAAAAAAATCATGCGACCAAGCAAAGTACACACTTTAAACGGAAACTATGATAAGGGCAAACATTGCCTTTTTTTGGTAAATAACCCAGTTGAGATATTGGGAGGCAATTCCGAAAAGGCATTGAATACTTCATTTGGGGATTTCATTGCTATCAGAGATCGCCAGCGAGATTCTAACCGAATCTAGAATACTTCGAGCTATCAAAAGCTTTAAACCTTTTAAGTCACCAGGACCAGACAATGTTTCGCTCCCTGGCTCAGAGATATCTATATATGGTGTATCAATCAGGCCTGCATACCAACAACTTGGATAGAAACTAAACTTGTTTTCATCCCAAAAAAGAGAAAGCCGTTCCATATTGAAGCTAAGGTTTTCCGGCCAATCAGTCTATCATCATTTCTCTTTAAAACTCTGGCGAGATTAATAGATAGTTATCTTAGGAGTAAAATTGATCACAGACTAAAGTCCACTCAACATGATGCCTACAGCAAGGGTTTCCAACAAGAGGTGTTATTTTGAATCACCCGGTATTTCGGTAGCTGTCACTTTTGAAGCTTTTATTCTTTGACATTTGACAAGTAGAAACTACGCCATTACTAAAAATGGAACGATACACGATTCAGCAAAGCACTGAAATTATTAAAATTCGAAAATCATCGAAAAATCATCTTCACTGATGAGGCTCATTTCCACCTCGGTGGCTACGTCAACAAGCAAAATTGTCGCATCTGGGGCTCGGAAAACCCAAGAGTTATTGTTGATAAGCCCCTCCATCCTCAACGTGTGACTGTTTGGTGCGGTTTATGGTCCGGCGGGGTCATTGGACCTTATTTTTCGAAAATGAGGTTGAATCAATGAGGTTGGAGAGATGATTAATGATTTTTTATGGTCGAAGTTGGATGGCATTGATCTGGACAACGTTTAATTTGAACAAGATGGCGCTACGTGCCACACAAGCAACGAAACCATTGCTCTTTTACGGGAAAAGTTTCCGGACCGTGTTATCTCTCGAAGAGGTGATCACAATTGGCCACCGAGATCTTGTGATTTAACACCTTGCGACTTCTTCCTTTGGGGCCACGTGAAAGATAAGGTCTACGCCAACAGCCCAGCGTCGATTCAAGACCGCAAATATAGAATTCGTGAGGCTATCGAGGACATAGAGCAGCCACTTTGCGATTTGGTTATCAAAAATTCCATGAAAAGGATATGGTCCTGTAAGCGTAGTCGTGGTGGACATTTGGCTGATGTTGTTTTTCATTATTAACGGCATACCTTCATCTTTATTATGAAATAAACATCGGATCATTTATCTCAAAAAATTGCATTTTTCTTTGAATACCAAAATAACACCTCTTGTTGGAAAATCCTTTACTATGGTCATAAATTCAGCAGCTATAATTACGGCTCTAGCAAGCCTAGGTGTAGGTATTAGTATATGTATGTTCATTCATAGCCTTCTAATTATGAGACGCTTTCAGCTAGTTTAGGGTCAACTGACCTCCACATATTGGTCAGCAGGGGAAAGACCCAAGGGGATGTTCTGTCTCCTCTGCTATGGAATCTCTCATTGGACAATATTTAGCTTTCTCTGGAGATGATGGGTGTCAGAGTTGTTGCCTATGCAGATGACGTAGCAATAGCTGTTAATAGGAAGTTTCTGAATACCCTCAGAGACCCCTGCAGGAGGCCCTTCATACAACAGCAAGATGGGCTTCCGGTGATGGTCTTGATGCTGTACGCCATTGTCGTCTGGCGGACGGCTCTACAGAAATCTGTGCGAAGGTTCAGGGAATGGCTGTTATATGTATCACTAGTGCGCTGAGAACGACACCAACTGCTGCACTAAATGTTATACTACATTTAATACCGCATTGCAATATGCCGCATGCACTGCGATTAGTCTCAGGGAACTGACGCTATGGTCAGGATATGGCTACGGACACAGTGTCATTCTAGACAGAATGCCTGACCTTTTGATTACACTATGACTGAACCACTGTTTGACAAGAAGTATATCTGATAGATCAGAATGGAATGGTCGTATCTCAGGACATAAGAGATTCAAGACTTCTATACAGACGGTTCCAAACCCAATAACCAAGTGGGTTTTGGTGTCTTTTCTGAGGAACTTGAGTTATCGCTTGCAAAAAGACTGAAAGAACTTTAACTTAATATTCTGAATAACTCGAATTCTGTGGTTTTTCGTTAAATTCGTTTACATATTTGGATTCAGCACCGAATTTGGAGTTTTTCCTGAAAACCGGAATACTCCATCTTTTTTTGTTTAGCCACAGTGGGCGATTTTCAAAAATAAGTATTTAACTTAATATTCTGAATAACTCGAATTATGGGGTTCTTTCGTTAAATTCGTTTATCGTGTCTGTCATGACAGGTTACTGTCTTACTGCTCACTGACATCAATAGTGACATAACACAGAATTTGTAAATTTTCAAGTTAAGTATATTTAAAACAGCATAAACAAATAAGTAACGAAATAAGATGTTTTAAAATTCTGGAATGATCTGTAATATGGTTGTTAATAATAAACAAAAATTCGTTGAGGTAAATTAATGGACATTAGCAAAATTAGTAAGGCAAACTCAAAAATTTTAAATTTTGATTTATGGTACTCTTGAGGTAAGTGAGCGATTTGATAATCGATAATTCTTTTAATTAAAGGGTTTTCCAACAAGAGGTGTTATTTTGGTATTCAAAGAACAAATGTCATTTTTTGAGATAAATGATCGGATGTTGATTTCATAATAAAGAGGAAGGTATGCCGTTAATAATGAAAAACAACAACAGCCAAGCGGCCACCACGACAACGCTTACAGGACCATATAATTTTCTTGAAATTTTCCATAACAAAATCGCAAAGTGGCTGCCCTATGTCCTCGATAGCCTCACGAATTCTATCCTTGAGGTCTTGAATCGACGCTGGGCTGTTGGCGTTGACCTTATCTTTCACGTGGCCCCAAAGGAAGAAGTCGCAAGGTGTTAAATCACAAGATCTCGGTGGCCAATTGTGATCACCTCTTCGAGAGATAACACGGTCCGGAAACGTTTCCCGTAACAGAGCAATGGTTTCGTTGCTTGTGCGTCACGTAGCGCCGTATTTTTCAAATTAAACGTTGTCCAGATCAATGCCATCCAACTCCGACCATAAAAAATCATTTATCATCTCTCGATAGTGCAATCCATTCACCGTAACTGTTGATCCAACCTCATTTTCGAAAAAGTAAGGTCCAATGACCCCGCCTGACCATAAACCGCACCAAATAGTCACACGTTGAGGATGGAGAGGCTTCTCAACAATAACTCTTGGGTTTTCCGAGCCCCAGATGCGACAATTTATTTCCACCAATTTCTGTATTGCGGTCCGACAAGGTGCTTCACAACGACCCAAAAATGATTTAGTTTTGCGAACTGTGACTGCAAGATTTTCATCATTTGTATCCCCTCACCTTAGAGAGGAGTGTATATATCATTTGCTACGAGCCAAAAGTTATCAGCTCAAAACTTTAATACCAGTGCATACAAATACATGAAATTTTGTACAGTGTACTGCTTTTATAGTACCTAGAGTCCAGAGAAAAATGGGCGTCATTGTCCCGTCCCGAAATACCGGATGATTCAAAATAACACCTCTTGTTGGAAAACCCTGTACTTTCCTTCCTTTGATTCTGTTGACTTCGTTGATTCTGAGAATTTGACTTAGTTGGTACTGGTTTTATTGTTTGATCCTCTTGACTTCGTTGATTTTTCCGATTTGACCCATCTTTATACCTTTCGTTGGTTTTTATTCATCTGACTTCCTCGTTCCTTTTGCTCGTTTAAATTTCTCCGAATCGTCTTAAATTTCTATTTGTCTCTTCCTCTTTCATTTTCGGTGAATGTTCTGACTCTACAATTCTCCTTGTTTATTCTATTGGTCATATTGATTCCTGTGACTCCTTTATACTGTTGATCGTTTTTTATCCTATCATTTGATTTTGTAGTTTTTTTATTCCTTTGATTCTTTTGATTCTTTTGATTCTTTTGATTCTTTTGATTCTTTTGATTCTTTTGATTCTTTTGATTCTTTTGATTCTTTTGATTCTTTTGATTCTTTTAATTCTTTTAATTCTTTTAATTCTTTTGATTCTTATGATTCTTTTGATTCATTTGATTCTTTTGATTCTTTTGATTCTTTTGATTCTTTTGATTCTTTTGATTCTTTTGATTCTTTTGATTCTTTTGATTCTTTTGATTCTTTTGATTCTTTTGATTCTTTTGATTCTTTTGATTCTTTTGATTCTTTTGATTCTTTTGATTCTTTTGATTCTTTTGATTCTTTTGATTCTTTTGATTCTTTTGATTCTTTTGATTCTTTTGATTCTTTTGATTCTTTTGATTCTTTTGATTCTTTTGATTCTTTTGATTGTTTTGATTCTTTTGATTCTTTTGATTTTTGTGATTCTTTTGATTTCTTTGATTCTTTTAATTACTTTGATTCATTTGATTATTTTGTTAGTTTTTGCTTTTATAGTAAAATATTCTGCTTGGTTTTTCCATTTTTGCAACCTCCTGTAAATTTTTGAGGAACCACAAAAAAATAGCTTGTAATGGTTTTCTCGATTTATGATTTTTAATCATGGCATGTTGTCTACTTCTTCATATTCTCCGCTTTAAAACTCTTTTCTTGTTAACAACTATTAGTCGTAGCGTTTATTTTGCTAACGACCCCATGTATGGTTAACCCTTTCCGCCCAAAAGGTTAAATTTAATTTTTGGTTTTTCAGATTCCGTTTCCGGTGTTCTCCCCACAGACAGCAGACTAACATTTCCTTGACTTTTGTTGAAGGAAAAAAAATTGCTTAGATTTGCGTGCCAGACTTGGTGAATGGAGTAGTGGTCCCTCTAAACATTTCTCGTCTGCCTATCCGGCGTCGTCTTACCAACTGTCATGTGTGCTCAATCTCACGCCTCAATTATCCACCGCTGCACTCCACTCGACCGACTCTCACTCACGGGATGGACACCTCCATTAGACATTGGTTGGTTGCTTGGTGTCCGTCTGGTGTGTTTGTGGCTTGGTTGGTATTACTACCGGTTGATGGCCATACATATTTCACTATAGCCATCACCGTGTGGTCGTCTTGCACACTCTGCCATGGACACACTCGCACTCACAATCACTTGTAACGAATGTAGCCCCATTCACGTTCACGTTTTCATGTCATGTGATTTTGAACGACATTTGCAGATTAGAAGGATTTTCAACCGGATATATGACATTTTTTGCTTCTCCTTTTCGGTGGCAGTTGTTGTTGTTTTAGCGCTGGTCTATCTATGGTTTCCTGGTACGTGGCTTGGCGGTTTATCGATGGGTGCGTGTTTCAGGAACTCTGTGCATATATTTGAAATCATTTTTGCTGTTGACCTGGCCAAGAGGTTGATTGTTGACGGTTTTTCTGTTATTTTTTTCAATTTCACTGAATATTGGTTTATTTTTTTACATGCAAATTTCGAGAAGTGAAAACAAAAACGCCACCAATTAATTGAGTTTGGAAATTGGAAAATGTCATTGATTGGGGATATGACATGAAAGGTAGCCACAGTATATTTTTGCATCTCCATTATGATGGAAGTATTTTAAAAAAATGTTGAAGAAAAACGATGATCTGCATATATTTTATATAACACGAGTATATCCTCCCTTAGTTGGTCGATAAACTAGCATGGGACAAAAAGTCAGGACTCCATGTCATGATAAGAATTTATAATTTTAATGAAGTTTTACCTTACATGTTTTTTAGGACTAAATAACGAAAAAACTAGTGGTGTCATTCACATTACCCTCAGACGCATTAAGAAAACAAAATCCCGAACGAACAAAAACTATATTCTTTAAATAAACAACAAACTTTAAGACTCTCTCCCTCCCAGACCCATTAAAGAAACTAAATCCTGCTGCTGGCAGCTTATAAATAAAAGACAATTCTTATCGAGATCTCAAGCTAAGTAAAGATTTTTTCTTCCATTGACTCCAAAAGTCAAAACCATTTTTGGAAGGGAGTGGAGGAGATTAAAACGGATATGCATACAGTTTCCTCTCCAAAAGAAAAGAAATCTTGATAAGATTACGACTGGGAACCGAACCAAGAAACCCAGCAAAACATGGCAATTTCTTGACGCCATGAAACTAAATGACAGCAGCAAAAAAAATTTTTCACAAATTTTGGCAAATAAGACAAGAAACATATTCATTCAGATGCTAAAGCAAGAAAAAAAAATTGCAAGGCTAAAATGTTTACCAGAAAAACGTAAATAAAATCTACAAACAGTTTCGACAATAACTTTATATGTGCAACAATTCTTGCTTCAATTCACAGGACTAAACAAGACGACAACGAAAAACAAAATTATAGTCGGCAAGAAAATTCACCGAAAGAGACAAAAAAAAACCATCTTCTTCAAATTTGGCAACAAACACTCCCCAAATGTACGTATTTATGTCCGTCTGTCTGTCTATCCGGTCTATACACATGACTGTTAACTTGTTTTGTAGTTGGCCGAAAAAAACCTCGAAAGAAATGACACTTTTCTTAAACAGGGAGGAAAAAGCGCCACAAGAAAACCCGTCAAGAAATCGCTATAAACACATTTTACGACAATTACCGTTTTTTTCTTCTGGGCCTCAGCGGTTTTGTCTCAATGTGAAGACAACCAACCTACCAACGACGTCATGCAGTATGGCCCGACAGTTCAAGCAGCTATCCAAACATCCGCCTTTCAGTGGTGATGTAGAGTCACACTGGCTTTCTTCTAATCTGCAGAATGGTTGTTGTTGTTGTCGATGGCCTTTCCATTTCTCTGCTCTCGAGGATGAGTAAAAGAAATTACTGGGAAAACATTTTGGGTGTGGAAATTTTCTGGGGGGCGGTTCCAAACCACAAGTCTATGCTACACATGGATGTGCAGTGGGAGTCAAAAGTAAGACATTAGCAAAATTAAATCAACATTTTTGGATAAATATGTAAATACTTATATGTATATATGCTGATCTGTAAGGTGAGGTGATAAGAATGGACTCGATAACGATAATATCCAGACATCGACGATTTCGTCTCCAGAAAAGGGTACCATTTTTGAGGCTCACTTCATCACCAGCGGATTGTACTATATTTGGACCCTTTTATCCCAAAAAAAAAGTAATAATGTCGTGGCCTCCTGGTATTTTTAAAATTCTTTAAAATTACATCTCTAGTAGTTTACCATATTTGGGCCAATTGCATGTGAGTGATGTGTTCAAATTTCAAAAGTCTGGATTTCGAAAACCCATTATTGGTTCATTACTTGGAAATAATCTCTATTTCAGTGCATTTTGCCCCTATTTACCTAAAAAGTACAAAAAAAATAAAAATATGTTCTTAAGGTACTATATTTGGGTACATTTTGTTCCTGAAAAGTACTTTTTTTATTTTCTCTCTAGGAAAATGTACGAGACTATAGGTACTATAAAAACATTACGCTGCACAAAATTGCAAGTATTTTTGTGCACTGGAATCAAATATACAAGTCGTTAAATGTTTGTGCAAAATGGTCCATTTGTTTGGTAAGTACCAAAAGGAATGTGTCCACTTTGCCCTTTTTTCTCAAGGTGATAGCGATGGATAAACTAATGCTGTGTATGGAATTGCGGAAGATTACGATAAGTAAGATAAGTTTATTAAAGAATCAGTATTTTACTAAACTTTAACCCTTTGTGGAGAATGTACTCGGAGGAGTGGACCAACATTGTCTATCTTTGAGCTTAGCCTGATATAGTAAAAAAATAATATGTACCAAATTTGAACTCAATCAGTTACACCTATATACATTTATTGAGAGCACCAGCTCGTAGGTCACTCCTTCGATGTGTTACACCTTTGGCCAGTAGTGAGTATACGATAAAATCATGATTTTTTTTGAAAATTTTCCCGAATCCCATTCATCACCACGATGAATACCATTAATCACCACGACGAATCCCATTCATCACCAGGACGAACTCCAGTCATCACCACGACGAAATCATGCCCCGACTATTTAAATTTTAAAAATTTCTATAAATATTCTTCTGGTTTTAGACCATTAAAAACGGTATTGAACATAAAATTACTTGACTGCTTTGCCAGGTTCAGTTGTGATTATTCGGTTAGAAACGCAGTTCTTACCAGGAAAGGTTTAAAGCGAACGAACGAGAAGTATTCCTTACTTCTTATATTTTAAATCAAAAATAATCTCATCAAGTAATGTATTTTCCAACAGACGAATCCCATACATCACCACGATGAATACCATTCATCATCACGACGACCTCCATTCATCAACACGACGAATTCCATTCATCACCACGACGGACTCCATTCATCAACACGACGAATTCCATTCATCACCACGACGGACTCCATTCATCACCACGACGAATCCCATTCATTACCACGATGAACTCCATACATCACCACTAAGGTAATCAGAACACATATAGAACAGTTCAATTAAGCATAAACTATAAATTTATATTTATATCTTCAGCAAAATTGTCAAATAAATCTTTTCGTCGAGGGAATGAAACCTTATCGTTCCCTCGACGAATTTCGAAATCACCAATAAAATGCTCCGCTTTCGAAAAGAAGAAAAATATCCAAAATTGAACTTTAAAAGATCACAATTATGAATTTCGAGAGTCGGTAATTATAATATTAATAATTATATTATGTATATGTATTGTGAAATTTTGGCTCATTTTAGCATTTCTAATAAATTCTAATAGTTCCAATAATTTTTTTAATCACTTTCTTAAGCCATCTCTAGAAGACGATACAATATTTGGTCCCATTAACCAAAAAGGTATGTAATTTGAAAATACACTATTTTTATCCCCTCATCTTAGAGAGGACAGTATATATCATTTGCTACGAACCAAAAGTGTAACAAATCGAAGGTGTGACCTAAGACCTTAAGTAATCGAATGAGCAATGTCCGAGAGCATAACTCCGAAAGGAGTAACCGATTGACTTCACATTTGATATGTGGTAATATTTTCTTCTATTTCCGGCTAAGTTCGAAGATGGGAAACTTTGGTCCACTCCATCTAGTACCTCCCCCACAAAGGGTTAACATTTAGTGAAATATTGATCATTTAATAACTTCTATACTACTTATTTGAATCCTCTGAAATTCTACACATAGTATTAGTTTACTAGTCACTATTACCTCGAGAAAAATGGGCGAAGTTGCCCCCCCCTTTAGGTACCTCCCACACAAATGGACAATTCTGAACCAAAAGTTAATAGCTTTGAACTTTATTACCAGTGCATTTAAAGACTTGAAATTTTGTGCAGGGTAATGGTTCTAATTGGTACCTCCCACACCATTTACACAAAAGATAACAGCTTATAACTTTAATACCAGTGCATATAAATACTTGAAATTTTGTACAGTGTAATGCTTTTATAGTACCTAGAGTCCAGAGAAAAGTGACCGTTATTGGGACGCTCCTTTTGGTACCTCTCACAGAAATGGACCATTTTGCACCAAAAGTTAACTTGAAGATTTATGAATGTTGAAAATACGATATTTTTCATTAGATTTTTATATTTATATTGAATATTCGCCATTATTCCAGTTGGCATCGTTTAAATTTATGAAGTCGTCAATCTAAACAGTGTCGACTAAGAATAGACGTCGACGACGACAACTGGAATAAGGGCGATTGTTTTTGGCCATCTTTCGTCAACGTGCAAATTTTAAAAATTCATGATAATTCCATCTCTAGGAGAGAGTACAGAATTTAAGCCCTTTTGCCGTAAATATTAAAATTTCGCAAGTTCATTATGCCTCTGGTGGAGGATACACATATTTTTATACCCTCACTTTAGTGATACGAGGGTATATATCATTTGCTACGGCCAAAAGTGTAACACATTGAAGGAGTGATCTAAGACCCTAAGTATGTACGGCGGATATTCGTTTTGGGTCATTTTAAGTCGAATGAGAAATGTCCGTCCGTCTGTCTGTCTGCGATAACTCTCGAAAGGAGTCGCCGATTGACTTTAAATTTGGTATACTGTAGAATTTTGTTCTATCTCTGGCTAAGTTCGAAGATGGGCCATATTGGTCCACTGCTTCTGGTACCTCCCACACAAAGGGTTAACATTTAGTGAAATATTGATTCTTTAATAACTTCTATGGTACTTACTCGAATCTTCTGAAATTTTACACATAGTATTAGTTAATTAGTAGCTAACGCGACAAGAAAAATGGGACGAAGTTGCCACGCCCCTTTTGGTACCTCCCACACGAATGGACCATTTTACACCAAAAGTTAACTGCTTATAGCTTTAATACAAATGCATACAAATCCTTGAAATTTTGTATAGTGTAATGATGTTATAGTACCTAGAGTCCAGAGAAAAGTGGGCATTATCGGCACGCCCGTTTTGGTACCTCCCACACAAATGAACCATTTTGCATCAACATTGGACTGCTTATAACTTTAATACAAGTGCATACAAATACATGAAATTTTGTACTGTATAATGTTTTTATAGCGACTATAGCCTGGTAAAAAAATGGACATTATTGTACGGCCCGTTTTGGTACCTCCCCCACAAATGGACCGTTTTATACCAAAAGTTAACGGCTTATAACTTTAATACCAGTGCATAATAATACTTGAAATTTCGTACAGTGTAATGCTGTTATAGAGCCTACAGTCCTAGGAAAAGTGGGCGTTATCACCACGCCGCTTTTTGTACCTCCCACACAAAATGACCAACTCATACCAAAATTGAATAGCTCGTAACGTTAATATACCAGTACACATAAACGCTTATAGTTCGGCACAGTGCAATATATTTAACGAATCTGCAGTTTTCCGAAAAATAGGTGTATTTGTTTAACCCCTTCTAGTACCTCCCACACACCCAGGAAAATAATTGGTTGGAATTCGATTGTGACAATAAAAAAATAGTAAATACAACCACACCGTCTGTCGGTTGTATTTATAAATAAATGATTGAAACAACAATAATAACATGGATACGATCAAATGAAAACGCTTGCAACTAAATCGATGGTAGTATCAATCGAATTAAGATTGTTTTTTCATTGACACTCGGTTAGTTGTGGTAATCAATTTTAAATTTTCATTATAGTACCATATGATCGATTTTTGGTTGTGACAACGAATATTTTATTCTTGACAACAGAAATTGTATCAATAGACCAAATATTATTATTGCCACGAATAATTGGTTAATATAACAGAAATAATATTACTAACGGCCTGTTTCTGTATTTCTAATGAAAGTCTCTGCGAACGAAAACCAATCACTCACTTTCGTCTGGAATTTGGTTTCTCTAAGGTTCGCTCGTTCGTTCGCCTGGCTTTCCTTCAATTACGTTAACAATTTACCAATTGGCAAATAATGTAATTGCCAGGTCAATAATTTCACAACTTCCGACCTAAAAAAGCACACATTTTTGTATGGTCGACCTTAGAAAATACAACTCTGTATCCTTTACACTATTGGTGGCCAAAAATCAACCCTGGGTGGTTCAGCTGAGCTGATCCAACACTCTCATTTCTTTCTCTCTCTCTCACGTCTCTTTCATTGTGCACTGATGAATTTTTCCATCTTAGCGAGCTGCCAATGTTGACTTCTTTATGCTTAAAAATGTAAACATATGTATACAATTTTATTATTATTTAATTGTTTTTACCATAATTATATTTATATCTACTTATTTTTTGCTTTTAATAACGTTTTTATTGTCATTGTTCCTATCAGTCGACAAATAAAATAATGTGACTCGATCTGACATTTGTGTTCGCCCAGATGACAGCAAAGAGAGATAGCGAAACCAAAATTTACACTGAAATGATTACGTTTTCGTACGAGTTCATTATCGTGCGACTTTTGTGATGGTAGTTAGTGAAACCCAAATCAGCTGTTTGTCGTCTGGCAAGCGAACGAAAGCAAAATTTTAAGTTACAGAAACAGGCTGTTTGGTTGTACCAATAATTACCCAAATTAAGAATAATTAAATAAATTTTGGGAAACACAACCGAATGCTTGGTTGTTGTTCTTTTGTTGATACATGACAAACAAAAAATAAAATTATTCGACATAAATAAATCTTCAACATTTTGTTCATGAACTGATATGTAGTCAAATATAATTTCGTGTGGATAATAATGTGTGGAATGCAGAATATGCTGTGCAAAATGTTTTACATAAATAAAAGCAACAATCATGAAATTAAAAGCACAAAGTTAAGCGATATTTTCATACTTGTGTCAAATATTTCCACATCTCATAATAGTGATGAATTTGCAATATGAGATTCTTAATTTTGTTATGAATTGTCTGGTTTTTTTTTTGTTCAATAAATAAAATAAAAATTAATGGAAATGGATTTAAATTAATTGTTCGGAGTATATGACTGACAAATTGAGAACAACGAATTTGTAAAAACAGCTGGTTGTGGCAACATACAAATGATAGTAATAGCTACCATTTTCGTAGTTGGCGCAACCAAATATGATTGTTGTTAACATAGAAGGAGAAGTATACCACAACCAAAATGTTGGTTGTCCTGATGGAATCGCATGATAGTAGACAGAACTATCAAAATGCACTTGGCAAATAATTCGGTTGAGGCAACCAAACTGTTTTCTGTGTGTATAATGGGTACATTATGTGGGACCATTTTGTCTCCATTTGTATCGTTTTTACTACACTTCATAAACCTCTTCCCATTGGTACGACAATTCGAAATACTATGTGCCCAAGTTGGGCATCGAATTTTGTGATTTATTGGGAAAGGTACCATATTTATCCCTCTTTGTCCTTATAGTACCCTAAAGGTACTTTTTTCAAAAAAATCGCTTTCTAATATTTCATGTTTTTAGCTCTAGACTATCAAATCTGATGGCCGTAACCAATGTATTCCTTATTGTACCATTTACCCCTGAAAGCACAAATTTCAAATCAAATCCCTTCCTTTGTTAATTAAAATTAAAAACTGTAGCCAAATCGTGACTTTTAATTTCAATAAAAAAATATAGATTTTAATTAAAATTAAATTAACTTGATCAGTGTATCCTATGTATCAATATATTGATTACTGCTCCTTCGGAATCAAGTCTGTTAAGGTAAATAAGCTGGTTATATAGTTTAAAAATCTTTTTCAATAAACCAGATTGTTGTTAGAATGTCCCTAAGGTCAGCGAAAAGGGATTTAATATAGAAAAGAATATTATTTTGTTTCGATACAATTTGACGCTCACTGTATATTTTCAAAAATACATTTGAAAATTATTTTACGTGCAGGAGACATGATGTAAATTTGTATTTATTTCATCCCTAACAAATTTGTCATAAAACTTGTAGTTAAAATATATAGAAGGTTACTCATACTCTTTCCTGGGGCTCACTGTATTCACGTTTAAACACATATGTATGTACATAGTTGATAACACTGGATCTATGAAAGGATCTCACTTGATATATGGT
Organism: Eudasyphora cyanicolor; assembly: GCA_963930755.1. NCBI lineage: Eukaryota > Metazoa > Arthropoda > Insecta > Diptera > Muscidae > Eudasyphora > Eudasyphora cyanicolor. The sequence goes on along the minus strand of OZ005734.1, from coordinate 279,647,298 downwards.
CTGCAATGCAATTACTTGTCTGCTTACATACGCCAAGAGAAGTGTATTAGGAAGTTGTCGCTTTATCGAAGACGATATCTTCTTTGACTTGGGACTTTCCTTTTTTTCTTTCTTGATTTGGCTTAACGGCAAAATGTGCTATGGTCAGTGAGTGAGTGAGTGAATGAATGATTCGAGACGGATATCTTTAAGCAAAGTTGACTTCAGTCAATGTCAACTGCCAGTCAGTTTTTCAGTAGTGTTAATCTACACAGACAAACTTTGAGTGGACAAAATGGCTATATGTACGTACAATGCTGGACACTTTTATTAACTACCACTGGGGGCACAGTGTTTGGAAAGTGAAAGAAAGGGGTTGAGAAAATGTCTAACTAACTACACCGTTTATGTCTAATATATATAATTAGAGATATTTGGGCAAAGACAAAAAAATGGCAACAAAAATATAATAATGATCAAAGAAATTGTGGAAAATTTCAGGTGCTATCCTTGACAAAAACCTTCCTTGTAAAAATATACATCGATTATGAGTGATAGATATATTTGTTCTTAAGCTGCACCTATTTTCATAGAAACCATTCCCAAAAATGTCACAAAACCTATATCTACAAATTGCACCTTTATATAATATTTTTAAGAAAGAAGAGATCTCTTGAAGAGAGTTTCACTTTCAATACATCTGGAACAAGTTTGACTCACCATTAATTGAAGTTGTTCATTAAATAGATTAAAAACTTACCTGAAAATAAATAAAGAAAAATAGTTAATAAATTTTGAATAAAATATTTTGTATTCTTAAAAAATACTTTACTAATTTGTTCTTATTAAATACGTGAATTCCCATTTAGTCTGATTTTCAGGTCGCCCTTCTTTCTGCTCGTGAGTTAGTTTTATTTCCGGCCTTTGCATATGAAAGCCTTCCTTATGAGTGATCCGCAAATCGATTGAGTTGTGATTCGACTGGAGAGTCCCGGAAAATCAAAGTCCAATAGCTACATATTTAGGTGTAAGACTTTAGTTCATTGTATTTTATTATTGTTGTTTTTAAGCTCGCTCTTCATTTTCATGATCGACGAATGGACTGTGATTTGTCTGGCGAGTCTACGATAAATCAAAGTTCTATTGCTAAATATTAGCTGTAGCTGTTCATTGTATATTATTTTCATACTATAAAATTTTGCCTTGAACATCATCAAAACTACAAAAAAAAAACCCAACCTATATCACACCTGCAAACACTGTCCTCTGGGGCCAAGACATACGCATAGTCCTCAGTTTCGTAAAAAATTTCATACAACAAACCCAAGAGCCGCACCAACAAATCGTATCCTTCTAAATGATAAAAATCAACAAATAAACAAACGAAAAACTACGAAAAAAAGGAAAAACTGCTGCAATTTTCACAAAACGTAACTTGAGGAGGAAGTATGAAAACGTTAGAGTCCGAAGACCAAATGAACTAAAAAACGATAAGATAAACTTTACGACACAACAATAAGTGCAAACAGGAAAAAAAAGTATTTTATTACGGAAAAGAGAGACTGATATTTTGTCGTCCAGTTCTTTGGCATAACTGCAGGAAGAACGGCAAAAAAGTTTTGTTTGGATGATAGACAATACAGCTGTCCGTCTGCCCGCCTACCCTTCCGTCGTCCTACTATCCTTTCCTTTGGCTGTGGGTTTCTAATGTTCAACGAAATTATATGTTGCACAATGGGGTAACTTTATTAATTCCTTTGAAGAAAAAATATTAAAATATTTAAAAATATTAAATCAAAAAAACAAAAAATATTTGTAAGTATTTAAAATTATAAATTACAGCTACAACTTTTTAAATTAAACATTGATTTTCTTCCTGACCTCGTTTTATTCATGACCGATAAAACTTAACGATAAAATAATAAAAAATTAATAATTACGAATTTTTCGATGCTTTAAAGAGATTTTAATTAAAAAAAACATATATTAAAATTTTCTTCAAAAATTTAATTTTTTGCTGTAAGATATCTTTGACACCGCAGATGGGATTAAAAAATTATATTACAAAAAGATGAAGGCTACCTAATTTACGATCCTTTAAAGCTTTCTTGAAATAATTAGGATACTATTTTTTTATTTTTTTAGATGTTTATCTTTATTTTGATATATATACATATATACAAGACCCATCCCACTAACAGACCATAAAGCTCTTACAGGAACTGGCCTAAGCTTTCGTTTGAGGAACAAATTTTTTTTTAAAAAAACTTCAAAACAAGTTTAATTTCGCTGAAAAAAATTAATATTCAAAGATTGAAGACGACGCTATCGAAAATACTTTGGGCAAAATTTTCTAAGCACAATAGGTCCGAGGGTTGCTATTTATATTTTGGGTCCAGCAATAAAAAAAAAATTATCGTTGGAAATGGTTTTATTCGGGCCTGTTATGTAATCACGCGATTTGATATCACGGTGATTTCAAAACATCATCGATTTTAAAATCATTATTGGTGCTCGGAAATGGTGCGATTTATTGTTTAAAGTAAACAACAATCAATTTAAACCAACTATACCAAAATCGGACGATTTTCGAACCCTCCAAGAGTGATTTTAAAATCGTTGATAATACTAAACCACCGTGATATCAAATCGCGTGATTTCAGAACAGGCCCGATTGTTTTTTTGTAATATTCTCCGCAAAGATCAATACACTTTTGCATGAAAACCAATTTCCGAAGCACTTTTTCCACTCCGATTGAAATACCTCCGAAACATTGTTTTTGAAAGCTTCAAGAGCTGCCTCGGGCGTCGAAAAACGTTGACCACGCAGTTTTTTCTTGATGCGAGGGAATAAGATGTCATTGGGTTCCATATCAGGGCTGTACAGCGGACGACCCATCAATTCGATATCTTGAGTTCTCAAATAGCCCATTGTTTCAGCTGATGTGTGATAGCTCTCATTATCGTGATGAAAAATGATCCGTCTTCTCTTATTGGTTTTCCTTATTTCTTCGAACTCTGTTGCCAAACAGATGGTTGTGTGCCATTCAGAATTGATCTCCTACGTTCCACTAAAGGTACTGTGGCCACCTGACTGGTATACCGAAAAAACGACATCATTTGCTTCGATGTGCTTCTTTCGCGAACAACTTTTGATGGATTTGGCTCTTCTAGAAAGCCAATACGGAAAGCCAACGATTGCTATTTTGTTTCGGGCTCATATGCGTATATCCATGATTCGTCAACTGTGACTATGTTATATACAGGGTCTCCAATATTCGACGGACCCATCTGGCAACGCCATAACTTTTGACAGAGATGTCAGATCGCTTAATGACATCCCGCGTTTGAAGCGTCAGTCCAAGCAGATTTTTACCATGGAAAAATACACGCCACGCGAAATAGTTGAAATTTACATTCAACAGAAGAAGTCAATTGTGAAAACTCAACTTGCTTTTAAAATATTAAAAAATGTGAGAAGTGCGCCTTCTAAGAACACCATTAAGCGTTTATACGAAAAAATTTCGACTGGTGAGGCTCTTTCTAATCCGAAGAGGCCAAATAAAAGTCGACCAAGGCGATCGGCCGAGAATATCGCTGCCGTACGAGCCAGTGTTGAGAGGTCCCCAAGAACATCCCAAAAACGCCGTTCTCAGCAGTTGGGCATGGCTCGGTCCACTTTACAACGGATTATTCGCGTTGATTTGCATTTGTTCCCGTACAAAATTCAATTGACGCAAAGATTGTTGCCTGCGGACAAGCCTCGTCGATTGGAATGGGCCCAAAAAAAACATGGGTCCGTCGAATATGGGCAACCCTGTACTACAATTGAGTTACCGCTTCAACATTTCTTTGCTCCAATCGACTCGAGTATTTTTTAAACATTCGTCAAATTATGTGGGATCCAACTTTTTTCACGGCCAAATGGACATGCAATATCTTATTGATGGTTGTCATACTAATGCCCAAGGATGCCTCAATCTCCCGGTATGTCACATGTCGGTCTTGTTTAATCAGTTCACACGCAGCATTGATGGTTTCCTGCAAAACGTCCGAAGTTGGACGACTTTCACGAAATTCATCCTGGAGCGAACGGCGTCTGAAACTGAACTCTTGGTAACACCGATATACTGTGGTATTTGATGGTGCTTTATCAACGTTTGGCAAAAATGTAAATATTTAACACCTCCAACTCGGACAGTTCTTAACTAAGGAGATAGTTGACGACAAATTGGGTTATCTACTCCTTAGTACACGACAAGTTGAGTTATCGACAACTCAGTAGTGGGACTGTTTGGTTATCTATTCCTTAGTTGGCGACAGAATGGGTTATAGAATTTTAATACTTCATAATACAGGGACCAGTTGGGTTATATGCTTCTTAGTCGATGATAAGACCGGTTATTATTGACTTATTAGAGGACCAGTTGGGTTATCTACGACTAATTTGACGACAAATTGGGTTATATCATCTTTAGTAGAAGACCAGTGGTACTATATACTTAGTAGAGATATATACTCCTGAATTGATGACAAAAATGTGTTTTCTTATCCATAGTAGACGACAAGTTGAGTTATCTACTACTTAGTAGAGAGCCAATTGGGTTATCTACTCCTTAGTTGACGACAGAATGGGTTATATAATACCTAGTAGAGTGTCAGTTGGGTTATCTACTTCTTAGTAGAGATACTAGTTGGATTATCTATGAGTTAGTAGAGGAGGACTTAGTCGTAGATAACCCGACTGGGGTTATCTACGACTAAGTTAATGACAAATTGAGTTATATAATTCTTAGTAGAGGACCAGTAGGGCTTTATACTCCATAGAAGTGGTCCAAGAGGACTATCTGCTCCTTAGTAGAGGGACCAGTTGCGTTATCTACTCCTTAGTTGACAACGCGAAGGGTTATCTTCTCTGTAGTAATACATAGTAGGGGGCCACTCGGGTTATCTACTTCTTATTTGACGACAAAATGGGTCATTTAATCCTCAGTAGAGGGTCAGTTGGGTTATCTAATCCTTAGTAGAGGGTCAATAGGATTATCTACTTCTTATTAGAGGAACCGGTTGGGTTATCTAATCCTTAGTAGAGGGTCAGTAGGATTATCTACTTCTTATTAGAGGAACCAGTTGGGTTATATACTTCTTATTATTGGGAAAAGTTTGGTTATCTATTCCCTTTGTAGACGACAAGATAGGTTACCTACGACTTATTAGAAGGCCAGTTGGGTTATTTTTGACATAGTTGCCAAATAGCGTTATCTTCTTTGTAGTACACAAGTTGAGTTACATACTACTTAGTAGAGGGCAACTTGGGTTATCTACTCCTTAGTTGACGACAGAATGGGTAATCTAATCCTTGGTAGAGGATCAGTTGGGTTATCTACTTAATAGTAGAGGGTTATCTACTCCTTATTCGATATAAGCTGGGTTATCTATGAATTAGTAGAGGGTTGGGTTATCTATGACTTAGTTGACGACAAATTGGGTTATACCATCCTTACAAATGGGACCAGTTGGGTTATCTATTGTTTAATAGACAACAAGTTGGGTTATCTACTCTTTAGTATAAGATCAGTTGGGCTATCTAATCCTCAGTTGCGTTATCTACTTCTTATTAGAGGGAGCAGTTGGGTAATCTACTCCTTTGAAGACGACAAGATGGGTTATCTACGGCGTAGTATAAGGCAAGTTGGGTTATCTTCGACATACTCGCCCACAAATAGCGTTATCTTCTGCTTGGTACACAAGTTGAGTTACATACTACCTTGTAGAGGCCCAATTGGGTTATATACACCTTATTTCATGCCATGGGTTATCTACTTAATAGTAGAGTGACCAGTTGGGCTTTCTACTCTTTAGTCGACTATAATATAGGTTATCTATGACTCAGTAGAGGGCTAGTTGGGTTATCTATGTCTTAGTTGACGGCAAATTGGGTTATCCAATCCTTACAAGAGGGACCAGTTGGGTTATCTATTCTTAGTAGACAATAATTTGGGCTCTACTCTTTATTATACGACCAGTTGCGTTATCTACCCCTAGATCAGATGATAGATAACCCCTTGGATCAGATGATTTATATACACCTTGGTTGGCGGTAGATTGGGTTATCTAGTCCTCATTAGAGATACCGTTGGGTTATCTACTACTTATGAGACGAGTACTTGGGATATTTGTTCCTTAGTAGAGGACCAGTTTTTCGAAGTTCATCGACTAAATCGTAAAGATTAATTAATTGATTTGAAATGTGACTTACGCAGTCTCATATTAAATGATCAGGTACTGTATATATTATTTTAGACTAGTGTTGGCTTGTCACAAGGTGGCAATTCATCGTCTCCAATGGCAGACAAATAAACCCTGTTGACTTCTTAGAAATAGAGAAGTCGTTCTGTGTGTAACTATGCAGCACCAGTGTGGCCACCGAATGTGAGCGAGACGCAGTGGAGGGACATACAGACCTGCCAAAATGCCGGCCTTAGACCTACGACAGGGCGCCTCCTCGGGTCTTCTATAGACCACATACATGAGGAGACGAAGGTCATACCCGTATCCACCACCTCTTGGATAGGCTTCCACCTCCCAGGAAGATCAGTAAAAACATTCATGATCTAGATCGCGAGGTCCAACGCTACAAGAGAGAACCTCTAGATCAAAGATCTTACCAAGCAAACCTTCTGACCTACACTGTGATGCAGTCGCTTAAGCCGTAAATAATTACAGAGTTAATGTCATGCTAGGAGATCACCCTCCATCAGTGGCTTCAGAGGAAGATGAAGTATCACGACAGACCACACACTATACCTTTTCAACTGCCCTGCCAGTTATCTCCTTTCTTAATGTGACAGATTTACCTACTACGTTAACTTGGTTTGTTTATAATATGTATTAGGTTTAATTACAACGTATACTTGATTCAAAGACGTTTCATGATTTTAATTGAAGGTGCCAAATCAGCGAAAATTGTGGAAATAAAGACTATTTCTTAAAAAATTCCCCCACTGTGGCGTAGTTCATAATTATGTTTGTGTTTGTTAGAAATTTCTCAATTTTCAAAAGCATTTTGTCGCAATGTCAACAAACTGTCTCCGTCTCTTTAAAAGTTTTTGCCATTCCCAAAGACATCTTTGTCGTTTTGGCTTAAAAAACAAAAAAAATATAAAAATCCGCCACTGATAAAGTGAGAGATGCGGAGTTGTTGCTGCTATTGTTGTATTCGCCTTTATTTGTTGTACAATTATTGTCAATTTTATTTTTGTAGTTGTTGTCGCCTTTCGAGAAGTCTGTTGCCTTTTGCCATTATTATTTGATAATAATAGTTGACGCGACATCGCCTCCATCTATGCCGCCGCCGCCATCGCTATTGACAAAGTCATCATCAAATCGAGTGGGAGTTGTCTCTTTGGCGCGTGAAGTACAGCGATATTCGTCGCCCTGGCTCTGCATTGCGTTACAAGAGTACTTGTTCCTTCTTATGCTGACAAATTTACATAAATTGTCAATGAAAATTCGCCTTTAAGAAGCGAACGAAGCGATAACAACTGGCGACGTCACGTATTGTTATGATGATTTTCTCACTCTTTAATCCACACCCACCCAATCCCTATTTCTGCCCCTTTTTTAGTTACGTGTCTCCTGAGATATTGGATATTTTTCCAATAGAGAAAAGTAAACAAGACGGGACAAAAGGAGTTAGAATTATTGAAAAACTTTTTCGTCGTTCATGGTTCCTTTTTAATTTTAAAACAGCTTAAAAACTTGTTAATGGGCCTAATGACAGTTGAGGGAACAAAGTTTTACGACAAATAAGGACAGAGTGGCAATGAAAAGGATTCGCTGGGGATAACATTAACATTGTTTGTTTGATAAAGAAAACGTTGTATGCCGAATGAAAAGTGGGCCTAATTTAAAAGTCATATACAGAAACGTGCTATTAATTTGTAGTAAAATAATGCTGCAGAATAAATTAATGAAGAAATACGAATTTTCCACATCCCTCATCAGGAGTTAGTATGCTATTGACACTTTTTAGGATTTACGAGTAATAAGGATATTTTCTTGGATTTCAATGAATAATATACTGCTTTTTCTGGAGAAGATAATTGTTAGGGTTATTGCCTATACAGATGATGAGACAATATATGTTAGTTCAACCGCAAGATGGGCTTCCTTTAGGAATCTTGGTGTAAAACAGGCCAAGACCGAACTTGTTTTTTTTAGCAGGAGATATAAGGTACCAAGATATACACCTGTCTCCTTGGGGGTATTTAAATTCCCTCTCTTGAAAACGCAAAATATTTAGGTACTTTAGACTTCAAATCCAACATTTTGAAAAAACAGCTGAGGTAGCGCTATACACCTATGAAAGTGCAAACGATGGAGTCTGAACTCGCATATAAGCTAAGACCAGCTGAGCTGGTCTGAGTTTTTTTTTACACTGGGTCAAATTTTAATTTTTTAAGTTAAAGTCTGAGAGATTTATCATTGTCCGAGTTATATAGTGGATGTTTATGAGAATTATTTTTGTGTAAGATCTTGATCCTCTAGCTCCCCTCTTAATGGGTCAATTTGGCCCTTTTTCGAAAGAAAATTAAAAAAGTCCTTTTAAAAAGGACATTTAAGGATTACAATATTCTACGAAAATTTTTGTCGGAAAACTTCAGTGCGGTCGTCAAAGATACCAATGTTGTAAATATAGCTTTTTTAGCAAAATTACACGTCAACTTATAGAAAATTCGCGATAAATTATAAATTATATATTTTTTGCGTGAAAAATGACAAATTAATAAATAAATTCGCCACCTCTCAGGCTTTAAATATTAATGATTTTTGGCACATTTTGGGATTCAATAAGGAAATGTTCTCTAACATAAACACTAATACACAAAGTGCGTGAATTAAAAATGTATGTAAAAATTCATGTACTCGTACACAGAAAGAAAAAATTTAGTAATCCGTACTTGAATCAAGCCGTAGCGGTGTCAAAAGTACGTTAAGTATGGATTTTCTTAAACCAAGTACAAAATACTTGAATCAAGTACGGATTTTTAAACCCTGAATTCTTAATCTTAGTGCTTACTAAGCCTGATTAGGCTTGATTTTAAGCCGAAAAATTCTTATTTCAAGCATAAAGCGATTGATTTAAGAATATTATCGGATTAATTTGAGTGCGAAACGGGCTTCAATGAAAAAATTTTTGATTGAATTAAGCCTGTCCAATACTTGATTTAAGCCTGATAATACTTGATTTAAGTCTGATCAGTTCTTGATTTAATCCTAACCAATACTTTATTTAAGCCAGATCAGTTCTTGATTTAAGCCTGGTCATACTAGATTTATTGTGCTTTCGTTTGTTTTATACCTACGTATATACCATTTATATTAATTATGCCATTTTTTCCACTGTATTGCAAAGGATGCAATTTTTTAAAATGGTATATCAAAATTCAATTGCTTGACAGCAAAAGAAAAAGTTTTGCTGGATTTATTCGATTTAAATATGAAACATATAAGGAATAGCATCAACGAAACGAATAAGAATTATTAACAACTTCAAAAAACTAAAATGAAAAAAGTCACTACAAGTAATGTATTTGCAAAAACTGCTTGAACGAGAAACGAATTGGATATGGTTGCGCAAAATGTTTATACATATACATCTCGTCGATTTATATGTGTGTGTGTTTGATGTTGCGTCAACCAATATCAACCACTTGCATGAGAGTGGTTGAGAGGGTAATTTTATTGTGCTCTATAATGTTTCTGTCTCTCAGAGATTAAAGTAAGCTTTTTTTGCTTACTTTAAGCCATGTTAGGCTTAATTTTCCTTTTCAAGAAATGTTTACTTGATTTCAAGCATTAAATGCTTAAATTTAAGCCGATTTATACTTGTTTTACATTATTAAGTACGATTTCGGCTTAAATTAAGAATTTTTTACTTAGATTTAGTATGACATTTTTCTTTCTGTGTATGTGCTCTCATTTATCATACCACCCCATCGTCCATGCAAAAGAGAAAACAGTTGATAAACATTATTAACTTCATTTGCAGTAACAAAACTCTTTTCGAATATTAAACACTCGAATGCATTGTTTGCATTGACAAAAGCAGAAGGAAAAAAAATATGACCGCCCGTCAATGGATAATAGCCCGAGTGCGGAGTGAGTGAATCCATCCATCCATCTGTCCGTCCCCCCAGTGACGTTTTTACGACTGTATAACGCAATATAGTCTCTTTTTTATCTTTGCATTGCAATTCAATACATAATCGCATCTAGAGGAATTTTGTTTTGCAAAAAAAAAATATTTTGCGGTTTTTTGCAGTACCTTGTGATATTGACTTTTTTTTAATATAAATATTCAATTTGTTGATAAACACAATTTTTTATATATTTTGTTTTTGTATTTGTCTGTCTTTAGTTCGTAGTCATATTCTCTAAGTATAGAACAATTTTTATATGACTGTCTATTGTCTATTTTCTCCAACTGTTATTTTCTTCTAACGCATAGAACACACAGTAGAATAGAGCAGAATGTTGTAGAAAAAAATCGTATCACATCTATGGAATCGATCGAATAATCACATCCAACAAATCCCCACAATTGAAGCCATAAAAGTTGTGTGTTTTATTTTTCTAAAACTGAATACAGAACCGATTTAAGAGGAAACGCATTTGTTGTCTGTCATCAGACGGACGGTCGGACAGACAGACTAAGGAATTTTCCTTCATTCAACCGGAAGAGAATCTGAATAGGAAAACAAATGCATAAAAACATAATCCCAGAATTCATGCATATGTGTATATTTATACGTAATACGTAAGAATTGCGTTATATCACAGAAATACCGTCTTAAAGCTGAGACTAACTTTTTTGTAATGCATTTCGATCTTCCAAACAAAAATAAGCGCCAACATTTTTAAAATTAGCTTAAGATTTTATTTTACAAAATTATTTTTTTTAGATAATAAATATTTTTATTTGTAAAATTGTAAAGAATAATATAATTTGTAAATGTGTATTAAAATTCGAAATAATTTGTTTTTTACTTCGCGCGTGAGGCTCGAGCTGGCCGGAGCGCACGATAACTCTCGAAAGAAGTAACCGATTGACTTCAAATTCGGTATGCGGTAATATTTTCCTCTATCTCCGGCTAAGTTCGAAGATGGGCCATATTGGACCACTCCTTCTAGTACCTCCCCCACAAAGGGTTAACTTTTAGTGAAATATTGATTCTTTAATACCTTCTATACTACTTACTCGAATCTTCTGAAATTGAACACATAGTATTAGTTTGTTAGTCGCTAGCACGTCAAGAAAAATGAGCGAAGTGGCACCTCCCTTTTTGGTACCTCCCACACAAATGGACCATTTTACACCAAAAGTCAACTGCTTATGGCTTCAATATCAGTTCATACAAATACTTGAAGTTTTGTACAGTGTAATGCCTCCTTTGCAGTACCTAGAGTCCAGAGAAAAGTGGGCGTTATTGGCACGCTCCTTTTGGTACCTCCCACACAAATGGACCTTTTTGTACCAAAAGTTAACAGCTTTTAACATTAATACCAGTGCATACAAATACTTGAAATTTCGTACAGTGTAATTCTTTTTCAGTACCTAGAGTCTAGATGAAAGTGGCTGTTATTGGCACGCCCCTTTTGGTATCTCCCACACAAATGGACCATTTTGTACCAAAAGTAAATAGTTTTTTAACTTTAATACCAGTACATACTTTGAAGTTATTAAATGCAATTTGAAATGATAATAATTTAATTAAAACAAAAAAATAAATACATTTTCGAATATTTTTTGAGGGGAATCCGCTCGGTTTACCCGACTGAACTTTCTTACTTGTTTGAGATGTTTATCATCACTAATAGGCCACAAAGCTCTTAAAGGAAATTACCTAAGCTTTCGTTTGAGCAAAAAAATCAAAAATAAAAACTTGGGTTTTGACAAAAATTTAAAAAAAAATGTTTTAATTTCGCAAACAAAAATTACAAAAGAAAAATTATTTTGTTAATTTTTTATTATACCCTACACCACACTGTGGTACAGGGTATTATAAGTTTGTTTCACGGCAGATGTTTGTAACACCTAAAAATAACACAGCTAGACCCACCGATACCTCAGAATCACTAGCTGAGTCGATTTAACGATGTCCGTCCGTCCGTCCGTCTGTCCATGTAAAGTTGTTCGTCGACTACAGGTCGCAATTTCACTCCGATCGTTCTGAAATTTGGCAGTTTGGAGTATTTCGCGGCTGTTAAGATCGCTATTGAATTTGGTTGAAATCGGTTCAGATTTAGATATAGCTCCCATATATATGTTTCGTCCGATTTTGCTCTTTAGTCCTGTAGAAGCTGTATTTTACATCCAATCATTTTGAAATTTAGAATGGTAGAGTTTTTTGATCCATGAACCAACACTACCGATTTTAAGAAAATCGGTTGAGATTTAGCTATAGCTCCCATATATATGTTTCGTCCGATTTGGCCCTTTAGTTCTATAGAAGCTGTATTTTACATCCAATCGTTTTGAAATTTAGAATGGTAGAGTTTCTTGATCCATGAACCAACACTGCCGAATTTGAAGAAAATCGGTTAAGATTTAGCTATAGCTCCCATATATATGTTTCGTCCGATTTGGCCCTTTAGTCCTATAAAAGCTGTATTTTACATCCAATCGTTTTGAAATTTGGAATGGTAGAGTTTCTTGATCCATGAACCAACACTACCGAATTTGAAGAAAATCGGTTAAGATTTAGCAAAAGCTCCCATATATATGTTTCGTCCGATTTGGACCTTTAGTTCTATAGAAGCTATATTTTACATCCAATCGTTTTGAAATTTAGAATGGTAGAGTTTCTTGATTCATGAACCAACATTGCCGAATTTGAAGAAAATCGGTAAAGATTTAGCTATAGCTCCCATATGTATGTATCATCCGATTTGGCTCTTTAGATCCAATCGTTTTTATACCCCACACCACACTGTGGTACAGGGTATTATTTAAGTATAAAATGTCCCAAAAGTAAATTTATGTATACAATTTATACATGAATTACAAAATTTATATATCAGAGTTATTCAATATTACGAGAGTGGTGTAGGGTATTATATAGTCGGCACCGCCCGACTTTAGCCTTTCCTTACTGGTTTTTTTTAAATTATTGAATAAAATGCTCTCCGATTCACTTTGCGCAAAATTTCCTAAAGTCAATAGGTAACGCTGTCACTACCCCGCATAATATCAACGCATGGCGTTAACAGTTTTTTCCTGTGACACCACATTTTCGAGATATTTAGCCAGAAAGTTTGTTGGGTAAGCAAAGAGGTTAGTATATTCAAACACAATTTTAGTATAGAAGGCTTCGAAATAGATGTTCCATGTCAAAGAAGCAAATAAAGGAGACACTTCGAAAAGTATTTCTCACAAAACATCCGACTCCCCCGCTCATTCCCTTACCCCTGAAAACCTCGCTCCAAAAATAATACTGCATCAAAAGTCGTAGAACTCGATACATTCTAATGATCTCACATTGAAATGACACGTTCAACGGGTTCTATAATATATAAACTGTAACATTATATACAATTTCCGCAGAATTTTGTCGCTTTAACGTGTTGAAATTGTTTTGTAACGTCCGCAACGTAACGGCCGACACATACAAATTTCTAGTTTTTGAATGAACCACGAAGTGTTTTTGATTCTGATAAGAGCTATTCTACATAATATCCTTAAATATTCCTCTTTCTTTAATGTATTTCGATTTTTCTTATAACTATGCAAACTTAGCTAAAAACCAGTAAGGGAAGGCTAAAGTCGGGCGGTGCCGAATATATAATACCCTACACCACTCTCGTCATATTGAATAACTCTGATATATAAATTTTGTAATTCATGTATAAATTGTTTACATAAATTTACTTTTGGGACATTTTATACTTAAATAATACCCTGTACCACAGTGTGGTGTAGGGTATAATAACGATTGGATCTAAAGAGCCAAATCGGATGAAACATATATATGGGAGCTATAATCTATACCGATTTTCTTCAAATTCGGCTATGTTGGTTCATGAATCAAGAAACTCTACCATTCTAAATTTCAAAACGATTTGATGTAAAATATAGCTTCTATAGAACTAAAGGGCCAAATCGGACGAAACATATATATGGGAGCTATAGCTAAATCTTAACCGATTTTCTTCAAATTCGGTAGTGTTGGTTCATGGATCAAGAAACTCTATCATTCTAAATTTCAAAATGATTGGATGTAAAATACAGCTTCTACAGGACTAAAGGGCCAAATCGGACGAAACATATATATGGGAGCTATAGCTAAATCTTAACCGATTTTCTTCAAATTCGGCAGTGTTGGTTCATGGATCAATAAACTCTACCATTCTAAATTTCAAAATGATTGGATGTAAAATACAGCTTCTACAGGACTAAAGGGCCAAATCGGACGAAACATGTATATGGGAGCTATAGCTAAATCTTAACCGATTTTCTTCAAATTCGGTAGTGTTGGTTGATGGATCAAGAAACTCTACCATTCTAAATTTCAAAACGATCGGATGTAAAATACAGCTTCTATAGGACTTAAGGGCCAAATCGGACGAAACATATATATGGGAGCTATAGCTAAATCTTAACCGATTTTTTTCAAATTCGGTAGTGTTGGTTCATGGATCAAGAAACTCTACCATTCTAAATTTCAAAACGATTGGATGTAAAATACAGCTTCTATAGGACTAAAGGGCCAAATCGGACGAAATATATATATGGGAGCTATATCTAAATCTGAACCGATTTCAACCAAATTCAATAGCGATCTTAACAGCCGCGAAATACTCTAAACTGCAAAATTTCAGAACGATCGGAGTGAAATTGCGACCTGTAGTCGACGAACAACTTTACATGGACAGACGGACGGACATCGTTAAATCGACTCAGCTAGTGATTCTGAGTCGATCGGTATACTTTAAGGTGGGTCTAGCTGTGTTATTTTCAGGTGTTACAAACATCTGCCGTGAAACAAACTTATAATACCCTGTACCACAGTGTGGTGTAGGGTATAAAAACTTATATATAATACCCTGTACCACAGTGTGGTGTAGGGTATAAAAACTTATATATAATACCCTGTACCAAAGTGTGGTTTAGGGTATAATTAAAAAAAAATCAAATTCACGTTAACCTGAAAACCTACTTCCAATTTTTGTAACGTCCGCAACGGAACTTTCGCCGCGAATATCGCATTCATCAAAAGTATTTATGTAAATAAATATTTAAATGACATTTCAAAGAACTTCGAAATAATTGTTGTTACTAACAGTTAAATGAAAATATTGCATTCAAAACGCCAACGCCATTAGTAAAACAAAATGCGAACGAATGTAACGTCCGCAACCCAAGTTTGCCCATATATCGTATTTATCCACAAAGTTTGCTTGGTAAAAGAAGGGTTAGTAAATTCAGGAACAATTTTAGTAGAGAAAGCTTCGGAATAGAAGTTCCATGTCAAAGGACGAAAGAAAGGAGACACTTCAAGAAGTAATTCTCCCAAAACAGCCGACAAACCCGTTCACACCCTTACCCCTGAAAATCTCCCTCCAAAAATAATTCTGTATCAAAAGTCTAAAACTCGTTGGATTTTTTGAGTGATGTATTCGACAACTCGATAACTGCTTAAATTTGGGAGATATTACGGCCAAATTGGGTTATTTACTCATTAGTATTTAGAAGATCAGTTGGGTTTTTAGTTCAAGTCTAATTGGGTTATCTACTCCATGATAAACGACCAGTTTGGTTATCTACTCCTTAACAGAGGACCACGTCTTAGTTGACGACAACTTGGATTATATATTCCTTAGTAGAGATACAGTTGGATAGTCCACTCCTTAGAAGACGGATAGTTGGGTTATATACTCCTTAGTACAGGATGGGCCATTTAAAATTTTAAATTTGAATCGGCTATAAAGAAAGTACTGATTATTTTTTCCAAATTTCTGGTTTTATTGGAAATGTTGAACTTTGTCATTCTCTTCAATGGAAACTTCGTTTTCATGTTTTAACGCTTCAATTGTCTCCGGATGATTTGCGTTACATTTATCCTTAATGGCTCCCCACAGAAAATAATCCAAAAGTCTCAAATAAAATTAATCGGTAGTTCAAATTTTAAATGGCCCATCCTATAGATATACAGTTGGGTTATCTATTCCCTATTAGACGACCTGGTAGGTTATCTATTCCCTAATATATACATATGTGGGTTATCTACTCCTTAACAGACGACCAGTCGTCTTATCTGCCCCTTTGTCGACGGCCAGTTGGGTTATCTACTACTCAGTAGTAGACAAGTTGGGTTATCTACTTCTTAGTGGAGATACATCTGGGTTGTCTATTCTTTAGTAGAGATACAGTTGGTTTATCTACTCATCAGTAGATAACAAGTTGGTTTATGTACTATTTACTAGATATACAGTTGGGTTGTATACTCCTCAGTGGAGATACATTTAGGTTATCTACTCCTTAGTGGCAGTACAGTTGGTTTACCTACTCTTCAGTAGTAGACGACTAGTTGGTTTATGTAGTAGTAGACAAGTTGGGTTATCTAATCCTTAGTGGAGATACATTTGGGTTTACTCCTTAGTAGAGATATATTTGGGTTATCTACTCCTTAGTTGAGATACATTTGGGTTATCTACTCCTGAGTGGAGATACAGTTGGACTACCGATCAGTAATAGTCGACACGTTGGATTATCTACTTCTTAGTAGCGATACAGTTGGGTTATCTACTCCTCAGTAGTAGACGAAAAGTTGTTTCGGCCATTTGTAATATATCATGATCTGTCATTTGTTTTTCATTGTATTCAGTAGTGTTTACAATTTCATCATGGAGAGATATACGCAAGAATAACGTTTACAAATTATTCAGTTTTATTATCAAAATAATCGTTCTCCAATTGCAATCTTTCGTGTGCTAAGTCAATTTTTAAAAACAAAAATCCAAAAACCAGTCGCCCATGAGCTATCGTTAAGAGCTATCTTTTTGCCATTGACCGATTCCCGATCCGATGTACCGTTAAGGACATAGAGCAAAAATAAACTTTCCGTTCACATTTGAAAAATATGCTAAGTCCATTTTTTTAAAAATCCAAAAAAATCAGTTTCCAGTCGACCTACGACCAATGAGCAATATTTTAGCTCTCGTTATGGGCTATCTTTTTGCCATTGACCGATTGCGGCTACGTGTGACATAGCAAATGGAACAATTGAATTGTTGCGAGAAAATTTTGGAGATTCGATTATTTCAAGAAATTGCGATATTGAATGGCCTCCAAGAAGTTTTGATTTAACACCATTAAACTGTTTCTTGTGGGGTTATTTGAAGTCATTGGTCTTTCGAAATAATCCAGACTCTCTTCAAGATTTACAAGTCAATACTGCACGTGCCATCCATGACATACGACTTGATTTAATGGAAAAACTGCTCGAAAATTGGGTTCATCGAATTCGTTCCTGCAGAAGAAGTCGTGGAGGCCATTTGAATGGTGTTTTATTTAGAACATAATTGTATCGATTGTACTTCACATTAAATAAAAAACTTTCTGCAGAAGAAGTCGTGGAGGTTATTTGAATGACGTTTTATTTAGAAATTAATTGTATCAATTGTACTTCACATTAAATAAAAAGCTTTTGAATTTCCTTAATAATGAGTTTTTTTTTTTGAAAGAAATCATATCACTATTATTGGAAAATTTTTTATAAAAGGAATAAATTGAAAAACATTGTTTATTAAAATATTAAAGTTTTTATTCAATTTTTGTAAAACTTTGAGTAATTGAGTTCGACGTCTTTTAATTATAACAATTATATTTGTCTAAACAAATTAATGCGAGAGTCAATATTGCATCACTCTTTAGTATTATGTTATACTAAACTTATAAATTTTCAAAAGCAAAAATCATAAATGTATTTAAAATTCTGAAATATTGACAACTGTGGCCACAGTCAACGCCCAAATATTTAGTTTTTGCTCGCTCTGCGGCTTCGTCATCACGTCTGGCCCCCAAAGTGTCCGTCCGTCCGTCCGGCCGCCTTTTTGGCTATGAGTTCATTAAATTTAGATTTTATTTATTGTTCAAATAAACGTTGCAACGACAACAAGAACAACAAAAATACTAATCATAGATGATAAATAAACATTTAACAACAATTTTATACGATATTGACCCAAAACCCAGAGAGGGGGAGCGAGTGATAGAGAAGAAACGATTAAATCTAAACAAAAAAACCTCACAAAATGTTGGGGAAGAATATTACAGAAAATGTAAAGAAAAATCTAATAAAACTGAACTGAACTGAACTGATTTTTTGCTAAAATAGTGTCATGATTTCATTTTTATTATTAATTAATAGACATGTGGGTTAGCAGCAACAAAAACAACATGGCAATGGCCGAAAAAGCAGAAATGAATTAATAAAACAATTTCGTTTGCTTGAACAGAAATTTCTATTAAAATTGTATTTGATACTAAGATTTGCTTCCTTTCAGCGAACATATGTTGAACTATAAAGACAGACAGATGGACGGACGGACAGATGGACAGATTTTAGCTCTCCTCCGTTTCTAATTCCCATTTAGCATTTATGTGCTGATATTGAAAATCTTGTTCTCATATTTTATTAATGTTCTTTTTTTTTGTCTCGTATTTATTTTCATTTGTTACTCGGTTATGTTCACTTCAGTTCTGTTCTGTTGGGGTGGCGTTGAAAAATGTTTGCGCAAAAAGATAAATAAACAGAAATGAGAAATGCTCGGAAGGAACAGAACATGTGGCCGGCCGGACGGCCGTCCAAGCTGGCTGTATCAACCGTGAAATATTTGTTTCTGCTTGGAATGGCATCGTTTCTGAGCAGTTTTGCCGACATGGCTGCAAATGAGACAATGTTTATTTAAAAGCATTGCTTTTTGGCATAAACATTTGAAATGTTTAATAGTGAAACGGGTAACTAAAATTTCAAATTTGCAAAATTTGCATTATTTAGGAATAAATCAGATTCTGGCACTACAAGGGCAAGTTGAAAAGTTAATTGGGAAGCTGCTGGGAAACTATCACATATTCGTAATTATTTTGATACGACATTCTAACATCGAACAGTGGGAGGAATTCAAGGAGAGGAAAATAATTATGCCGTTTCTTTACCAGAAAAGTGATTTCGACAATACTTTGCATGATCGGTAGGATATATATTTTATGGGGGCTATATCAAAACATGGTCCTATATGCCCCAGATCGTAAAGATCGTTTCATATTTCCGACCTTCACTTGCAACACAAGAATACATGGACAGACAGACGGATATGCCTAAGTCGACTCAAAAAGTAGTTCTATGCTAAAACACAAATTTATAATAGCCAGTGCCACGAGATTGGCTCGTAATAGCAAAGCGTCGAATTTTTGCTCTCCACAAGGGTATTTCTGTTAGAATAGAGCTCCGTAATAATATGTTAACATTTCAGCATAATCGGTTAATACTTAGAGGTCGCGATAATAATTTTGGTTTAGGAAGAAATAACCTATAAATATATTTTTTATAAATGGATTTATTACATAAATTAAAAAAAATATAATATATTAAATTGACCTCTCAAACACATTATACAATTTTTTATTGTGCAACGATTTTTTTTGGAGTGTTCTCATTTTTATCTTGACCGATTGATTACACAATGCAACAACATTTTTGTCGTAGGACTGTGCATAACATTTTCTGGTGTAATATGGTGTCCTAAACACAAAAAAAATATTTAAAAAATGTTAATGGTAATTTTTTTGCGGCTTATGGGCTGGCGACGTCATCGGACCATACTTCTTCGAAATTAGGCCGGTCAGACAGTTACTGTGAATGGTGTTCGCTATCGTGAGATGATTACGAACTTTTTATGGCCCGAGTTGGAAGATATGGATGTGGACAATATGTGGTTTCAACATGACGGTGCCACTTGCCACACAGCTAACGAAACAATGACTCTTTTGCGCAACAAATTCAATGGCCGTGTTATCTCACGGAAGGCCAACGTCGCCTTATATTCCTGCAAAACGGCAGTAGGGTCGCGGTGGGGCCCCTCTCCTAAAATCGTCTACTGGATATATATAGTAGTAGTTCGTCCTATACTGTTATACGGCATTGTGGTATGGTGGACGGCAACTGACAAAGTAACCATCACCAACCTACTAACAAAGGTTCAGAGAACAGCCTGCCTGAGCATAAGCGGAGCCTTAAGGACTACAGCGACCGAGTCTCTACAAGCCCTACTCCATATACTGCCGATTAATATTGTGGCGAGAGAGGTACAAAAACTACGGTTACATGAGGATATCAAAGTGTAGTGCTACGGTAACCGACCGAGTGGACTATATACCAACTGTGTACACCTTCGAGAGAAATTACATCACTATGATTCCCGCCAGAGATGAATGGGTTGGAAGAATACCAGGTAATAGAAACCATCTCCACTTTTACACGGATGGTTCGAAGCTTACTGAAGCTGCAGTGTCTATCAAGCCGAAATAATGGCAATATGGGAAGCAGCCAAGTGTCGCAATATAGTAACCAACACTGTCGTTGTCATTTACTCGGGCAGCCAGGCTGCCATCAATTCTCTGGAGGCAACATTCCTAAATTCACAAACAGCCCTCGACTGCCGCAGATCTCTTAACGAGATGACCGAGCAGTTTAATATACACCTCATATGGGTGCCTGGGCATAGGGATATCCCGGGGAACTACAAAGCCGATGAACTTGCTAGGAAAGGGACGACATTACAAATTCTCGAAGAATTTGCATATATTGGTGCGCCACTATCCACGAGCATGCTTTGGCTTAGGCAAGAGGCAATCAGGCAGTCCAACGAAAGATGGACAGAAATCGGCACCTGCAGGGTAGCTAGACAAATCTGGCCAAGGTATGACCTGAGAAGATCGCACTAGAGAGGCAAAGATTGTCTACGTCAGTATCAGTTCTGACGGGATACTGCTTGATCGACGAACACGCCAAAAGATTGTGTATTGACTCTAATGACTTCTGCAGAAGCTGTGGAGATGAGGAAGAAGTGGAGAGCATTGAGCACTTGCTATGCGACTGCCTCGCTCTGAGTAAACGACGGCTGGACATACTAGGGTCGGCGTTTCTAGGAAGCCTAACAGATCTTTCCAGTTTCGTACTATCGATAAATTTGTATATCAAACAGGTTGGTTTCGATGAGGGGCATTTCAGCCCGTGGTAACACTAGGGACCTAAACTGGTCTATGTGAGCTTGTATACAAAAAATACGGCTGCCACCCTAACCTAAAACCTATCTCACGTCGTGGTGATGTCAATTGGCCGCCAATATCATGTGATTTGACACCGTTGGACTTCTTTCTTTGGGGCTATTTGAAAGAAAATGTGTACGTCGATAAGCCAGCAACAATTCAAGAGCTAAAGGATGAGACAATTCGGCATATTAACGGCATAGAACCTCAATTATGCCTCAGCGTAATCGAAAATTTGGACCATCGGATGGAGGTGTACCGACTAGGTAGCAGCGGCCATTTTGCCGATATTTTGTTCCATACATAATTGAACCATACCAATATTATCATAATAAAAAGAAATGACAATAATTTCCTAAATAATTTGTGTTTTATTCAAAATTTAACCACCCTTTTATAACTCCAAATGGTCATAACATTTATCTTATTGGGTATTTCTGATGTGAAAGAAATCGGTACATAATCTGCCCCGATATTCACAAAATACTATGTAGAACAGGGTTGGGGAAAAAATAAAATTTCAAGTTCTGATAGCTCGGGATCTGTATGAGGTAAACGTGGTGTGTGAAAAGTCTTTTATATACCTCTGTTAGTTATACGCACATGCAAGATTTATGCGATGGAGACGGCAAAAACCAAACGAGCTTAAACATTTGGTATACCTGAGGTTGCCAACTTTGCGACCCTATAGTTCCGCCTATAACGGCCGAATTATTCCCCTTTTTCTCTGAATTGCTCCCACTGTGCATCGTTTCTGAAGACATATGGGCCAATGACTCCTCCGGTACATAAACCGCACCCAACGGTAAATTTCTGGGGACCCAACAATATTTTTTTTGTCCAAAAGCTAATGGATTTTCTTCACTACAAATGCGATCAACCATAAATGAGCTTCAATGCTGAAATTTAGCTTAATTTGTATAACAGAATATTTAAAGAAAATTTCAATAATTTACAAGTGTTGCTCTCGTGTAAGTCCTGTATGTCCTATACAATCCAACAAAAACCAAAAATCCAAATTGATTCGAATTCGACTATTTTAATTTACGATGGATTTGTTCGTTCTTCTTTTAAGCGTTAAAATCAAATGGATAAATTCACAATACTCTGAAACATTCACACAGGCATCAATTTACCCAATGTTCTAGTTAGAATCATAAGGATTTCCAGACCGTATTAGAGCAATCGAATAAACATTCAAAATGAATATATAATCCCATTTGAAGTATTTTTTGATTTTGATAAAACACTTCAAATAAAACTCTCTAATCCCCATCAGCAACAACAAGAACAGGAACAACTGAAGAAGCCAATAAAATCCATTGCAAAAAGGCCAATTACGATGAACTCAAGTGCAATGGCTTTTGTTGAAAATCTCTTCTTTTTTTTGAAGATCTCCAATAGATTAAACACTTGAAGGAAGAAGACAAACCGCACAGACACAAAAGGAAAATCATAGACCAATTCCTCAATTCCTTAATATTAGGACAACTGAGAACTAAGGAAATGGTAAGTATTAGTGGAATGGGAGCAGCGCTGCGAACAAAGCCAAATAAACAAAGGAAAAGGGCCAACGAATTGGATAAAAATCATCATAAGCGAATTTTTAGCCAACCCAACAATGAATGGCATTGCTTATAGCGGGAGCAGACAATGGATGGATGAATGGTTGGTTGGGATGAATGAATGGAGTGGGATATTGAACTGGATGGAGCGACAACAAACAACAGCGCCAAAACAGACCATAACACTTGAGCACAAATAGGGGGAATCAAACCCACCCCCACACTTTCCATTTCTTAGTTTAGATCCCTTCTTTTTTATTTTTTAAATTGACTCTGTTAGGACAGGACGTATGAATTTCTGTACCGAAAACTTTGGCGCCACCACTTCAAAAAATCAAAAAATAAAGAACAAAAACGGATGAAAAGTATTCGAAATAAACTGAAAACAGAAAACATTTTGCAATCAAACAGAAGTTGAATGCAACACCAGTTCAGTTCAGCATTTTCTGGCATTGTTGAATGAATGGATAAATGTAGCAAAACTTTTTGAAGGCATCAGATTACTTAGAAGCAGAACCAGAAGCAGAAGATGAAGGTGTGGAGAAGAAGAAGCTAGTTTTAGCTCAACCAGAAAACTAAAGCGTTAAGTGTATCGTGTTTTTCTTGTAACATTGAAATTCATTGATGGGGATTCCTCCTACTCTTCTTCCTACTCGTCCTCCTCTTCCTTCTTGTCCAACTTATCTCAAGCGTTGACGGCTTGAGATGCGTAACAAATGATGATAAACTACCAAAACTATCCCAAAACATTTGAAATGCATTTGAGAAAACAAGGCGGTTCAAATTGTTTTCTACTTCTTTTGGTTTTGTTTTGAGTTTACGGGATGGCCTGTCTGTCTGTTTTTCAACTGGAAAAGACGGAGATCAAAAGAATACCTTTGGTTTAGATTCACCAAAATGGAGTGAAATTGATAAATGAGGATTGGTGTTATAGGATTTCATTGAAAAATGACTTAAAATGGAAATGGACTAATTCGATTTATTTTCTAAAAAATATTACATAGAAATTAAAGAAGGTTCGGCAAGATTATTATAGCTTTAAAATGGTAGATGTAATTTAACATAAATGCTATGACAAGTGACAAACATAATTTGTCATTTAATATAAATGCTATGAAAAGTGACAAACATAATTTTTAAGGAGTATTTTATAGACGACTTAAAAATGAGTCTTTTATTGACGACGACTTAAAAAAGAGTATTTTATAGACGACCACTTTAAAAAGGAGTCTTTTATAGACTACAACTTTAAAAAGGAGTCTTTTATAGACGACGACTTTGAAAGGAGTCTTTTATAGACGACGTTTAAAGGAGTCTTTTATAGACGACGTTTAAAGGAGTCTTTTATAGACGACGTTTAAAGGAGTCTTTTATAGACGACTTTTAAAGGAGTCTTTTATAGACGACTTTTAAAGGAGTCTTTTATAGACGACTTTTAAAGGAGTCTTTTATAGACGACTTTTAAAGGAGTCTTTTATAGACGACTTTTAAAGGAGTCTTTTATAGACGACTTTTAAAGGAGTCTTTTATAGACGACTTTTAAAGGAGTCTTTTATAGACGACTTTTAAAGGAGTCTTTTATAGACGACTTTTAAAGGAGTCTTTTATAGACGACTTTTAAAGGAGTCTTTTATAGACGACTTTTAAAGGAGTCTTTTATAGACGACTTTTAAAGGAGTCTTTTATAGACGACTTTTAAAGGAGTCTTTTATAGACGACTTTTAAAGGAGTCTTTTATAGACGACTTTTAAAGGAGTCTTTTATAGACGACTTTTAAAGGAGTCTTTTATAGACGACTTTTAAAGGAGTCTTTTATAGACGACTTTTAAAGGAGTCTTTTATAGACGACTTTTAAAGGAGTCTTTTATAGACGACTTTTAAAGGAGTCTTTTATAGACGACTTTTAAAGGAGTCTTTTATAGACGACTTTTAAAGGAGTCTTTTATAGACGACTTTTAAAGGAGTCTTTTATAGACGACTTTTAAAGGAGTCTTTTATAGACGACTTTTAAAGGAGTCTTTTATAGACGACTTTTAAAGGAGTCTTTTATAGACGACTTCTAAAGGAGTCTTTTATAGACGACTTTTAAAGGAGTCTTTTATAGACGACTTTTAAAGGAGTCTTTTATAGACGACTTTTAAAGGAGTCTTTTATAGACGACTTTTAAGACGACGTTTAAAGTAGTCTTTTATAGACGACGTTTAAAGTCATTTATGACGTCTTTTATAGACGACTTTTAAAGGAGTCTTTTATAGACGACATTTAAAGGAGTCTTTTATAAACGACTTTTAAAGTAGTCTTTTAGGCGACATTGAAAGGGGTTATTTATAGACGACTTTTAAAGGAGTCTTTTATAGACGACTTTTAAAGGAGTCTTTTATAGACGACGTTTAAAGGAGCCTTTTATAGACGACGTTTAAAGGAGCCTTTTATAGACGACGCTTAAATGAGTCTTTTATAGACGACTTTAAAAGGATTTTTTTATAGACGACTACTTTAAAAGGAGTCTTTTATATAACTTTTAGAGGAGTCTTTTTTAGACGACTTTTAAAAAATGCTATGTAGCCTACGAGTATAAATTCAGTTACACTTAAAACAAGTAAAAAATCCGAGGAAAGCGAATCTGCTACAGAATTATTTTGTTCGAAAGTAACCGGCGCACAGTGGATGGTACTCGTTATTCGTTAGGCAAAACTATGTAACTTTTGAATCCATTCAGATATTTTGTCATATTCTTTTAATGGACACACAACTACTTCAGTTTCAATTAAAATCGGTTTTGTAGTTATTGAATAATTTAAAGTCACAGTTGAACTTGTGACATTTGGCATTGATTTTTTAGTTACAGAGCTTTAAATTAAAATAAGGCAAAGGAAAATATTTTTAATACCATTTAACTGGCGTTATTGCATAGATCAGGGCTTCTCAACAAGTTTTGAGTCACCGCCCACCTGCAAGATCTTGAAGGCCCCAGATAACCAAAATGTTTTAAAATTATGTGAATAACTATTAGACATTATTACAAGAATTGTATTAACAGGTGATTATCAATTTTAGACGTAATTTTTTCAACCAGTGAAGAAAACATTAATACAGGGTGGAGCGTGGTAATTTGCTTATTTGGGAATGAAATAAAAAAGTTATGAACCTTAGAAAAATTTATTTTATATTTGAACAGTAAGGGAATTTTTAAAATACATTGTTTTAAATGTCGACCTTCGCTATCCACACACTGCTGCATACGTTTTCTGAAGTTTTCATGAACTCTAACAAGCATGTCGACTGGTACTCTGCCAATTTAAGCCTCAATATTGTTAATTACGTCTTCCAAGGTGTTGGGACGGTTGATATACAGTATATGTTGTCGAAGGTGTATATCAACCGTACGTGAGTAGGTAGCGTGTTCGCTACGATTTTTGAAGTCGTGGGTTCGATTCCCACCAGAGGCTCTGGTCTGTCGCTGCAAAAATCTAGCCATATGGTCTTTGGCACCGGGGTTTTCCCTGGACCTTAAAATTAGAATATACCGGTAAGACGTTTTTTTGGTGTGCTTGGCGACTTTTAGCAATCGGAAAGTGGATCAAAGAATATACAGTAGAATCTCGAAAAAGTTAAGTCGCGAAAAAGTTAATCACTCGGTTAAGTTAACCGATTTTCAGCGTACACGTTCAGCTCTAAAAAGTTAATTTTTCAGTTAACTTTTCTGAGCTGTTCTTATAAAAGCGTGGAATAAGATAAAAAAGTGGGATGATGATCAATACAATAGTGAAGATGACATTGCGTTGTCAGAATGGATTAATCCAAGTAATGCTTACGACGATACACTTCGAGAAGTTCAATTGTTGATGTCGAAAGTGGGTGATAACGTTGACATCAGTATTGATGACATTGAAAATTGGAACAAGGATCAAATTACGGAAGATAACGATGATTTCGAAGTGTCCGATAATGAAAGCGATGAACTAATTATCGAGCAAGATATTCAACAAGCAAAAGTGAGCTTCTCGAAAGCAATTGAAAGCATCAATAACTTGATAAAATGGTTTGAAGACAATGACGATGCAAATCAAGTGGCAGACCTTGTCAATTTCGCACAAAAATGGTCAAGAGCTATTACACAAAAGAAAAAAAAACAAACAAGTCGACTGCTTCTTTAAACCACTCCGCACAAAATAGTACATATGAAGTTTCTGCTCCAGAAAATGGTCAAGAGTGACTGAGAATTTTAAAACAGCCGGTACAAAATAAATCTAAGTTTCCTTTTTGTAAAATTGATAAAACCTAAGTCATTGAAATAAATTTAACGTATTATTTTTATAAAATCTATGTTTATTATAGTATTTTTTTTTTTTCTTTTTTGAAAACCTCTTAGAAAAGTTAATATTTCGAAAAAGTTAATTACCCTAGGAACATGTTGGTTAACTTTTTCGAGATTCTACTGTATATATATATATATATATTTTTGAGTGAAACTTAAATTAACACACTTTATTATGACTGTGTCATTTGGTGAGTCGGTTTTGAGCAAAAAAAAGTATATGTAATTTGTACAAGAATTTCATAGAAGGAAATTCTTGTACAAAATTCGGAGTACTAGATGGCTCAGAACATCAATAACCAATGGACACGTCGAAGCAGTAAAGTGGAGAATAATCGAATGTCTAATCGAAAACTTGTGGTTTGCTCATTTCATAAAATTTTTCAGAATTCATGGAAATTGAACTATGTTTGTTCAAAAATAGCTAATTGTTGAGCAAAAGATCTGTCGCATGGGTTCATAACTGCCTGCAAAGACTATTTTATGTTTCCAAAAATGGAAATGCAAATGAATGTAGGGATATATATATGCCACGATTGTGGAGATAAAGACCGCATTGCTGGAATACCTCAAGAATCGCATGCCAGAAGTGTTTCCAGAATTGGAAAAAACTTCGCACATTGGGACAAAATCTGAGAAGGAGGCCAAAAATGTTTTTGTGTTTTCGATTTGCAAATTTTTATCATAACAAGGTAAGCCTTTTGCTTGCTCTGGATACAAAAAAAATAAATTCGTGGATCAATTATTTCCTTCCATACAGGGTGAACCAAAGCAGACTTTTAGCACAATCAATATAGATTCCAAAATTTTTAATATAATTTTAATTTTTAAACGTGTATGACTTTTTATTTTTAAATATTTTTCGATTAAATAAATTTCCTGTAATATTTTGGTAAATTGTCTTAAATTTTTTCTTCAACATATACAGGGTGGCTGATATGTAATGCAACAAAGTAAAGCGCTATATTTTTTTTATATTTTATTGTTCAAAAGCAAAAAATGTCGGAAATAACATAAAATTTTAGAAACAGTTTAGATTTGTTCGAATTGGCCACCTTTGGCACGAATTATGGCCTTCAAACGGCCGACAAAGCCATCACAAGCTGCACGAAAGTGGCTCTGCGGTATTTTGGCCCATTCCCGGCGAAGCGCCGTCTTGAGATGATCGATACTTTGGTATTTTTTAGTGCGAACCTTACTCTCTAAAATGCCCCAGGCGCAAAAGTCCAACGGATTGAGATCCGGAGATCTTGGTGGCCATTGTGCGGTAGAAATGAAGCGAGGAACCTCCTTTTTAAGCCATTCTTGGTTGACGCGTGCTGAGTGCGATGGTGCTGAGTCCTGTTGAAATGTCCATGGTCTGCGGCCGAAATGTTTGTCTGCCCAGGGCTTCAATACTGTCTTTAGGACATTTTCCCGATAATATTCGGCATTTATTTTGACCCCATGGTCGATGAATACGAGCGGGGAGCGACCATCGTCCGTTACGGCGGCCCACACCATTACCATCGGCGGCGCTTGAGTTCTGGTGGCCAATCGAAGGTGTAAATTTTCAGCTGACCTCTTTGGCAAGAAAACCCGATCATTTTGATTGTTCACATACTGCTCAATTTGGAATGGCTTCTCATCGGAGAAAACCAAATTCGGTAACTGGCCACTTTCGTGCAAGCGAAGCAACTCCTTGGCTCTTTCCAGTCTAACTTTTTTTTGTGCATCGGTGAGCTCTTGCACTTTTTGGAACTTCAATGGCTTTAGTCCAAGCTCATTTTTTAATATGTGATGTATCCGTTCTCGCGATATGTTCAGCTCACGAGCAATTTTTCTACCACTGCGGCGTGGATTTCGATCAAATCAGGCCTTCACTTTTCGGATCATTTCTGGTGTTGTTACCGTTTTTTTCGTCCACTTTTTGGACGCGATGCAACACTGCCAGTATCACGGTAACGAGCAATGGTACGAGAAACAAAAGATTTATTCACATTTAAATGCTGGAGAGCTCTAACGATAGCCACTTGTGTTTTTCCACCCAAATATAAAGCAATCACACTATCACGTTTTAATTCCATCTCGAATAACTTTTTTCTGAATGCAATAGATCAAAATGCATTTGTAAGCTTGTAAACACTAAAATGAACTGTCACTGAAATAAATCTGTCAGCTATCAGACTAGCGGTTTAGAAATGATAGCAACCTGAAGTTGGTTGCAATACATATCAGCCACCCTGTATATGCCTGATGCATCCGCAATATAAAATATCGTCACTACGAACAATGTTTATTATTTAACAAATATTCAAGTTAAGTAGAATATAACTTGTATGAAGCAGGGTGAAGCAGTAAAAATGTATCCTCGACGATAGCTATGAATATCTTCTTTAACCCAATACCCCATTATACCTGCTGGAATCTGCTTCCTTGGATGCCAGAGCGATATTACTAGGGTGATCAAAAAACCGGTTATTTTGAAAACACGGTTTTCGGTTTCTTCGAAAATTAAGTTAACTCTAAAACCGGTTTTCGGTTTTTCTTTTTTAAAAAAATTCATAAATAATGCTCAACATTTTGTTAGATGACGTAAAATAAGCGTAGTGCAAATTCAATATGTAACCATATTCCTATTAAATTAAGATTTATTTGAAAATTTTATTTTAAACACTTCATATTTTTATTTATAATAGGTAATTGTTACAATTTCATTTATGATATAATATTATAATCTCTGCAATATTTGTAATATTTATGTTAAATTTTTAAAGAGATTTCTTTCAAAAAAAATTGATTATGATTTTTATAAAACTTGAATAATAGTGAAGATCGGCAAAATCTTAGCTTTTAGCATCATATAAATGGCAAACCGCTTACATACATATATTATCAGAAGTTGCGGATTCTGCCTTGAGCATACTATAGAGGTGAAAACTTGTCGAAATGTGAAACTGAACATATGTATTTTTATTTATAGCTACATTTCTATTAGAAAGGATTTTTAATTAATTTCTATACCGCAATAAGACCCTTGATAAAATATGCAGACGAAGTCAATAGAGAAGTTAGCAATGTAAACAGTATAAATACATATAAAACTGAATTTTGAAATCGATGGATATGCCCAAATGATGTCAACGGTTTTTATATTGATGTTTTCAAAATTTTAGGTAGGTTCCTGTTTCAAAAATAATATTTTCTTTATCATTTTATAATGGTTTCAAAAAACCGAAAAGTCGAATAAACCGAGTTGAAAAAACCGACGGTTCGAGTTATTCGGAAAAACCGGAAACCGATAGGCGGTTTTTAAAGAGAAACCGATTAACCGGTTAACCGGTGCGGTTTTTGATTACCCTAGATATTACTAACCAACTCTCAGGTTACCAATGTTTAATAAATATTGTCAAATATTGTGGTATAGATTTTTTTTCTGATTCTGAGTAAGTCTTGAAATTCAAAATTATTTTAGAAGTGATATCGTCAAAAAGTAAAATAAATTAAACAAATTAAGTAAGAAAGCTCAGTCGGGTAACCCCTCACCATCAGTCCCAAAAATGTTCGTAAATGTATTTATTTTTTTTGTTTTAATTTAATTAACGTGTTTTCCAATAGGTATTATATGATTTTGAAGAGACGTTTCGGGCATTTGTAATATGCCATGATCTGTCATTTGTTTTTCATTGTATTCAGTAGTGTTTACAATTTCATCATGGAGAGATATACACAAGAACAACGTTTACTAATTATTTAGTTTTATTATCAAAATAATCGTTCTCCAATTGCAACTTTTCGTGCGCTAAGTCCATGTTTTAAATAAAAAAAACTCTTTCCAGTCGACCTACGACGTTGACACACATGACCAATATTTTAGCTCTCGTTAAGCGCTACTTTTTGTCATTGACCGATTCCCGATCTGACCTTTAAGGAGCTAGAGCAATCATAAACATTCCGTTCACAATTGAAAATGATGCTAAGTCCATTTTTTTAAATCCAAAAAACACTTTCAGTCGACCTACGACATTGACACCCATGAGCAATATTTTAGCTCCCGTTAAGAGCTTTCTTTTTGTCATTGACCGAATGTGGCTCAGTGCCACACAGCAAATGAAACAATTGAATTGTTGCGAGAAAAGTTTGGAGATTTCATTATTTCAAGAAATTGTGATATTGAATGGTCTCCAAGAAGTTGTGATTTAACACCATTAGACTATTTCTTGTGGGGTTATTTGATGTCATTTGACTTTCGAAATAAACCAGACTCTCTTCAAGCTTTACAAGTCAATATTGAACGTGCCATTCATGACATACGACTCGATTTAGTGGAAAAAGTGCTCGAAAATTGGTTTCATCGAATTCGTTTCTGC
This sequence comes from Eudasyphora cyanicolor, assembly GCA_963930755.1. Taxonomy (NCBI): domain Eukaryota; kingdom Metazoa; phylum Arthropoda; class Insecta; order Diptera; family Muscidae; genus Eudasyphora; species Eudasyphora cyanicolor. The sequence goes on along the minus strand of OZ005734.1, from coordinate 279,615,753 downwards.
AGAAGAAGTCGTGGAGAACATTTGCATGACGTTTTATTTAGAACTTAATTGTATCGATTGTACTTCACATTAAATAAAAAACTTTTGGATTCCCTTAACAATAAGTGTGTTTTTTTAAAGAAATCTTAACAATAAGTGTGTTTTTTTTTTAAATAAAACACTTCTTATTGGAAAACCCTTTATATAGAATTCCATTTAACAGGATGCCATACATACAATTACCAATATGAACATTAATCTAATAGTTTTGCTACCTTTTTATTTTCGTTTTATATTTTTTCGATTAATTGGTATATAATTTAGGTTTAGACCAACGAATTCATTTCTCCCCTACCATTTTCCATTAATATCAATGATGGCAGATATATTAATTTATTCGAAGAATAAACCTCCATGTGCCCTCGATACATCCATCATTTGTGTTCTAGGATCTATTCATAACATTTAGAAAGGGTTAACAACATCTCCGATATAAACATTTCTTCAACTCACCATCAAATATATTTTTTTGGTATAATGAATTTGGAAACTTACCTGCAAAGATAAAAATATGGAAAACAAATTAGCTACATATAAAAATAAAAATAATAAAATAATCAATATAATACAATATTCCACATCAAAATGTCGGCATCAATTGATCTGATCCGAACAACAGTGAAATGGTTACAGTAATCATTTAACAAATCTACACATCAATTACACTACACACAGAATACAGTTTGATTGCCTCAACCGAATTATTTGCCAAGCGAATTTTTGTAGTTCTGTCTACTATCATGCGATTCCATCAGGACAACCAACATTTTGGTTGTGTTATACTTCTGCTTCCATGTTGACAAAAATCATATTTGGTTGCGCCAACTACGAAAATGTTTTAAAAAATTGGTTGTTCTGACAATTTGTCAGTCATATACTACCGACAATTAATTAATAAATAAATCATTAATTTTTATTTTATTTATTGAACAAAAAACCAAACAATTCATAACAAAATTAAAAAACACGTATTACAAATTCATCACAATTATGAGATGTGGAAATATTTGACACAAATTTTAGTACACGAAAAAAAAATACAAAACTTTTATGCAAATATATAGCACAAGATATTCTGCATTCCACACATTATTATCAACACGCGGTTATTTGTGACTACATCTACCGTTCTTCAACAAAATGTTGAAGATTTATTTATGTCGAGTAATTTTATTTTTTGTTTGTCATGTATCAGCAAAAGAACAGCAGCAAATCTTTCGGTTATATTTCCCAAAATACATTTAATTATTCTACATTTGGGAAATTATTGCGATAATAAAAAATCGATTATTTATTAATATTTTTCTGCTGCAGTAACCAATTATTCGTTGCAATAATAATCTTTGGTCTATTGATACAATTTCTGTTGTCAAGAATAAAACATTGGTTGTCACAACCAAAAATCGATCATATGGTACTATAATGAAAGCTTAAAATTGGTTACCTCAACTAACCGAGTGTCAATGAAAAAAACAATCTTAATTCGATTGATACAACCATCGATTTAGTTGCAAGCATTTTTATTTGATCGTATCCATGTTATTATTGTTGCTTCAACTATTTATATCTAAATACAACCGACACACGGTGTAAGCAATATACTTTTTGTTGCTAGTACTATTTTTTATTGTTACAATCGAATTCCAACCAATTATTTTCCTGGGTGCAGATTAAAAAAATGTTGTCGAAGCAATGTGCATAACATTTTCTGGTGTAATTTGGTGGATCGTGTAAGGTAATTCCTAGTCCTGCAAGTTCATCTGCTCTGCAGTTCTCTGGTATATTCCAGTGAACCGGCACCCATATTAGGTGAATATTGAATTGTTCAGCGATGTCGTAAAGAGATCTGCGACAGTCGAGGTCAGTTTTTGAATCCAGGAATATAGTTTCCAGGGACTTGATGGCTGCCTGAATATCAGGGAAAATATTGATACCCACTTTGGTGAGAACATTAATTTTCAGCCATTCCGCTACATCTTTAATAGCTAAGATTTCAGTGATCAGGCATTCTTTTTGCAGGACAGAAAAGACACCAACTTGGTTGTTGTGTTTGTAACCGTCTCTATGTAAGTTAAGGAATCTCATATGTCCTGGAATACGACCATTCCTTTTTGATCTATCAGATATACGATAGTCCCAAAGCTAGCCAACCTAAGAAAGAAAACACAACAAATTTGGGATTTTTTCTTTATTTCTCAAAAATAATCTACTTTTAGCTCGATACACTTTTCCAGCGATAGCTTCGATACTGTTTATACAAGGTGGCGCAAAAGTAACCTTTCGATGTTTTTTGGCTGTAATTTAAAAAAAAAATTAAAAACTTTGATTCTTCTTGTGGATTATTTTTATTTGGTCTTTTAATTTTTTTACATCAAGTCGAGAATATGATGTCATGTAAATGGCCGCCGCCACAGTTGATTGTCATTTGAGCCCTTTTTATGGCATTTTCCATCACTTTGGCCAAATCTTCCGGCGATAGGTCCTCACATTCTTGACGGATATTGTCTTTAAGAGCTGCAAGAGTCTGAGGCTTGTTGACATAAACCCGCGACTTCAAAAGGCCCCACAAAAAGAAGTATACGGATCTTGCTGGCCAGTGCAAATCGCCAAAACGGGAGATTAGGCGCCCGGGAAATGCATCCTTATATCGGTTGTGGCACGTGCAGTGTGTGCCGTTGTACCGTCCTGTTGGAACCACATGTTTTCCAATCCCAATTCATCAAGTTGCGGCAAAAAGAACTCGTTGATCATTGCTCTGTAGCGCTCACCATTCACAGTAACCGTTTGGCCCGCGACGTCTTCGAAGAAAAAAGGTCCGATGACTCCTCCAGCGAAAACAGCACACCATACAGTGACTTTGAGCGGGTGTAATGGCTCTTCGTGGGTTACACGCGGATTTTCAGTGCCCCCAGAAGCGTAAATTTTGGTTATTTACGTACCCGCTAAGATGGAAATGGGCCTCATCACTCATGATTATTTTTGATGAAAAATCATCTTCCTCTTGGTGGTGATTAAGGATGGCTTGAGCGTATGTTAGACGCCATTGGCGGTCAGCAGCTAACAGCTAATGCACCGTCTGGACTTTGTACGGAAACATCTTCAAATCTTGTACCAAAATTCGCTGTAGAGACCGTCGACTGATACCCATTTGCGTGGCACGTCGTCTGGTCGATGTCGACCGCGCTTCCATGACATCCTCGGCTACAGCAGCAATATTCTCTGCAGAACGGCTACTCCGGGGTTTGCCACGCCTGACAGCATCTCGTGTTGTGCCAGTCTCTTCGAGGCGAGCGGCTAAACGTCGCAGTGTTTCACCAGTAGGCGTTGGACGGCCAGGAAATCTGCGACGAAATTCACGTCGTGCCAAAGTCACCGACCGATTATTGGTCAAATAAATAGTCAGCAATATTCCGCGTTCTGGAGCAGTGTAGCGTAACATTGTTTATTAACGTGTATTTCGCATGTGTTTACTACACAAATGTCAAAACAGAACTGACATTAGGGGCCAATCGCAAAATTTATAGCATTTTCTGATAGGAGGATTACTTTTGCGCCACCTTGTAGTAAGAACTGTCTAGCTCCTGAAAATAGCCATCAACCGCACAACTCACCTCTTCATTGCTGGCAAATCTTTTTCCGCCGAGCCATTTTTTCATGTTTGGAAAAAAAAAATAATCCGAGGGAGCGAAATGTGTGCTGAAGCAATTCGATCTTTAATTCATAGATTTTGGCCATCGCAATAGTGGATGTGTAAACTTGTGCATTGCTTTGATAGTGAGCAAACGCAGCACCCATCTTGAGATTTCTCATCATCAAATTTTCTGTCAATATGCGATGTACAGCAATTATTGAAATGCCTAGGACTTCGGATACACGCTGAAAAAAATTCGCTTCTGTAGTATATTGTCCCAAACATATTCGGCTTGAAATATACAAATGTTTAGAGTACACACCAAATATATAATATTTGACACACATAAATATTATATGTTTGGGAGAATATTGTTCTAAACAAAAATATGTTCCCATTATAATATTTTTTATTTGGAACTAGTATTTCCGAAACAAAGATTAATTTGTATTTAATTATTTTGGCCTTGATTTAAAGACAAGTTTTCTGTTTTTCAGATGCTCAAAGATCATTTTTTTTTATAAATTTTAAATGTTTTTAAAATTTAATTAAAACTTAAATCGTATAATCTTTCGTGAATATAAATTGCATTGATGGATTGACAAGAAGCGATGAATTGGAATATTTATAAATTAAAAGACATTTTTAGCTATAAAGTTTAAAACGAAAACTAGGAAAAACTAACTAAAATTCGAAAAAATCAACAAAGTTTTAAAAATTTTTTTTAATAAAATATGTTTGGAAAACTTCTTAAACAATAACTTTGTTTGTGGGAACACACATATTTTATTTGTGAAAGTCAGTTAGCAAATATATTATGTTCTAATATATTAATATATGCGTTCCAAACAAGATTTCTTGATTTTCAAATAAAATTTATTTGTTAACAAATATATAGTATTTGAAAAAATCGCTTCCAAATATATTTTCTTTCAATTCAAACATATCAAAAATGACGATTTTCCCCCGTGTAGCTCACGAACCTTCAACCGACTGTCATTCAATACCATTTTTTAGGTCCTGGACCCAAAAAAAATGTTTTTGTTGCATAGTGTTATAAATATTTTTTGATACAAATTAAAAGTCACCACACTTTCTGAACTCAACTCTTCCGTACCGACTTCAATTTTCCACCAAAGTTTATGCAATTTTCAGATATGACTCTTCATAGCCATTAACGTCGAATAGTTGCGAAATTTGTGTAGAGCTTCTACATATCAATCTTTCGATTTGGTAAATAATTCTTAAAACTTAGCAATATTTCTCTTCACTCTGCTTTAATAGAAAGGCGTAGGACGTCATACATATGATCGGCTCCGCCAGACTTTAGCTTTTCTTTATTTGTTTTAATTGTCAATAATAGATTTTAAACTGTAAGTGAATTGTTGTGTAACACCAATAGTTGATAAGAAACATAATACACATTTCCGAGCTCACAGACAAAAGAATATCTAAAGAAGAAAAAAAAACCTTTGCGGTTTTGATCTATCTTATAAATGTTGTCAGTCAATCTCTAGAAATAAGAATAGATTTCAAAGCCCTAGAATGACATTGACAATACTGCGGTTTGTGTCACCGCTAAACGCTCGCCCGCTTCGTTCTCGGCGTATAGATAATACCAACTGCACTCGTACACCGACATTTCTACGGATATAAAACACATGTCGTTGCCTTCCTGGGGCCATATTTACCGATAGTTACTCATTAACACTATGTAATCCAAAGTCAATATGGTGGATGTTAAGATGGAAGAAAGGAAGGGTCGTCATTGAAGGCAGGCAACAGGGAAAATGTGAATGTACCTTCGACTCGGTTGACAATTAACCGCTGTCGTAAAGCGGTGGACACATTTCAACAGCTTTTGCTCGTTTAAATTGCTTCTTTGTTCTGTGTCCTATAATTACAAAGGATTACTTAATGGTTAATGGTTTTAATTCGTTGATTAAAGAGAACAGAAGAATACGAAGAACAGAGGGGCGTTTATATCTGTTTTTGCCAAACAAAATGACCTGTTAAATGTTCGCTGGCCCAGAGATCATAAATATCACTCAATGTAACCTCAATCAAAGCAAACCCACCCTTTATCCTTTCCTCTAGTCCCGACCAAGCGGCTAAACGACGACGTCATCCACTTTTGCCAACAATCTTCAACAATTAATCGCTTGCAATTTTATGTATTTCATACAACCGACATGTGGTTTGAGTTTTGCTCCTTATTTTGGTCCTAAGGTCGGGGGAAGTATGGGGGATGATTTTCACGGTTTTCTTTTTTGTTGTACTCTTACTCTGCAACAAAACCCTAAGCCCGCAATTATGATACGGACGTTTTCAATGGAAGAAGAAAAACATCACAGCACAAAACTCCACCCAAAAATTACTGCTAAAAATTACAAGAAATACATTTTAATGCTGTGGACTGAAGTGGATGGAGTGTGTAATAAATAAAGCTGAATCATAAACGCGCAAACATCAGACATATGTTGGCAGCAGCAACAGCAAAAAAACGCTCATAAAAATTTAAAAAATCCCTACCCAGCGAATGATTGAATGGATGGGCAAAAGAGCAAACGAACGAACGACTTTGCAGATAAGAGTTTTAGCAAAGTTTTCCTTGTAATATATTTTTGTTGAAATATGAAATTCACCCTCTGAAGACCGCAAAGACTCCTTTGACACTGATATGGAACGGAGTATTGTACAGATTTGCAAATGCAATAACTGTTGCAGAGTAATGTGCAAATGAGATTACTTTTTTGTAAATAAATACAAAATTATGGATTATAAGCTACAAATCCTGTAAGACCTCAGAGAAAAAGATCTCAGATGTTGACTCTAGTATGTAGGAGGATCTTAGTGGTCAATACTTGTATATAGAGCTAAATCGCAGAGATCGATTCAAGTATGTAGTGGAAGACCTTAGAGGTCGACTAGTAACATAGAGGATTGCCTCAGACCTCATAGGTCGACTCTAGTATAGAAGAGAAGTCATCAGAGAATAAGTCATCAGAGGTCGACTCTAATACAAAGTCAGACCTCAAAGTTCGACTCTGGAACAGAGCAAGACCTCAAAGGTCGACTCTGATACAGGCGAAGATGCAGATGAAGATCTCAAAGGTCGATTCTGGTACAGAGGAAGGCCTCAGAGGTCGACGCTTGTACAAATGAAGACCTCAAAGGTCGAATCTGGTACAGATGAATACATCAGAGGTCGACTCTGGCACAGATAAAGTCATCGGATGTCGGCTCTGGCACAGCGAAAGTTATCGGAGGTCGGCTCTGGTATAAGGGAAGGCCTCAAAGGTCGGCTCTAGTATAGAGAAAGACCTCAGAGGTTGACTTTAGTATAGAGGAAGACTTCAGAGGTCGACTCTAGTATGGAGGAAGACCTCAGAGGTCGACTCTAGTATGGAGGAAGACCTCAGAGGTCGACTCTGGTAGGTCGACTCAGATTTCGACTCTGGTACAGATGAAGACCTCAGTGGTAGACTCTGGTACAGAAGAAGATCTCAGTGGTCGATTCTGGTACTGAGGAAGACCTCAGAGGTCGAATCTTGGACAGATGAAGACCTCAGTGGTCGACTCTGGCCCGGATGTACCTCAGTGGTCGACTCTGGTACAGAGTAAGCAATCTGAGATCAAATTCTGGTACACATGAATAACTCAGAGATCGACCCTGGTACAGAAGAAGACCTCAGAGGTCGACTTTGGTACAGATGAAGACCTCAGAGGTCGACTTTGGTACAGATGAAGACCTCAGAGGTCGACTTTGGTACAGATGAAGACCTCAGAGGTCGACTTTGGTACAGATGAAGACCTCAGAGGTAGACTCTAGTATAGAGAAAGATATCAGAGGTCGACTCTAGTATAGAGGAAGACTTCAGAGGTCGACTCTAGTGTAGAGGAAGACCTCAGAGGTCGACTCTAGTATGGAGGAAGGCCTCAGAGGTCGACTCTAGTATGGAGGAAGGCCTCAGAGGTCGACTCTAGTATAAAAGTAGACCTCAGATTTCGACTCTGGTACAGACGAAGGTCTCAGAGGTCGATGATGGTACAGCGAAAGACCTCAAAGTTCGATTCTGGTACAAAGAAAGACACCAAAGGTAGTCTCTGGTACAGAGAAAGTCATCAGATGTCGACTCCGGTAGAGAATGACCTCAGAGGTCGACTCTGGTACAGATGAAGATCTCAGAGGTCGACCCTGGTACATAGGAAGTCATCAGAGGTCGACTCTGGTACAGAGAAAGAACTCAGAGGTCGACTCTGGTACAGAGGAAGACCTCAGAGGTAGACTCTGGTACAGAGGAAGACCTTAGAGGTGGACTCTGCTATAGAGGAAGACCTCAAAGTTCGACCCTGGTACAGAGAAAGACCTCAGAAGTCGACTCTGCTACAAAGAAAGACTTGATACAGAGGAAGTCAAGAGAGAAAGCCAGCAGATGTTGATTCCGGTAATGATCAAGATCTCAGAGGTTGATTCTGGTACAGCTGAAGACCTCAGTGGTCGACTCTGGCACAGATGAAGACCTCAGTGGTGGACTCTTGTACAGAGGAAAACCTCAAAGGTCGACTCTGGTGCAGACGAAGGTCTTAGAGGTCGATTCTGGTACAGAGTCTTTCTCTGTACCAGAATCGACAGTGGTCGACTCTGGTACAGAGACAGCAATCAGAGGTCAAATTCTGGTACAGATGAAGAACTCAGAGGTCGACCCTGGTACAGAAGAAGATCTCAGAGGTCAACTCTGATACAGAGGAAGTCATCAGTGGTCGACCCTGGCACAGAGAAAGTCATCAGAGTTCGGCTTTGGTACCGAGAAAGTCATCAGAGGTCGGCTCTGGTACATATAAATACCTCAGAGGTCGACTCTGGTAACGAGAAAGTCATCAGAGGTCGGCTCTGGAACATATAAAGACCTCAGAGGTCGACTCTGGTAACGAGAAAGTCCTCAGAGGTCGACTCTGGTACAAAGAGATAACTCGCAGGTCGACTCTGGACACGAGAAAAACCTCAGAGGTCGACACTGGTACAGGGGATGACCTTAAAAGTCGACTCTGGTACGGAGGAAGACTCAAAGTTCGACTGTTGTCTAGAGGAAGACCTGAGAAGTCGACTCTGGTACTGAGAAAGACCTCAAAGGTCGACTATGGTACAGAGGAAGACCTCAGTGGTTGACTCTTGTCCAAATGAAGAGCTCAGAGGTCGAATCTGGTACAGATAAATACATCAGAGGTCGACTCTGGCACAGAGAAAGTCATCAAAACTCGGCCCTGGTACCGAGAAAGTCATCAGAGGACGGCTCTGGTACAAATAAAGAACTCAGTGGTCGACTATGGTAACGAGAAAGTCCTCAGAGGTCGACTCTGGTACAGGGGAAGACTTCAGAGGTCGACTCTGGTACAGAGAAATAACTCGGAGGTCGACCCAGGTACAGAGAAAGAACTCTGAGGTCGAACTCTGGTACAGAGAAAGACCTCAGAGGTCAACTCTGGTACAAAGAAAGACCTCAGAGGTCGACTCTGGTACAGAGAAAGACCTCAGAGGTCGACTCTGGTACAGATAATGACCTCAGATTCTGGTACCGAGAAAGTCTTCGGAGGTCGACTCTGGTACTGATGAAGACCTCAGAAGTCGGCTCTGGTACAGAGAACGCCATCAGAGGTCGGCTCTGGCACAGAGAAAGTCATCAGAGGTCTGCTCGGGTACCGAGAAAGTCTTCAGAGGTCAACTCTGGTACAGAGAAAGCAATAAGAGATCAAATTTTGGTACAGATAAAGAACTCAGAGGTCGACCCTGGTACAGAAGAAGATCTCAGAGGTCGATTCCGGTACAGATGAAGACCTCAGTGGTCGACTCTGGTACAGATGAAGACCTCACTGGTCGACTCTGGTACAGAGAAAGCCATCCGAGGTCGACTCTGGTACAGAGAAAGACCTCAGAGATCGACTCTAGTATAAAGGAAGGCCTCAGAGGTCAGCTCTAGTATAGAGAATGACCTCAGAGGTCGGATCTAGTATAGAGGAAGACCTCAGAGGTCGTCTCTAGTATAGAGGAAGACCTCAGAGGTCGACTCTGGTATAGCGGAAGACCTCAGAGGTCGACTCTGGTATTGAGGAAGACCTCAGTGGTCGACTCTGGTATTGAGGAAAACCTCAGTGGTCGACTCTAATATAGCGGAAGACCTCAGAGGTCGACTCTAGTATAGCGGAAGACCTCAGAGGATAGGGGAAGACCTCATAGGTCGTCAGAGGTCGACTCATTTTGCGGCAACAGTATTCCTAATACATCTAAATCATATGGGGATCATACCCATTTGTAAAGGGTCCGCCAAATAACTTTTTTTTTGTTGAAAATACTATAAAAAAAGCTACTGAAAACGCATTGGATGGTCAGTTGACTTCAACTCCTGAACCAATTGGCGTCATACCAAGGTCTTTATGCAAAATTCGTCTCAATGATGTCTCAGAAATGTTCAATTGTTGAGAACGACGGTGAATTGATGTTGATGGCGCTGCACGCACACTTTCTGTCACAGCAGCAATATTCTCGGGTATACGCACTGTTTTTGGCTTTTCACGCTTTGGTTTATCGATGAGGATGCCAGTTTCTTTCACTTTTTTCACAAGATAACGAACATACGGAGCTGACGGTGCATCTCTTCTTCCAAAATCCGTACGCAATTTTCGCACACATTCTGCAACATTACCATGATTTTCAAAGTAATGTCGCAATATTCGCAATATACACATATTCGTTCAGCGGAAAGATAAAACTAATTATCTGTCAAATCAGATATGAGCTAAGTGTTACCATTCACGAAATAAGCACTAGTTGAAAAAAAACGTTAGATGGCGGACCCTTTATATCCCTAAATAAATTAGACTGTTTCTTTCTCACTGCAAAATTCAAAAAATATGTGTCTACAAACCACAAATATATTACTGCAACAACAAATTTAGTTTATATATTTATAAATATTCGATATTTTAGTATTGTTTCTATTTTCATTTTGTCCATAATTGAATTATTGCTAATCGTTTGATTCTAGGTCACATATATTTGAAATTCCAACAATATAGGTGGCTAAATGGACCAAATCATTCTGCAGCTCTGTTATTCAATCACTAACAATTTATCGGGAACCGTTCTATAAATCATCCACAGAAATATCATCTCTCACATACCAACCTGCTGAAAGTGGCGCAGTGTTTTTCACTGGGAATCTTTCCATATCAACATATCAAAGTATTTGATTTGCGAGAAGTTTTTCGGGAATGTAGTTATACATTTTTGTTCAAATCTTTAAGGAAATCATTGGATTATAGAATAATATATATGATCATTTCACTAATCACCTCACCCCTTAAAGGGTTATTTGTGTACAACATATAAAAATTATTATTTCTACTCGTATATATTTTACAACACTGTAGTTGAAGTTTTTTTTCTCTTTCTGTTGTTCACTCTTTCTTTAAAACATATCATAAATCATAAACTTGTTGTTAAGTTTAGTGATATGGAATGGAAACCCCGTATCTATCTATCGGTGAACGAGTACAATAATGCAGTTAGTTACGTGGAATGGCCAAAGAATGGACAAACCTGTTCCACACTTTACATCAATATTTCATGGTCAATGCATCGATATGCTGTTGTGGCTGCCGCTGCCGCACGGAACGAAACGTTTGGATATGCCGCCGTCAGCGCACAGTGGAGGTATTTACCGGAAGAATGGAAATAAATCTGCGGTTTGTTAATGAGTCAACCGATTGCGATGAATTGCCGATTTGTTTATTGTCGGATTTGCTTAAATTATAGTTTATGGTGCTTAAAAAACTAAAAAAAAGAAACATGTGGATACAATCCCTTAATTCTTAAATATAGTTAAAAATCCGAAAAATTTAGATTTTTAGTTTTTTCTTAATATCTGCCGTGCTAAAAATCTGGATCCGAAATCGTTTTGGAGTTTAACTTACGACATCTTTCTACAAATAAAAATATAAATTTTGTATAACTCAGCTTTGCGATTGGGAAAATATCGCTTAATTTTGAAATTTACATAAAAAAATGCTGTAGTTGTTATTTGTTCCTGAATTCGAGTGTTGCACAAAGACCTCATATTATTCTCTTACAAGGTCCAACTGACTCAGAACTTGAAGGCACACGACCACCCGCTTCGTTATCGCTTCTTAGTTTGGGCCTTAGGGCAGCTCGAAATGATCAACGATTTTTAGGGAAAAAAGATATTTTCTGACAAAAAGCATTTTCGTCCCCCAGCTATGTAAGCAAGCAAAACTGCCGAATCGGAAAACCCGCACATGTTTGCCGAGTAGCCAACCAAAGAATTGTCAAATTTTGACAGTTTGTGCTGCTTCAATAGGTTAAAGGTGAGCCCTACAGAGACATGTTAAACCATTTTTGTCCACGAAGATTGAATACGTGGACTTGGAAAATATTTGGTTTCAGCAGGATGGTGCGCCATTGCGCAAAAATTTCGGTAAACAGCCGTATTATTAGCAATGTCAATGATGCTATTTTACGCAGTTAGACTTTTTGGTGGGATACTGTGTCGGACCTACTCGTACATACATATGTTATGTGAATAATAACGATTCAGTCACTAAAGGCGAATATCGAGCAAGCCATTTGTTAGATAGCGCCAGAAACCGTCACCAAGGTCTTGGAAAATTGGGTTGACTGGATGAGCTACTCGAAGCCATATGAATGAAATCGTGTTCCTTAAATAACGGGACTACTTGCTCTTTCCAATTAACTAATAATAGACCGAAAAAAAAATATTTTTTTTTAAAGTTTGTTTGCTTTTTGGACACCCTTGCACCTTTTCAACACATAAAAAATTTGTCAAAAAAAATAACAGGAATCTGTATATAGATATTAACAAATTATTAGACTAGTGTATGTATTCTTTTGTAGACCTCGACTAATAGAATTCACGAAACGAATCATATTGCGAACCTGAGATGGCTCCCTTAAAGCCTGTGTAGCTGGTATAGGACATAGTTCTGGTACATTTGCTATAAGTGTGTCAAGTTTCATTGCAATTGTTTTATTGGTTAAGAAACGCCAGATTTATTTCCATTCCCATTTTTTCTAAATTCTCCCCACTGTGGCGCAGAGCTATACTGATGTCGGTGTGTTTGGACCCCGAACAGCGTTAACCTATCTTTACACAAATGGCAGTACTTTACGTTTATTGGAGTAATTTCTGAAATTGAACAAAGAATCATGAGTTTCATGAGTCTCCATGAAAAAGAGCTGCTGCCGCCGCCACCGCTGCAGGCTATAATGGTGTTTGTTGTTTGGTTGGAGGAGGTGGTGAAGGTGCTTGGCCGTTTGCTGCTTGGCTGTCCACACATGTTGCTCACATGCGCCGCCATACATTTATGGTCATGACCATGTTTTTGTTGTTGTTGTTTCTTGTGTTGTTTGCGTTGCTCCTGGCCAATTCCATAAAGAACCTCTAATAGACAAATAATTCATTTTTGCCAAAGCAACATATTGTCTGTCTGTCTGTCCGGCAGCAAACGAACACGAAACTAAACCTCGCCACAAGTTCGTTGTTCTTTTGCTCTGCATCTTGGGGTGGAGTTGGAGATGGGATGCATTATTCTTTAACATTAACAACAGCAGGCTAAAAAAAACAATTTACTAACATGATCGTGTTGTTTGTCTCTCTGGGCTTTGCAACATAAATAATATATTGTAATGGGTCTAGTCAGGGTCTGGTTGGCTCTTAATGGACTCCTCGAATGCTTTTGGGGGAGAAATAAATGCTGACAACTTTCTAATTTGCAGAGCGGAGCGTAAACTCAAAAAGTTTTTAAATATATTTCAATTTAAGAAAGAGTCTTATGCAAACGTGAAGGATTTTCGAAGTTCTACAATATTTATTTGATAAATTTAACACATTATATCGAAATCCCTTACCAAAATCTATGTATAATGAAGAAGAAAATAAAGAAGAAATTCTGCACATTTAGTTGGGCCGAGTGACAGAATAGTTCTCTTGGCTTCGCCTCCTCCCTCCCAGTTTGAAACATTAGATTTTCATAAGCCCGTGTGAAGGCAAAGTGGCGTGTAAAAATCAGCAATAGGAAGTCAGAAATCATTGGAGTTAACAGGGTATCCCCAGGTACTGTTCAATTTCTACCATTCTGCAATTCCATGACTATGTACCTACCACGCTAGAAATATCTACATTTCCACCATCAAATCATCGGCCACACTGTTCAGTGGCGTGTAAAAATCAGCAATAGGAAGTCAGAAATTATTGGAGTTAACAGGGTTCAATTTCTACCATTCTGCAATTCCATGACTTTGTAACCTACCACGCTAGGAATATCTACATTTCCGCCATCAAATCATCGGCCACACTGTTCACTGCGGGACGGCAGAATTGCAGCTTGCTCAGAATGTGAAGTTCAATGATACACCAAATTCAAAATTCAAATCTGCAATAAAGTAGGAAATAGGATCAAGACGCTCAAGACCTTCGCGAGCAGCACTTGGGGAATCGTCAAAGGAACTATATGAAACTCTTCTTCGGTGGTAAACTAAGCAGCGCGAGTGTGGTATATGAGCAAGATGCAGTGCAGAAACAAACAGATCTGCCAGAACAAGCAGAACTTCCTGGAGATATTTCCACTATTCAGAGCTCAAGGTCCAACGGTATAAAAGAGAGCGCCCACCCCAGAGAACCACATGGTACTTTCGCTACACCTTTGCCATTGCCCACCCAATCCCACTCAAGTAGCTACAAAGTCTCTTCCTGAACCTGGAATGAAAACGAAGATCATGCCCGAGAGATGGACGCAGTACCTGCTGGAAGTAACCATCACAAACCACGACTTGGAGTATAGGCTCCCCCACACATAGAGGTCAGGAGAGATCTTCACTATCCAGGAGGCGAAATCAAACTAAACAGTGCAAGAAAGCGCCTCTAGATCAGCTAGTGTACAATGCAAGTATGAACAATATTCACTCCAACGAAGAAACAGCCACTACCAAGTGAATACTGCACAGAGATACCATATTATTTCAGTGGCATCATAGGAAGATGCCGTGACAAGCAAGACCCTCTCAGGCTGAAATCGCTTTAATTTTTACTCAATTGACAACAATGCAACTAATACCTGTACCAGCGTGTGATACGTGACCTTTTGCCATCCAATCCCACCCAACTTTTTTCCAGGTCTCTATGTGCACACCCCATCGAAATTGTCCAGTTCCTGAACCGGAAAGAATGGGGAACCGAACATCATACCCGAGCGGATACACAAGTGTATGCTGTCGAAGAAGTACGAGTACCTACTTCTATCGGCCCCACAACCATCACCAAGCGGATAGGAAGTCCCTAACACAGGCAAAATAGGGAGATTTTCACGATCTACAGGGAAAGGATAGACCACAGAACGTACCATGTAGGTCTGAACGAAAATTACGAAATTCCTGAACCTGAGGAGATGAAGATCATGACCGAGCGGATACACAGCTGTAAGGTATAGCAACATGCAGCTGTTTCTATAGCATACTAAAGGGTCCGCCATCTAACGTTTTTTTTTCAACAAGTGCTTATTTCGTGAATGGTAACACTTAGCTCATGTCTGATTTGACAGATAATTAGTTTTATCCTTCCGCTGAACGAATATGTGTATATTGCGAATTTTGCGACATTACTTTGAAAATCATGGTAATGTTGCAGAATGTGTGCGAAAATTGCGTACGGATTTTGGAAGAAGAGAAGCACCGTTAGCTCCGTATGTTCGTGTGGCAGAAAGTGTGCGTGAAGCGCCATCAACATCAGTTCACCGTCGTTCTCAACAATTGAACATTTCGGAGACATCATTGAGACGAATTTTGCATAAAGACCTTGGTATGACGCCATACAAAGTCGAATTGGTTCAGGAGTTGAAGCCAACTGACCATCCAATGCGTTTTCAGTAGACTTTTTTTAAAGCATTTTCCAAAAAAAAACTTATTTGGCGGACCCTTTACTTCTATCGGAGTCTCAACCATCACCTAGTGTATATGAAATCCCTAATCAAGGCAGATTAAGGTGATTTTCACGATATACAGCGAAAGGTCCAACAATATAAGAGAGAGGCTTTAGATTATAGAGATTAAGAGGCAGATCTGAACGAAAATTACGCCGACGAAGTCTAGCAGCAGCTAAGAACTACCAGAGGCCAAGGCATCAGGAACAGAGATTTTGCCGCTACAGACAAGAGCAACTTTAGCGCTGCTGCTGACATCGCTTCAATATACGAGTATACTGGGGGCAAATCACGACATTCGATATCGAGTACTTTATCATCGAAATCTGCATTTTTTATCGTTAAAAGAGTATAAGTTTCTGTTGAATTGTAGATTTTTTTTAATACCTTCTTATATAGTTTATCTGGATAGTTTTTAATTAATTCCAATGCTCACTTTTTCTTATTACAAAAATTTAAAAGGGGTTTCGATCGAAAATTTCTCGTTATCGAATGCCGTGATTTGGCGCCTGGACTCGAATTGTTCCAGCATGTGATCAGGGATCGCATGTTTCCAGTATCAATCAAACTTGTTTTCAGGCTTCTACGGGCGCACCCTATCGAGGTTTCCAATTTACTGAACACGAAAACCATGAGGAGACGAAGATCATGCCCTGCGGATACACAATTTCATTTTGTAGAAGCAGTATCATCGGGAGTGATATCGGACCAAAATTTAGAGGATAGGCTGGCCCTACCCTGGTAGATTAGTAAGCATAAGAGGTAGGTCGGAACGAAATTCCTAACGAGGAAATCTCTACAACAACCGGGGGTATATCGTTCTGAGAGAACATCCTCCACCCGTGGCATAACATATTCTCGCCGACAAGAAGGAACCTATAGATCGGAGAACGTACCAGGTATGTCCGAACGATATTTTATCGCAAAAGCTACAAGGTAAATGTCATTCTCAGATACCATCTTCCAAAAATAACATCAGTAAAAGAGAAGAAAACAAGCACATTGGTGGCACAACTGAGATAAAGATTGTGTAGCTGTGCTCGAATCGATGATCAGTGTGATCAGGGGCAGCATGATACGCTTAACTTTTTTCTGTTGGTCAGCCAATCCTACTCAAGTCTATATGGACGCATCACATCGTCATGACCAAGTTGCTGAACATGCAAACGAAGGACATACTCGTGCGTTTGCACAATTTAATGCTGCCATTCCAGAACCTACGAGAATGCTATCGGATTTCCAAACCTCACCTAGTGGTTAGGGTGTATCTGCAAAAACTTGTTATGAGTTATGAGCTACAAGAAAGCCTATAGATCAGAGAGCGTACCAAGCAGGTCTGAACAATAACGACAGTTAATAATTACCGGGTACATATTCTTCCTGAAGACCGAGTACGAGTATCAGAGAAGAACGACTGCTGTGACAAACAAGAGCAGTTCT
Source organism: Eudasyphora cyanicolor (assembly GCA_963930755.1). Taxonomy (NCBI): domain Eukaryota; kingdom Metazoa; phylum Arthropoda; class Insecta; order Diptera; family Muscidae; genus Eudasyphora; species Eudasyphora cyanicolor. Next base: position 279,598,634 of record OZ005734.1, on the reverse strand, counting down.
AGCAAACTGATATCGTTTATACTGGACTCGAAATAACGATAATATGACGAATGTTTGTCACATAGCGCGATAAAAGGCCGCATGATATGCCGTTGGCCAGTCAACCCCATTCAACTTGTTCTCAGGACTCTATATGCTCATACACAATTTTAAGCTTTCGTTGCAGAACCTACGAAAATTCCAATCATCAACTAGTGGATAGAATGTCCCTAATCAGACAGACTAGAAGACATATTTCCGATCTAAAAGGAAAGGTCCAAAAGTACAAGAGATAGAGGATCCATATCAATAAATGTACCAAGTAGATCTTGAGTGAGCATACATAACAGATAGAACGCCGACGAAGTCTTGACAACTACTTGGTCAATATCGTTCTCAGATACCAACTTCCACCAGAAGACTGCCCTGTGTAGGATCAGTGGTCGCACGATACATAGCGTCTTTTCCGATGAACTACTAAATCAGTAAACGTAACGACAGTACCTACGATAGATATGGGATAGAATGTGCTTACCCAAGCAGGTTAGGAAAGATCTTCACGATTTAGAAAAATAGGTCCAACGGTACATCAAACAGAGGCTTGAGATAAGAGAGCGTATTGAGTAGGCCTAATACATATTCACGCTGGCAATAGAGAACATCTAGATTGACTATCCCTAATGAGACAGACTAGAAAATATCTTCCGGATTTTGAAGGAAAGGTCGAAATAAAAAGGGTTTTCAAACAAGAGGTCATTATTTTATTTTGGTATTCAAAGAAAAATGCAATTTCTTAAGATAAATGATCGGATGTTTATTTCATAATAAAGAGGAAGGTCTTGTTGAAAGTAAACGTTGTCCAGATCAATACCATTCAACTCCGACCATAAAAAATCATTAATCATCTCTCGATAGCGCAATCCATTCACCGTAACTGTCCAACCTCATATTCGAAAAAGTAAGTAGCCTCTAGCCGAGTTGAGGGTAATGTGGTGACAACCTATCCAGATTGTGATAATATCTTACCTCTAGTCCATTATTCTGCCGATCCCACTCACATCTGATGGTGATACATGACTTTGGTGCCATCTAAATGTCACACATTGCAAAAGAGATCAAATTACAAGCGAATATAAACATTTTGGGTTCTAAATTCTAAAGGGATCTGAACTACTCGGAGACAGCGTTGACCAAATTTATAGCCGAAGGAAATTGCTTCGTCATATGTAAATTTGAATTTTCCTCTGAGTTTCGATTGTCCAATTTTAAATATCGAATAACTACTGATCATTTCTGAGGGAAAAAGGGAGACCCCAATTCATCTTAACTTTGAATTTCGTTACCAACATCGGCAAAGTCTCATTGGTTCAAAAAACAATCAGAAACAATGATGGGACGGACTCGAGACAAGTGGGACCAGACGAACAGCGCTTTGAAGGCCAAGACAAATTGTGGTCTTTTTTTAACACTTTTGTGGTTTCCTTTGTTCGAATTATTGAGAAATAGGAATGCAAAACAAAATAACCCAAAAAAATTAATCTGTTTATGTTTTTATGCAAATAATTCCATATTGTCATATGCATATTTTCGCTGCTGTCTTAAATGGAGGCGAGGAAGAGTAAACCAGCAAAGGTTTTTGTTAACATCCAAAGCAATATTAAGACCCTTCATATTTTATTTATTTTTAGTTTTTTCTTTTACATTTCCTTAGAATTGCATTTGTTTATTTTCCGCAGAAAAATATTTCAGTATTTGTTTATACTCGTATCTTTAATCACCCGCCGGGTATTAAATATGCGTTGACGCAAAACAGGTGAATCGCCGCGTCGGGCCTTCTTCGCACTTCCAACCACTGCTAATGCGCATGGGAGTGTGAAAACAATATCTGGGGGGCAGAATGAACGCACCTACCCCCATCGCGCCAATGCAATTTGGACAATAACACATCGATTAATTCATAAGAAGGCATTTTTGACTTCTTAGAAAATATTTTTATTTAAATGAAATAAATATTGTATTTTCGTGGTGCTTGGATTGTAATCGATGGAAGTGCTACTTACATGATTTAATCTGGCTGCAATTTTCGTGTGTTCTTCCTGGTATGTTTTCTTTGCCTTGCGCTTATCTTGCGATAAGTGGGCTAATTTGTCACATACCACTTCGAGTTGTTCGGCATTAAATTTAAATTGTTTAGCTTGTTGATCCAGTTCATCCATATAGGAGCGCCAGGATTTTGTAATGAGACTGCCTGAAAATGCAGAAAGAAAGGGAAACAAAAATTAGTCAAAAAGTAAAATTTTTATTCCTGGAAAAATTAAATTGTAGTTAGGCTCTACAGAATTTTGTGGTACACTTTTAAGATACTTTATGTCCTTAACCCGTTATAAAGTACATATCGCAGGATAGATATATTTCCACAGATGTGCAGTGCCATATCGTTTTCGTAAAACCGCTAGCCATTCGTTTTATTATCCGCTTAGAATTTTGTGGTACACTTTTATGCTACTTTATGTCCTTCGACCATTATAAAATAGATATCACAGGATAGCTATTTTCCCACAGATGTACAGAACCAAATCATTTTCGTTAAATCGCTACACATATGTTTTGTTACACGCTTAGAAAAGAATGCTCTCAAGTTATAATATTGCCATACATAATTTTGTGGTACACTTTTATAACACTTTATGTCCTTAAACCTTTATAAAACAGTTTCATTGGATAGATATACTGCCACAAATGTGCAGAGTCATATAATTTTCGTAAAACCGCTAGTCATATGTGTTGTTATCCGCTTAGAAAGTAAATGCTCTGAAGTTCTAATAGAGTCCTAAAGACTTTTGTGGTACACTTTTATGATACCGTATGTTCTTAAACCATTTCAAATTATATATCAAAGGATAGCTATTTTGCCACAGACATGCAGAATCAAATCATTGTCGAACGATCGGAGTGAAATTGCGACCTGTAGTCGACGAACAACTTTACATGGACAGACGGACGGACATGTGTTACAAACATCTGCCGTGAAACAAACTTATAATACCCTGTACCACAGTGTGGTGTAGGGTATAAAAACATCCAAAAAAGGCATTGCGATAATAATTTGGTGTAATTGGCTTTGTTTCAATTAAGAAAGTACTATAAAAGTAGCAGTAAGGGCATTGCGGACATCCATATCACACATTTCGAAATATAGGGTGATCCAAGTAGAGATACTTTTTTCAATAGCCTTTTTTGACAGATCACGTGTGAGTCGTGTCATGCTGTCATGTTATTTTTGTAAACTATTGTTTGGCATTTCATCATGGAAAGACCTACGCCTGAACAACGTTTTGACAACAAATCGACAGATTAATTAGTGTCATGTTATAACGGGTGATCCAAGTAGATATACTTTTTTCAATAGCCTTTTTTGACAGATCACGTGTAAGTCGTGACATGCTGTCATGTTATTTTTGTTAAGTATTGTTTGGCATTTCATCATGGAAAGACTTACGCCTGAATAATGGATCACACTTTATAATCCACAATCCCCTGCTACTGTCATACAATCCCCAGCTACTGTCATACAAAATTACAACCTCAAATCGTGAATAACTTCTGTTCTATCAGATAGACAATCTGGTTTAAGCAGAATAGCGAGTTTTAGCTTTACATAAAGGGTGGTTAAATTGTAAGGGCCGATGTTGAATGTGAACCACACCTTAATGTCTGCATTTCATTTGACATTTCTCAATTTCAGACTAACTCAATTTGAACCATGGAAAGATACACAATCGAGCAACGCGTTAAAGTTTTTTAAGCCTGTTGCTTGCTTGCTTTTATTCGGTCTGCAAATCTTTGTGATTCTAACTAGGATACTCTCCCGGCTTCAAGACCATTTTGTTTCTATATTATTATATAATGTATAAAATACTTGTATTTTATACATGGCGGTTTATAAATATGTATTAAAAATTGTCAGCACACATACTGGATCATGATTTCTGAGCCGTGACACTCGCTATCAACAGTTCTGCTGCAATTGTATGGGAGATACGGAGCTCTATATGGTTGATTGGTAAACACAAGCAAATGAGAAATCTTTGTGAAACCACACTCCAAAATCTTCCAAAAACAATAATATAGAAACAAAATGTTTTTTAAACCTTTTACGAAAATGGGCGTTCAAATCAAAATGCATTTCGTGCGCTTCGTGAAGCTTTTTGATCAGCATAATCGACCAAATGTGTCCACAATCGGGAGAATTGTGCGCAAATTTCAGCAAACCGGGTATGTAGGAGATGTGAAAACAGCTTTGCATGCTCGACCATGCTTCTTCGAAATGAAGCCGGTCAGGCAGTTACTGTGAATGGTGTTCGCTATCGTGAGATGATAACGAACTTTTTATGGCCTGAATTGGCAGATATGGATATGGACAATATGTGGTTTCAACAGGACGGTGCCACTTGCCACACAGCTAACGAAACAATGGCTCTTTTGCGCAACAAATTCGATGGCCGTGTTATCTCACGTCGTGGCGATGTCAATTGGCCGCCAAGATCATGTGATTTGACACCGTTGGACTTCTTTCTTTGGGGTTATTTGAAAGAAAAGGTGGACGTCGATAAGCCAGCAACAATTCAAGAGCTGAAGGATGAGATTGTTCGGCACATTAACGGCATAGAACCTCAATTATGCCTCAGCGTAATCGAAAATTTGGACCATCGGATGGAGGTGTGCCGCCGAGGTCGCGCCGGCCATTTAGCCGATATTTTGCTCCATACATAATTGTACCATACCAATATTATCATAATAAAAAGAAACGACAATAATTTCCTAAATAATTTGTGTTTTATTCAAAATCAACATCGGCCCTTAAAATTTAACCACCCTTTACTATGTGTAGAATTTCAAAAGATTCGAATAAGCAGTGCAAATTTATTAAAGAATAAATATTTCGTAAACTGTTAAAAAAAATGTTGGGGGGGTTTACTAGAAGGAGTGGACTTATATAACTCATCTTCGAAATTAGCCTGAGATGGAGAAAAATATTACCGCATACCAATTTTGAGGTCAATCGGCTACCCCTCAGACTGACAGACATTGCTCATTCGGCTTAAAATTACCTAAAACGGATATCCACCGAACATACTTAGGGTCTTAGGTCACTCCTTCGATGTGTTACACTTTTGGCCCGTAGCAAATGATCCCTCTCAAAGGGGAGGGGATAAAAATGGACCGATATTACCCATTTTCAATCCCTATTTAACTGTAGCTACAAGAAGTAGCTATACCAAATTTGAGTCATCTAACTCAGTTATTGTAGATTGTAGCGTGATTACAACAGACGGACAGGACTAAGACGTCCTAGAATTATTAATATTCTGATGATTTTTTCGAATACAGGTTTTTCAAATTATAAAATTAGCATTTTATTTTCAACTTTTAGGTAGCAGTTGTTGTTGTTTGAAATTTTTGCTTTATATTTGAAGTTTTAGAATACAGTTTTCATCAGCTCTATTGTTATCAGTACAACACCCATTAATAATCTTGGGTTATGGGAAAACTTGCAATTTTTAAATGCAGATTCTGAAAAGAATAATATTATTTATTTATTTATTTATATGAATTACAATACAAAGTAAATTTATATTCTAATTTTACGGACCAGGGGGAAGCCGGGCGACAAAGACCATGTTGCTTGTTAATTTTTGCTGCGACAGACCAGAGCCGCTGGTGGGAATCGAACCCACGACCCCCAAACTCATAGGCGAGCTCCCACTTTTTTGGGGTGCCCAAAAAATAATATTATAAAGGGTGGTCTAATCATAATGCATGATGTTAATTGTGAGTCACACCTTAACTTCAAGATTTTTAATTGACATTAATTTGACATTTCTTTGTTTCTGTGTTTGATAAATTCAACCATGGAGAGGTACACAATTGAGCAGCGCGTTAAGATTGTTGAAGCCTTTTACGAAAAAGGCCAAATGTGTCAAAAATCGGGAGAATTGTACGCAAATTTCAGTAAACCGGATCTGTAGGAGATTTGAAAACGCTTGTTCGCCCAGTTCTTTGTGCGGAAAACATTGATGCTATTCGCAATAGTGTGGCAGAAGAGCCGTCAACCTCGACTCGTCGTCGTGCCCAACAATTAAACATCTCACGAACTTCACTAATGCGAATTTTGAATAAAGATTTGAATTTAGGGTATCTCTTAAATACCGGTGAATGCGTCCGGCGTCTGTCAAACTCAAATTTCATCCAATTGTTTTCTGTGTATACAACAACACTTTGACAGACGACGGACGCATTTCACCGGTATTTAAGAGATGCCCTTACACGCTTACAAGGTTCAATTGACTCAAGAGCTGAAGCCTACTGACCATTTCAAGTGTCGTCAATACGCAGAATAGTTGGTTGAACAGACAAAGAAAATCATCTTCAGCGACGAGGCACACTTTCAACAGTGGATTCGTTAACAAGCAGAATTGTCGCATTTGGGCAACTGAGAATATATGAGCGATTGTTGAAATGCTTATGTATCCACAGAGAGTGACTGTTTGCTATGGTTCATGGGCTGGCGGCATCATCGGGCCGTTCTTCTTCGAAAATGAGGAATTAGTCTTTCATTGTATTCAGTACTATTTACAATTTCATCATGGAGAGATATACGCAAGAACAACGTTTACAAATTATTCAGTTTTATTATCAAAATAATCGTTCTCCAATTGCAACTTTTCGTGAGCTAAGTCCATAAAATCTCGTTAAGAGCTATCTTTTTGCCATTGACCGATTCCCGATTTGATGTACCGTTAAGGAGCTAGAGCCAAAATCAACTTTACTTTCACATTTGAAAATGATGCTAAGTCCATTTTTTAAAAAAAAACAAATCCAAAATAAAACACTTTCCAGTCGACCTACGACCTTGACACCGATGAGAAATATTTTAGCTCTCGTTAAGAGCTATCTGTTTGCCATTGACCGATTACCAATCCGACGTACCGTTAAAATATATTTTCCTTTCACATTTGAAAATGATGTTAAGTCAATTTATTTTTAAATAAAAAAAACACTTTCCAGTCGACCTACTACCTTGACACCCATGAGCAATATTTTAGCTCTCTTTAAGATCTATCTTTTTGCCATTGATCGATTGTGGCTACGTGCCACACAGCAAATGAAACAATTGAATTGTTGCGAGAAAAGTTTGGAGATTCGATTAGTTCAAGAAATTGTGGCCTCCAAGAAGTTGTGATTTAACACCATTAGACTATTTCTTGTGGGGTTTTTTGAAGTCATTGGTCTTTCGAAATAAACCAGACTCTCTTCAAGCTTTACAAGTCAATACTGAACGTGCCATTCATGACATACGACTTGATTTAGTGGAAAAAGTGCTCGAAAATTGGGTTCATCGAATTCGTTTCTGCAGTAGAAGTCGTGAAGGCCATTTGAATGACGTTTGGATTTAGAACTTAATTGTATCGATTGTACTTCACATTAAATAAAAAACTTTTGAATTTCCTTAACAATAAGTGTTTTTTTTTTCAAAAAAAATCCTATCACTCTTATTGGAAAACCCGTTACATAACTGTATCTGAAGCGCTTCCTTAGCCCAAATGGCTCAAAATCTGTATGTAAATAGTAGACTTATGAAATGACGTTTTTTCGACAATTTCTAAAAGGGATTTTGACGATTTGAAGACTTTTGTGTCCTCATCTTGACGATTTTGGTCCGAATTCATCTGAAGACGCATTGAGATTTTTCACCAACTGAACTTCGTTCGCTGTACTGGATGAAATGTAAAGGAATAATACTGTCGCTTTTGAATTCCAAATTCTATATATTTACCTGCCACGTAAACCGATATGCTTTTGTAGGCTGGTAAACAATATAATGGTTGACGCTTGAAAAATAAAATTGCAAGTTAATCTACTAATGCTAATGAACCACCCTTTTTGTCATTTGAACACAACTACCGCATACACGGCGGCGGCTGTGGAACAATTTTGTCATAATCTCCAAAAGGTATTGTTAGGTTGTCTTTTTTTTTTGGAAATGTTAAGTTCAGTGTTGAGTGGCGTTATGGTAATGGATATTAACAAATAATATCCCGGAATGATAATATGAGTAGTATTAATTACATTACGTATTTAATATGAACGAATGCAGTATAAATTAGAGATACTTCATTTGTCTCCACATTATGGGCTGACAGTAGTTGATGGAAGAGATTGATGGTGGTGACGACGACATCAACGTCAAACAGGAATCACAGTTAGCACTCGACGTTACCATAAATAATTAAATAATGAATAACTTGACATTTATTTCAGTTTATATTTTATTATTGCATTTTTTGCAATGATAACATGAAAAATTACTTCCATCCCACCTTCCTTCATCTTGTTCACACTAACCATCCAGTCAAGAGTGAAATTGATGTCTGTTATTTTTTTCGCATTGAAAAAGTGCAATTAGACACGCCATAATTGGCTTTGGCCACAAACTCTTAAATTGGCTGGAGCAAAAGTTGATGTCGTTTGGTTGGTTGGACTGGTGGAAGTTTTGAGACGCCCGCCGCCAATGTTGTTGCAAAGCTGAGATGAATTGCTAATTATCATTATTATTGTTATTTGTATTATTATCACTGCGTCGTCGCCGCCATTTGAATGGAAAGAAAAGGTTAATGTTAAGTATTGCATTAAGTAAATATGTATTTGCGTTTAGCGTAGTTTTGAGAAATATTTATGATTTTCGCTTTTTGTAAAGGGTTGTGTAATTTGTAACAATAGTCAAAGACTGTGAAGACTTTCTTTGTTTTCGTTGAAAGTTTTTGAATGACATTCCCATTTTACATCGATGAAATTCATGGCAATTATGTAAAACCATAAATTGACTATTATCATTAATAAACTAACTAATGAAGGGGATTGAAGTTTTGAATTTATATAGGAAATGATTTGACTGCTCATTTCGAAAATCGGTTAGTCAGAGACTAATTGATGTAAATTAACTTTTTTTTTTGAAAATTAGTAGATGTCATATCAGGTGGAATCTATACAAAGCAATTTGAAGACCAACTAATAACACTATAATATAGTAACAACTTTTTTCTGTCCTAAAAACTTATTTTATGTCTAGATTGAGGCCTGCTTTTCCATAAAATAAACCAGTAAGGAAAGGCAGAAAGTCGGGCGGGCCGACTATATAATACCCTACACCTCCCTAGCAATGAGATAAGGGTGATTGCGATAATAATTTGGAATAATTGGTAAATGGGTAAGAACATATATATGTGGATATACCTAATTCTGAACCGATAATCGCTAAATTAATCAATATTCGTTCCTAAATTGAGAAACATCTTTCTGGAGACTTTTGTAATGATCGGAAGTAAAGTACAACTTCTATAGCGCTTTGTAACCAAATCCAGAGAAACATATATATGTAGGTTATATATAAATCTGTATCGATTTTCCCTGAATACTCATTCATGTAAAATAGAAACCTCTTACTGTCGAATTTCGTACTGATCGGATATAAAATACAGTTTCTACAGCGCTTCAATTTCAAATCGGGGGTAACATATATATGGGAGTTATATCTAAATCTGAACCGATTTTTTCCAAATTTGGCAGTATTCCTTCGAGTAATAAGAAACCTCTTTCTGCCGAATTTTGCACTGATCGGATATAAAATACAATTTCTACAGCGCTCACAGGTCTAATCGGGGGTAACATATATATGGGGGCTATATCTAAATCCGAACCGATTTTCTCCGAATTTAGCAGTATTTCTTCATGTAATAAGAAACCCCTTTCTGCCGAATTTCGCACTGATCGGATATAAAATACAGTTTTTACAGCGCTTACATGTCAAATCGGGGGTAACATATATATGAGGGCTATATCTAAATCTGAACCGATTTTCTCCGAACTTAGCAGTATTCCTTCATGTAATAAGAAACCTCTCTTTGCCGAATCTCGCACTGATCGGATATAAAATAACATTTTTACAGCGCTTACATGTCAAATCGGGGGTAACGTATATATGGGGGCTATATCTAATCTGAACCGATTTCTTCCAAATTTAACAGTGTTCATTCGTATAATAACAAACCTCTTTCTGCCGAATTTCATACTGATCGGATATAAAATAAAGTTTTTACAGCGCTTACATGTCAAATCGGGGCTAACATATATATGGGGGATATATCCAAATCTGATCCGATTTTAACCAAATTCAATAGGGATCGTCCTTGGGCCAAAAAAAGATATGTGTACAGTTTCGTCGAGATCGGACCATAATTGCGACCTGTACTTTGATTACAAGAATACATGCACAGACAGACGGACAGACAGACAGACGGACAGACGGACATAACTAAATCAACTCAGAAAGTGATTCTGAGTCGATTGGTATAATAAACGATGGGTCTATTTCTTCTCCTTTTGGGTGTTACAAACAAATGCACAAAGTTATAATACCCTGTACCACAGTGTGGTGTAGGGTATAAACAGAAAATTGTATTTTCAATCTTCGGCTAAGTTCGAAGCCGGACCATATTGGTCCACCCCTTCTAGTACCTCCCCCACAAAGAGTTAAAATGTAATGACATACTGATTCTCTAATAACTTTTATACTAATTACTCAAATTTTCGGAAATTCCACACATAGTCATAGTATAATAGTCACTAACAACTTGAGAAAAATATGGGCGAATTTACCATTATGAATTGTTAAAGAGTTGGCTCCATTGTGAACATATTCCTAATATTCAATTTTTTAATAAAATACTTTAAGAAATCTAATAGTGCAATTGACTTAATTGCCTCTATGATTATGTCGATGATGGAGTTAATCAACTGTGTTCATGAACCACTGCAACATCGAATTGTATATCTTTCAGTTACCGTGTTACCCGAAACTAAACAGAGTGTAACACAACTAACTATCCAAAAAAAAAACCAACATCACATCATCACTCACTTAGTCAGTCTGTCAGTCAGTCAGCCATACTTAACGGCCGTTACGTACGGCCACTTTTAAACAAATACCGGTAACAGTTGTTAGATAATGGTTTATTTCATGTTAAGTATTTGTTTGTTTTGTTTATTTAGTTTGGTTTGTTTGCAAAATTAACTAATTGGGTGTTGAAAGAAGAGAAATTTGGGCCTGGAATTCTACTTTTGTCAAACAAAAAATGTTCATTCAGTGTTGTCATGATTAATGACAAAAAAAATTGGCACAATTTCTACAATGTTGTATTTTATAATCAAATGTAATTTTTATAATTATCAAAAAACCTAAGCATCTTTCATCAAATTTTTGGACTGAGAAGAACAACTCTCTTATGTTAAATATCTGACTTCAAAGACGTATAAAACTTTAAAATATGACATTTTTTTACATATTTTTTTAACATTTTTTAATTAAAAATTGCGGCACTAGGAAAGCAAATGCAATATTCCCACGGGAAATTGGAACGGTACAAACCCAAACACGTTATAGGTGCACTGAGCACAGAGATCGGTCCTCATATTTTCCCTTTTATACGAAAACAACCGGTAACCTTAACATGGTTTTTGATTGGAGGTTGTGAATTGCCCTCTTGTGACACAACCAAGTACAGTAACTGAACCTTCAATGTCAGACACAGCATACGTTACATTTTAAACAAATTTACTATTTAATGATTGTAATTCGAAAATTGATCCCAACTTGTTCTCTAGTAAGCATTGTATAAGTCAACTTCACGTATATAAAGGAGTATATTATACAACCCATCCTTAACCGGATGGGTTGGGTTATACTCCTTAATTAAGGAGTAAAAAACCTTATCGGTCATCTACTAAGAAATAGATAAACAACCTGGTCATCTACTAAGGAATATATAAACCAACCGGTCATCTACCAATGAGTAGATAACCCAATTGGTCGTCAACTAATGGGTAGAAACCCAACAGGTCCTCTACTAAAGAGTAGATAACCCAACTGGTCCTCTACTAAGCAGTGGATAACCCAACTGGTCCTTTATTAGAAGGTAGATAATCAAACTTTTCCTATATTAAGGAGTAGATAACCTAACTGACCCTCGTCAAGTAAACCAAATGGCCGCCTATTAAGGAATAAATAACCTAAATAAACAAACTGGTTATCTACCAATGAGTAGATAAACCAATTGGTCGTCAACCAATGAGCAGATAACCCAACTAGTCCTCTACTAAGGAAAGATAACCCAACTGGTCCTCTCATAAGATAATTCAACTTTTCGTATTGTAAGGAGTAGATAACCTAACTGGCCCTCGTCAAGTAAGGAGTAGATAAACCAAATGACCGCCTATTAAGGAATAAATCACCTAAATAAACAAACAGGTTATCTGCCAATGAGTAGATAAACCAATTGGTCGTCCACCAATGAGTAGATAACCCAACTAGTCCTCTACTAAGGAGTAGGTAACCCAACTGTTCCTCTACTATGGAGTAGATAACTCAACCGGACCGGATAAACCAACTTTTCGTATATTTGCTTTACGACCAAATTGGTCGTAAAGCAATAGGTAGATAACCTAACTAGTCCTCTACTAAGGAGTAGATAACCCAACTAGTCCTCTACTAAGTAGTACAAAACCCAACTGGTTCTTTACTAGAGAGTAGATAATCCAGCCGATCGTTAATTAGGGAGTAGATAATCCAACTTTTCGTATATTAAGGAGTAGATAAACCAAATGACTGCTTATTAAGGAATTAATAACCTAAGTAAACAAACTGGTTATCTACCAATGTGTAGATAACCCCACTAGTCCTCTACTAATGAGTAGATAACTCAACTGCCCCTCTACAAAGGAGTAGATAACCTAAGTGGTCCTTTATTAGGGAGTAGGTAATCCAACTTTTCGTATAGATAAGCTAACTGGTCCACAACAACTAAGAAGTAGATAACCCAAAAATAAGGACTAAATAACCTAACTGGTCATCTACTCAGTAAAAGATAAACCAATCGGTCCTCTGCCAATGAGTAGATAACCCAACTGGTCGTCAACTAATGGGTAGATAACCCAACTAGTCCTCTACTAAGAAGTAGATAACCCAACTGGTTATCTACAGGGTTTTCCAACCAGAGGTGTTATTTTGAATCACCCGGTATTTCGGTAGCTGTCAGTTTTGACATTTGACAAGTAGAAACTGTGCCATTACTAAAAATGGAACGACACACGATTCAACAACGCATTGAAATTATTAAAATTCGAAAAATCATCATGACTGATGAGGCCTATTTCCACCTCGGTGGCTACGTCAACAAGCGAAATTGTCGCATCTGGGGCTCGGAAAACCCAAGAGTTATTGTTGAGAAGCATCTCCATCCTCAACGTGTGACTGTTTGGTGCGGTTTATGGTCCGGCGGGGTCATTGGACCTTACTTTTTCGAAAATGAGGTTGGATCAACAGTTACGGTGAATGGATTGCGCTATAGAGAGATGATTAATGATTTTTTATGGTCGGAGTTGGATGGTATTGATCTGGACAACGTTTACTTTCAACTAGTCGGCGCTACGTGCCACACAAGCAATGAAAGTTTCCGGACCGTGTTATCTCTCGAAGAGGTGATCACAATTGGCCACCGAGATCTTGTGATTTAACACCTTGCGACTTCTTTCTTTGGGGCCACGAGAAAGATAAGGTCTACGCCAACAGCCCAGCGTCGATTCAAGACCTCAAAAGATAGAATTCGGGAGGACATAGGGCAGCCACTTTGCGATTTGGTTATAGAAAATTTCATGAAAAGGATATGGTCCTGTAAACGTGGTCGTGGTGGCCATTTGGCGGATGTTGTTTTTCATTATTAACGGCATACCTCCATCTTTATTATGAAATAAACATCCGATCTTTTATCTCAAAAAATAGAATTTTTCATTGAACACCAAAATAGCACACCTTGTTGGAAAACCCTTTATTATGCAGTACAAACCCCAACTGGTCCTTTACTAAGGAGTTGATAATCCAACTTTTCGTATATTAAGGAGTAGATAACATAACTGGTAGTCTCCAATAGGGGAATGAAGTGCACATATTCATATACTGGAACACGATAACAATTCCCACATTAAGTTAATGCATTTATTTGCCTTTAATGAATTTCTTCTAAAACCTTGTCCGGACCGCAAATGATACTATTACAACATATCTGGGAAATTTTTGGCAAAAATCTTCCAATTAAACAAAATGAGTAATACCAGTAATATGTTGGGAATGTTCGTTCATTAAGCTTTAAGTGGTTTCCCAGATAATACTCTTAAATTCAGATGAATATTAATAAATGATTTTTTTGTTGGGAAGTCATAAAGTAATGACGTCCTCTTTTGCCCTCCCCCTCCTTCATGAGATAATTCCAGCACTGAATCGCGGTCGGGATGTACAGCAAAGTGCTATAACCTTTTTTTCACTGTTATGTACGATTATTACGTAGTACCACGACCGGTCGGCCCCTCCATCGATCGTAATTAATTTATTTAACGCATTTTTGGTGCCGTTAAAATTGTGCAAAAAAAACGACAGTGTCAATTATGTATATTTTAAGTGTTGTTAATGATGTCTGTCTGTCCGTCCGTCTGTCTGACAGCGTGTACCATCCCGGTATGACAGCTCGGACACCGCCGCCGTCACCACCACCGCAAAAAAGTGAAAGTGCAAATTCATGTGACGATGATGGTAATGAGTGGTCAGACGCGACGCATGGCCACACAGTGTGCGAATACTCAACACACGACTCGTGCACACTTTGCCACATTTTCAATTTCGCCGGTACTGGCCATGTTCATGAATGAAGTGTCCAGTTAAATAATTTATTTTATTATTGGAGATAAACATCTACCAAAAAAACGAAACAACAATTGCATGTTGTATTTGCCCATTTTCAATGTGACAAAATTCGAACAACTTCTCATGGACATCGTATCGTGCGTATATGAGTGTCTGTGCCTAGACGCCACACACCGATTGTATGAATCCCTGTGTGTGCACAGTATGACCAAAACAAAAATAATCAAAGATTGATGGAATGCAGGTAGAAATAATCCAAAAATGATGCATAAAGAGGAAGTCTCTTTATGGTCGACTCTAGTATAGAGGAAGACTACAGAGGTCGACTCTAGTATAGAGGAGGACCTTTCTAATATAGGGGAGGGCCTCTGAGGCCGACTTCCGAGGTCGACTCTAGTGGAGAGGAAGACTTCTGACGTCGACTTCCTAGTATAGAGGCAGAGGTCGACCCTAGTATAGTGGCAGACCTCAGAGGTCGACTCTAGTACAGAGGCAGATCTCAGGGTCGACTGTAGTACAGATGCAGATCTCAGAGGTCGACTTAGTATAGAGGAAGACCTCAGAGGTCGATCCTAGTAGAGAGGAAGACCTTAGAGGTAGTCTCTAGTATAGAGGAAGACCTCAGAGGTCCACTCTAGTATAGAAAAAGACCTCAGAGGTCGACTCTAGTATAGAAAAAGACCTCAGAGGTCGACTCTAGTATAGAAAAAGACCTCAGAGGTCGACTCTAGTATAGAGGAGGGCCTTTCTAATATAGAGGAGGGCCTCAGAGGCCGACTCTCATATAGAGGAAGACTTCTGACGTCGACTTTAGGAGAGAGGAAGACCTCTGAGGTCGACTCAAGTAGAAAGGAAGAGTTCTGAGGTCGACTCTAGTGGAGAGAAAGACCTCATAGATCGACTCTAGTATAGAGGAATATATTAGAGGTCGACTCTAGTATAAAGGAAGACCTCAGAGGTCGACTCAAGTATAGAGAAAGACCTTAGAGGTCCACTCTAGTATAGAGGAAGACTTTAGAGGTTGACTCTAGTATAGAGGAAGACCTCAGAGTTCTAGTATAGAGGAAGACCTCAGAGGACGACTCTTGTCTAGAGGAAGACCTCAGAGGTCGACTCTAGTATAGAGGAAGACCTCAGAGGTCGACTCTAGTATTGAGGAATACCTCAGAGGTCGACTCTAGTATTGAGGAAGACCTCAGAGGTCGACTCTAGTATAGAGGAAGACCTCTGACGCCGACTCTAGAATAAAGGAGAACCTCTAAAGTCGACACCAGGATGGCGGAGGTCCTCTGATGTCGACTCTAGTGTAGAGGACGACCTCTGAGGTCGACTCTAGTACAGAGGAGAACCTCTAAGGTCGCCTCTACTATAGAGAAGAGCCTCAGAGGTTGACTCTTGTATAGAGGAGGGCATCTGAGTTCGACTCTAGCACAAAGGAGGCCCTCCGACGTCGACTCTAGTACAAAGGAGGGCCTCTGAGGTCAAATCTAGTAAAAAGTTATGTTAAGTCATATTATTGCCCTGTGACTAGTGTTTTTTGTGCATTTCTTTACCACTGTACGTACAATTTGCTTTTAAAGTGTCGCTCGCGCACCAGCTTTTTATCCGTCTATTCGTCTCCATAGCTGTATTCTGCGGTATTGGAATTGGTAGTCATTGCAGTAAATCATGGTTTTCAAACCAAAATGATACATGATCCGTTTGTCGGGAGTTTGTGTTTCATCGTTGGCATTTACATGTGGCAAAAGTTTCATTTCGCTTTTTTTTAATTTTATTTCAGTTTTGGTTTTCATTTCGGGTTTTTTGTTATTTGCTGATGGTGTTTTCTGGAAATTTTGCCAACAAAAATGTCAGATATCTTTGCGCGTATAAATTGGCGGCAGGGCCACACCACAATAAATACTTGTATCACTCGACTCGACTCGTATTGCAAATAAGTTGAAAAGCAAAACAAAAACTAACATGCAATTTCAAGAAGAGTGAGTAATGACATTTTAGTTTGCAATTTATGCACTTGGAATTTTTGGAAATTCCTTCAAGGTTTAGCCTATGAAAATAACCCAAATTGATGTGAATATTAAAGATAAAACAATGGGTGGATTGGAAGATTGCACTGGGAAAAATGCTTTGTTTATGCGGATAAGCCTCAGAGTTCGACTCGAGTATAGAATTGGAGGTTGACTGTAGTTTAGTAGAGGTCAACTCTGGTATAGCAGAACCCTTCAGAGATCGACTCTAGCATAACTAACTTTAGAGGCCGTTCGGGGTACCTCAGCCGAATCCCCGTATTAATACGGAAAATCAATAAAGATCAAGAAAAGCCTGGTGTTGCAGTATGGAAGTGGAAACCCTCAGTTGGCTTTTGTAGTATAGGGCAAGTGATCAACTCAGTTACAGATTATATCCTCTGATTATATTGGGCATAGATTAAATCTAGAGAACTATACTGAATGATATGTGTAAGGTGTTCGACTCTAGCACATGTAGATGAAGATCTGCGATACCGAGTCTGGCTGGGTCTTAAACAGATTATATGCATATCTCCCTTACTAATCCGTATTAAATAATACATATTTGTTTGTAGTTTCATCCAACCAAACAAACTTTTTTATTCTCTGTCTACTTTTAGAATTGAGATAAAATAGTATCTACTAAATCCATTCCCAAAAATATACAACTTAATGTAATGGCTTAAAATAATGTGAACATTTCGCAATCAATTAACCATAGAATGTATTCCATCAAACCGTTTTACATGACAATCAAACAAATTTAATAGAGTCGCTAATGGACATTATTGTATGGCATGAATTTATTATTATTATTAATATTATTAGTATTCATTGTCATGATTCTCGTTAATGATTTCTACAGAGACAGATTACGATGAGTCTGTCATTTATTATTTATTTTTTCAATAATATTAATAATATAAATGATATTTAATAATAGTGGCAGCAGACAAAGTCGCAGCGTTACACCAGCTCTTCATGTAAAATCCCCTCCTCAGGCGTTTCAGAGTGGGGCCTAAAAGCAAACAATTAAATGGGCTGGCTCTGTCATTGGTTGGATGGTTGGTTGTAATGGTGTCGATGGTTATGTTTATTAATTTAACCCTGACCTTTGCCAATTAACAAAATATGTTGCCATCCATCCCATCAGTGTGTCTGACTCTTGGGCATGAAAATGCTAAAGTCTTCCCAGAGACACAATACATACACTTCTTGTGATGTGTTTCAGAATCAATGGTTGTTGTTAATTTGTAGGTCGGTTGGTTAAGGAAAAATGTTAGACGTTTAACCATCAGACAGATGATTTCAGCATAACAAAAGAAGATCAATTTGTTTAACGCTTTGTATGCGTTTTTTAACTAAGCTTCAAGGTTAACCATTGGAATGTCTTAGAAATATTTTTTTCAACAGAATGTTTTAAAATGTATCTAAAATGTTTACTCAGGTTTTGAGAAACATAATTCGAAGGTTTGGAAATGTATCCAAATCTGCAATTCCATGAAAGGTGAAGTATGTATGTCGCAACTATATTTGTTCGAAACTCCATAAAATTTTTTTTTTGATACTTGCAATTATCAACTAATATGAATATACATATATCTGCTCATTCTTGAAAAGGGAGGTGGATGATACTCACAACTCCACACAACTCTACCAGAGAAGAATTAAAGGAAATATTGCTAAATTGTATTAAGGTTATCTTACTAAAGGTAATGATTTGTTCAAAATGTTTATTTCATAGCGCTTACAGTTAAAATCGTAATATATACGAATTGATCTGATCCGAACAGCGTTGCTGATGTGGTACCTCAAAATAGGACTACGTCAGAGAAACCCCAGTCTTAGTAGAAGACCCGTTGGGTTATGTACTTTTCAGTAGAGGACCAGATGTTTATGTACTTATAAATTGCTTTCCTGCCAGACGACAAACAGCTGATTTGGGTTCCTCTAACTACCATCACAACGACAAGTCGCACGATAATGAACTCGTACGAAAACGTAATCATTTCAGTGTAAATTTTAGTTTCTCTATCTCTCTCTTTGCTGTCATCTGGGCGAACACAAATGTCGCAAATTTCGAGTTACTTTATTTTATTTGGCGACTGATAGAAACAGTGGCAAAAAAACTTTATTAAAAGCAAAAATAAATAGATATTAATATAATTATGTATAGTAAAACCAATTAAATAATAATAAAATTGTATACATATTTAAGCATAAAGAAGTCAACATTGGCAGCTCGTTAAGATGGCAACACATATCATCAGTGCACAATGAGATAGAGAAAGAAATGTGAGTCTTGGTTGAGCACTGCTGACAAACCCAGGGTTGATTTTTTGGCCACCGCTAGTGTAAAGAGTACAGAGGTGTATTTGCTAAGGGGGGGGCATACACAAATGTGTGCTTTTTTAGATCGGAAGTTGTGAAATTATTGATCTGGAAATTACATTATTTTCCAATTGGTAAATTGCTAAAGTCATTGACGTAAGGCCAGGCGAACGAACCTTAGAGAAAACAAATTCCCGACGAAAGTGAGGAAGTGGCAGAAACTTTCGTTAGAAATACAGAAACAAGCCTTAAATGCCAACCGGTCATCTGTCAAAGAGTAGATTGACCTGTTGGCTTGTCTATTCCTTAGTAGATAACCCGTTGATTTATATACTGCCCTCCTAAGAAAAAGAGTCACATCTCCATTTTAGTAGTTTCGACATATTTAGTTTTTACGTTTTTTAACTTTCGCGCCCTTAGGTTTAGTTTAGGGTGGCAGCTGATTTTATTAGGTCACATAGACCCATTTAGGTGCCTAACCTTAACCTAAAAAAGCTAAATATCTCAAAACTACTAAAATGTAGATGTAACTCTACTAAAATGTAGATGTAACTCTCTTTCTTAGGACAGTATTAGTAGATGACCAGTTAGGCTATTTACTCATAAAATGCGGTCATTTGTTATTTACTCTTTAGACCAGTTGAGTCATCTGCTCCTTAGTAAAATACCAGTTGGGTTATCTACTCTCTAGTAGAGGACCTTAATAAATGACCAGTTGATTTATCTACTGCTTATTGACGACCAGTTGGGTTATACACACCTTTGTATTTGGGATATTTATTCTATATTAGATGATCAATTGAATTGTCTACTCCCTAGTAGAGGACCAGTTGGGTTATATGCTCCTTAGTTGACGACCAATTAGGTTATCTAGTCCTTAGAAAATGACAAGCTGGTTTTTTACTTCTTAGTAAATAACCAGTTGGGTTATCTACCCCTTTGTATACGATCGTTTTAGTTATCCACTCCTCAGTTGTTATCTGCTCTTTAGCTGACAACCAGTTGGGTTATTTAC
Organism: Eudasyphora cyanicolor; assembly: GCA_963930755.1. Lineage (NCBI taxonomy): Eukaryota > Metazoa > Arthropoda > Insecta > Diptera > Muscidae > Eudasyphora > Eudasyphora cyanicolor. The sequence goes on along the minus strand of OZ005734.1, from coordinate 279,578,491 downwards.
TCCTTATTTGACGACCAGTTTTGTTATCTACTCCTTAATTGACGACCAGTTGGGTTATCTTTACCTAGGTTGACATCCAGTTTGGTAATCTACTTCTAAGTTGACGGCCAGTTGAATTATCTACTCCTGAGTAGATAGTCAGTTCGGTTATCTACCGCTTAGTTGACGACGAGTTTGGTTATCTACTCCTTAGTAGATGACCAGTTGGATTATCTACTCCTCAGTTCATAACCAACTGGGTTATCTACTTCTTAGTTGGCGACCAGGTGGTTTATCTACTCCTTAGGAGATGACCAGTTGGATTATCTACTCCTGGGTAGACAGTCAGTTTGGTTATCTACTGTTTAGTATATGACCAGTTGGATTAACAACTCCTTAGTTGTCGACGAGTTGGGTTATCTACTCCCCAGTTGATAACCAGTTGAGTTATCTACTCCTTCGTTGATAACCAGTTGGGATATCTACTCCTTAGTAGATGAACCGTTGGATTATCTATTCATTAGTTGACGACCGGCCGAGACATATTTTCCTTAGTAGACAACCAGTTGGGCAATCTACTTCTTAGTTGACGACCAGTTGGATTATCTATTACTGAGTAGCTCGGGTATCTACTGCTTAGTTGATGGCCAGTAGAAAGTAGTAGTAGATGGCCAATTGGCTTATATGCGAAACTTACCCGAAAAGAGTGTATCCAGTGCTTTAAAAATCGCAAAAATTTACCACAAAGACATAAAATATCTGTCAGTAAAATATTGATAAATACGTATACGTAATATGTAATGCGTATATGTACAAAACAGAAATTTGTAAAATGGAACAGAACATTTTTGCGATTTTTAAGGCACTGGCACTTTTTTCGGGTAGGTTTGTTCTGCATTTTTTTCATATTCAATATCTACAACTTTGGTTCAATTCGCGACTAAACGAATGATGAAGAAGTTCTTATTTTTGGGGCTACTTTCACGTCCAATTCTCAGAATTGAGTCCCAAATCAATGAGCTAAAAAATGTTGTACTGAGTTATATACTGCCCAGTTGGGTTATATGACCCATAGTTGACGATCAGTTGGAATATCTACTGCTTAGTAAATCACCAGCCGGGTTATCTACTCCCTAGTGGAGGACCAGTTGGTTTATATACTACTCAGTAAATGACCAGTCGGGTTATCTGCACCTTTGTAGGCTGCCAGTTCAGTTACCCACTTATTAGTAGACAACCAGTTGGGTTATCTACACCTTTGTTGATGACCAGTAGGGTTATCTACTTCTTAGTAGAGGACCAGTTGGGTCAGATACATCTTAGTAGAGGACCAGGACTAATGGCACACCATAGTAAAGTATCAGTTGGGTTATCTACTGCTTATTGACGACCAATTGGGTTATCTAATCCTTTCTAGACTACCAGTTGGGTTAGTAGATGACCAGTTGGATTATGTAGTCCTTAGTAGTTACTAAGGACTACATAGTTATCTACAAATTAATAGAGGGCCAGATGGGTTATCTACTGCTTACTTGACGTCCAGTTGGTTGACAACCAGTTGGGGGTTCTACTCCTTGACAACGAGTTGGGTTGTCTACTCCTTTGTTTTCCAGTCAAGAACACCAACACCTAACTATAACATTAGTCATAATTATCAATGTGTTTCCGATAATTGTGAGCATTTTACACGGGAATAACCTGCGACGCTTTGGATTTTTATCTCCCACAAATTGTGACGTCAATAAAAACCGCACTTTTTTATCTGTGGCCTTTTTCTCTGCAAATCGAATCATTTTATGGTTTCCCTATTATTTGCCATAGGTTTCACAGAAATAATAACAAGTTGTAGGTTTATTTCCGAAAAACATTTAATGTCATTAATGACGTCGTATCCTGACACTGTGATAACGTTGAATTTATAAGCACAGGGCTTTCCAATAAGAGTGATATGATTTATTTGAAAAAACCCACTTATTGTTAAGGAAAGTCAAAAGTTTTTTTATAAATGGCCTCCACGACTTCTTCTGCAGGAACAAATTCGATGAACCCAATTTTCGAGCACTTTTTCCACTAAATCATGTCGTATGTCATGAATGGCACGTTCAATATTGACTTGTTAAGCGTGAAGAGAGTCTGGTTTATTTCCAAAGACCAATGATTTCAAATAACCCCACAAGAAATAGTCTAATGGTGTTAAATCACAACTTCTTGGAGGCCATTCAATATCACAATTTCTTGAAATAATCGAATCTCAAACTTTTCTCGCAACAATTCAATTGTTTCATTTGCTGTGTGGCACATAGCCACAATTGGTCAATGGCAAAAAGATAGCTCTTAACGAGAGCTAAAATATTGCTCATGGGTGTCAAGGTCGTACGTCGATTGTAAAGTGTTGTTCTTTTTGGGATTTAAAAAAATTTTCAAATATTAACGGAAAATTTATTTTTACACTAGCTCCTTAACGGTACGTCGGATCGGGAATGGCAAATAGATAGCTCTTAACGAGAGCTAAAATATTGCTCATGGGTGTCAAGGTCGTAGGCCGACTGGAAAGTGTTTTTTGGATTTAAAAAAAAATGTACTTAGCGCAAGTTGAACGATTATTTTAATAATAAAACTGAATACTTTGTAAAAGTTGTTCTTGCGTATATCTCTCCATAATGAAATTGTAAACACTACTGAATACAATGAAAAACAAATGACAGATCATGACATATTACAAATGGCCGAAACGTCACTTCAAAATCATATCATCCCTGTTGGAAAACCCGTTATATATCAATTATTTCTAGACGGTCGTGCTTAAATGGATTACTTATGGTTATCGGTAATTTCCGATTAAAACAATGTTCTCAATAATTATTTCATCAATTTAATATACCATTTATTATGTGGAATCGTACATTATGGAGTGTAGGTGTTGTAATTTACACAAGCGATTTGCAATATACTTGCATTAATGATTTCGTACACAAAGTTAAAGAAAATGTTGTTGATATTTGATAAGCAAGAAGCAATACTTTTTTGTGCAGAACTTATGTGGGAGAACATATTAGCACATATACAATTTTACGTTATTCTTCAGTCACTCATTTCGAGAGTTATCGTATGTATCAACAAGACAGACAGACGGACTAACATAGTTAAATGACTTGAAAAAAGTCCTAAAACGGATTTCTGCACAAACATTATTAGGAACATAGGTCACTAATGTTATATTATATATACCGCACTAAAGTGGGGGCATACTAATGTACTCGCACACAAGAAATAAATACTCTGCTTTTTTCAGCACAAAACCTATGCTAAAAATGTCGTCTGTACAGCTGCGGGTATTTGAAACCTACATATAAATTAAAAACATTTTACTCACCTTGCATGTCATCGGCTCGATCGATCTTCAAACCCTGTTGTGCCACCGCTGCCAGTCCGACGGCGTACTCTTTGTCATATTTGGCCTTCAATTGCATGGTACGCTTCATAATGTCCATCAGGCGGAGTTCGACATCCTGCCGTGCGACTAGGGCCTCGTGTGCTGCACGGCCCTGAAGGGCCGTTGAAAAGCCCATCTTTATGAGAGTTTGACGGTGAACAGGGAAATTTTGAAACACCAGCTCGGCGCACTAGTAGTACGAATGGGAGCAGGGATGGGTAAGTGGGAGAAGGATTCACCTACGTTATGCTCCCACAAATGGATATGACATAAAATTGAGTATGAGTTCCCGAGGTAGGCGAAAGAGAGAGTAGAACGGTTAAAACATCTTCAAACACACGCGAAGCGATACGAACGATACGAAACGACTATTCGTCACAGCAAAGTCAAGCACGTGTAGCCAGTATAAAAATGATTTCTTATCGTTTTATTTGCCTTAAATTGCCAATATTAAAAGCGCGTAGAAAGCAAATTAATTGCCAATATTTTTTAATGGCTGTATCTTCTTAAGATAATTTTGTGTCTTTTGAATTTCTTTTTTCTTTGTTTTTTGGGCCCAAAAAATATATTAAAATTGTCGTCACATTTGTTTGAAGAGAGACGGACGGTTGCGGTTTCTCTTTCACTCTTTCTTCTCACACTTCTTGACGGAGGCGACGGCTGTGTATTGCTGTAATAAGAATAGACAAAAAGAAAGACAAAAAATTAAATTAACAATATTTTCTTTCCAGATATAAACAAATAAAACTAAATAAATAAAATGACATGTGTACGATGATTTGGGGAGCCGAGGCGGATAGAGCTTTTGTTTGCTTTTCTGTTTTCAGTTGCTATACACAACAGCAATGGAGAGTGCCAAAAAATTGTTTTTTTTCAACATTTGTTTGGACATGTTCGTTTTTGCCCTCAGACCCGTCATTGCCGTCCTCTTTTTGTCTCTGTTGTTGTTGTCGTGTAAAAGAGAAAACTTTCACATTTCGTATGTGTAAATTTTATTTTCGATACAATTTCATCATCGCCAATGGCGGATGATGATCATCCATCCAAAACAGTCCATTGTGCCTATTGCTAGACATAAGGCCCAGCGCGCGGTTTTTGACAAGTTGTTGCTGAATGAGTGTGGTGGCGTTTGGTTTTGCCCCCACGAGGCGTAGTTGGCTGCGTTTTTTGGACACTTTTTCGAGTTGCTTGTGGTGTGTGTTGGTATTCCCCTATCTTCTGTAGTGGATTGCTAATGGTGGCGACACTACATCTCTCCACCAACCACTTTGGAACATGACATACTATTTATCACCAATTTGAGATTGAGAATACGTGTGTTCGCATACAACTTGTGTGACGGTGACCTACTTTGGAGAGCCGGCTACTAAAGTAACCTAAATAGTGATCCTGTGAATGCTACTTAGGGGTGTTTATAAATTAAAAGAGATGAATAAACCGACTGGAGTTATAGCCATTTTAAGTTTGACGGGGACATTGCAAATTTTCTAGGGATGTTCAAAAATGTCACCAGAAAATAAAAGAGTTTTGCCAATATACCTACATTTTACTAGAAACATTAAAAAAATAAGTGATCACAAAATTTTGTCATTGCAGCTGTAGGATGCCTAACGGGGCAAAATCGGATTTTTTGATATATTTGAATCGATAGAAAATATATTTGGAACACAAATTTTTAAATATTATACATTTCTGAGCAAATAAATTATATTTGAAAATCAATAAAATTTTTTGGAACGCATATTTTAATTTGTTATAACAAAATATATTTGCTAACTAAATTTCTCAAATAAAATATGTGTTTAAATACAAATTTGAAATATATACAAATTATTCAAATATATTTTATTTAAAAAAGATTTTCAAAACTTTTGCTGAATTTTTCCTTAGTTTCGAATTGTACCACCCAGTTACAATACCTTCTATATAAATCAATAATATCAAATATCTGAGTTAGTATTCCAAGTCATCATTTCTTGTCAATCCTCCAAGTAATTTATTTTGATCCAAGATTATACGACTTCAACTTTTATTATTTATTATTTTTACAAACATTAAATATTTCTAAAAAAATCTTTGAATTAGTAAAAAAATTAACACAATTAACGGCGCTAGATAATACGCTCACCAAAAGTTACCTTCAATAAATTGCTTGTTTCGTTGGCTGTATGTAACGCCCTCTTGTTGGAACCAAAGATCGTCTACATGAACATCCTACAATTCAGGGACGAAAATGTCATTATTCATGGATCTAAATCGAAGAAATTTGAACCAATGATTCCCTATGTCCATAGAGCACACCAAACACTGACTTTTTGTGGATGTAAAGGCGTCTTAACAATGGCTTCTGGATTATCATTACACTAAATGCGACAATTTTGTTTATTAACGTACTCATTCATCCAAAAGTGAGCTTCATCACTAAACAAAATTTTCTTCTGAAAAAAGAGATCGGCGGCTATTTCGTTTTGGGCCCATTCAGCTAACGTGCTTGATGGTCGTTCGGCATCAATTCTTGCACGAGTTTGATTTTGTAAGCCCGCAAAAGAAGATCCTTCCGCAATATCTTTCATAAAGTGGATGGGCACAGCTACAATTTTTGCGCGCGATGACGGATGGACTCATTTGGGCCTTCTTCGATACTCTGCGCCACACCAAACTGAGCATAAATAAAGTGACAGTTGTCAAGAAGACAAACTCCGAAAAAAGTATTGCCAGATTGAAAACCACACGTCTACAAAAAAAAACACCCTAATGTACATACATTCAAAATGATGTTTACTAAAAAATAAATGATGACACATTTTTCCCTTCCGCTCTAGGATATTTATTTAAGGTGTTATAGCAATTTTAAGTTTGACAGGGACATTACATATTTTCACCAAACAAATAAGTGTTAACAAATTTTTTCCTATTCACTCTAAAACGCTAATATAAAGAGTTTTAGATTTAAGATTTAGCTAAAGACGTGCAAAATTTAAAATGAGTGTAACTCATTTTAAATTTTGCTACAAACAAAATATAATTGATCATAATTTTTTTTTCTTACAGCTGTCTAATGCTTACTTAAGAAGTTATAGCCAATTAATTTTAGGATGGAGTCTAGGACTCTTATTTAAAGAGTTGTACTCTTTTTAAGATGAGATATCAGTATGTTTATCAAAAAAAAGGGATACAAAATTCCGCAAAAAAAAAAAATATCACAACATTTCGTTACGGCCATTTTATGTCACCAAAAAATAAGTGATCAGAAAATTTTCATGTTTCGCTCTACATTAAATATTTATTTTTTTTTTAATTTTGGCGAAGACCTTGAAATCATTACCAAAAAAATAAGTCAACATACGATTTTGTCCTTCTCACTCTAATTTGCTTATTTAAAGAGTTATATCAATTATAAGTTCGAATAGAACATTAACATTAATTTCCACAAACAAATTAGTATCGTCCCTTTTTCGATAGGGCACTTAATTTAGGGTGTTATAGCAATTTTAAGTTTGGAACTAGGAACATTTTTCTTGAGCATTTATTTAAGGGGGGGGGGTAATGTTAATTCGTGCAAAAAAGGCTCATTTTTGCGATTTTTTTGTGATGACACAATTACCTCGCAAATAGTATAGAAAATAGTGTTTAAGAGGAGCACCGACTTTGAAAACATGCGTTCTAAACATGCGTTTAGAACGCTTTAAAGTTTTTCTTATACACTGAGTCACGAATGAGGCGCGGTTGCTTAAGCTTGTTTTTTTGATTTGCTCCGATTCATCGCAAATTTTCAGACAACATTCTCCAAAAAGGTTCTCCATTAAGGAATAAAAAAAAATGTCAAGCAAAGTTTATAAACATATTATCTATCTCAGGCTAAGATGGGCCATATTGACCTACCTCTTCCAGTACCTCCCTTACAAAGGGATCAAATTTAGTGAAATATTGATTCTCTAATAATTTCAAGCCTACCTATTTGAATCCTTCTCTGTAGTTCCACACATATTAACGAGGACAATGTGCAGCAATCATCTACATTTTTCACATTTTGTACTTTAGACTGCATTTCCAATGAATGTAGACTATGCTAGACCAGATTAAGCTTATATGAATATTAGTTATCAATTTTAATACACCCAGGAAAATAATTGGTTGGAATTCGATTGTAACAATAAAAAAATAGTACTAGCAACAAAAAGTATATTGCCTGCACCGTCTGTCGGTTGTATTTGTATATAATTAGTTGAAACAACAATAACATGGATACGATCAAATGAAAATGCTTGCAACTAAATCGATGGTTGTATCAATCGAATTAAGATTGTTTTTTCATTGACACTCGGTTAATGTGGTAACCAATTTTAAATTTTCATTATAGTACCATATGATCGATTTTTGGTTGTGACAACTAATGTTTTACAATACAATACAACAGAAATTGTATCAATAGACCAAAGATTATTATTGAAACGAATAATTGGTTACTACAACAGAAAAAATATTAATAAATAATCGTTTATTGGTTATCCCAATCATTTCCCAAATTTAGAATAGGTTAATGTATTTTCGGAAAAACAACCGAAAGATTGGTTGCTGTTCTTTTGCTGATACATACATGACAAACAAAAAATAATATTACTCGACATAAACAAATCTTCAACATTTTGTTCAATAATGGTATAGGTAATCAAAAATAATCTCGTGTGGATAATAATGTGTGGAATGCAGAATATGTTGTGCAAAATTGCAAAATGTTTTACATAAATAAAAAATAAAAGCAACAATCATGAAATTGAAAGCACAGGGTTAAATATTTCCACATCTCATAATAGTGATGAATTTGTAATATGGGATTTTTAATTTTGTTATGAATTGTTTTGTTTTTTGTTCAATAAATAAAATAAAAATTAACGAAAACTGTTTTTAATTAATTGTCGGTAGAATATGACTGAAAAATTTTAAGAACAACCAATTTTTTAAAACAGTTGGTTGTGGCAACTACAACAGATAATTTAAGCTACCATTTTCGTAGTTGGCGCAACCAAATATGATTGTTGTCAACATGGAAGCAGAAGTAAACCACAACCAAAATATTGGTTGTCCTGATGGAATCGCATAATAGTAGACAGAACTACAAAATTCGGTTGGCAAATAATTCGGTTGTCGTCCCTGAGGCAACAAAATTCTACAGACATTACAAAATTATAACAATAACCCACCAACACAGGGTGGAGGTGAGTATACAAATATAGACCAAAATATGGTACTTTTTTCTAAAGTTTAAGCAGATTTTTGAACTTCATACTTTTTGAGATAAAAGTGGACCTAAAAATACATATTGAATCTTTTCGGAATTATATTGTAATGCTAGATTTGGGACATTTGCTAAATTTATTTATAAAACTTTCGTTTCTCTTCAACATATGTAGGGCATTACATGGATCACTGTTACTTTTCGCTGAATTTTCATGTAAACGAATCGCATTTGTTTCACAAACACAATGTTTCGATATTTTATCTTTGTTTTCTATTTTTCTTCTTCTGGTGTTCTCATTTTTATCATGAAGATATTTATGTATATAGTATAAATTATATGAATATATGTACATATTTATTTATATGCATTTATTTTTTCATATATGTATGTATATTATAACGATTTCTCGCATTTGGGAAACTCTTGCTAATTTATGGCCGCTCGACCACTGCTTCGGGCGAATGAACATTTCACTTTTACTCGGGGAAAAGCCAAAAAAAAAGACAACAAATAAAGTGGGTATTATGGGTATTGTAGAGATTATTATTATGAAATTGTCACGTATTTTAAAAGAATTTAAAATTTTTGGAGGGGTTTTCTGTTATGCGGGGAAAACTAAAAGTAATTACACTAGACAACATAAGGGGAAGAATTATCGATATTGTTATATCGAAAATATGTTGTTCGATTTGTTCTAAAATACAGCGGAAGACAAAATATTTATTTATTACGCTATGCAACAAATTAACACTTTTCTGAAAAATATACGCACTTGACAGTATAGGTTCGGTTTGGCGAAATTGGTGACCAATTTTTTTTATGGGCCTCAAAATTTTCTGAAAATCGGTGGACCCATCCGGAAATTTGTCATCAGCTTTTGTCCAACAACTAATTCAGACTTGGTGATACCGCTTGACTATATTTGGCATTAATGTAGCTGTGAATATGGTGAAGACAGTTTGTTAAACTTTTATGCGAAAAAAAATTTAGCCACGGTAAATCTGAACAATTTTTGTGAACATATCAATACGTGTCTAGGCACCATAATAAGCTCAAAAAGACCACTTTGTAGCTCAAAAATGTTAGTATTTCGCTATTTTGTAACAAAAATATTCGTTTGGTGTAGGGAATGTTCAGCAACATTATAGAAAATATTAAGGCTAATCATTTTGTGGAACATATTAACTCTTTAACTCCCCCACATAACTGTAATTGTCTACCCTATTTCAACAAATTGTAAATAACAGCCCTACAAATGGGGACGACGGGGAAGAAATGTTCTACAAAAATGCTGGCCATAAAATTTTACTATATGTGTCAGAATATAACAAAGCCCAAAACTTAACACAAAAACAAGAAAACGGCAAAATTCCAGTCAAAAACACTCTTTACTGGTATCGTTATTGCTTCGACAACTAGGTCGTATGACTAACATTGCTGCACGAACAGGCGTAGGAGGGTTTTTGTAAAATTTTATGGCCAGCATTTTTGTAGAATAGGGCCAGAGATTATAGTTTTGTGGGGGAGCTAGGGGGTTAATATGTTCCACAAAAATATTTTCCTTTATATTTTCTATACTCGTAGTTATATAAGTTGCTGAACATTTATATTTTTTTACTGTTGCACAGTGTTATCGGCTTATTGTCAAAATATATTTTTTTAACCTCATTTTAGTGGAGAAGGATAAATATATATATCACTTGGGGAGAACCAAATTTGTAACACATCGAAGGAGTCACCTAAGGCCCTAAGTATCCCGGCGGAAATCCGTTTTAGGACATTTTAAGTCATTCTAACAGTGTCCGGACAATTTTCAGTCTGCCTGTCTGGTTTATGAACATTTTTTAAAATGTTCTGGCATCTCCGACCCGATGTACCATATTACATCACTCACAATGTTAGGGAATACCTTTCTTTGCGGGACCTTATATGTCGACTTGTGATCTAGGTACTGGCGTAGAAGTGAAGAAAGACAATTTTATAAGTGATAGTCATCATTATAAGTGATATTCAAGCTATCATAATATACAAACCTATCACATTATACATTTTGTGGATTTTTTTAAGTTTCTAAGAAATTGAAATATCTCAAACTTTTAAAAATTTATGATTTTTTTTAAATTTCAATAATTATTCATTTTTTCTAAAAATATTTGTTGTTTAGTGTTTTTAGTTTCAGGCGTTCAGAAGTCGTTGATTGCTGTTTTCATTTAAAAATAACATGAAAAGGAACAGAAACGCTTAAGTAAAAAAAACAAAAAGTGTTGTCATTGAAAGGGGCTTCTGTGGAATTAGACGCCTTCCAAAGAGAGCGGCGGCGTCGACGATGGCGGTGGCAACAGCAATGGTTGCCATTGTTCGCTTCAGCTTAAAGTTCAAATTTGTTGACATTCTTTTGATAAAAGATATTTTATATATACGAGTAGGTATTTATAAAAAAAAAAGATATATAATAATAGAAACAACAAAACCAATTATCTGCGGTATTTAAGCTGATATTGGCATTCGTCACAGTGGGTTGATGATGAATAAATTTGTTAAATATTGAATATATTTGAAAGAAAAGTAAAACTAAGATAAAAAAACAATAAGAATATAGGCGGGGAAACATCGCCCATTTTTCTCAAGCTGATAGCGATGAATAAACTACTAATATGTGTGGAATTGAAATATATGCGAAATAATTATTAGAGAATCAATATTTCAGTACATTTTCGTACATTGTAGGGGGATACTAGAAGAAGTGGACCAGTATGGCCCACCTCCGAACTTCGCCGGAGATAGAAACAAATATTATCACATACCAAATTTGAAGTTAATCGGTTACTCCTTTCGACAGTTATAATTGGGGTCTTAGGTCACTCCTTCGATGTGTTACACTAAACCTGAACCGATTTTCTCCAAATTCGGCAATATTGGTCCATAGATAAAGAAACTCTACTGTGCTAAATTTCAAAACAATTGGATGTAAAATACAGCTTATATAGGACTAAAGGGTTAAATAGGACGAAACATATATATGGGAGCTATATCTAAATCTGAACCGATTTTCATCAAATTCGGCAATGTTTGGCCATGGATCAAGAAACTCTACCATGCTAAATTTCAAAACAATTGTAAGATACAGCTTCTATAGGGCTAAGGGGCGAAATTTGACGAAACTTGTAAATTGAGTTATATCTAAATCTGAAACAATACTCTTCAAATTAAGCAATGTTGGTCCATGGATCAATAAACTCTAGCATGTCATATTTCAAGACAATTGGATGTAAAATACAGCTTTTACAGGGCTAAAGGGACAAATCGGACGAAACATATATATGGGAGCTATATCTAAATCTGAACCGATGTTAACCAATTTCAATATGGTTCTTTCCAAGTGCGATAGACTCCTAACAGCCAAATTTCAGCACGATCGAACTGAAATTGCGACATGTACTCAACGACAGACATAATATAAAATAGACAGACGGACGGACGGCGGAATGTAGTTGGCCCCAAGGAAAATACAACCCAAATTTTTTTTAATTAAGGGTTATTTAATTGCTCTTGTGGCTTATTTTCATTTATAAATTAAGAAACAGGAGAGGCTACGCCAACTTTAGAACCTGTCCATAGAACAATGCCTAAAAGCAGTGGCCGACCGCGCGGGAAAGATTTATAATTAGAAAATCGGTTCGTATATCCGTAGTTCATTCTTAAGTCCCACAGGTCAAAAATTAGATCTTTCTCAGAAAATGTTGCCCTAGTATGTGAAAATAATGACTCACAATATTAAAAAAAAAATTCAATGAAAGTTGGAGGCAGGGGACGAGGTCAAAGATCAGAAAAATTTATTTTTTTCCTCTGTAATGTTTTTTTGAAGTTATTTTTGATGCTACAAGGCATAAGAAACTGGATATCGGAAATATTTTTTCTTAAAGGATTTTCCGCGTACTTTTCATAAAAAATACTAATTTTATCTAAAACAGTACACATACATCGGTCAGTTCTCGCGGAAATAAAAATATAAATTGCGATATCTCAGTATCGATCTAATTTTTTCCCTTAATTTTTTTATAAAAAATGGTCCATATGTACTCTATCGATGGTGTAAATTTGGAGTGGGGACGACTTTGCTTCAGAAGAAATATTATAATAACTGAAAATCTTCACCAAATTACAAAGTTGTAAACACATACAAATATTCAGTTATTTTGATTTGGTGAAGATTTTTAGTTATTATATTGTAAATTCTTAACCAAAGTCGTCCCCACTCCAAAAGTTACATCATCGGTAGAGTACATATGCACCATTTTTGTTAAAAAAAAAAAAAAAAAAGTAAGAAAGTTCAGTCGGGTAAACCGACTAATGAATCCCCTCACATTGAGTCTCAAAAAATATTAGTAAATTTATTTATTTTTTTGTTTTATTTAAATTATTATCAATTTAAATTGTATTTGATAACTTTAAAGTATGTACTGGTACTAAAGTTAGAAGCTGTTTACTTTTGGTACAAAATGGTCCATTTGTGTGAGAGGTACCAAAAGGAGCGTGGCAGTAATGCCAATTTTTCACTGTATTGTTGGTACTATTAAACCATTACACTGTACAAAATTTCAGGTCTTTGTATGGATTGGTAATAAAGTTATAAGCTATTAACTTTTGGTTGAAAATTGTCCATATGTGTGGGAGGTACCAAAAGGGGCGTGCCAACTTCGCCCATTTTTCTCCAGGTAAAAGTGACTAATACTATGTGTAGAATTTCGGAGGATTCAAATACGTAGCGTAGATATTATTAGATAATCAATATTTCACTAAATGTTAACACTTTGTGAGGGAGGTACTAGAAGGAGTAGACCAATATGGCCCATCTTCGAACATAGCCTGAGATAGAAAAATTATTATTACATACCAAATTTGAAGTCAATCCGTTACTCCCTTCGAGAGTTATCGTGCGCTCCAGACATACATACAGACGGATGGACATTGCTCAAATGACTTAAAATAGCTCATAACGGATTTCCTCCGAACATACTTGGGGTCTTAGGTCACTCCTTCGATGTCTTACACTTTTTGTGCGTAGCAAATGATATATACCCCCTCGTCACACTAAAGTGAGGGTATAAAAACCGTCAAATTCCAGTCAAAAACGCTCTTTACTGCTATCGCTATTGCTTCGAACATCAGGTAGTAGGACTTACATTGCTGCACGATCTTTTTTTGATGTTTGTGTTAAGTTTTGGGCTTTGGTGTGTTCAGAAAAATATATTTTTTCCTTCACATTATCAAAAAAAGTGTGGGAATTTTTTTTAGAAAAATGTTACAAAACATTGTTCATAAAGGCGGTATCACAAAGTCTGAATTAGTTGTTGGACAAAAGCTGATGACACCTTTTCCGAGGGACCCACTGATTTTCAGAAACTTTTGAGTCCCATAAAAAATTGGTCCGAGTATAGGGTTATACTACCTTTTGTAGTAGAATCTAACATATACTGTCAAGTCCATGTATTTTGTTCACTGTTGCACAGTATAATTAGAAAATTGGTGGTATATGTGTATTATTATGATTTACTCCCCAGATTTACGAAGAGACAATTTCTTAGTTTTTTTTTTTGGGTGTATTTTCATTTCATGCTGTTTTCTTGATTGGGGTGAAATTTCCAAAAGCATTTTTTGTAACGAAAATAGGTCCCAAATTTGGGGCTCACTTTCATTTTCAATTTGTGAATTTTCTTGGGGTCCAACTTCCGGCCGACCGGACGGACAAACATGGTTAAATCGGCTCAGCTAGTGATTCTAAGTCGATCGTTGTAGTTTAAGGTCTATCTGTAGTATTTCTAGGTGTTGCAACCAGCTGCCATGAAACAAACTTATACTCGTAATACCCCTTACCACAGTGTGGTGTTGGGTAAAACATCGGGTTTTATCTTGATATGTCGCATTGAAATGTGCTAATTCTATAACAATTGAGTTACAGTATTTTTAGCTTAACTGCATTTCACTTAAGTACCTTTTGTTCCTACTAGGACAAATGGAATATATTTTGCACATTGGTTCGCTTTTCTTAGTAAATATTATATGATCAACCGGATAAGTGCACATTTGTGCAGCTATGTAAATACCGCACTAGGGCCTTTTCACTTATTTACCCAAAATGCCTTAAGGTAAGTACACACGATTTGCAGATCGGACAACATTGCCAGAAAAATGGCGGAAAAATGCAACCGTGTGAATTTACAACCGTGTGAACATACAATTTTTGTTTTGCAACGTTAGCAGAAAAGTCATTGCGAGATAATTTGCTGATTGTTATATGTGCGAAGTTTACGCATGTGACAACGGCGCCATTGCCAGAAAAACATTTTATTTGCAACACTGTCTATAATGTATTTGTATTGGCAACCCTGCATATAAATATTTACAAAATATATTGTAAATATATCAAATTGTAATGTTTTCTTGCAATCGTCTGAACTGTCAATTCACATTTGCCTAACAATCTGTCATTGTCCGTATATTTGCAGCACTTTAACAGGGTTGATAACGTTTGCCGATCTGGCAATCGTCTATACGCCAGCGAGGCAGTTAAGCAAAAAATACTGTATACACCAAAACTTGTGTACGCTCCCCTGAACATTTGGATTTTTCGATATAAGTGATTATTTGCAAAGAAACCATACGTTTTTTATTACTTTAATTATTAATTATTAAGTGACCATTTAATGATAATTCAAATTTGTTGGATATTTTAAAGAGTCAATAAATAATATTATTTAAAAAATGTTAGCGGATTAAATATTTATTTGCACGCAAAGCAAATGCAAATTGAAAAAAAAAATAATAATGTTTGCATAAATACGCGACAACAACGAAAACATGAGCCCGCACCAACACCAACAACAACAGTCAACAACAAGTTGTTGCTGGCTGCTTTGTTGTTGAGGCATTTTGTTGGCTTAACTCCACTTGAACTTTAAACCATCATCTTTTGGATACGAAAAAACAACTCGCGACGGACGACAAATGTAGGTTTTTGTTTATTTTGATTTTTTTGTTAAGTGTTTATTGTTGGCATTGCTTTTGTGGTGGTGGTAGTGTCAGTTGTTGTGATTTGTGGGTTTTTAAACTTAATTCGTTGCGACTGGCGGCTGTTGTTGTTCTTGTAGTTGATGTTGCTGTAGTAAATGTGTAAACGCCAAACAAACAAGAAATGAAACTTGTTTTTCCGCACACTACTCTCGTATGTCAGACATACTCGTACTCACACTCTCTCACACACAACGTCGTACTCGCATAAAGCAATCACAGCACAAAAACACACAACAAACAAAACAAAAGTCCGAATAAACAAAACATTAGAATAATAACAACAAAACGACGAAGACGACAAACATCCTCTGCTCATTAAAGACACACACACGCACACCCATTAAATCAAGACTTCTGATTGAAGTCGTATGTATGTATGTATTATGTATCCCGGGAAATGGGGATCTCTTTTTTATGACGGCCATGTTGTTGTATCCCATATCCCATCGAACGACAATAATAACAACATCACAACATTAACAACCACCTCCAGGCTATATTTAAGGTTCGAAGAGCAAGCCTCAAAGAATAAATCAAGAACCTGTACATGCAAAGATGTTACGCATCCACCGTAATTCGTAAAGAGTGCTGACGAAGAGAGGGGGAGTTTTACCATTTCAAAACATGGCACAACAATGTAAAGGTAGGGCAAGAAATCAGCTGATTTACATTTTTCTATTTAGGTATGTATGTAAATGCAGCTATAAGCACGGTACTATGTTCCGGTTTCACGCTGAAATCCCATACAAAAATCAAAGTTGTGAAAAAATGAGTGAAATTTTTTCATTTGTGGTAGTACTATGTTTTTTCAACGTGAGAAATTTACATTTTGCGCCGCTACAAATTAATTGAACGCCGCAACAAATTGAATACCGACAGCATTGCACTCCTATTTATTTATATTCATGTTTGTCCGCGAGAAATTCAATTGTTGTCAATCCTAGCTATCAATTTTCCTAATAAAGAATTCAAAATTAAATTATCTGAAAGAAAACTAATGCAAAGCTTCGGAACAGAAAATAATTATGTATATTGAATAAACGAGAAGAGCGACATTCCGATTGGATAGCAAAGCAAAAAAGTGCAAAACACTGCAAGGGCATGTAACTATATGTAATAATGTGGAATTTGTCCTTTAATTACTTATGTACATTCACGTTTGTATGTTTCGTGACGAAAAGCCTGGAAAAACTTTGTGGACGGCAAACGCTACCGAAGCAGTAGCACAATGGTATTGGGCAGTGCCTGTGATCTCGTTTTTAAATGGTTATAAAGAACATAGTGAGTTCTTGCCAGCCATAGGAGTTGGAAGAAGAAAATCCGTTTATGGATGTAAGTATAATCTATATATGTCCACAAATATAATGTAAATCCTTAAAAATAATAATAAAACATATTTTTCGGTTCATCAAAACATCATTTTATTTATTTATATTCGTGCAACAGTAGGAAATTATTTTGTTATTTGTAACATTGTATTACCCTGGCTTCTGATACCTCACAAGCATCGCCATCGTATCAACACAAAATAAATAATTTATTTAGTTACAACATTAGCACAATGATCTTCAACCATATTTCCATTCTGCAATTTAAATTAACTATTTTCTAAGTCGGCATTATTCCATTTAATTGCTTATTGATTCTAATTTAAACTCGTGTTTGTTTTCAAGAAAAGCAAAAAGGAAATAATGCACATGCTTATACACACACACATACATATACAAGTGACATTTCGACACACACACTTCAAAAATGCATTGCGACCTTAGTAAAAAAGCGTTCCATTTTTCAACTTGAAATAACATTTTGTGGAATTTTTTCAAGCTGAAAAAACATAGTACCCACCTATAAGGAGTATTTGGACCAACTTGCTGTCATTTAGCTCAGTTATTGTAGATTGTTGGGATCAGGCAATGAAGACGACCAAAATTATCGGCGGCGGCGGCGCATGGAAAAATACTGGCCGGGGGCGGCGGCTGATCGGCTGAGCCGATCAAAATTTCAACAATCGGCTGAGCCAATAAAGTTTCAACAAACGATGGCGCACGAATCTCATTCTCCGGCAAAGATGGAGCTTTGAGATATTTACAGTTAGAGGAAAAAACTTAAAATGAACACAAAAATTTAAGAAAAGTTTTGATGTAATGTCGATAATCGGTTTAAAAAATGTCTACTTATTAGTCTTTGTTTTGAAAGAGAATTTATTGTAAAAGACAAAGTGCCCGCTGTGTTCTCTTTAAAACGACGTAGACTTTTTAAAAATCGGTTCGGCCGTTCAAGAGCTATTTTAAAGGGTGGTTTAATTGTAAGGGCAAGTTTTTTTGCATTTCATTTGACATTTCTCAATTTCAGACTTACTCAATTTGGAGCATGGAAAGATACACAATCGAGCAACGCGTTAAAGTTTTTTAAATTTTTTTTTACGAAAATGGACGTTCAAATCAAAATGCATTTCGTGCACTTCGTGATGTTTTTTGGATCAGCATAATTGACCAAATGTGTCCACAATCGGGAGAATTGTGCGCAAATTTCACCAAACCGGGTCTGTAGGAGATGTGAAAACACCTATATGTACATGCTCGCCCAGTTCGTTTAGTGCGGCCGGTCAGGCAGTTACTGTGAATGGGGTTCGCTATCGTGAGATGATAACGAACTTTTTATGGCCCGAATTGAAAGATATGGATGTGGACAATATGTGGTTTCAACAGGACGGTGCCACTTGCCACACAGCTAACGAAACAATGGCTCTTTTGCGCAACAAATTCAATGGCCGTGTTATCTCACGTCGTGGCGATGTCAATTGGCCGCCAAGATCATGTGATTCGACACCGTTGGACTTCTCTCTTTGTGGTTATTTGAAAGAAAATGTGTACGTCGATAAGCCAGCAACAATTCAAGAGTAGGATGAAATAAGTCAGCACATTAACGGCATAGAACCTCAATTATGCCTCAGCGTCATCGAAAATTTGGACCATCGGATGGAGGTGTGCCGGCGAGGTCGCGGCGGCCATTTGGCCGATATTTTGTTCCATACATAATTGAATCATACCAATATTTTCATAATAAAAAGAAATGACAATAATTTCCGAAATAATTTATGATTTATTCAAAATCAACATCGGCCCTTAAAATGTAACCACCCTTTAGAATCGAATCTATACTATCAAGTCCGTGTACTTTTCAAAAAATTTTCATTTGTTGCACAGTGTAATTATCGGGTTTTAAATACAGCTTCCATAGAGCTTAAATACCAAATCGGAATAAAAATATATATGTATGTATATGTGGATTATATCTAAATATGAATTGATTCGTTTTTAATTTGGTTGCATCTCTTTTTGTCTAAAAGGTTAGCTACAAATGTAGTAACATTTATTCGTGCCTCAAGAGACTTCGCTCACCAATCAATGTTCGTAATAATCGGGTGTAAAATACAGCATTATATGCCAATTCGGAACCAACATATATATGGAAGCTATACATATGAGAATCTGAACCGATCTCCTTCAAATTTGGTTGTGTATATTTGTGAGTCAAGGGACTCTCTCCTGGATTTTTTCATATTGTTCTGATTTAAAATGTAGCTTCTATGACGCTTAGAAAATATGTATGGAGGCTATATCTAATGCTGGAGTGATTTCCTTCAAATGCGGTAGGATATATTTGCGTGTCATAAAACTCTGTGGATTTTACAGTACATATATGCCAAATCGGAGATACATAAAACAATGGCGTCTACGCATATACACCATTATTTTTTATTGCATTATAAGAATCTACATAATCGATTCTATAGCTGGTGAAAATTTGGTGGAATTCTACTTCCACAAAGTGGGTCAAAAGTTAAATTGAAAACATACTGTATATATGTAATATAGCATTTTGATCCCATTCATATATACAATTAACGCACTTTTAGACTAATAAAATATCATCGGGACGTAGCGTGATTATTTCACCATGATCCCATTCATATATACAATTAACGCACTTTTAGACTAATAAAATATCATCGGGATGTAGCGTGATTATTTCACCACATATTAAAATGACAATACATTTAAAACATCGATTCTCTTGTAAAATATACATATTTATCTTCCAAGAAGTCTAATTTCACAAAAACCTTAAATGTGATTTTCTCGAAACTACAAAAAAATTATACACAAATTTTTTTCGATATATGTATATCTACACAAAAAAATATTAAAATAAATACTACCCCATTACATTTACCTTTTCAATTCCAATTGATTAATTTTGAATTTCACATGGAATAATTTCAATTTAATTCTTTTGAATTTCAAATGGAATAATTTAAATTTCAATTGAGATATTTTGACTTTCAATTTATGTGTTTTAAATTACAAATGGCGTGTTGATGTATTTAGAATTTCAAGTGGTATAATTTTAATTTCAACTGATTTCTTTTGAATTTAAAATGGAATAATTTCAATTGATTTATTTTGAATTTCAAATGACCATTTTTATATTTTAATCTACGTATTTGTATTGTTTTCTTTTGAATTTAAAATGGAATAATTACAAATGATTTTTTTTTTTTTTAATTTCAAATGACGATTTTTATATTTCAATCTATGCATTTGCGCATTTGATATGTTTTGAAATTCAATAGATTTGTTTTGAGTTTCCAATGGAATTATTGAATTAAAACTTTTTTGAATTTCAAAAGAATTTTCGAATTGATCTCATTAGATTTTAGACTGATTTTTTCAGATTACAGTTGAGTGCCGAAAATTTATTTGATATGTGGATATTGTCGTTTCTATAGATAATTCGTTTTTACAAAATGGAATACTATTTGTGTATTTTAGAAAAACTTCTAATACAGTTTTGTTCATAACTGGAGAACGGTTTCTCCGATTTTTTTTCACAAAATGTAAAAAAAACAAGTAAGAAAGATCAGTCGGGTAAACCGACTTACGAATCACCTCACCTTTAGCTCCAAAAAATATACGTAAATTTATTTATTTTTTTGTTGATTTGTCACTAGGATATTGTCCTGGTTTTCAACCATCTTTGCCTCTATTATGTATTATAGATTGCAATTTTTTTAAAAACGGTGAAGCAATTATTTTTATTTTTTGTTTTAATTAAGTTATTACGATTTAAATTCCATTTAATAATAAAGTTATAAGCAGTTAACTTTTGGTGCAAAATAGTCAACTTTTGCGGGATGTACCAAAAGGTTCGTGCTAATAACGCTCAATTTTCTCCATAAGTACAATTATTCGCCCTTATTCCAGTTGGCGTCGTCGACGTCGATTCTTAGTCGACACTGTTTAGATTGACAACTTTATAAATTTTGAATTTTTTTAAATATTTTTAAGTTATAAAAAAGGGTGTTTGTTAGTTCATGGATACCACATTCGTTTTGGATGAAAAAGCTAGAACTTCATAGATATGACGAAAATGATGTGACGACGTCGACGACGCCAACTGGAATAAGGGCGATTGTTAAAAATTCTGGCGCTACCTTCTAATAATTGTGCCATGGCAGACACACAACTGCCACAGAGAGCGAGGTAAACACCGTGAATATCCCCAAGAGTAATTCTTTATGTTTAGCTTGCTACACCAACAAGAGAATCGAGCAAAAGAACAGTGCAACAAATATCAGTTGTGGAATAAACAGGTTTATGCTTTTGTGTTGAACTCTCAACACTTGAAACAACAAGAACAACATTAGTTCGAAGAAATACTGAAAACAAGTATGAAAATTGCGCAGACGGACAAGATCGATTGTTTTGAATCCCTACAAAATCAAAATGGGGTGGGGGAGGAGAACGAGAGGCAATGGATGTTCTCCTCCCGCTACAGCATTTTGGGAGGTTATTTTCTTTTGCCAGGCATACATGAATGCAATAAAGCTTTCTGCTTGAAGATACGATTAATTCATATTTTTATATCCATCGCCCAATTTAGAGCAATTAAAATTGCATGGCAATTGTCGATTCTTGATGAATATGTATGTATGTACAATTAGGCGAAAATGGCACTTAGAAAAATGAAAAAGGGGCCCGAATTTAAAATGTTAATCTCTTGGAATATTTTTATATGAAATTGATTTAAACAAATTGATAAACAGTCCTCTAGACAAGAAAATTTGCGGTGTTGCTTTCTTTCGTCGCTGTGATATATGTATGTCTTTATTTTGTTCTAGGATAGGCCTACCCAACCTGGCTCCCCCGGGGGAGCCGTGAGTACATTTAATAAATATATAGCGTGATCCATTGCGACTTTTTTAAAGAAAAAAACATAAAATTCAAATTGAATGGATTAGCTGTAACTTTTTTATTTGACCATGGATTTGCCCTTCAGATATGTATGCTAGTCCTGTTCTAGAACATTTAGAATTCTATTTCAATTGCAATTTTATAAAAAAAATTCATTTCAATTACAATTTTATAAAAAATTTCATAGAAATTGCAATTTTTTAGATAAATCTAATATCGATGCAATTTCCTAGGAAAAAATTTATTTGGACGAAATTTACAAGAAAAAATTAATTTCAATAAAATTTCTAGAAAAAATTCAATAAAATTTTCTAGAAAAATTTTATTGTAGGGAAATTTGTAGAGAAATGAAATTTTAACATAAATTTTTTAAAGAAATGAAAATTCAAAGATTTTTCTAAAAAGAAATACATTTTCAAGAAAATTTAATTTTAACGGAATTTTTTGGAAAAATTAAATTTGAATTTTTTAAAAAAAAATTAATACGAAGAGATTTTCCAGAAAAATTAAAATTTGGAGGATTTTCCCAAAAAATACAATTAAAAGAATTTTCTAAAAAATGTAATACATTTGGCGTCGGATTTTTTAAAATTAACCTATGAATTTTTTTGCCTTAAAATTGCGGTTTGCATTTGAACTGTTTTCGTCTTACTTTCTTGGACTCTTAATGATTTTAGCTGAAACATCATGGAACAACTTACAAAGATGCAAAAATACAGAAAAAAAATGTAAAGAAGACGCTGAGGCATCTTGGCAAAAGAGAGAGAGAGAGAGCGATAAAAAAACGAAGGCTGGATCAAAAAAAGGTGAGGACGGACGAACGCAAAAGTCAGGAACGCGTAAGAAAATTTCGTGAAAAAAAACAAAAAACGTTTAAATTTTTATAATGTAACCAACCACCCGTTACTTTTTAAAAAAAAATTTTTTGGTAACTACTTTTCTTTGGTTTGAAAATAAACCCATTCCTTAAACAAAACATTTCAAAGAATTTAATCAGATTTCTTAATTGACACACTGTGGAAAATTTTACAATACATGATGTTTGTTTCAGAAATTTTATATCAGCACATTTATTAAGTAACGACAGTTACTTTTTTAATGGCCTAAACAAATTATTGAAATTATATTTGTAATGAAATCTATCGTTTGCAACGGATGCTTGAATTTTCGTAAGCAAATATGAAAAAAAAAAAAATTAAGCAATCCTCGCCGCATATTTGATTTTTTAAAATCTCCGAAAATCGGTAACGACCGTTACTTTGGAAACACCCAATTGCCATTTTTAAATGGCAAAGGAAAAAATAAAACTAAAATTCGAAAAAGTAGGCAAAGTTCTCAAAGAATTTTTAAATAGTATATATATGGAGATGGTCCTAAACAATAATTTTAATTGTATTTAAATACATAGTTTATTTGGGAATATTAGTTCGCAAATATATTTTGTTCTAATATATAAACATATGCGATGCAATAAATTTTATTGATTTTCAAATAAAATATATTTTTCATTGTTTTTGTTTTTTGTTATTCGATCTGTTGTGACTTTTCATAGTTTAGTTTTTGACTATTGAGTTCGAGATCGTTGTTTTTGTTTTCTTTTCTTCCAAATATATTTTATTTCATTTTAAACATATACAAAATTGCGAGTTTCCCCTGGGCGAAAGATTCAGTACGCGCGCTAAGATTAAGGCAATTATGATGACAAATATTGGAAATATATCTTTCACGAAGAAACATTGATTTACAAATAGTCGTTGAAAACGAAAAAACTGTAAAATTGTTTTGGTAAAATATTAATGACTAGCACTAAATTACTGTTTCTACGTGAAAGGGATATTTAAATCATATGTAGCCCTAATAATGTTCCTAAATTGAACGCGTATCCCGGACGATGGTCCAAATAGGTACTATCAGGCATGTCACATGTTTTGTACGAAATTGGTACGTTTTCGTTTTTCAAAATCGTATCGTTTTAATTTTGCTTCTACAGCTCTAGTAGGTTTTTAGGAAACCTAAAGAAAATGAAAACCTAAAAACACCATCAAAAATATGGCAGCATAGAAATTAGAAACAGCTGTTTCAGCCACCGTTGCCAACAAAATCGGTTCGACTCGAGATTCTGATTGGCGGTAGTGAAAATAAATAAAACATATTAAAGCCAAAAAATATAAAATTTACCAAAATCTTGGATTTAAAACAATAATTATTATGAAATTTAACTGTAAAATAAAAGCGAATATTTTTTGTTGTTTCCTTTTTAGTTACATTTCTCTTACTTTTTATTTTTTGTTTGTTTTATGGTTACTTAAGTGGATATAGAACTTCGAAGGCCAAAAGTATTAACATTTTCGTGCGAAAAGTATTTGAAATAGTTTGTTTGCTTGAAATTAACTCAAATATTTTTCATACTTAATCTTAAGTACATTTTTGACTTTTCTGGAGTTTAAATTACTAAAAACATAAATTTCACTTCAGATTTTGTGAACGTTTTAAACCGAAATTTATTTTTCGGTTTACATTTTCTGTAGAAGCTATCAACGTTTTCGATTTCAAAAACGTAAATTCTTGTGCGATTTTTCACTCTGTGACATGCCTATATATGTACCTTCTTCCACTACAATTTTAATTAAAACAAATAAAAAAATGCAATCCAATTTTTTGTAATATTATTTTATGTGTTATGATACCAAATTACACCAAAAATTGTGTTGCACTAGTGTAATTTATAGGTCGATTTTAAAGATTGTGACCCTTTTCCGATTTTTCACCTGTACCAGCTGTAGAGTGCCTGTCACAAACAAAAGCCAATGGCAAAAATAACAGCACACCAAACCAGAAAAGCAGAAACCACTGCAATCACATCGCACAGAGCCGCGCAGAGTGAGTTGAGTGTATCGGAGAAGAAATAAATCTTTGTTCATAATCAGATAAAAACATTAAACACAAAACACACAGCACACAACACAGCAGCAACAACAAACAGGCTTGCCAGTTTTTTTTAGTGCCGAATCCCCAAATTTTTATTTTTTATCCCCTAAATCCCCAAAAAAAGATTTCTCATCCCCAAAAAAATCCCCAGAAAATATTTCAACTTATGTGAATGATGTATTTTACAATTCAATGTATTTTGTACTAGAATTCATTTTGTTTGTACAAAATGTACGTTGTCAAATTATCAAATATCATCTAATTTTTTTGTACATGTTTTGGTATTAAAAGTTTGATCATTTCTGCCAATGGACTAAATAATTGATAACACACTGAATTTTGTTTAAAGTACATCAAAGGGTAAATACCAGCGATTCCAGTTCTTTAAAATCGGGTTGAACCAGCAGAATCCTGTTACTAGTAAACTTTACTCCAAAATTAGCTTAAATTGTTCGTAATGTCGTCTCGGAAGAATTTTATAAACCGCAATTGGCTTCAATTAAGATTTATAAATATGTATAGAAATACGTATTGTCAATTACTACAGGTTGTCTATTTAAGTCGTACTCTAATACACTGCGAGTCAAGCTACTTTTTGTAGGAACTTTTGACACAATTTTTACGGACGCATTTTCTAAAAAAAAAAATAGATTTAACAGAAAATACAAATTTTAACATAAATAAAGACATGTAATTATAAAAAATTGCAATCCCCTCCAAATCCCCGGATCCCCAAACCAAAAAATATATCCCCATTTGCGAAGAAAAATCCCCAAATTGGGGATAAATCCCCTAAACTGGCAGCGCTGACAACAAACGAGTTTGGTTTGATTTGTAGCCGCTGTTGTTGTTATAATAACAGCAACAACAACACAACCCCAACAAAACAGCATAAACTACTGTTGAGAGAAGAAATGAGAGTGGGGGATATGTCGAACGGCGACGATATCGCCCGAAAGTACCTATCGGTATCTTAAAGATGCACTTTTATTCCAGAGACCAAAAGAGGGCCACGGCGAAAAACTAGAAACAAACTCAATCCACACAAACACACACACCAATACATTAACGGCAGGCAGATCAGCAGCCTGCCAATAAAACAAAAACAACAAACAAATAACACCGACAGCACTACAGACTGTCACTTGTCACTTTAGATTTGCGTAATCCTTTTATGGCGCTTTTTTGTTTCGGTGTTTTTTTGTTTTGTTTGGTTCTGCAAAACACCACAACATTTACACACTACAATTGTTCTTGTTTTGATTTTTGTCTTGAAGAGATTTTGTGATTTAATCGCCACGATTAAACTGAATATTTTCGAATGAGTGCTCAATATTTTTGTTTATTTTGTCTACCACTCAGTTTGCATTTCTGCTTTTATTTTTACGCAAAATGCGTTTCAAGAGAATATTTTTTTTGAGGCACTATAAAGGGGGGGTTTGTGGTTTCTCATGTATCACTGTTTGTGTTTTTAACTTTGTTTATAAGTTAGTAAACAATTTCAGTTAATTAACGGTGAATTCAAACAAATAAAACGAAGTTTTTTTTATTTTTTTATCGATATAATTAGCAATTTAAACTTGAATTGTATCTCGTCTGGTTGTTGTTATCTTGTCACTTCACTTGTTATCTTTGTTTTTGGTTTGGCTTTTGTTGTTATTTATTTTTTCTCTTCTAAGTGCAATGTTTTATTGACACTCTTGCATTTCTACCTTCTGCCCCAAAACCCATTATATTTTTCATAGTTAAATTTATTTATTAATTTAAAAACATGACATACTTTTTTTCTCAATTTTTTTTCTTGGATTCAGCTGTTGTAATTTGTTTTATTTTTATTCACTTTTGTCGGGAGAAATTTATTAGCATTTAATGTTGTTAAATGGAACGAATTGCGGTAAACGTACAAACGAAAACAATTAATTAATGGAACTTATTTGCTTTCAATGGATTGATTTGTTGGTTGTTAATGATTTATTTTTTTATTTATTAAACAAATCCAATTTCTTTCTTTTTCTTCAATCAATATCACTCACTTCACACATTCATTAACTATCGGACACTCCGCGCGCGATTTTTTCCGTGTTTCCGTGTGCCCCGTTGAACGAACGAACTAAAACAAATCCATCCAAACAAAACACCAATGCAGACCGATTTGTTCGCACATCTCTTCGAACATGCACGACCGACTGCTCACAACCTGAACTTGTTTGTCATTCATACGGCTGCACAAACATGTTGTTTGTGGTTGGCTCTCGCAGAGAGTGTTAACATGAAAGACATGAGCGCGAGCTCTTTTGTGCTTGCCATACATTGTGAGAATGCCTCAGTGTTGTCATTTGAGCGTTAAAAACTTTGTTTTGGTGTTTTTTTGTAGATTTTTACAGTAAATACGTTTCGATAAGTATATAATTAATTTTGAATTCAAATAAAAACATTGATTAGAAATAGTGAAATGGAATCAATATTTAGATAATAACACTGTGCCCGAAATGGACACTTTAAAACTGTAACAGAAAGGAGACCCCTATGGATATACCTGTTTCGACATTGCTGAATCTAGTGGTGCTAGCCGTTTTTCTACACTCTGAAACAAATCGCTTATGTAGTATATTGTGCCAAACATATTCAGCTTGACACATATAATGGGTTTTCCAATAGGGATTATATGATTTGAAGTGGCGTTTCGGCCATTTGTAATATGTCATGATCTGTCATCTGTTATTCATTGTATTCAGTAGTGTTTACAATTTCATCATGGAGAGATATCCGCAAGAACAACGTTCACAAATTATTCAGTTTTATTATCAAAATAATCGTTCTCCCATTTGAAATTTTCGTGCGCTAAGTCCATTTTTTTTAAAAATCCAAAAACAAAACGCTTTCCAGTCGACGTATGACCTTGACATCCATGAGCAATATTTTAGCTCTCGTTAAGAGCTATTTTTATTGCCATTGACTGATTCCCGATCTGACGTACCTTTAAGGAGCTAGAGCAAAAACTTTCCGTTCACATTTGAAAATGATGCTAAGTCCATTTTTTTTAAATCCAAAAAACACTTTCCAGTCGACCTACGACATTGACACCCATGAGCAATATTTTAGCTCCCGTTAAGAGCTTCATTTTTGCCATTGACCGATTGTGGCTCCGTGCCACACAGCAAATGAAACAATTGAATTGTTGCGAGAAAAGTTTGGAGATTCGATTATTTCAAGAAATTGTGATATTGAATGGCCTCCAAGAAGTTGTGATTTAACACCATTAGACTTTTTCTTGTGGGGTTATTTGAAGTCATTGGTCTATCGAAATAATCCAGACTCTCTTCAAGCTTTATAAGTCAATATTGAACGTGCCATTCATGGCATACGAAATCGACTTCGTTCCTGCAGAAGAAGTCGTGGATGCCATTTGAATGACGTTTTATTTAGAAACTTTTGAATTTCCTTAACAGTAAGTGTGTTTTTTCAAAGAAATCATATCACTCTTATTGGAAAACCCGTTACGTTTCGATAAGCGCATAATTTATTTTAAATTCAATGGTCTCATTTTATTCATGACCGAAAAGTCTTTGCCATAACTTAATAAAAATATAATAGCTGTGAATTTTTCGCTGTTTTTAAGAGGTTTTAATTACAGATTTATTAATAATTTCCCAAAAAATTTGATTTTTCCTCAATATCTTGTAAAATATTGTTCACACCGCTGATGAAATAAAAAAGGTACGTTACAAGAAGATGGAGGCTACTTAATTGAGGATTCTTTAAAGCAATTAGGATAAATGGTTTTCGAGTTATTGTAAAATATGTGGTAGAACCTCTATTATTTTCTGTGTATATCTTTGTTTTGATATATAAGCAGGTCCCATCCCATAAATTGGTTTTAAGCTATTAAACCTACTGGGTGCTCGTTTTGAGAATTTATAAGAGTTATAAACAACGACTTATTGGATTAGTGAGAAATATATAAATGTTTTAGCAGCCTGACTGTCAGAGAAAATATTGATACAGGCTATGACCAGAAAAGCAATTTTAAGCCATATACTAACTGTTTAAGAGCGATCAGGCAGTTTTTGGCAATTTATAGCTCAAGTTTCTCAGAATACACCAAAGCCCACTTGCTTTTTTTTTGGAAATTTGGTTGTAGATTTAACGAATCTCCTACGTCCTTGATTACAGGCACTGCGCCATAGCAGCCATTCACTGAACCTTGTTTAGTATCGTGCAGAAGATGGACTCCTGCTGACAATCAATAAACTATACGCGGGTTCAGTCACCATCGTTTTCTTATTGGCCTTTTTCGATAAAGATATAGCGCTACCACAGCCTTCTTTGCCCTTCCCAGAATGTGGGGTTCGAAGTACAACTTCAAGTCTAGTAAAATACCTAAGTATTTAGCGCTTTCAGCGATATTTTTGGGTGAAAATCTCCATTTTTTGTTTGAATTGAAAAATTATATATTTGGATTTTTTTTTAAATATTATATACATACTTATTTGTAAACAAATAAATTTTATTTGAAAATCAAGAAATTTTGTTTGTATTATGCATGCATGTATTAATATATTACGACAAAATATATTAGCGAACTGACTTTCAAAAATAAAATATGTGTATACACACAAACAAAGGTATGGTTTAAGAAGTTTTCCGAATATATTTTATTTAAAGTTGGTTTTTCCTAAATTCCGTGTTATAATTTATAGTTAACAAGTAAAAGCGTTAAGTTCGGCCATGCCGAATCTCATGTCAAAAACAAAATGTCAAAAAGCTTTTATTTCACAACACTATTTTTTAATTTATAAATATTCAATCCATCCACCAATGCAATTTATAGTAACGAAAAATTATACTATGAATTTTACAGACATATACAATTTCCGAAAAAAAACACTTTGAACTTCTGAAAAAAACTTTCCTTTAAATTAAGGCAGTGATACGAGTACATTTCCAAAATATTTAAATACAAATTAATCTTTGTTTCGAAAATATTTGTTCCAAATAAAAAATATTCGGTGGGAACATAGTTTTCTTTAGAACATATAATATTTGTATATTTCAAGCAGAGTATATTTGGGACAATACTTATATACTACAGAAGCTTTTTTTTTCATTGTGTACGGACATAAAGTTACTCATTCTGACAAACGAGTTATTTATTATTTTCTTGATTTAAGTAAAGAGGAAATTATTTTTCGTCTGTTTTTTAATAAACTTATGTTCTAAAATATATGAAAAAACATTTATCTTAAAAAAAGAAATTTTTATTGTTTTGTTTATAAGAAAAGTTCAAAGTTTCAAAATAAAAAAATGGTGTCCCTAATGGCCACCACTGTATATTTGGTGGCAAGACATTTAAAGTCATTTGAGAAATGTGCGTCCGTCCATCTGGGCCCTATTGGTACCTCCAAATGGATTATACTTATGCAATATAAATTGATAATAATTTTATTAAAAAAAAATAAACAAGTAAGAAAGTTTCAGTCGGGTAAACCGACTAAGGTATACCCTCACTTTGTGAGTAATGTAATATTGAATATTACACAAATTATTCTGTCAATTTTTGTGGGAGGTACCAGAAGGGGTTAAAGAAATACACCTATATTTCGCTGAACAGTAGATACTTTAAATACATTGCAATGTGCCGAATTGTAACCGTTTATATTGACTGGTATATTAACGTTGAGTTATTAAATTGTGGTATAATTTGGCTATTTTGTGTGGGAGGTACAAAAAGGGACGTGGTGATAACGCTCATTTTTCACTGGACTATAGGCATTATAAAAGCATTACACTGTACAACATTTCAAGTAATTGTATACACTGATATTAATGTTATAAACTGTTAACTTTTGGTGCAAAATGGTACCTTTGTGGGAGAGGTACCAAAAGGGGGGTGACAATAACGCCCATTTTTCAATGGACTATAAAAACATTACGCTGTACAAAATTTCAAGTATTTCTAAACACTGGTATTAATGTTATAAGCTTTTAACTTTTAGTGCAAAATGGTGCATTTGTGTGGGAGGTTCCCAAAGGGTCGTGGCAATTTCGCCCATTTTCCTCGAGTTGATAGCGACTAACAAACTAATACTATGTGTGGAATTTCAGAAGATTCGAATACGTATAATAGCAGTTATTAAAGAATAAATATTTCACAACATTTTAACCCTTTGTGGGGGAGGTACCAGAAGGAGTGGCCCAATATGGCCCATCTTCGAACTTAGCCGGAGATAGAAAAAAATATTACCACATACGAAATTTGAAGTCAATCGGTTACTCCTTTCAGCCAGCAGACAGACAGACAGACGGACGGACGTTGATCATTCGACTTAAAATGACCCAATACGGATTTCCGCCGAACATACTTGGGGTCTTAGGTCACTCCTTCGATGTGTTACACTTTTTTCCGTAACAAATGATATATACCCTCGTCACACTAAAGTGAGGGTATAAAAATTTACGAATATTTTTTGGGAATGATGGTGATGGGATTAGTAAGTTGGTTTACCCGACTGAACTTTCTTACTTGTTTAGTTTTGTTTTATGGAATACTATGCCTCAATCTGCATTAAAAAAACAATTTTTTAGGTCTCGGACACAAAACAATTTTTTTGTTCAATAATTTTATTGGTTCCGACCTACAACTTCTATTTCGGAGATGTTTTTATACATATTCTGTGATACCATACTCATAATTGTGGAAATTGTTGTGTTATGTTTTGAACGATGATGATGGATATATGGGTGCAACCTGGAACATGGAACATGCGACGGTATGAAGTTTGATGGTCTTTATTGTTTTGTGGAGCTGAAAAAGTTGCACGACAACTTGTTGCACATGTCTCGCAAATAGAGTTACCATTGGCTATATTTTATTTATTTATCTCGGGGAAGCTCTGACAGAGCCGTCGCATCCATAAACAAAGAAGTAATAGATGATCCGTCCGACTCTTTAAAAAGTGGCAGTTACGAACGATTAAATTTTTGACATTTGTTTTGCTCTCTTCGAGTTATTTTGGCATTCTCTTGTTAGCTCTCGAGATTTAATTTGCTGATTTAAAGATGTGTGTTTTGCAATTTTATTTAAAAAATCAATTGTGTTTGCTCCTATTGTGATTGTAAAGTGAAATGTTTGAGAAAAAATGCCAAAAATATGAATAAAAAATAAAAACAAATTTGTGCTCTTTCTTCTCTTAACGACTAATGTCAAAAATTTAATCGTTCGTAACTCGAGAAATTTGCTTAAGAGCACGATGGACCATCTAGTTGTCCAGTGTTTATGGTCGCATCGTCTACATTAGAAGACTTAAGGCTGGGTTACGCAAACATAACCGTAACGCCCCCGTAGCGTAACGAATCAGCTGAATCAATCTGACATCAGTGTAAACGATTAGAAAACGAAACGTAAACGAACGGCAGAATCTGCTGAAATTTGATTTGGACGGTACGTTTGCGTGCATTTGCAAACAAAATTAGTAAAATAATGAAAAAAGAATAAATGTATGCGAAACTTTTGAATAGTAATGATAAATATGTATTAAAATGATAAATTAATAGCAAATAAATATAAAATAAAATCAATTTGTTGCTATTTTTGTTTTGCATGCCTGAGTGATACAGCACATTTTTCTAATTTGGAGTAATTGCTCAAGCGGGCAACGTTACGGCGGCGCTAAAGTTAAATTACGGTTAAGTTTGCCCAAACCGGCCTTAATTAATTTTTCTTTAATTTTTGATTGAAGTTTTTATTATCTTCAATTAAAACAATAGTTGAATCAGTGTCAGAATTTGTATACCCTCCACCATAGGATGGGGGGTATATTCATTTTGTCACTCCGTTTATAAAACCGTCCGTCCGTCCGTCTGTGGTAATCACGCTACAGTCCGCAAGAATAGAGCTAGGTTGATCAAATTTTGTACAAATACTTCTTACCTGCAACTAGGTTGTTTGGGATTGCAAATGGGCCATATCGGTCCATATTTAGATATAGCTCCCATATATAGCATCAAACTTGTCGTGATTCCTACTGTTCTCATCTACTATATTTTTTGTGTTTTCGGTGTTATTTTCTTTAGGTTTGAGTTATTTTGTGAGGTCACATGCTATCCATGGTGGAGGGTATATAAGATTCGGCATGGCCGAACTTATTATTTAACAATTTAGCGAAATTTTATAAACTTTTGAGTCAAAAATAAAATTCATAGGGTTATATTAAAAATTCTCAATTCATTTTTAAATCAAACATTTTCAATTAAAAGGATTATTAAAATTTTTGATATATAAATTTTATTTTTGGATAAATTAATTTTTTTACCAAAGTTTAAAATTGTATATTAAAAACTTTTTAAATTTTTACTAACGTTGATTAAAAAATATTTGATTCCAACAATTTTTTAATCAAAATGAAAAAAAGCATTTAATATTTAAAATTTTTAATCATAAAAAATATATAAACATAAACATGTGAAAATGAAGCTTTCAAAAGAAACAGTTCAGTAATAGTCGCTATCACCATGAGAAAAATGGGGGAATGGGAAGGCACCCCTTTTGGTACCTGTCACACAAAGGAACCATTTTGTACAAAAACTTAACTGCTTATATCTTAAATGCCAGTGCATACAAATACCGGAAATTTTATGCCTACAGACCGGTAAAAAATTGGCATTATTTCCACGCCCCGTTTGGTACCTCCCATACAAATGGACCATTTTGCACCAAAAGTTAACTGCTTATAGATTTAATATCAGTTCATACAAGCATACTTAATATTTCTTAAAACGTCCGCCAAACTTACCACTGATCTTCGGCGTTAGAAAGTACGTCAATTCATTAAAACGATAAGTAATTGAATAAAATAGTTGCTGCAACTTCCATCTATTGCGAATTACTTTTTAAATGTTTTGTAAAAGTGCATACGAGACCACCTTTCAAAAAAATTGATAGCGGCAAACTCAGATAAGATAAGAAATGGAAATAGAACCAAAGGAACAACCTATCTAACCACCCACCAAACACCACCTTACCAGCTAATACATGCATTCATAGAATCCGGCGGCCATCCATGATTCACCCAGCGAAGGCAAATGGTACTTTTCCTAATCGTTGCAATAAACAAGACTAAATGAAAATTACAATAAAATGCAAATTCATCTGAAGATAGTCGAGTTATCTCAAGTTTAGCTGCCAGAGGCTACAAGAAGAAGAAGAAGAACAAGCATAATAAAGAAAACGTCTCATAAATGTACGCCTGCTACTAACTTGGCTACATTTAAATACGGGCGGGCCAATGACAAAAAGTAAACAAACTAACATTTGCCGGTACGAGGGCTGTGCGGAAAGTAGGAAAAAATGGGATTCTCGCAACATGTGGCAATGAAGGAAAAATGCTATATCAAAATAATGTACATATCCCCAGAGAAAATAGTCCATATGTGTGATTTCTTAACAAGGTCATTGTTTCACGCTCTCGCTCATAAGGCCGTCTTGTTGAAACCAGAGCTCACCGAGACCATGCGCTTGAATTTCAGGAAGCACATAGTCCTTTTAACATGATACTAGAACGGTTACCATTCTGATTCTCCTAATTTTTGAAGAAATATGGACCAATGATTCCACCAGCCAATATACCACACGGTACGGTTGTTTTTAATGGATGTAATGGTAGCTCTTGCTCATCAGCCCAAATACGGCAATTTTGTTTATTAACGTATCCATTGTGCTTCATCACTGAACAAAATTTCACTATAAAACACCGGATAAACCACCGAGTATTTTCGTAATACAGGTGAACAATTTAGAGACGCTGTTGTGGTGTGAGTCTTTCCATGATGACTTGCCAAACCATATACTGAACAAAAATTAAAAAGTAGCTTGATATGAAACACGCGTGATCTGTAAAAAAAAAACATATTGAAAATCAGACCTCACAATGAATCACCCGTTAGTAGATGGTGTGCGCGTTTTCTATTCGTAGAGATCGAATTCCATCCCGAGTAAGTTCTCGACATTTATAAGCTGCGTAATTAATATCGGTTACTTTATAGAATAAAAACCTTTCGCCTTTACGATCGTAAACATTTATGTCTTAAGTTGTAGCGCAGTACTTTGAATGAGGTGTTATTCTTCTGTAGATTCAAAGGTGTTTTGTCGGTATTATATCATTTAGTGCGTCTCCTTTCTGACATATATATGTATTCCTGGAAGTTCTATCCTATGCAATGTCCTTAAGAGTGCGGGTGGTATTCCTAGAGTTTATGCTCGCACACAATTGACTATTATTGCATTATGGCTGCGTTCTCTCTGTCTCTGTTATTCTCTAAAGGGTGAATAAGTCACCTGAAATCATTGTTCAGCAGCAAAAAAGGACAGAATAGCAAGAAGTTGGAGTTTTTATGTCGTTTTTATGGCGCCTGGCTGACTCTAAACTGGGTTCTTCTTCATTTTCTCTCTCTCATAATCACCTTCACCTTTCATGTTGTCATTGTTGTTGTAGTTGTTGGTTGCATTTGGATGTGGATTTATCCTTATCTCTAAGCGAAGGAAGTGACGCTGCTTATGGCGTCTAAGGAAGTCTATAAAAAAATGCTTGTAAGTGTTGCAACAGAGTGTCGCATTCACAAACACTTTGTTGCTGATGCTACTTAATGTGGCCCGCCTAATTTTGCTGGCTGCCAATTCGCCATTCGTTGTAAACATTTTGCATTCGATGTCGAAATAAAATATCTTAACTCTAACTAGTGGGAGACGAAGAGGATGAGTAGAAGGAAGGGACATTGAAGTCTGCTATAATAATAATCAAGGAAATGGACAGGATATAGTGGCAGCAAAAAATACAAATTTAAATCATGTACAGCAAAAGTGGCTAGCTTCTTAAACATACAAACAAATATTAATTTGATACTATTAGTGTTAACTTCCGCATTGCAATATGTTACCTATCTGCGATATTTATTTAATATGTTCATGTTGTACGAGTATAACGTCATCAGAAACGCAAAAGGGCGTAACAACAAGAAAATTGGAAATTCAGTTTTTGATGGATTTCGGTACACTGCATCAAAATACACGTCCTGACACATTTTTAGCGGCGTAATATTAAAAATGGCGAATTTATTAACGAAATTCCAAAAGGGCCTAACAACAAATTATAACTTTTTTCATATTTAAAAAATCCTATTTCACACAATTTTTACAAAAAGTAATAAATCATATTTGTGTGATTTTATATATGCATCATTATGTTAAGATATTATCCTGAAAACCCATTTTATTTAGTTTTTTGCTTCTCCTCTAAAATTTTCAAATATGATTATAGGCCATTTTTCGTTTCTGATGACGATATGTTTATTTATTTTTTTAATTTTAAGTGTTAATGTAATGAAAATTTCCTACTGTGACCAAGCATAGATAAATTTAAATAGAAAGGACTTAAGAAATAGATTAAACCTTAAAATAGAAATATAAATAACGCCATGAATTGTTTTTATTTTCAAGATGTAAACACTTTTTTGGGTATATTGATGAATATAATTGCATAATATCGAAACCAAATTTATATGGTAAGATGGACAGAAATCGGCAGCTGCAGAGTAGCTAGACAAATCTGGCCAAGGTATGACCTGAGAAGATCAAAATATCTCCTCGCACTAGAGAGGCAAAGATTGTCTACGTTAGTATCAGTTCTGATGGGACACTGCTTGATCGACGAACATGCCAAAAGATTGGGTATTGACTCTAATGACTTCTGCAGAAGCTGTGGATATGAGGAAGAAGTGGAGAGCATTGAGCATTTGCTATGCGACTGCCTCGCTCTGAGTAAACGACGGCTGGACATACTGGGGTCGGCCTTTCTAGGCAGCCTAACAGATCTTTCCAGTACCGATATTCGTACTATCGACAAATTTGTATATCTAACAGGTTGGTTTCGATGAGGGGCATTTCAGCCTGTGGTAACACTAGGGACATAAACTGGTCTATGTGAGCTTGTATAAAAAATACGGCTGCCACTCTAACCTAAACCTATGGTAAAGTATTTTTAGTATTTCGACATCAGAAACAAAAAAGGGCCTAACAACAAGAAAAATGAAAATTCAGTTTTTGATGGGTTTCGGTACAGTGCATCAAAATACACATCCTGAAAAAAATTTTAGCGTCCTACTATCAGAAATGGCAAACTTATTAACGATTATTATATTATTTATTTTTCCATTGTTAGAAATTCCTATTTCACGTAATTTTCAGAAGCGGGTTGTAAATCAGGTTTGTGTGAATTTATATATGCATCTAATGTTTAGGTATTATCCTTAAAACCCCGTTGATCCAACGCCAATATTTTTCATTTTATTTAGTTTTTTGCTTCTCCTGTTAAATTTTCAAATAAGATGATAGGCCCTTTCTCGTGTCTGATGACGATTTAGAAGTATAACACAGTAAGCATGACTCAATTCTGAGAATTGGCGTGAAAGTAGCCCCAAAAATAAGAACTTCTGCATCGTTCGTTTAGTCAAGTTGGCTCAATTAATAATTTAATAGCCCTACGTTTTTTTTTGCTCAAGGTGGATTTTTAGCACTTTTTCTACATTTCTTCTGTGCACCTTCGTTCGCTTTAATTAGAACATATTATTTTATAATTTGTTTTCTATTGGGCTAATGTTGGCCAGCTATTTCTTGATGTAAATAAAACAATTTATTTCACCATTTCATATCGACGTTTCGTCGGCTTTTTCCGACATCTTCTGGAGATTATTTATTTTGTGAAATATCTGTGGACACGTATAGTTTTATATTATATTTTAAATACAGATTTTTTTATATACAGGGTTGCCCATATTCGACGGACCCACGGACTCGTTGGGCCCATTCCAATCGACGAGGCTTGTCCGCAGGCAACAATCTTTGCGTCAATTGAATTTTGTACGGGAACAAATGCAAATCAACGCGAATAATCCGTTGTAAAGTGGACCGAGCCATGCCCAACTGCTGAGAACGGCGTTTTTGGGATGTTCTTGGGGACCTCTCAACACTGGCTCGTACGGCAGCGATATTCTCGGCCGATCGCCTTGGTCGACTTTTATTTGGCCTCTTCGGATTAGAAAGAGCCTCACCAGTCGAAAATTTTTCGTATAAACGCTTAATGGTGTTCTTAGAAGGCGCACTTCTCACATTTTTTAATATTTTAAAAGCACGTTGACTTGACTTCTTCTGTTGAATGTAAATTTCAACTATTTCAGAGCGCTCGCGTGGCGTGTATTGTTCCATGGTAAAAATCTGCTTGGACTGACGCTTCAAACGCGGTATGTCATTAAGCGATCTGACATCTCTGTCAAAAGTTATGGCGTTGCCAGATGGGTCCGTCGAATATGGGAGACCCTGTAGATAGATTTTTTTCAATTTTTTTTTTGAAGAATTCCAATTAGCATTGAAGGCATCTTTAGTATTTGTACCATATATTTTGAAGTAAATGCTCGTCAAATCTGAGATACCATTTAAAATATACGAAATTATGAGGGCTAAAAATGCTGAAGAAATCACTTTAATGTAGAAACTCAATATTTTAGTAACTGTCGCTAAAACAATTAGAAAAAAATCGATTTTTTCAAAAACATCGTTTTTTTGCTGGCACGAAAAAAAACATAAAAAATAGTAAACAAAAATTGCAAAAAAATGTTTGTACCATTTTTTGAAAGCTAGCATCCTAACGAAGAAAACAGTGCCTATTTGACTGTGTGGTTCTATGGAAAAATGTGTAAAAAACAAGTAAGAAAGTTTCAGTCGGGTAAACCGACTAAGGTATACCCTCACTTTGTGAGTAATGTAATATGGAATATTAAACGAATTATTCTGTCAATTTGTATGGGAGGTACCAGAATGTTTTTAACAAATACACCTATTTTTCTCTGAATAGTAGATTCTTTAAATACATTGCACTGCGCCGAATTATAAGCGTTTTTTGCACTGGTATATTAACGTTATGAGATATTAAATTTGGTATGATTTGGCCATTTTGTGTGGGAGGTACAAAAAGGGGCGTGGTGGTAACGGCCATTTTTTACAGGGCTATAGGGACTTCAAAAGCGTTACACTGTGCAAAATGTTGTTGCATTTTCGTCCATTAATACTCATGCTGTGAGCTCTTAACTTTTTGTGCAAAATGGTACCTTTGTGTGGGAGGTACAAAAAGGGGCGTGGCAATAGCGCCCATTTTTCACAGTGCAAAATACACTATAAAAGCATTACACTGTACAACATTTCAAGTGCTTTTATACACTGGTATTAATGTTACAAGCTGTTATCTTTTGGTGCAAAATGGTAGCTTTGTGTAAGAGAGGGGCGTGAATATGACACCCATTTTTCACTGGACTGTACAAAATTTCAAGTATTTTTATGCACTGGTATTAATGTTACAAGCTGTTAACTTTTGGTGCAAAATGGTGCATTTGTGTGGGAGGTACCAAAAGGGGCGTAGCAACATGGTCCATTATTCTCGAGTTGATAGCGACTAATAAACTAATGCTATGTGTGGAATTTCAGAAGATTCGAATAAGTAATAAAACAGTTATTAAAGATTCAATATTTCACAACATGTTAACACTTTGTGGGGGAGGTACTAGAAGGAGTGGACCAATATGGCCCATCTTCGAACTTAGCCGGAGATAGAAAAAAATATTACCACGTACCAAATTTGAAGTCAATCGGTTACTCCTTTCGAGAGTTATCGTGCGCACCAGCCAGCAGACAGACAGACACACAGACAGACAGATAGACAGACAGACGGACGGACATTGCTCATTCGACTTAAAATGACCCAAAACGAATATCCGCCGAACATACTTAGGGTCTTAGATCACTCCTTCGATGTGTTACACTTTTTTTCGTAGCAAATGATATATACCCTCGTCACACTAAAGTGAGGGTATAAATAGGGAAATTCAAAAAAAGTAATTTTTCATATTTTTTATTTTGGCTATTTTCTTTGGAAGTACCAAAAGGGGTGTGAAAATAACGCCAATTTTTTAATATACTGTGGGTACTATGAAAACATTACGCTGTAAAATAGTTTAGGTATTTGAATGGACTGGAATCAAAGTTATAAGCCTTTAACTTTTTGTGCAAAATGGTCCATTTGTATGGGAGGAACCACAAAGGCGTGGTAACTTCGCCCATTTTTTACGGTAGTCTAGGCATTACACTCCAAAAAATTTTAAGTGTTTCTTTATTTTTTTTATTTATTAACAATTATACTTATAACTAAATTACTAATATAATACAAGCTCTGACTGCTGAGGTTAAGTGTTTCTATGTGCGCGAACCAAGTTAAGAGTCCTTATCTTTTTGTACCATTACATTTGTATGGGAGGTAGCAAAAGGGCCGTGGCAATAACGGCCATTTTCCACGTGACTGTAGGTACCATAAAAGCTTTACACTTCACAAAATTCCAAGTATTTACATGGACTGGGAGTAGGGTAATCAAAAACCGCACCGGTTAACCGGTTAATCGGTTTCTCTTTAAAAACCGCCTATCGGTTTCCGGTTTTTCTACTTTTTCGAATAACTCGAACCGTCGGTTTTTTCAATTCGGTTTATTCGACTTTTCGGTTTTTTGAAACCATTATAAAATGATAAAGAAAATATTATTTTTGAAACAGGAACCTACCTAAAATTTTGAAAACATCAATATAAAAACCGTTGACATCATTTGTGCATATCCATCGATTTCAAAATTCAGTTTTATATGTATTTATACTGTTTACATTGCTAACTTCTCTATTGACTTCGTCTGCATATTTTATCAAGGGTCTTATTGCGGTATAGAAATTATTTAACAATCCTTTCTAATTGAAATGTAGGTATAAATAAAATACATATGTTCAGTTTCACATTTCGACAAGTTTCCATCTCTATAGTATGCTCAAGGCAGAATCCGCTACTTCTGATAATATATGTATATAATCGGTTTGCCATTTATATGATGCTAAAAGCTAAGATTTTGCCGATCTTCACTATTAGTCAAGTTTTATAAAAATCATAAGCAATTTTTTTGAAAGAAATCTCTTTAAAAATTTAACATAAATATTACAAATATTGCAGAGATTATAATATTATATCATAAATGAAATTGGAACAATTACCTATTATAAATAAAAATATGAAGTGTTTAAAATAAAATTTTCAAATAAATCTTAATTTAATTGGAATATGGTTACATATTGAATTTGCACTACGCTTAGTTTACGTCATATAACAAAATGTTGAGCATTATTTATGCATTTTCATTAAAAAAGAAAAACCGAAAACAACCGGTTCACCGGTTTTTTATTTTCGGTTAAACCGAAAACCGGTTTAAGAGTTAACTTAATTTTCGAAGAAACCGAAAACCGTATTTTCAAAATAACCGGTTTTTTATCACCCTAACTGGGAGGTACCAAAAGGAGCGCGGAAACTTCGTAATTTTTCTAAATGATAATGATTAATAAACTAATACTATGTGTGGAATTGTAAAAGATTCTGGGTAGTAGTATAGGGTTTTCCGATAAGAGTTAAACGATTTCTTTGAAAAAAAAACACACTTATTGTTTAGGAAATTCAAACGTTTTATATTTAATGTGAAGTACAATCGGTACAATTAAGCTCTAAATAAAACGACATTCAAATGGCCTCCACGACTTTTTCTGTAGGAACGAATTCGATGAACCCAATTTTCGACCACTTTTTCCACTGAATCAAGTCGTATGGAAGGAATGACACGTTCATCATTGACTTGTAAAGCTTGAAGAGAGTCTGGTTTATTTCGAAAGACCAATGACTTCAAATAACCCCACAAGAAATAGTCTAATGGTGTTAAATCACAACTTCTTGAAGGCCATTCAATATCACAATTTCTTGAAATAATCTAATCTCCAAACTTTTCTCGCAACTGATTGTTTCAATTACTGTGTTGCACGTAGCCACAATGGGTCAATGTCAAAAAGATAGCTCTTAACGAGAGCTAAAATATTGCTCATGGGTGACAAGGTCGTAGGTCGCCTGGAAATTTTTTTTTGGATTTTAAAAAAAATGGAGGGCATCATTTTCAAATGTGAACGGAAATTTATTTTTGCTCTAGCTCCTTAACGGTACGTCGGATCGGGAATCGGGTATCAAGGTCGTAGGCCGACTGGAATGTGGTTTTTTGGATTTTAAAAAAAATGGACTTACCGCACGAAAAGTTGCAATTGGAGAATGATTATTTTGATAATAAAAAAAAATCTCTTATTTCTACATTTATCCATAGATTTCCTTCAAATAGGCGTTGTTTATCCATAGATTTACTTCAAATATGCATTGTTTTCTTCGTTAGGAAGCTAGCTTTCAAAATATGGTTAAGCAAAAAAAACTGTATAGGTATTATTTTAATGTTTTTTCTTACTATGTATGTATATTTCTCCGGCTTATTTGACTGGCATTTTTAATTGTTTAAAATTTGCATACTATTCCACTGGGACGCATTTTGCGTACTTGTTGAGTCTTTATTAGAATGCATTATTTAAATATTGATTGATTGATGTGCATAATTTTCAACTTTCCATCTATTTTAATTAGATTTTTGTCATCTATGACATTTCAATGAAAACAATAAATAAACGTATTCCCCGGAGTTTTCCCGCCCGCATTTCTAAAATGAAATTGAAATAATTTTAATCGAAGTGAAATATTATGAGACTAATTGTACATAAACATATTCACGATGTGACAAACGTATGTACATACGTATACATAGTATTCATACCCTGCAGCCAAAATGACTAGTTTGTATCTAGAAATATACTAGTTGCTTTTTACTTCAAACTAGTAGCACATCTGTCCTTTTTTCATATAACGAACTATCGATTTTAACATTGGCTTGTCATAGGCACCCAACTAGTTCATTTGTTTACAATTCAGCTCTAGTTAATATCTAGTTCAGTTATTACTATATTTGAGAATAAGAGAGTACAAGATACTTGTGGTGGGAGAGAGACACATTTACTCAGCCAGCACCAAGCAAGTACTTGCTCGCAAAGCAGTTCAGACAATCGTTTTTGCTTATATATCCGCTGTACCGTGCAAGTACTGTGAAGCAGCTCAGATAATCGGTTTTCCTGGCAGAGACGCGAATGGGTTTGCATAGGTCACATTGCAACTAGCTTATGACTGGTTCAATACGCAACTAGAACTGATTTTAGCTGCAGGGTAAATACACTCAGTCATCAGTCGTGTGCTTTTAATGTATTTTCCGTCATTAAATAAATGCCCTTATATTTCCTCCTTCGGTTGATCTGTTGGTTGGATGACTGGCTGCTGGATGGAGGATACATTTCACAAAAACCAATATTTTTGTTTGTCCATTTCAGGGAAATTATCACTTTTCACTTTCATTCTTCATTGATTTCCGCCTTTAAATGTGATTTGGGTTCGTGCGCAACACTCAATAAAACACAAAATACAATACAACTACAACAGCAACAACACATTTACAAACGAAACATTTGTCATCAAAAGGATGAGAGAGAAGACGAACAAACTAAAGGACAGACAGATGATGACGGTGGTGGTAGCGGTGATGGAGTTGGCGGTGGTGTCTCTGGGGCAATGATATTGTGATATTGTTAATGGTGTAAATGTACAAAAGAACAGCAACAACGACAACAATGGAGAGGAAAGGAAACACAGCAACAAAAATCACACAAATTTTCGTCTCAGTCATTTTCATGACAGAGACAATCGTTTGAAATGTAATGTAAACACAACTTCACAGATTCATCATTATTGTCAGTCGTCGTTAGACGTCAACGTTACAGGTTTCGACGTCGGCGTCGCTGTCGCCGCAGCAGCATCATTGGAGACAGTGATGTTGCATCTGT
This sequence comes from Eudasyphora cyanicolor, assembly GCA_963930755.1. Classification (NCBI taxonomy): domain Eukaryota; kingdom Metazoa; phylum Arthropoda; class Insecta; order Diptera; family Muscidae; genus Eudasyphora; species Eudasyphora cyanicolor. The sequence goes on along the minus strand of OZ005734.1, from coordinate 279,534,704 downwards.
TCGTTGAACGGAGGCGGGGGTGTTTGTGTGCGTGCAAGTGCTGCAAGTTGGACATGTACCACCATCCTACATCCTCCGACTAATACTCGTAGACTAAACATGAGAATTATTCATCAATTTACTTTGTTTACTCGCTCTCTACTTTCGTATAAACTCCGCTCAGCTGCACCTTTTGTTGGTTTTTGCTTAGTTTTTCTCATTGTGTGTCACCGTGAGGTATGTAAGTATGTATGTATATGTATAACAATTCTGCGGCATTGAAGATTGATTGGAAAGAGCGAAGAACAAAACACATGGAAATAAGTAATAGGTATACATATTTTGAGTATTTTGGATGTAAGAGAGGATTGACGGAGTTAAAGATCAGGGCAGGTAATTTCAACCTGTGTGCGTTTATAAATTAAAATAACAATCTCTATTGTCATTCCTTGGGGAGTTATCATTTCCCAAAGGAGAGATGAGACTAACAAATGATATATGATTTTATAGATAATTTGACTTTAAAGAATATTCTTTACATAGTTTTTAATTTCTGTAGAAATTTAGTTATAAGAAATTGGCAGTGTTCATACATGTAATAAGCAAACTCTCTCTGCCGATTTTCGTACTGATCGGATATAAAACACTGTTTCTACAGTGCTTACATGTCAAATCGGGTGTAACATATATATTGGGACTATGTTTAAATCTGAACCGATTTTCTCCGAATTTGGCAGTGTTCATACATGTAATAAGAAAACTCTCTCTGTTAAATTTCGTACTGATCGGATATAAAACACGATTTCTACAGCGCTTAAATGTTAAATGGGGTGGAACATATATATGGGGGCTATATCTAAATCTGAACCGATTTTCCCCGAATTTCGCAGTGTTTTTTCATGTAATAAGAGAACTTTCTCTTTCTCTCTCAATTTCGTACAGGTCGGATGTAAAATACGGTTTCTACAGCGCTTTCATGTCAAATCGGGTGAAACATATATATGGGGACTATATCTAAATCTGAACCGATTTTCCCCGAATTTGGCAGTGTTTATTCATGTAATAAGAGAACTCTCTCTGCCAAATTTCGTACTGATCTGATTTAAAATGCAGTTCCTACAGCGCTTACACGTCAAATCGGGTGAAACATATATATGGGGGCTATATCTAAAGTTGAACGGATTTTCTCCGAATTTGGTAGTGTTCATTCACGTAATAATAAAACTCTCTCTGCCGAATTTCATAAAGATAGGATGTAAAATGTGGTTTCTACAGCGCTTACATGTCAAATCGGGTGAAACATATATATGGGGACTATATCCAAATCTGAACCGATTTTAACCAATTTCAATAGGGATCGTCCTTGGGCCAAAAAAGAGCACTATGCTAAATTTCATCACAATCGGACCATAAATACGGCCTGCACAAGAATACATGGACAGACAGACGGACAGACGGACATGGCTAAATCGACTCAGAAAGTGATTCTGAGTCGATCGGTATAATAAACAATGGGTCTATCTCTTCTCCTTTTAGGTGTTACAAACAAATGCACAAAGTCATAATACCCTGTACCACAGTGTGGTGTAGGGTATAAAATGTAATGGAATTTCGAATGAAAATGTTTCGGAAGCACTGTGTGGGTAAACACTAGGCTGGTCAAGAATAGCAAAGGTTAACCGGTTACCCGGATTTAAACAAGGTACACCCAGGAAAATAATTGGTTTGGAATTCGATTGTAACAATAAAAAAATAGTACTAGCAACAAAAAGTATATTGCCTACACCGTCTGTCGGTTGTATTAATATATCATTAGTTGAAACAACAATAATATCATGGATACGATCAAATGAAAATGCTTGCAACTAAATCGATGGTTGTATCAATCGAATTAAGATTGTTTTTTTCACTGACACTCGGTTAGTTGTGGTAACCAATTTTAAATTTTCATTATAGTACCATATGATCGATTTTTGGTTGTGACAACCAATGTTTTATTCTTGACCACAGAAATTGTATCAATAGACCAACGATTATTATTGCAACGAATAATTGGTTACTACAACAGAAAAAATATTAATAAATAATCGTTTTTTGATTATCGCAACCATTCCCTAAATTTAGAATAATTAAATGTATTTTGGGAAATACAATCGAAAGATTGGTTGTTGTTCTTTTGCTGATACATGACAAACACAACATAAAATTACTCGATATAGAAAAAACTTCAACATTTTGTTCAAGAACGGTATTGGTAATCAAAAATAATCTCGTGTGGATAATAATGTGTGGAATGCAGAAGAGGGTTAAGTGATATTTGCATAAAAGTTTTGTGTTTTTTTTTTCGTGTACTAAAATGTGTGTCAAATATTTCCATATCTCATAATAGTGATTAATTTGTAATATGGGATTTTTAATTTTGTTACGAATTGTTTTGTTTTTTGTTCAATAAATAAAATAAAAATTAATGAAAACTGTTTTTAATTAATTGTCGGTAGTATATGACTGACAAATTGTCAGAACAACCAATTTGTTAAAACAGTTGGTTGCGGCAACTACAACAGATAATTTAAGCCACCATTATCGCAGTTGGCGCAACCACATGGAAGCAGAAGTATACCACAACCAATATATTGGTTGTCCTGATGGAATCGCATGACAGTAGACCGAACTACCAAATTTCGGTTGAGTCAACCAAACTGTATTCTGTGTGTAAGAAAATTCAGTCGGGTAAACTGACTTAAGAATCCCCTCACCTTCAATCCCATAAAATATTCGTAAATGTAGTATTTTTTTGTTTTAATTATATAGGGTGATCCATTTCGAGGTTCCCTACATTTTTAAAGAAAAAACACGCAAAAAATTCAAATTGAATGGGGAATGTTTATTATCATTTGAAAGAACATTCTTTGGCATTTATTTTTTGAAGATTATGTCTATCAAATGTTGGCCGCGGCCATGTCTCAGATGGTCCATCCGTTGAGTCCAATTTTCGATGACTCGTTCGAGCTTTTCGACTGGTAACTGGCGAACACGCGTGATGTTTTGCTCCAAGACCTGAATCGAAGTGGGTTTGTCCGCATAAACGTTAGACTTTACATATCCCCACAGGAAAAAGTCTAACGGTGTGATATCACACGATCTTGGTAGCCAATCGACCGGCCCAAAACGTGAAATTATCTGCTCACCGAAGTGTTCTCTCAATAAATCCATTGATTGATGTGATGTGTGAAAAGTGGCGCCGTCTTGTTGAAACCAAATGTCGCTGAGTCGTCGGTTATCATGGCACGATAACGGTCGCCATTGACGGAAATGTGGACCGATGATTCCGGTACGTCGGATCGGGAATCGGTCAATGGCAAAAATATAGCACTTAACGAGAGCTAAAATATTGCTAATGGTTGTCAAGGGTGTGGGTCGCCTGGAAAGTGTTTTTTTTTTATTTAAAAAAAATGGACTTGGCGCAATTGGCGAACGATTATGTTGATAACAAAACTGAATAATTTGTAAACGTTGTGCAGGCGTAAGTCTTTCCATGATGAAATGCCAAACAATACTTAACAAAAATAACAGCATGACACGACTCACACGTGATCTGTCAAAAAAGGCTATTGAAAAAAGTATCTCTACTTAGATCACCCGTTATTATCATCAATTTAAATTTTATAATTTTAAAGCATGCACTGGTATTAAACTGGTATTAACTTTAACGTATAAAGTTATTAAAGTGGGTCCATTTGTGTTGGAGGACCCAAACGGAGCGTGCCAATAACACCTAATTTTCTCTGGACCTAGAGGTACTATAAATGATTTAAGAAGAGGCTTAAATCAATTTGTTTTTAAAACGAGAGGTTTTGTTTTTCTATTCGTTTGAAAATCTGCAAGAATATTACAATTAAAATATTTATATAAAACGCATCACAAGACTTCATAGTTTCTATATGGTATAACATTTTCTCATTTGAGTCCTATTATCTCGCTTTTTTCAATGGTGAATGTAGTTAAGCCACTTTAAAAAAAAACTTTTGAAATAAAATGTTTGTTTTGAAAGTGGCGTAAACTCGCCTTTAGAAACAAATTTTTATTGTACAATTACTTAATGACAGAATATGCTCAGTATAACTGGTTGTATAGTGCTTTGAAAAAATAAATGCATTTCTACACTACAAAAATGTATTCGTAACCTTTCACTGATTTCTGAAGGGTTAGCGAGAATTTTTTTCTTAAAATTTAAATTGAAGATTTCATTGAATCATTTGCAGTAACTTAGAGACATTTTCCTGATGGATTGTTTTCCGCATTTAATAAAATGTTTTTCTATAAGAGTAATATGTATATTGCAAAGAATGAGAATTAACAACCTAGTATAATATTACTTTTTATTTCAATTAATGTTTATAAAAAAATTTTGATAAAATGCAATTTTAAACAAAAAAATATTTTTCTTTTAATTTTTGTTGCAGCTTGTTTTTTAAAGACAAAGTTGCATTTTATTTGAGCTCAATAATAATTTCAAAACTGCATAAAATTGTAGTTTATTACACATATTTTATTAATTTATCATGAGTTCTGCAAAACAATTCACGTTTTTTTTATATTAACCGTATTAGTTACGCCACTTTCAAACAACAAAGCGTTTTTGTAGTTTTGTTAGCTAGCAAAAGATAAAATTTAAAAATCCAAGTCATATTTGACTTTTTTCAGAAAATCTTTTTGATGAAATTATATGCGGATAATCTGATTCCGAATCCATCCTTAGCTCGGTTTATGTGAAAAAGTCGCTTACGCCACTTTCAAAACAAACAGTTCAAATTTTAAAATGTCATAAAATCTTGATAGCCTCTCCTGGAAAACTACCTGTTTCGAGATAGCACACTTTTAAATGGAGGCATATTATGAAATAAAAAAAGCTCTCATTAGAGCTATAGAGAAACCAAATTTTTACATTTAAGTATTTGGCATATATTTTAAACAATCCTAAAAATACCATTGGGAAGCGTTGCTCCTTAAATATTCAAAATAGTTCAATTACTTAAAATTGAACACGAAGTGTTAAACACTCAAATGTAAACAACCCTTTCGTTAGGGAAAGTAACTGATGCCGGAATTCTTATAAATATTTTGTGTGGAAAAGTATTTACAAACATGTGACGAATAATTAAGTTTCAAAAACGGCAAATGCTCTACATGATGTGAGTCGTACAGCGACTACGAGCAAAAAAAAGCATTTTAAAATGTAAATACTCTGAAACAGAAGAAAACTAAAAAAATGTTGTGAGAAGTACATAGGGGAAAATTGCCATTTTTGATATATGTATTTGAATTCTATTTGGAAACAAAATTTTTAAATATTATATATTTGTGAATAAATAAAAAAGAAAAATACAAAAATGTTGTGAGAGGTACAGGGGAAAAGTTGCCATTTTTGATATATTTGAATTCTATTTGGAAAGAAAATTTTTAAATAGTATATACACATAGAATACAATTTTGTTGCCTCAACCGAATTTTGGTAGTTCTGTCTACTATCATGCGATTCCATCAGTACAATCAACATTTTGGTTGTGGTATAATTCTGCTTCCATGTTGACAACAATCATATTTGGTTGCGCCAACTACGAAAATGGTAGCTAAAATTATCTGTTGTATATTGCCACAACCAACTGTTTTAAAAAATTGTTTGTTCTGACAATTTATCTGTTATATACTACCAACAATTAATAAAAAACAGTTTTCATTAATTTTTATTCTATTTATTGAACAACAACAAGCATTCGACAAAGTTTGGCACTATGGCTTATTTTTTAAATTGAAAAAATACTGCCAACACACATGTATTTAGTATTGAAATCATACCTTTCTGAGCGATACTTCTATGCCAAAGTTAACGGCTATTTTTCAAAGATGAACGAAATAAAGGCAGGATTTTCACAAGGCAGCGTGTTAGGCCCAGTGCTCTATACAATTTTTACTGCAGATATGCCTACAAACAACGATGTCTTGCTTGCAACCTACGCAGATGATACTGCAGTACTTGTATCTAGTGGGTGTAGAATTGAAGCCTCTGTTATAGTACAAATCGAACTTGAAAAAATTGAAACTTGGATGAAAAAATGGAACATTAAGATTAATGCTGAAAAATCTACCCATGTTACATTTTCTATGAGGAATGGAGATTGTCCTAGCCTATATATTAACAACAAAGTTATACCACAAGATAACTGCGTCAAATATTTAGGTATTCATATTGACAGGAAATTGACATGGAAAATGCATATTAAGAAAAAGCGAGACCACCTCAAAATAAAAGCACAGAAACTATACTGGTTGCTTGGACCTAAATCGAGTATAGAAAATAAGATTTTTATATACCAAACTATACTTAAGCCTACGTGGACTTACGGCATTCAGCTATGGGGAACTACCGCCAATTCGAACATCGAGATTTTACAAAGATTTCAGTCCAGAACACTAAGATCAGTCCAAACACTAAGATCAACGCCCATTGGTTCGTATCCAACAAAACCATACACAACGATTTAAAAATTCCTACAGTTAAAGACGAAATTCAACGATTTTCTGAAAACTAACTACAAAGACTAAGTGACCACTGCAATACTCTGGCTATTTCCTTTCTGTATGACTCCAATGAAACAAGAAGACTGAAACGCCACCATATCCTTGATCCCCCATTTCGTACATAATTTAATAACTAATGTCAACACAGTAGACAAATACACCCCAATGGCTGTAATAATATTTTTGAAAAAATTTTCCATAATCAAATTTCTACATATTTGGAGAGTAACAACCAGCTTAGCAATTTTCAATTTGGGTTTAGGAAAGGCTGTGGAACGTGAGAAGCTGTTATAAATGTGGTTAATAGCATTTGTATGGGTTTAGGTAACGATTACAAAGGTGTTGCAGGAGTCTTCTATGACTTTTCCAAGGCTTTTGATTTGATTGATCACAATGTTTTATCAGTTAAATTGCAATATTATGGTATACAGGGGGATGCATTACGAATCATAGAAAACTATTTGACCAATAGGAAACAATATGTAGATGTTAACGGACACAAAAGCTCGTATGGTCTAGTTAAATACGGTGTGCCCCAAGGTAGTGTACTTCGACCATTACTTTTTAAAATACAAGGTGGCGCAAAAGTAATCCTCCTATCAGAAAATGCTATAAATTTTGCGATTGGCCCCTAACGTCAGTTCTGTTTTGACATTTGTGTAGTAAACACATGCGAAATACACGTTAATAAACAATGTTACGCTACACTGCTCCAGAACGCGGAATATTGCTGACTATTTATTTGACCAATAATCGGTCGGTGACATTGGCACAGATTTCCTGGCCGTCCAACGCCTACTGGTGAAACACTGCGACGTTTAGCCCCTCGCCTCGAAGAGACTGGTACAACACGAGATGCTGCCAGGCGTGGCAGACCCCGGAGTAGCCGTTCTGCAGAGAATATTGCTGCTGTAGCCGAGGATGTCATGGAAGCGCCGTCGACATCGACCAGACGACGTGCCACGCAAATGGGTATCAGTCGACGGTCTCTACAGCGAATTTTGGTACAAGATTTGAAGATGTTTCCGTACAAAGTCCAGACGGTGCATCAGCTGTTAGCTGCTGACCGCCAATCGCGTCTAACATAACATCGATAGGTTACTTTTGCGCCACCTGTTATATCTTAATGATATCACCAATCTCGGTTTAAGTGGTAAACTATTTATATATGCTGATGACATCTGCTTAATTTATTCATACAAGCATGAGACAGTTGCCAAAACATATCGTCGGCTTAATGCTATTTTGTTCCATACGCCATTTTTTATGAACGGAGAAAAACGCAATTTATTGTTTGAGTAAAAACGGGACTGAAGAGTTGCACACTTTATATTTCATAGGGTTCCCAACAGTGTTTGTATGATTCTCATGCATTTCTATGCCATTACATCCAAAAATAAGCAAGTTATAACAATTTTTGTACTTGGCATTTTGGTCCATATCCACTTTTATTTGACTATTTTTTCGTATTTGTATTACATGGACCACAAAAAGGGTCGGTATGGATGGACATTAATTTAAATATTGTGATCGAAAGAACGTAAAATACTGAGTGAAAAATATAGGGCGATAGAAAAATTGAGACATAGAACAAAAATATCGAAATTATTTCCCGTTATTCAGAGTAAAACAAATTTACCCTACCAATATCTCGAAAACTAGGCGAGATAGGAAAAAAATGATTGCAGATTCTGAAAGAGCATGCTTGGAACCCATATTATCAACTCCTAACTCAAAAAACACAAAAATGGCGTATGGACCAAAATAGCATTAAGCCGACGATATATGGAACGTGATGCAGCCTTAATAAGTGAATTTGCCAGAATCAATAAACTGTTTTTAAACGCAGATAAAACTAAAGTTATCCGTTTTAAACCGTATTATGATCATAATAACAATTTTGAAATTTTTATCGATGGCAAGGAAATATCTGAAGTTAATTCACTAAAGTATTTAGGAATACACTTACAGAGCAATCTTTCATGGGATTTACATATACAGTTCCTGAAGCTGTGGGAATTTTGTACAAATTTAAAAATAAGTTTAATTATGAAAAAAAATTCTTGATTTATCAAGCACTTGTTCAGAGTAATCTAAACTATTTGACGGTATTGTATGGGTATAGAAAGAGCGGAGAATTTAGATCCTTACACAGAATGCAAAGTAAAGCATTAAAAACGGTAGCGAACCTACCCATAACATATTCAACTATTTTATTGTACAAACAGGTATTTCCCTCTGTGTTACCACTCTACGGTCTGTACAAGATGCAGCTGTTGATATATCGATCATTCCATGTCAAACCGAACACTTTTTTACATCACCATCTCCGATTTCAATGAAACTTTGTAGGATAACTCAACTCTATAAAATATTTGATTTGTAGAAGACGAAAAAAAAACCGAAATTTTTTTGCAAAAGATATGGCCAATTGAAAATAGGTAAAATCAGGAAAAACGTGCCGAGGTAGGAACATTGAAAGTGGTGTAGTGAGAAAACGCATGGCCAGAATTCAAAGAATGAAGGCTTATTTTAAAGGTAATTGCAATTACTATTCATCTGCGGCTTTGGCTACTGACCGCTACTGACCAAATTTGAACATTTAGTTTTATTTTTCTCCTTCTTTTGTGTTTTTCACCATGAAAACACCAACCTAAAAATTCAGAAAAAATATAGGCATATTCCTTGATCGATTCTAAACAAACCCTGAAAATTTCAGCGTGGAGAAATAACGGGTTATATTTTTAAAAAAACATTTACTAAATGTAGTCGCCCGAAAAAAGTATTTTTTGAACGAGTGTTCAAAAAATAACATACACACACGTCGTTCAAAAGTAGTGTTTTCGGTCGAACAGTTAGCTAAAGACGCAAATTAAAAGTTAGAAGTTTTATTAGTGTCTTGAAGAAACAAAAACGTAATGTAAAAACTCTAGTGTAAACAAAAATTATGGGATATATTTATTAATGGAGATAAAAAAATAACAGTATTTATTTGTAGCTAAAACAGGAAAAAAATAATAAATATTTCAATATACATGTAACAAAATTGTTATACAAAATCTAGCTTTAGCAGTAAGGAAAGTAACTATAGTTCACAAATATTTGTAGTGATCGCATCAGTACCGAGTGATGTAATTTGAACAGTTATTTGTTTGTTTTCTGTTGGAACGAATGAATGATAACCTAATGTACCACGGATAGTCGTAGCCTTACTAAATCGTTCTTGAAGTTTAATATTATTGTCATTATATTGTTCTATAGTAAAGAATTCAGTATTTACATTTTTCACATTGTGTTTTACCCAGGAAAAGAAAATGTAAGGAGTATTAATAGGACTATTAATATTTGTTAAACTTGCTCGGGCAGCTAATCTTTTAATTGTTCCTCCTAGACCGTCGCAGGGTCCCTTTCCGTGGGATGTTGCAAAAAAATGCCATTCCGCTTTAACACCAAAATCATTTTCATGAAAGACAAGATTTGAAAATTTTTTTTTTGTTTTTGTATTGCGCACTTGTTCCATCAGAGAAATAAAAGATTTTTTCCACTTTGCCCAAAGAGTTCTTTAGAAATGAGATAAGGCCATTCTGAAACAAATTAACAGCTACGGTGTCATGCTTCAAACATTCAGATATTGCGACGTAGTTAGTAAACTTTTCTTCTCCATTTTCTTGGTAATAAATTGCCATTGGGTGAATTGTGACTTGGTCATTATTCCAATGAGCTCCTTGAATTGAATCTTGTATAACAAAAGCATAGTTTTCCGAAAAATCAGAAATAACTACGCATTCGCCTGGATGCAATTCCTTTTTCTTCTTATTAAAAAACATATGTTGTTCCTTCGCAACATAGGAATGTGTCAGCAAACGACGCAGCTTTTCGGAGAATTTGTCAAAAAAATCGTCCGTACTTGATTGCAAAGTTTCAAGTGCACATCGATCAGTAGTGACCCATTGCTTATATGAAATTGAATCAATCATTTTTTCATGAAAAATTTGTTTTAGCTGTTCAATTAAGTTGTCACAACCAGGACACAATTCACATCGCCGAAGATAACAATCATGTGTTGGTGGGTTGCAAATTATTTTTGAGAGACAGTCATTATAAGTTACAATTTGTAGGTTATCAGATGTTAGTCTTGAAAGAGATGATACGTCAATCATTAGTTTTACGTTTTGGTGAATAGAGCACACACAAACGGAATGGGTTCCAGTTGCCCCCGGTAGAATACAGTATTTCGGTCGCAATTCTGCGAACTTAGAGAATTGTATTTTTGCCTCTGGGTGTTTTTCTTTAAATAACACATGGACTTCCTTTAAGTTGCACAGTACCAGTCTTTTTTGAACAGTTTCATTTCCAATTTTAACGCAGTCTTTTTTTCCGGGCATAACTCTGCTTATTTCCTGTGATCCATAAAACTCAATTACTTTGTTTACAATTTCATCTGTAAGGTGTTTTCCCGGCTTTGGGTTGGGAGAAGCAAGAAAACCCTTTTCCTTCACAACATTCTTAGCCACAGAAATCATGTGCCTCGTTGCACCGCTGAAATTTCTTTGAATTTGACTGTACGACCAGTCCGCGAATAATGTCAAAATTTTAATTTTTAACTCTCTATTAAATGTTGTTTTATATATTTCTTTTAATTTTGATATAATATCATCCCCCTCATTTACACTTTCAGATGAATCAAATAATTTCTTTATAATGAGACTATTTATTTTTCGTTTTTTGTTAGCGACATATTTTTTTTGCACAATTTTTCTTTTGTGGATAGGTGAATCCCCAAACAGCAACAATGATTCATTTAATTTGGAAATTTTTAATGATGCTTCTGATGAAATACTGCTATCGGATGAGTACGCGTTATTTGCTTCAGGGATTAGGGTTAAACTTCTCATTGAATCACTTTCACAATCATGTAGTGGCATTTTGTTCATTCTTAACCGGCAACTATTACAAATTCTTATTTTTCCGCTCGATGTATTTATCCAACGTAAACATTTTATAGGCTTCTTTCCATGTTTTGCAATTTTAAATTTCGGGCGAATACATTTCGTAAATGTTTTTTTAAAAATATAACCCGTTATTTCTCCACGCTGAAATTTTCAGGGTTTGTTTAGAATCGATCAAGGAGTATGCCTATATTTTTTCTGAAATTTTAGGTTGGTGTTTTCATGGTGAAAAACACAAAAGAAGGAGAAAAATAAAACTAAATGTTCAAATTTGGTCAGTAGCGGTCAGTAGCCAAAGCCGCAGATGAATAGTAATTGCAATTACCTTTAAAATAAGCCTTCATTCTTTGAATTCTGGCCATGCGTTTTCTCACTACACCACTTTCAATGTTCCTACCTCGGCACGTTTTTCCTGATTTTACCTATTTTCAATTGGCCATATCTTTTGCAAAAAAATTTCGGTTTTTTTTTCGTCTTCTACAAATCAAATATTTTATAGAGTTGAGTTATCCTACAAAGTTTCATCGAAATCGGAGATGGTGATGTAAAAAAGTGTTCGGTTTGACATGGAATGATCGATATGTCTTTAAATGTATTCGAAATATAGGACACCATACAATTACATTTACAACTAACCAAAGTACCTTTAATACAAGAAATAACACTAATCTTAGAGTTGCTAGATGCAAACTTGAGCTTACTAAACAAAGAATCGAGTACATGGGCAGCCATGAATTTAATAAACTGCCGTACAACTTAAAAAATATAAATAGAAATTCGTTATTTAAAACTCAATTAAAGAAATATTTGCTACAAAATATTGAACTTTTATTATAAAAATTTATCATATACATTTTTATAACTTCATTTATTTTTTTTATTTTCTCATTTAAAAAAAATGGTCTCATTGATAAAAACTTGTCTATAATTGCAAACTTGCCTCTACAATGTCTAGAAGACGCTGAGGCTTTAATTTTGTAAATTGAATGCTAGTTCTAATACTTTTTATTCATATTTAACTATGTAATTAGTATAAAGCATTGAATACGAGTATAATAAAGTTCATAAAAATTAAAAAAAAAAAAAAATTTCTTACACTTACATTAGGGCGGGTCGATTTAAAAATCGCCCATTGCTCAGTGAAAATCGTATTCTAGGTATCAAAATAAGAAACTTTGCCGAAGGAACCATACCTCTAAAACGAATTCTGATGTCCCGGAAAAAATCCCACTTTGACCCATTTAGAGTGCTCCAATCGAGTCCAAATGTATGACCGACCCCCACTCAGTGAAGTGCTCAGTGAAAATCGTATTCTAGGGATCAAAATAAGAAACTTTGCCGAAGGAACCATACCTCTAAAACGAATTCTGATGTCCCGGAAAAAATCCCACTTTGACCCATTTAGAGTCCAAATGTATGGAACCCCCAGGGGGTGTGCCACTGGCATGGGTGGGTCGGGCCTCCAAAGTTAGTGGGGGTCGGTCATACATTTGGACTCGATTGGAGCACTCTAAATGGGTCAAAGTGGGATTTTTCAAAATTTGCCCCTACCCAAAAGTTCGACCCAAATTCCGGGACATCAGAATTCGTTTTAGAGGTATGGTTCCTTCGGAAAAGTTTCTTATTTTGATCCCTAGAATACGTTGTTAGCTAGAAAACGTTGTTAGCTGTTGATCTCAGTGGAGATCAATAATCTCTGTTATTTGGTAAATTGTTATTGCATTTACTTATTGTCCTTAAATGGACAGATTGTAAATAAAGATTTCAAAAAAAAAAAATATTGTACAAAAAACCAAACTATTCATAACAAAATTAAAAATCCCGTATTACAAATTCATCACTAATATGAGATGTGGAAATATTTGAAACAAGTTTTAGTACACGAAACAAAACACAAAACTTGCATGCAAATATTGCTTAACCCTGTGTTTTCAATTTCATGATTGTTGCTTTTATTTTATATTTATGTAAAACATTTTGCAGAACATATTCTGCATTCAACACATTGTTATCCAGACGAGATTATTTTTGACTACATATACCGTTCTTGAACAACATGTTGAAGATTTATTTATGACGAGTAATTTAATTTTTTGTTTGTCATATATTGGCAAAAGAACAGCAACCAATCTTATGGTTGTATTTCCAAAATACATTTAATTATTCTAAATTTGGGAAATTAGTGGGATAACCAAAAAACGATTATTTATTATTATATTTTTTCTGTTGTAGTAACCAATCATTCGTTGCAATAATAATCTTTGGTCTATTGAAGCAATTTCTGTTGTCAAGAATAAAACATTGGTTGTCAGAAGCAAAAAACGATCATATGGAACTATAATGAAATTTAATAGTAGTTACCACAATTAACCGAGTGTCAATGAAAAAAACAATCTTAGATTGATTGATACAACCATCGATTTAGTTGCGATTTGGTAACTATTTATATATAAATACAACGGACACACGGTGTAGGCAATATACTTTTTGTTGCTAGTACTATTTTTTTATTGTTACAATCGAATTCCAAACAATTATTTTCCTAGGTGCAGTTAATAAACTTCTGCTACCACGTGAGAGTGTCATTATTTGCATTTGTATTCCTCATCATTTCCTTTAATTTAAAATATATCCTGGCTTTATCTTCAAATATGGTCCAAAAACTAAAGCCACCTTCTAAGAAATGGGAATTTTAAAGAATTTTTTTTAAAAAAATAAATGACTATTACTAGCAGAAAATGTTGTGCACAGACCTTCGACAAAAATTTTGTGGCATAGTGTTAATATATACATAGTTGATATAGGCCCTGATTACGTAAATTTATTTGTAACAAAGATTTGTTTGGAACAGCATCTTTCCAAGTATATAATATTTGTGTGTGCCAAATATCTATGCTATCGCACTTAAGATTTTTTACAAAAATCTTTTTTTGTTGTTGTTGTGCATTAGGTGTTGTTTTTATTCTCCTTGTGTAGTGAGTGGGTTTTGCTGTACGAGTATTGGTTTCCTGGCCAAGGAAGATGTATGTTTCCTGGTTGGTTCCAAAGTTAAAAAGGTGGTCCCTGGTTACAAGCGGGGCATGTGTTCGACGTGGCGCCATCAATCCTTGCCCAATATGAATTAACGCGAAAAAGTACTCTTTTCTGTCGTGGTAATTTCTCTTCCTCCGGTGCCACTGGTGGAGGCTGATCTGTTAGCAAGACATTGACTCTGTAATTATTCACTGCTTCAGCGACTGCGTCAGATGTTATTTCATTCAGACCTGCCTGGTAAGCTCTTTGATCTAGAGGTTCTCTCTTGCAGCGTTGGACCTCACTCTCTTGATCACGTAGGTCTTTCCTGATCTGCCTGGGAGGTGGAAACCTATCCACAAGATGGTGGTTGTGATGGCTGGGACGTTAGCAATCAAGCAGATACTGATTCGGTAGCAAAAAATTGTGTCGATTTACGGTTATGATGACAGATTCGTCGTGACTTTGTTTACATTTTCGTGAGTTACGAACGAATAGAAAACATTTTCAAACGCGAAAAAATAGTTTTCTGGTGTCCTTTTTTGAATTTTTTTTGTACTGAACGATCAATATTAATTTTCTAAATGTGATAATTGCAAAAAAATCTGGAAAATCAATCTTAAAATATGCAAAAAAAAAATCACTAGCTGAAATCAAATTTCTATTCGCTTTTCACAGATAGACTACTCGCTACTGGACGGACCCTCTTTATAACATTATTTTCTTTGGTTATGATCTTCGTCTCCTCATTTAGGTGGTCCACAGAATACATGAGGAGGCACCCTGTCACAGTTCTCAGGGCGGCATTTTGGCTTTGTATAAGGTCAAAAACGTTTCTTTATCTGTTCCCCAAGTGCTGCTGGCTAGCGACTTGAGGACCTTTTGTCTACTTTTCATGTTATTGTAGTTAGCTGTGGCATGCGCGTTAAACCTGAAGAGGCTATCAAATGTGACACCAAACACCTTAGGATAGTTGGTGGTACTTCTTCAGGTCGGAGAACATGGATACGCCGCATTACTCACCTTTTCGCTCTGTCACTCAAGGGGTGCTCTATAAATTACCGGTAAAAATAACGCGCACATCTCTTCGGGTCAGTCACAGTGGTGGCGCAAAATGTTGTTGTGTTGTTCCGACTGGATTCGAGAATGACTTAACCGTTGCCCACAATTTACCGATACCAGAACTTAAGTTGCACTGCTTCAAATGATCCAGCCATTTATTCTGCTTAATTGCCGACTTTCCTACTAATTTCTAGATTCAGTTACCTAATTCAAGGGTCAGCTGGGTTAGAACGACGAATTTCATCACGCTCGTCTGCGAATCCCGCTGCATTTGGCATTCTAGGGTATTCGACCAGCAGGTACAAATCAAGCGGCTACTGCGTTGATGATGCCTCGGAGGTACCCGAACACCTGAGGGGATGGGTAGTTCACTGAAGACGTCGAGGATGACGAGGCTGACGACACTGTACACGGAATACAGTTTGGTTGCCTCAACCGAACTATTTGCCAACCGAATTTTGTGGTTCTGTCTACTATCATGCGATTCCATCAGGACAACCAATATTTTGGTTGCGGTATACTTCTGCTTCCATGTTGACAACAATCATATTTGGTTGCGCCAACTACGAAAATGATGGCTTAAATTATCTGTTGTAGTTGCCACAACCAACTGTTTTAAAAAATTGGTTGTTCTGACAATTTGTCAGTCATATACTACCGACAATTAATAAAAAACAGTTTTCATTAATTTTTATTTATTTATTTAACAAAAAACAAAACAATTCATAACAAAATTAAAAATCCCATATTACAAATTCATCACTATTATGAGATGTGGAAATATTTGACACAAATTTTAGTACACGAAAAAACACAAAACTTTTATGCAAATATCGCATAACCCTGTGCTTTCAATTTCATGATTGTTGCTTTTATATTTTATTTATGTAAATCATTTTGCACAACATATTCTGCATTCCACACATTATTATTCACACGAGATTATTTTTGATTTCCTATACCATTATTTAACAAAATGTTGAAGATTTTTGATGTCGAGTAATTATATTTTTTGTTTGTCATGTTTCAGCAAAAGAACAGCAACCAATCTTTCGGTCGTATTTCCCAAAATACATTTGGGAAATGATTGGGATAACCAATAAACTATTATTTATTAATATTTTTTCTGTTGTAGTAACCAATTATTCGTTGCAATAATAATCTTTGGTCTATGATACAATTTCTGTTGTCAAGAATAAAACATTGGTTGTCACAACCAAAAATCGATCATATAGTACTATAATGAAAATTTAAAATTGGTTACCACAACTAACGGAGTGTCAATGAAAAAAACAATCTTAATTCGATTGATACAATTATCGATTCAGTTGCAAGCATTTTCATTTGATCGTATCCATGTTATTATTGTTGTTCCAACTAATTATATATAATTACAACCGACAGACGGTGTAGGCAATATACTTTTGGTTGCTAGTACTATTTTTTTATTGTTACAATCGAATTCGGTGTAGGCAATATACTTTTGGTTGCTAGTACTATTTTTTTATTGTTACAATCGAATTCCAACCAATTATTTTCCTGGGTGTGACGACTGCGATTCTTGAGGCACACTGTGGGATATGCGGCGATACTCCCCGGCGGTTCTAAGGCCAGAACAACCCCTGAGATGCAACCACTCCACATACATTACTGATGTTGAGTTGCCATATAAGGTTCCCGCAGACAGAGGAGAAATACTGTTGATGTTGTGGTCCGGGATTTTATTTGGTACCGGCACGGACCTAAAGAATTCGGAGCAGACACTCAGGACGAACACAAAACACGTAGTACTGAGGTGGCAGCCCTTGGTCGAAGAATTGCTGCTTCGGGTCAATCCGGTACAAAGAACCGGCTGCCGTGGGATTTGTTGGTTTGTTTGTTTGTACCGTATAGACATCTAAACGGCTGGACAGATTTTCTTGAAATTTTCGATATATCAAGTGAGCGTGGCCTCGCCCATATAAGCCAAATTTTTTTATGTATTTGGTGGCATTCTTTATGATTGGTCTAAAACTGGACGGGATCCGAAATCTGAAATCTGGGACAACGAAGTGGAACGGCTCCAGCTAGTCCCTAATTAAAGATACATTTGTTAAGTTTACTTTAGATTTTTTATAGATTTTTTTTTATACTCCTACTACACCTACCAAAATAACTTCGTCATTTCTGATAGACTTTTTATGAAAAGCTCATTTATTATCATCTTATCTAAAGTCATCCATTCTATATATCGTACTTTTCTTATTTGCCTTGATTCTTCATGGTAGAGTACCTGGTGTTCATCTAACCGGCTCTTTTAAATTGACCAATAAACGTTTTTTCCTGATAATAATTAAGTTACCGAACGTTGAACGGATTGTTTTGGCAGTCTGAAGTGTTTACTTACGGTTCCTTGATTATACATAATAAGTTAATAATTTTAATTGAGTACTACCTTTGGCAACTATAATGACTTAATTACGGGGTTTATGCAATTTACATGGCCCACAAAGTGTAAATAAAAGGACAATATTTTGGTTCGTCGTTTTTGAGTTTCACCCAACCATTCAACCAAAGGATATCAACGGAAAGTGAAAAGTTAATTAACTGAAAATTTTAAGTGGAAAAAAATAAGTGTGAACTAAGTGAATAAAAAATAATAATTCATAGCAAGAACTCAAATTTAAATCTTAAGATACATATTTTCAAATTTATAATTTACCTATATACAGTTAAATTTCTCTAAATAATATCTTAAAACCAAAAGATTTTCCTCCGTTCGCAATGGCTGAAATTGAGCGTTACTTTGAGGATTTCATAAATCTACCCTATGTCCTGTTGAAAACATTGGGTTATGATTTCCTGGACAAACCTCGATCCGCGATGATGAAGTTTGTGATGCATCTCTATTTCTTTTTAACGCTAATCTGTTGCCTGTATTGTACGTATTTTGTGGTCGATGAAACATTGGCGGAAATCCTTCAAGGAGCTCACGATTTACCTTTACTCCTGCGGCTAATCAATGATTGCAATTACAATATCATTGGAATACTTAAAAGTTATTACTTTTTACGTAATTTGAAGACCAAAAAGCATTTGTTTCAAAGATTTCGGGACATTTTCCCCAAATCCATAGAAGATCGTTTTGCCTATCGTGTCAATGAGAGTTACTGGCCCAAATGGATTACAACAATATTATATTTATATTTTTGTGCAGTGGCTCTCATTCTGTTTTCGCCTCTGGTCGAGTCGTTTATAGAATATGGCATAGCTTTGATAAAAGTCGGCTATGCCGATGCCCAATTTGGCTATCACAAATTGTATGAGGAACAGTCCTATGTCATCGATCATCATAATCCTTTGGCATATACAGCCATTTACTCAATGGAGGTAATGAATAGTCATTATGCGATTATTTTTAATATTTGCCCGGATGTATGGCTGATCGCCTATGCCATACAATTGTGTATGCACTTCGATTATATATCTCGGATGTTGGAGAATTATGAACCGAAGGAGGAAAATTCCCAAGAAGATTTACATGTTATAGCGGCTTTGGTGAAGAAGCATCAAGTCCTTTTGGGGTAAGTAATAGTAGAAGTACAAAAAACTTTATAAAGGACAATTCGTAAAGCTTTAACAATAGCTTTTTAAAACGTTTTAGTCAGATGTTAAATACTGATTTCGTAAATATTTGTACAAGTATTATATAAAATTTAAAATTTCGTTAAAATTCTGAGTTTCTAGAATATTTCATGAAAATTGCATTATTCTAGAAAATGTCATCGATATTGAATTTTTCCACAAAATCTCGTTGAAATTTCATTTTTTATAAAATTTTGTCGGCTTATTGATGTTTTTGATCGTTGACCTGTTGAGTATTCAGTTTTGATTATTGTTCGGCTTGAGGTCTTTTTTTTTTGTAATTAAAAAACGATTTGATCTTTTTTTAATTATTTATTTTTATTTCCTTTCATCTTTTTATAAAATTTCTTTGAATATCCAGAAAATTTTCAAATAATTTCGTTGAAATTGTTTTTTTACAAAATTTCATCAAAATTTTTTTTTTTAGAAATTTTTTTTGAATATAGATTTCTCTAGAACATTACGTTAAAACTTCATTATTTTTTTTTTTTGCCAAATTTGATAAAAATTGCAGTTTTTACAAAATTTTCTTTGAAATTGAATGTTTTTTAGAAAATTTATTTATACATTTCTCTAGAAAATTTCGTTGAAAATTAATTGCATCAACATTTAATTTTTCTACAAAATTTCTTTGAATTGATTTTTTTTCCTAGAAAATTTCGTTGAAACTTTCAAATTCTGAAAATTTCATAAAAATTGAATTTTTTTTAAAAAAAAACTCATTGAAATTGCATTTTTTGAGAAAAGTTCTACAAATTTGGTAAAAAAATTGCGTTGAAGTTGGATTTTTCCAGAAAAATTGTTTAAATGGCGTTATTCTAGAAAAAAATCGTCGAAAATACATTTTTCTACAAAATTTCGTTGAAAGTGCATTTTTACAAAATGTCGTCGAAATTTTATGTTTCTAGAAAATTTCTTTTCATTACTGTAGAAAATTACGTTGAAACTTAATTAAAAATTTCGTTGAAATTGCAGTTTTTGAGAAATTTCTACAAA
This sequence comes from Eudasyphora cyanicolor, assembly GCA_963930755.1. Lineage (NCBI taxonomy): Eukaryota > Metazoa > Arthropoda > Insecta > Diptera > Muscidae > Eudasyphora > Eudasyphora cyanicolor. The sequence continues at coordinate 279,514,503 of OZ005734.1, read as the reverse complement.
TTTGATTGAAACTGCGTTTTTCTAGAAAATTACGTTGAAATTGGATTTTTCTAGAAGTATTTTTGAAATGGCGTTATTCTAGAAAATTTCGTCGAAATTCTAGTTTTCTACAAAATTTCGTTGAAATTACATTTTTACAAAATGTTGCCGAAATCTCATGTTTCTAGAAAATTTCTTTAAATATACATTTCTCTAGAAAATGACGTCGTAAATATTTGTATATACAATTTACAATTTCTTTGAAATTCTATAACATTTCATGAAACTTGCATTAATCTAGAAAATTTCGTCGATATTTAATTTTTCTAAAAAAAATCGTTGAAATTGTATTTTTTAAAAAAATCAATGGATTTTTTCTTCGAAATTTATTTTTCTAGAATTGTTTTTCTCTAGAACAGTACGTTTAAATTTCATTATTTTTTTTGCCAAATTTAATAAAAATTGAATTTTTTCAAATTGTTTTTTTATAAAATTTTGTCTAAATATATTTTTTTAGAAATCTTATTTCTCTACAACATTACGTTGAGACTTCATTTTTATTTTATTTTTTGCCAAATTTCAAAATTTCATTTTTCTACAAAATTTCTTTAAAATTGTATTTTTTACAAAATTTCGTCACAATTTCATGTTTCTAGAAAATTTCTTGTTTCTAGATAATGTATTTTAATGTCCAGAAAATTACATAGAAACTCAATTATTTTTACAAAATTGAATTTTTTTAAAACTTCATTGAAATTGTATTTTTTTAAAAAATTTTGTTTTTCAACAAAAAAACATTTTTCTCTAGATCATTACTTTGAAACCTCATTTTTTTCAAATTTGATCAAAATTGCATTTTTCTACTAAATTTCTGTGATATGGTATTTTTTTACAAAATTTCATCACAACTTCATGTATCTAAAATTTCTTTAAATCTAAATTTCTCTAGTAAATTTCGTTGAAACTTAATTATTTTTACAATATTAAATCAAAATTGAATTTTTCTACAAAATTTCTTTGAAATTGCATTTTTTACAAAATTTTTTCAAAATTAAATTTTTCTAAATCTTTGAAATACAGTTCCCTGGAAATTACGTTGAGACCTAATTATTTTTACAAAATTTCATCAAAATTGTATTTTTCTAAATGAAATTAAATTGGTTGAAATTGCATTTTTTGAGAAAATTCTACCAATTTCGTTAAAACTGATTTTTTTTTAGAAAATTACGTTAAAATTGGATTTTTCTAGAAGTATTGTAAAAATGGTGTTATTCTAGAAAATTTCGTCGAAATTGAATGTTTAACAAAATTTCGTTCAAATTGAATTTTTAACAAAATGTCGTCTAAATGCCATGTTTCTAAAAAAAATTATTTTAATAAACATTTCACTAGAAAATTACGTTTAAACTTAATTATTTTTACAAAATGCCATCAAAATTTTATTTTTCTAAAAAAAACGTTGAAATTGCTTTTTTGAGAAAAACTCGACAAATTTGGTTAAAGCTGCAATTTTCTGCGCATTTTTACAAAATGTCGAAATTTTATGTTTCTAGAAAATGTCGTTGAAAATTAATAATTTTCCAAAATTTTATAAAAATATTTTTTACAAAATTTTTGTCGACTTTTCTTGTTTTTAGAAACTTTCTATGAAAAATCTCCAGAAAATTACATTGAAACTTAATTATTTTTCCAAAATTGCATTTTTCTAATAATTTCGTTGAAATTGTGTTTTTTACAAAATATCGAAATTTAATTTTTCCAGAAATTTTTTTTCTCTAGAACATCATTTTTTAGCTTCAATAATTTTTGTCAAATTTGAATAAAATTGCATTTTCTACGAAATGTTTTTGAAATTGTACTTTTTACAAAATTTAGTCACAATTTCATGTTTCTACAAAATTTCTTTAATTTACATTTCTCAAGTAAATTTCGTTGAAACCTAATTATTTTTTTATAATTGCATCAAAATTGAATTTTTTTACAAAATTTTACGAAATTTTGTCGAAATAATATTTTTCTAGAAAATTTCTTTGAATATGCATTTCTCTAAAAAATTATGTTGAATAAAACATAAAAAATAAAGTAAAATGTAAACATAATACAAACATTTTTATTTATTTATTTTTAAAAAAAATCGTTAAATTGAATTTTTTGAGAAAAATTCTAAAAATTTGATTGAAATTGAATTTTTCTCAAAAATAACGTTGCCATTGAATTTTTCTAGAAGTATTGTTAAAATGGCGCTATTGTAGAAAATTTCGTCGAAATTGCATTTTTCTACAAAATTTCGATAAAATTGCATTTCAACAAAATGTCGTCAAAATTTCATGTTTCATGAAAATTTCCTTAAATACATTCATACCAAATACATTCCTCTAGAAAGTTACGTCGTAAATATTTGTAAGAAAAATATAAAATCTACAATTACGTTAAAATTCCGAGTTTCTAGAACATTTCATGAAAATTGCATTATTCTAGAAAATTTCATCGATATTGAATTATTCTACAAAATTTAGTTGAAATTGCATTTTTCGCAAAATTTCATCGACATTTCATGTTTCTAGATAATGTATTTGAACCTCCAGAAAATTACATTGAAACTTAATTATTTTTACAAAATTGCATTTTTCTAATAATTTCGTTGAAATTGTATTTTTAACAAAAATTTTTATTTTTTCTGGAAAATTTTTTTGAATATAGATTTCTCTAGAACATTTCGTTAAAACTTCATTATTTTTTTATTCCCAAATTTGATCAAAATTGCATTTTTTACAAAATTTTCTTTCAAATTGAATTTTATTAGAAAATTTCTTTATATATTTCTCTAGTAAATTTCGTTGCAAATTAATTGCATCAAAATTGAATTTTTGTATAAAATTTCTTTGAAATTGATTTTTTTTTACAAAATTTCGTCTATATTAATTTTTTCTAAAAAATTTCTTTGAAAATACATTTCTCTAGAAAATTTCGTTGAAACTTTCAAATTCTTCAATTTTTCTAAAAAAAATTCATTGAAATTGCATTTTTTGAGAAAAGTTCTACAAATTTGGTTAACAAATTGCTTTGAAATTGGATTTTTCTAGAAGAATTGTTTAAATGGCGTTATTCTAGAAAAAAATCGTCGAAATTGCATTTTTCTACAAAATTTCGTTGAATGTGAATTTTGTCAAAATATGATCGAAATTTTACGATTCCAGAAAATTTCATTTCATTTCTCTAGAAAATTACGTTAAAACTTAATTCTTTTTCAAAATTTCATTAAAATTGAACTTTTCTGAAAAATTTCATTATTTTTACAAAATTGCATTTTTCTAATAATTTCGTTGAAATCGTATTTTTAAAAAAATGTCGAAATTTAATTTTTTTAGAAACCTTTTTTATAGTCCATTCTGTGAATCTTCATTATTTTTCGCAAAATTGAGTCGAAATTGAATTTTTCTACAAATTTTTTTTACAAAATTTCGTAACAATATCATTTTTCAGAAAAGATCTTTAAATATACATACAGTTATTTAGTAAATTTCGTTGAAACTTAATTATTTTTACGAAATTGCATCATAATTAAATTTTTCTACAAATTTTCTTTGAAATTTCATTTATTACAAAATTTCGTCAAAATTAAATTTTTCTATAAATTTCTTTGAATATACATTTCTCTTGTAAATTACGTTGAAACTAAAATATAAAAAATAAACTAAAACGTAAAAATAACACAATATGTCTCAAAATTTTATTTTTCTAAAAAAAATCGTTGAAATTGTATTTTTTAAGAAATTTTTTTGTTAAAACAGCTTTTTTTTAGAAAATTACGTTGACATTGGATTTTTGTATAAGTATTGTTAAAATGGTGTTATTCTAGAAAAGTTTGTCAAATGATAGACATAATCTTCAAAAAAATAAATGCCAAAGAATGTTCTTCAACTGATAATAAACATTCCCCATTCAATTTGAATTTTCTGTGTTTTTTTCTTTAAAAAAGTAGGGAACCTCGAAATGGATCACGCTTTACATTGTTTCTTTTAGAAAATTGCGTTGAACTTTATTATTCTTCCAAAATTACATCAAAATTTTATTTTTCTAAAAAAATCGATGGAATTGCATTTTTTGAGAAAAATTCTACAAATTTGTTGGAAACTGCAATTTTCTGGAAAATTGCGTTGAATTTGGATTTTTATAGATGAATTGTTGAGTGTTATTAATAAAAATTTGAGGAAATTGAATTTTTTTTTGAAAAATTTCTTTGAAAGTGCATTTTTACAAAATGTTGTCGAAATTATATGTTTCTATAAAATTCTTTGGATCTCTACTAAATTACATTGAAGCTAATTATTTTTACAAAATTGCATTCTTCTAATAAATTTGTTGAAATTGTATTTTTTTTACAAACTTTCGTGGAAATTTAATTTTGCTAGATAATTTTTTTGAATGTACATTTCTTTAGAACATTGCGTTGAAACTTCATTATTTATTGCAAAACTGAATCAAAATTTAATTTTTCTATAGCTTTTTTTACAAAATTCGTCACAATTTCATGTATCTCGAAAATTTCTTTAAAAAGTTTCGTTAAAACTTTTTTATTTTTAAAAATTAAATTAAATTATTTTAGAAAATGTCCTTAAATTTACAACTTAATTATTTTTATAAAATTTCATCAAATTTTTTTTTTTGCTAAAAAACCGTTTAAATTGCATTTTTTGAGAAAAATTCTACAAATTTGTTTGAAACTGCAACTTTTTGCAAAATTGCGTTAAAATTTTGCTTTTCTGAAAGAATTTAAATGGCGTTATTCTAGAAAAAAATCGTCCAAATTTCATTTTTCTAGAAAATTTCTTTTCATTTCTCTAGAAAATTTTTTCGACTTTTCATGTTTTAATAAAATATCCTTGAATCTCCAGAAAATTACATTGCATTTTTCTAATAATTTCGTTAAAATTTTGCTTTTCGTCGAAATTCAATTTTTCTAGAAATTTTTTTTTTAATGTACATTTCTGTAGCACATTACGTTGAAACTTATTTTTTTTGCAAAATTGAATCAAAATTGCATTTTTCTAGAATATTTCATGAAAATTGCACTATTCTAGAAAATCTCGTCGATTTTAAATTTTTCCACAAAATTTCTCTGAAATTTAATTTTTTACAAAATTTCGTCGACATTTCATGTTTCTAGAAAATTTCTTTGAACCTTCTGCAAATCACATTGCATTTTTTACAAAATTTCATTTTTAACAATTTTTGTAAAATATTTTATGAAAATTGCATTATTCTAGAAAATTTCATCGATTTTAAATTTTTCCACAAAATTTCTCTGAAATTTCATTTTTTACAAAATTTCGTCGACATTTCATGTTTCTAGAAAGTTTCTTTGAGTATTTTGCAATTTACATTGCATTTTTCTAAAAAATTCGTTGAGATTGTATTTTTTTTACAAAATGTCGTCAAAATTTAAATTTTCACAATTTTCTTAGAATAAATTAAATATTTAATTTTTCACAATTTTTGTAGAATATTTTATGAAAATTGCATTATTCTAGAAAATTTCGTCGATTCTAAATTTTTCCACAAAATTTCGTCGACATTTCATGTTTTTCGAAAATTTCTTTGAACCTTCTGCAAATTACATTGCATTTTTCTAAAAAAAATTCGTTGATATTGTATTTTTTTTACAAAATTACGCCAAAATTTCACTTAATTTGTAATTGCATTTTTTGGGTAAAATGATACAAATTTGGTTAAAACTTAATTTTTCCAAAAAAAAATTACATTGAAATTTTATTTTTCTAGAAGTTTTGTTGAAATTTCATTTCTCAAGAAAATGTTGTTAAAATAGAATTTTTCTTGAAGTTTTGTTGAAATTGCATTTTGCTTGATTTTTTTTCCAAATTTAATTTACAAAAAACATATTAACGCCCTTTTAATTCAGACCTAAATCCGTGGTCAAATACCTTTAATTCAGCCATCGACCTTTGATCCGATTCCTATCGACCCTTAATCCGATCTTCAATCCCGTCTGTTGCTCTTAATACACAGTCATCGACCTTTAATCCATTAATTAAAAAAAGAGAAGTAAGAGGTATTGGATAAATTATGTTTTAAATTTGGGCCGCATTAGTGTACAGGGGCGGAGCTACAGGGCCTCAAAGTTGGCCATCTCGGGTATACAAAATGTTAAAGTGTGTGTAACTTTGACTTGTGTAACAAAATACATTTTACACATAAGAGTTATCTCATACGGTTCCAGAGATATCATCATCTGAAAATTGATTTTTTAATTTTTAAATTTCACTTAAATCGGTTAAGGACTGTCCGAGTTGAAGGGTGTTGAATTTTGAAATTTTGTTCAAACGGACCTTTTGTCCCATCCATAAAACTTATTATTTTTGCCCACAGTGTTTCCGACAGCTTTTTCTTAAATTTTTTTTAAAAAAAATTTCGCAAAAATAGTTTTTGTGATTTTTCTTTTGCGAAATTAAAAAATGTTTTTCCATTTTTGGCCAATGTCGAAAAAAATGAACAAAATGCGTTTGTAGGACAAATAAACATATATTCCTACATTTTTAAATACACAAGTCTCTTCTTTCTAAATTCGTTTATAGATTGAAAATCGGTTAATAATTAACAAAATAATAAGCATTTAAGTGCTAAAAGGCAAGAAAATCGGTTTTTTTACCCGTAAACCAGATTTTGGGGGTGTCCGGGAAATTTCAAAAAATATTATTGTTTTACTCGTCAGGAAAAATAATATCGCGCCATTTGCTTTTCTACTTGAGTTTATTTTGTCGCACTGTGTAATTTACTGACGGACAGACGGACATGGTTAAATGGACTCAGGAAATGATTCCAGGTCGATTGGTATAATAAACGACAAACAACAAACAAATGCACAAACTCATAATACCCAGGACCACAGTATTATATAGGGTATACAAATATTTAGAAAACTATATTTAAATAAGAAATAAATACATTTTAAAACAAAATGCCTGTAAACTAGTGTAAACAATCTTTTTATTTCAGATTGGCTGACGAATTAAAAGAAATGTTCAGTTTACTCGTTTTGGTGATGTTATTTTCAACTGTCGGTACTCTATTGTGCGCGGCCGTCTATTTACTAACTCAGGGCGTGAATAAAGATGTTATCGGATATCTGGCCTTTTTACCCACCAGTTTGGGACAATATTTCATGGTTTGCTACTATGGCCAACAAATTATCAATAAGGTATTTAAAATTTCAAATAAAATACAATTTATTAGAAATATAATTTTCGGTTTTATTGTAGAGCTTACAAATCGGAGAAGCGGCTTATAGTCAAACCTGGTACAACGGCTGTCAGAGTTACAAGAAATCAATAATGGCCATATTGGGACGAGCTCAAAGACAGTGTGAAATAAACGCTGGTGGATTTCAGACCACAAATCTTATGGGTTTTGAAGCGGTTAGTGGAAAACGGATTTAAAGAAATTGTCTTAGATTACATAGAATTCCATATTCTGTTTCTAAATTGCAGGTGATGCGTATGACATTTCAATTGTTTACTGTATGGAGAACAATGATGGAACCAAAATAATTATGCTAATGAAATGAATTAATTACTATAGTATAGTATGTAAAACGGATCTCAATAGATGGAATTTTAATGCACCTTAAAATTAAAATCAAGTAGCATTTTACATTTTTATATAATAACGGGTTTTTTATTTAATGTGTAGTACAGTCCATACAATTAAGTTCTAAATACAACGTCAGTCAAATGGCCTCCACGACTTCTTCTGCAGGAACGAATTCGATGAACCCAATTTTCAAGCACTTTTTCCATTAAATCAAGTCGTATATCATGAATGGCACGTTCAATATTGACTTGTAAAGCTTGAAGAGACTCTGGTTTATTTCGAAAGACCAATGACTTCAAATAACCCCACAAGAAATAGTCTAATGGTTGTTAAATCACAACTTCTTTGAGCCATTCAATATCACAATTTCTTGAAATAATCGAATCTCCAAACTTTTCTCGCAACAATTCAATTGTTGTATTTGCTGTGTGGCACGTAGCCACTATCGGTCAATGGCAAAAAGAGAGCTAAAATACTGCTCATGGATGTCAAGGTCGTAGGACAACTGGCAAGTGTTTTTTGGATTTTTAAAAAAAATGGACTTAGCATAATTTTCAAATGTGAACGGAAAGTTTATTTTTGCTGTAGCTCATTAACGGTACGTCGGATCGGGAATCGGCCAATGACAAAAAGATAGCTCTTAACGAGAGCTGAAATATTGCTCATGGGTGTCAAGGTCGTAGGCCGACTGGAAAGTGTGTTTTTATTTAAAAAAAATGGACTAAGCGCACGAAAAGTTGTAATTGGAGAACGATTATTTTGATAATAAAACTGAATAATTTGTAAACGTTATTCTTGCGTATATCTCTCCATGATGATATTGTAAACACTACTGAATACAATGAAAAGCAAATGAGAGATCATGACATATTACAAATGGCTAAAACGTCACTTCAAAATCATAGCATCCCTATTGGAAAACCCGTTGTAAGGAACTTCAGCCATTTTAAGTTTTACTTAGGAAATTCCAAATTTTGCTGATATCACAATTTCGAGCTTTTCGCACTGGGAAGCTCAGATAAGGAACTACAGTCATTTTACGTAAGTTTTGCTAAAGAAATTCGAGATTTTGTCAAAAAATAAGTTATATTAAAATGTCGTACTTTTCGGGTTAGAAAGCTTAGTTAAGGAACTACAGCCATTTTAAGTTTTGCTAAGGAAATTCAAAATTTTTTCAAAAAATAAGTGAAATTAAAATGTCGTCCTTTTCGCGCTAGAGGCTTAGTTAAAGAACTACAGCCATTTTAAGTTTTGCTAAGGAAATTCTAAATTTTGGTCAAAAATAAGTGTTTCAGAATATCGTCCTTTTCACGCTAGGAGGCTTAGTTAAGGAACTATAACCATTTTAAGTTTTTCTAAGGAAATTCAAAATCTTGTCAAAAAATAACTGATATTAAAATATCGTCCTTCTCAGGCTTAGTTAAGGAACTACAGCCATTTTAAGTTTTGCTAAGGAAATTCAAAACGTTGCCAAGAAATATGTATTATTAAAATGTCGTCCTATTCGCGCTTGGAGGATTAGTTAAGGAACTACAGCCATTTTAAGTTTTGCTAAGTAAATTCAAAATTTTGTCAAAAAATTAGTGATATTAAAATTTCGCCCTTTTCACTCTAGGAGGCTTAGTTAAGGAACTGTAACCATTTTAAGTTTTTCTAAAGAAATTCAAAATTTTGGTCAAAAAATAAGTGATGTCAGAATATCGTCCTTTTCTCGCTAGGAGGCTTAGTTAAGGAACTGTAACCATTTTAAATTTTTCGTAATGTCGTCCTTTTCGCGGTAGGAAACTTAGTTAAAGAACTACAGCCAATTTAAATTTTGCTTAGGAAAATGTTGTCAAAATATAACTGATATTTAAATGTCGTCCTTTTCGCGTTAAGAGGCTTAGTTAAGGAACTACAGCCATTTTAAGTTTTGTTAAGGAAATTCAAAATGTTGTCAAAAAATAAGTGATATTACAATGTTGTCCTTTTCGCGGTAGGAAACTTAGTTAAAGAACTACAGCCATTTTAAATTTTGCTAAGGAAAATGTTGTCAAACTGATATTAAAATGTCGTCCTTTTCGCGCTAGGAGGCTTAGTTGAAGAACTACAGCCATTTTAAGTTTTGCTTCGGATATTCAACATTTTATTAAAAATAAGTGATATTAAAATGTCATCCTTTAGCTGAAAGGAAATTCAAAATGTTGTCAAAAAATTATTTTTATAAATAATATGGATTGAATATAAAATAAACTAAAGTGAATATACTAGTTTGCATTTCTCTATTTATTTAAGCAATACAATTATTAGCATCTAATAACAAACTTTTAAATAATTTAAAATGTGCCGGCTACAATTGAAGAGCTGAGATTAAAAATGACAACTTTCATTTGAAAAAAATTGCATAAAATCAGTTTTAAATTTACATCAATAGTTGTAAAATAATTTACTCAACATTTTCCCCTCATTTGATTAAGTTGCAATATTTGGGGAAAATGTTATTCAATTGACAAAATTGCCTCGAACTAATGAACAAAATTGGAAACATTAGTAAGAAAAATATATTAAGTACCAGCTAACAACGACATAATTCTCGATTGAGTCATGATAAGCAACGCTGAAGCGACGTAGGCCATTCTTATTCTCCACGCTCAATCAAAACTACTAATAGTGCAAAGCTAAGCAATTTAGTTTTAGCTGTAATTAACAAACACAATATTTTTGTATTTTTTTCTAGATAACATTTTTTCTTAGGTCTTCCTTCCACTCGAATGATACTTGCTTCAATGTATTTTTTATGACGATTATACATATTTCTCCTTCTCAATCGAACATGGTTTGCTTTAGCAAGGCAAATAAACGATAACTTTCTCCCATAACCTAAAAACAAGACGGAAATACATATTAAGGTTTCTTGGTGGTAGGTTTCTGAGTTGTATTAGAAGGATCCGTGAAAAAGGTTCTTTGAAGAATGTAAATTATATGTATTAGAATAGGAAAAATAAATAAACCGGCAGATATTTGAGAAAAGTCTCTGCTCGATATCTATTCAATATGTATTCGATATATATTTCACCAATGCAATTATTCACATTTTTCAACTTCTCCACATCCATTCTCCACAGATCCATCCCCCTTCGAAACTCATACAACTTTCTTACCATTTGGAAGGCCTCCAAACAAATTGGTCGAAATCCATTTGCATTTAATTCCAAAGGCCTTTGAGAACGTATCATAATGATTAAAATTGATTTTTTATACGATTGCGAACCATTATACCAAGGATGATTATAAGCAGCACTGGCCACACTTTCACTCTGGAGAAAATATAGATGAATTGGGAGAAAAATATACGATTTACAAAAACCAATCTGCTACTCACAAGTCCGGCCAATTGTTGTCCATAGTAACACATGAAATAGTATTGAGCGATGAGGCAAGGCAAGAACGCACAATATTCCAAAAATTCCCTTCCTAAGCCCTGACTCAAAGTGTAGACACCAGCACAGCAGATCGTAGCTGCAGTGGACATGAGAAGGTAGAGCAACAATACCCCAAATACCGCATTTACATCGGCGCCAATACTGAAATGTTTTAGAAACGACAAGAGAGATCTTCAGAGAAATATGTATAATATGATATTCGGGAGAAAGGGGCAATATGCAATATAATACTAAGGGCGATTTCTTTTCTGTAAAAATTGCAAAATTTTCGTTGTCCTTCACTCGAAAACTAACCTTTTATAGCACATGTTGGAATTTTTAAATAGGAGTTATTTTCAATTCGGGGGACTATTTTTCAAACTTCACGTCGACGATGCAATTTTTTTTAAGAAACGAAATCACCATAAGGTTTTCTCGGTGCTTACTTTATACCAGACTTGGGTGTCTCTGGGTATATTATAGCAAATATCTTGCAAAGCACTCTGCTAAATTATAAGACATTAACATATCTCCAGAAAATCATTTATTTTGAACAGATTCCAGGAGGGGTTCATCTTCGATCTAAACTATTTTAGGAGGAATAGTTTTTTATTTGAGGTCATGCTGCCACACCTTAAGAGCAGTGTTCAGAAAAAAACAGTACGTTATAGGGACGGTTCCATCAGTGAACACTAACGTTATTTATTTTTTTAGTGTTACTGTTCGCGAACGGTACAACTATGATAACGTACCGTTCTTTGAACACGACGAACGGTACACTACGATAACGTACGGTTCATACACTACGATAACGTACGGTTCACAACGTACGGTTCATAGAACAGTATCACTACGTCATAGTGATACTGTTCTTTTGAACAGAACACTAACAGTATCACTACGTTTAGCGTTCCGTTCTTTTTTATATTCGACACCACAGGTCGCAAATATGAAGCAATCTTAATGAAAATTGGCACAGAGTTATTTCTTAAGCCAGGGACGATTCCTATTTAAAATGGGGCATATCGGTCCATTCTTTGATATAGCCCCCATACGAAGTTCCCTTTCGATAAGACATATTTACTAGAGAGCGCATTTTTTAACCGACCAAGCTGAAATTTAAATATTTGTACCGTGTAGGTATTACATTTTCACTAGACATGATTAAATGCAATAGGAAGCACACATATTTAAATTTTGGCATGATCGGATAAAAAAATTCGTCATCTATAACGTAAATATGTTTTATCGAAAGGGAGCTTTGTATTGGGGCTGTATCAAAAAATGGACCGATATGCATCATTTTCACTAGGGATCGTCCCTGGGTTAAGAAATAACTCTGTACCAATTTTCATTAAGATTGCTTCATATTTGCGACCTGTGGTGTCGAATATAAAAAAGAACGGAACGCTAAACGTAGTGATACTGTTAGTGTTCTGTTCAAAAGAACAGTATCACTACGACGTAGTGATACTGTTCTATGAACCGTACGTTATCGTAGTGTACCGTTCGTCGTGTTCTAAGAACGGTACGTTATCGTAGTGGTACCGTTCGCGAACAGTTACACTAAAAAATGTTAAGTGTATTCTGTTCTCGTGTAGGGGTTGCGATACTGTTCCGTTCGCGACGAAGGAAGGGTACAGAACACTAAGGAACCGTTCCTTAGTGTTTTTTCCGAACTCTGCTTAAGAGAGTTATCGTAGGCACAAGCCAGCCAACCAGACAGACAGACAAAGCTGAATGGACTTCAAAAGTCCTAAAACGGAATTCCGTCAAACATAACGGGTTTTCTAATAGGGATGATATGATTTTGAAACGACGTTTCGGCCATTTGCAATATGTCGTGATCTGTCATTTATTTTTCATTGTATTCAGTAGTGTTTACAATTTCATCATGGAGAGATATACGCAAGAACAACGTTTAAAAATTATTCTGTTTTATTATCAAAATAATCGTTCTCCAATTGCAACTTTTCCAAAAAAAACACTTTCCAGTCGACCTACGACCTTGATACCCATGAGCAATATTTTAGCTATCGTTAAGAGCTATCTTTTTGCCATTGACCGATTGTGGCTACGTGCGACCCAGCGAAAAGCCGAGACACGTATAACTTTTTTTTTGACCGATATAACTTTTCCTGGTAGCAGAACCCCCGACGATCACTGGCTCACTACCATTTGTGTAATGCTTTGAAAATAAATGTCAAGTTCAAGAAACGAATTTTTAATTACCGCAAATATAGAGTTCTTGTGGAAATAGAATGTAGGTAAACTAACGAAAATCAACACCGCAAACACTTTGTTGAACCCAGTTCAACCTCTCATACACTGAATTCCAAGAATATTAATTACTTCCATATTAGCATTATTGTAACCTAGCATTAAGTAAAATGAATTAAACTGTCAGTCACATGAGATCCCCCGTATCTTTCCCTTTCATTTAGATGGCAACTCTTTATCCATTTCCCTGCCATGAAGGCAAAAGCTTTTACTCAAATGAATAAAGGGCTGCCATCTTCTCTCTCTGTTCCAATGGATTTATTGTATTCTACAAATCTTAGCTATTTTTCTGTTCGCTCTGCACCCCAATTTTCACTTTTGCAGCATCTACTTAAGCGGTAACCAGCAGCAAGTTCAACTGATTAATTATTTCTAATACAGTCGTCCACTCCGCAGCACGAAGGAACTTCTAGATTTGTACACACTTACTTCAACAATATCTGATGTTTTTTCACAAATTCTGCAATAAATCGATGATCTCTCTCCTCGGCCTCTTCATCCGGCTCATACCGATCCATAGTTCGGACCAATTGATCGAAATGCATACACAATTGCATAGTAAAACAGAGCAGCCAAATATCACCACAAAGATTACAGATCACAATAAACTGGGCATGCAGAAGTTCAATGCCACAGGTGAGTAGATAGGCCAACGGTTTGCGATGATCGAAACTGTAAAGAATATCGTAAAGTTTATAATAACCAAATTGAGCATCGCCAACTCCCAAACGAAACATATCGACGGTAAAGAGGATTACTCCCTCCATTAGAGGCGATGTGGCTATCATCGCCACTGCGCCCAAATAAAAGTAGACTATCATACGTATCCATTTGGGCCAGAAAAATGCATTGACGCGGTACATGCGTTGTTCCTTCAAAGATTTCGGATAGATTTCCTTTAGTCGCATGTTAATGTCTCGCGCTCCCCGCAGATTCTGTCGAAAACTGATAAATTTGACCATGGCAAAAAAGGAATAATTGAAGCCGGAAAGCAATCGCAAGAATAAGGCTAACTCGGGAATTCCAGCCATCAGCATGGAAAAGACTTCTTTCGATATGAAGTAGAAACAGTAGAGGTTACTGCAGAAAGACGTGACTGAATAGAAACGCAGCAACCATTTCCGCCAGTGCGGAAGGGGCACATCAATAAAATCTTCGCCACAAATTCGCATCAGAAGATTTGGCAATCGGCAGAAATCTGCAAAATCTTTTTGCACTTCCACAATTGGCTGCACTCGAACTATGGACATTGTCACTGTTAACGACGACACTTTGAAACTGTACTCTTTTGGCCGTCGACGGATGTTATGTAATAGGGATTATTTATTCCTCTTTAAAAACGACTTTGGTGGTTGGTTTTGATTACTTGATTTGATGTGGTTTTGAAGGAAATATTCTAATTGTAGGTTTCTCATTTTAATCTATTGCAATCGCATAACTATCACTTATTTATAATGAAAAAAATGATTGCTGGAGATGACGTCGGAATTAATAACTATTACGCCGAATATGAATTCATATTTCACAATTCTTACGTTTAGGGGGTAATATGGGGTGCAAAAGGGATAAATATGGTACCAAAACCAAGTAAAAACTGATATCGTAGAAATTTTACATTTTTGGGGTATAATAGGGCAAAAAGGCATGAATATAGTAAAAATATATAGAATATCCCGTTTGAATGATAGGGGATAATAGGGCAAAAAGGCAATAATATAATACAAATGTATAGAATATACTGTTTGAAATAAAATAAAGAACTTTTGCCAGAGAGGACAAAAAATACTCGGGATAAAAGGGGTTTCGAAAAAAGCATTATACGAGTATACTCTCCTGTGCAGGGGCGATTTAGAGATTAAATGAGACATAATGGAGAAATAGGGACAAAAGTGGTACGCTCACTTTGTAAGCCATATAAATATGCTCTGGTACAGGGGTTTCCAACAAGAGGTGTTATGTTGAATTACCCGGTATTTCGGTAGCTGTTACTTTTGAAGCTTTTGTTCTTTGACATTTGACAAGTAGAAACTACGCCATTACTTAAAATGGAACGATACATGATTCAACAACGCACTGAAATTATTAAAATTCGAAAATCACCGAAAAAACATCTTGACTGATGAGGCCCATTTCCACCTCGGTGGCTACGTCAACAAGCAAAATTGTCGCATCTGGGGCTTGGAAAACCCAAGAGTTATTGTTGAGAAGCCTCTCCATCCTCAACGTGTGACTGTTTGGTGCGGTTTATGGTCCGGCGGGGTCATTGGACCTTACTTTTTCGAAAATGAGGTTGGATCAACAGTTACGGTGAATGGATTGCGCTATCGAGAGATGATTAATGATTTTTTATGGTCGGAGTTGGATAGTATTGATCTGGACAACGTTTACTTTCAACAAGACGGCGCTAAGTGCCACACAAGCAACGAAACCATTGCTCTGTTTCGGGAAATGTTTCCGGACCGTGTTATCTGTCGAACAGGTGATCACAATTGGCCACCGAGATCTTGCGATTTAACACCTTGCGACTTCTTCCTTTGGGACCACGTGAAAGATAAGGTCTACGCCAACAGCCCAGCGTCGATTCAAGACCTCAAAGATAGAATTCGTGAGGCTATCGAGGACATATGGCAGCCACTTTGCGATTTGGTTATGGACAATTTCATGAAAAGGATATGGTCCTGTAAGTGCGGTCGTGGTGGCCACTTGGCTGATGTTGTTTTTCATTATTAACGGCATACCTTCCTCTTTATTATGAAATAAACATCCGATCATATATCTAACAAAAATGGCATTTTTCTTTGAATACCAAAATAACACCTCTTGTTGGAAAACTAATCTAATGAGCTATTTAATTTTGGTATGTGTTGCCTCTTTTTGTATGGGAGGTACTAAAACGGACGTGGCCATAACTCCAATTTTTAACAGGGCCGTAGGAATTTTAAAAACTATACACTGTCCAAAATTGTTGATTATTTATATGCATTGGTATTCAGGATATAATATATTAAATTTTTGTACAAAATGGTACGTTTGTGTGGGAGGTACCAAAAGGGACCTGCCAATGATGCCCATGTTTCACTGGACTGTAGGTACTATAAAAACAGTACACTGTACAAAATGTTAAATATTTGTAGGCACTATTATTATAGTTATAAGGTGTTAGCTTTTCGTACCAAATGGTACGTTTGTGTGAGAGGTACCAAAAGAGACATGGTAATAACGTCCATTTTTCAGTGGACTGTAGGTACTATAAAACCATTACACTGTACAAAATTTCAAGTATTTGTATGCGCTGGTATTAAAGTTATAAGCTGTTAACTTTGGTGCAAAATAGTCCATTTGTGTGGGATGTTCCAAAGGGGACGTGCCAATAACGCCCACTTTCACTGGACTCTAGGTACTATAAAAGCATTACACTGTACAAAATGTCATGCATTTGTATGAAGTGACATTAAATCTATAAACAGTTAAATTTTGATGCAAAATGGATCATTTGTGTGAGAGGTACCAAAAGGAGCGTGGCAACTTCGGGCATTTTTCGGTGGTGATAGCGACTAATAAACTAATACTATGTGTGGAATTTCAGAAGATTCGAATAAGTAGTATAGAAGTTTTTAAAGAATCAATATTTCACTCAATTTTAACCCTTTGTGTGGGAGGTACTAGAAGGAGTTGACCAATATGGCCCATCTTCGAACTTAGCCGGAGATAGAAAAAAATATTACCACATACCAAATTTGAGAGAGTAAGCGTGCGCACCAGCCGGTAGACAGAAAGACGGACATTGCTCATTTGACTTAAAATTAATCAAAACGAATATCCGCCGAACATACTTAGGGTCTTACGTCACTCCTTCGTAGAGTTGGGCACTATAGTTCTTTTAATTGATCGTTCTGTTTAGTTCAGTTCAATTGAGTGAACTAGTTCGTTCATTTAGCTCACTTTAGCACACAAGCTCTTTAGCTCACCAGCTCACTTTACTTAAACAGTTCATTTCGTTCAGTAGATCTCCAGTTCAAATAAGCCGCTATTAAAGGAATCTGATTGGAATATGAATGGAAGAGCTGGAAAAACTAAATCAAAGGCGTTTGTATAGGTAGAATCATACATTGATGATGACATAAAAATTGAAACAACATATAACAGGAGAGGAGAGAGAACGAAATGTTATGGTTGAAGAAAAAAACATAGTGAACTACTGAGCTGAAATTAACGAGTTGTGTGAACTAGTTCGTTCAGTTCAGCATAGTGACCCGTTCAATTGAACTAGTTCGTTCACGAACTACACAACTCTACTTCTTCGATGTATATGATATATACCCTCGTATCACTAAAGTGAGGGAATGAATATTTCACTAAATATTAATCCTTTGTGGGGGAGGTACTAGAAGGAGTGGGCTAAAATGGCCCAACTTCGAACATAGCCGGAGATAGAAAAAAATATTACCGCATACCAAATTTGAAGTCAATTGGTTACTCCTTTCGAGAGTTATCGTGCGAAAGGAGTAACCAATAGACAGACGGACGGACTGAAGGTTAGGGGATTCTTAAGTCGGTTTACCCAACTGAACTTTTTATTTTTTTAATTTTCTTCAGAAATTGTAATTATTTAAATAAAACTTAAAGATTTATGAATAAGGACTTAGGTTTATTTAAGAAGAAAAACAAATCAATTAAAATGAGATACCCTAACAATTAAAAAATAACATAAACATATTTTTTGTAAATTCTTTCAACATTTTATGTACCCATGTCGCTTAAGAAGAAGGCCACAGTCGCAGCAGTATTTCACATAAATACTCGTACAATAAAGGGCTAATTAAAATAATTGAAAATACTCAATTCCACCAGAATAAGAATATTCCTCTAGAATCGCACATTTAAGTCATTCGAAGAATGAATCGCCTGCACATACATAATTTGAATGTGCTTATATTTATAGGGATTTCAAATGTGATAGATTTGGAGAAAATACATGGATACAATGGATGTAATGTACAAGATAATTTTCAATATGCTTTTTTTTAATTATTTGTCATTGTTGTTCAGTAGCGTTTGAGTGAACCGGCTCTGGAATAACTAAAATCAACGGCATGATGTGGTTTATGGGCTGTTGGAATCATTGGTCCGTCAATGGTAACCGTTATCGCACCATGTTAACGGACTATGTGCTTCCTGAAATTCAAGCTCATGGTCTCGGTGAGCTTTGGTTTCAACAAGACGGCGATACAAGTCGCCCAAATTAAACTTTCCTCAGACGTAGTCATGACCAAAATGTATATGATATAATTTTCATACATTAAATGCCACATATTGTTCTTTTAACCGAATCTTTTAAGTTCCCTTTCAAATTTATGTGTATTATTTTACATTATAAGTCAAACCTCACCATGAATCACCCATTATAAGTTATTAGAGAATCAATATTTTACTAAATTTTAACGCTTTGTGTGGAAGGTAAAAGATGGAGTAGACCAATATGGTCCATCTTCGACATTGCCTAATATAAAAAAATATAACCAAATCAATAGGTACTCCTTTCGAGAGTTATCTTGAGCACAAAACCGGACAGACATACAGATAGTCGGACATAGCTCAAAGCAATTAAAATGGGTCTTAGATCACTCCTTCGATGTGTACACTTTTGGCAAATGATATATACCCTCATCCACTAAAGTGAGAGTATAAAAAGAATACCAGCATATTCAGTGTTATGACGATTTTTCGCCATTTTGACGATTTTTAAAGCCCAAATATAGGACGATTTTCGCCCCAAATGACGATTTTTAATAATATGAAAAAAACTAAGGGAAACTTAACAACATTTTCTTATATACATAAAGGATTTTCGGTCGGTCCGAATTTTGTATATTCTTGTATAAACTTTCCGCCATAGACCGCATTCAAAGACATAACAGGAAAATTATCTGGAATTTAGTTAAGTCCCAAAATCGGCAGAGGAATTTGTGTTCGACATTTTTCTAAGTCGCTAAGAAGTCAAAGCGGATGAGGACTATACCAAAATGTGGACCCGTCAGGTCATTACATGTATGAGTTTTTGAACCACTTATTTTGGCATAACTCGAGAACCATTTATTCTAATCGGTTCACGAAAGTTAGAATACCATTTTCCATCCGTTACGCGGTTCCGATGATATTTTACAAAATAATGCAAAAAATCATATTTGTGAGAAAATTTTAATAATTTTTAAAGAGTAGTCCATAATAGCATCGAATAATGCATAATTACTGTATAGGGTGATCCATTTCGAGGTTCCCTACTATTTTAAAGAAAAAAACACAGAAAATTCAAATTGAATGGGGAATGTTTATTATCATTTAAAAGAACATTCTTTGGCAATTATTTTTTGAAGATTATGTCTATCAAATGTTGGCCGCGGCTACGTCTCAGATGGTCCATCCGTTGAGTCCAATTTTCCAAGACTCGTTCGAGCATTTCGACTGGTAACGGGCGAATGGCACGCGTGATGTTTTGCTCCAAGGCCGGAATCGAAGCGGCTTTGTCCGCATAAACTTTAGACTTTACATGTCCCCACAGGAAAAAGTCTAACGGTGTGATATCACACGATCTTGGTGGCCAATCGACCGGCCCAAAACCTGAAATTATCTGCTCAATAAATCCATTGATTGATGCGATGTGTGGGAAGTGGCGCGGTCTTGTTCAAACTAAATGTCGCCGAGATCACGAGCTTCAAAATCAGGCATCAAATAGTCGGTTATCATGGCACGATAACGGTCGCCATTGACGGTTACGTTCTCACCGGCATCATTTTTGAAGAAATATGGACCGATGATTCCGGTACGTCGGATCGGGAATCGGCCAATGGCAAAAAGATAGCTCTTAACGAGAGCTAAAATATTGCTCATGGGTGTCAAGGTCGTGGGTCGAAAGTGGAAAGTGTTTTTTTTTTTTATTTAAAAAAAATGGACTTAGCGCAATTGGCGAATGATTATTTTGATAATAAAACTGACTAATTTGTAAACGACTTCAGGCTTAAGTCTTTCCATGATGAAATGCCAAACCATACTTAACAACAAGTAAGAAAGTTTCAGTCGGGTAAACCGACTAAGGTATACCCTCACTTTGTGAGGAATGTAATATTGAATATTACTCGAATTATTCTGTCAATTTGTGTGGGAGGTACCAGAAGGGGTTTATCAAATACACCTTTTTTTCGCTGAACATTAGATACTTTAAATTCATTGAACTGTGCCGACTTATAAGCATTTATGTGCACTGGTATAAACGTTATGAGACATTAAATTGTGGTATGATTTGGACATTTTGTGTGGGAGGTACAAAGAGGGGCGTGGCAATAACGCCCATTTTTCACAGGGCTATAGACACTATAAAAACATTACACTGTACAAAATTTCAAGTATTTTTATACACTGGTTTTAATGTTGTATGCTGTTAACTTTTGGTGCAAAAAGGTGCCTTTGTGTGGGAGGTACCAAAAGGGACGTGGCGACTTCTCCCATTTTTCTCGAGTTGATAGCGACTAATAAGCTAATACTATGTGTGGAATTTCAGAAGATTCGAATAAGTAGTATAGCAGTTATTAAAGAATCAATATTTAACAACATTTTAACCCTTTGTGTGGGAGGTACTAGAACGAGTGGACCAATATGGCCCATCTTCGAACTTACCCGGAGATAAAAAAAATATTACCACATACCAAATTTGAGGTCAATCGGTTACTCCTTTTGAGAGTTATCGTGCGCACCAGCCAGCAGACAGACGGACGGACATTGCTCATTCGACTTAAAATTACCCAAAACGGATTTCCTCCAAATACTTGGGGTCTTAGGTCACTCCTTCGACGTGTTACACTTTTTTCCGTATCAAATGATATATACCCTCGTCACACTAAAGTGAGGGTATAAAAATAACATGACAGCATGACACGACTCACACGTGATCTGTCAAAAAAAGGCTATTGAAAAAAGTATCTCTACTTAGATCACCCATTATTTTTATAATTTTATCATACAGTCTGATCATCGGGCCATAAATAAAATGAGACCATTCCGAAAAAATCGAGGCATAACATTTCTTGAAATTGGTAAATTTGCACTTATTTTTACAAAAACAAACTTTGATAAACAAAATTATTTTCTCTTTATTAATAACAAAATTGGAGACTTAAAAGAGAGACCCAAAAATCGTGTCGACCGGTGTTATGGGTAAAATTTAATATTTTCAACCAAATTTCAGGCCGAATTTCAAGTTATGTACACAGAAAGAAAAAATTTTGTAATCCGTACTTGAATCAAGCCGTAGCGGTGTCAAAAGTACGAAAAATACGGATTTTCTTAAACCAAGTGCAAAATACTTGAATCAAGTACGTATTTTTAAGCCCTGAATTCTTAATCTTAGCGCTTTATTACAATATACAATTGCTTGACAGCCAAAGTAAAAGTTTTGCTGCATTTATTCGATTTAAATATGAAACATATATATATATATATATATAGTCGATTTAAATATGAAACATATAACAAAAATTATTAACAACTTCAAAAAACTAAAATAAAAAAAAATCACGCCAAGTAATGTATTTGCAAACACTACTTGAACGAGAAACAAATTGGATATGGTTGCGCACAAATGTTTATACATACAAGGGGCAAAATCGCCGTTTTTGATATGTTTGAATAGAAAGAAAGTATATTTGGAACAGAGATTTTTAAATATTATATATTTCTGAATAAATAAATTGTGTTTAAAAATCATTAAAGTTTATTTGGAGCGCACATGTTAATATATTACAATAAAATATATTTGCGAACTAACATTTTCAAACAAAATATGTGTTTAGAAAGAAATAAAATTATTATTTAGAAATTTCTCCAAATATATTCTATTTAAAATAATTAAAAACTTTGCTGAATTTTTCGAATTTTGGTTTTTAATTTTTCTTGATTTCGTGTTATGTCTTTTGTTTTAAATCACTCATAATTCATTTCTAAATATCAATCTAATCAATCCATCGAGCAATTTATAGTAATGCAAGATTATACGATTTTAATTAAAAAGGAATTTTACGAACATTTAAAATTACTAACTGAAAATCTTAAAACTTGCATTAAGTTTATAGTATCGATATATTTTTTGAATTAAATAAAAAAAAACAAATAAAAAAAAATAATTGGGTGGAATCGAAGATTTGATTAGACCAACATCTACCCAAATATATAATACTACAGAAGCGATTATTTTTCAGCGTGTATACATCTCGATGATTTATATGCGTCTGTGTTTGCTGTTGCGTCAGCCAAAATCAACCTCGTGAATGAGAGTGGTTGAGAGGGTAATTTTATTGTGCTCTATAATGGTTCTGTCTCTCAGAGATTAAAGTAAGTTTTTTTCTTACTTTAAGCCATATTAGGCTTAATTTTCCTTTTCAAGAAATGTTTACTTGTTTCCAAGCATTAAA
Organism: Eudasyphora cyanicolor; assembly: GCA_963930755.1. NCBI lineage: Eukaryota > Metazoa > Arthropoda > Insecta > Diptera > Muscidae > Eudasyphora > Eudasyphora cyanicolor. The sequence goes on along the minus strand of OZ005734.1, from coordinate 279,491,774 downwards.
AACTTTTTCAATTTAAGCCGATTTATACTTGTTTTAAGAAAAACTTAGTACGAACGTACTTAAATTTTTAATTATGATTTAGGCTTAAATTAATAATTTTTTACTTGAATTTAGTATGGCATTTTTCTTTCTGTGTAGTTTTGTTCGAAAATGATGTTATGTAGTATGTATTCTCAAAAATATGGTTCGTAACGTGTCATGAATTCGAATATACTGTAATCTTTGTATGGGGACTACATAAAGTAATGTATCTACGGTGAAAGATACATTACTTTTAAAGAATCGAAAATATTAGTAACTCAAAAGCTGTATGTAACAGGTAGATTTTTGTGTTGACGATTTTTTGATGATTTCGAAAATTTATTTTGATGTTTAGACGATTTTTGTGGCCCTATTATGACGATTTTGAGTATTTTCTAACACTGAGTATTTTCTATATTCATTGTTTCAAATAGTGGGTGTTTGTTTTTGACAGATATCGGTTAAAGTGTTTTTATTAATTTTATTGGGTTTATGACATCTCTATCGCCATAATGTGTAAGTAAGTAAGAGTTCATCTGCAACGATTAATGAATGAACAACACCAAAGTTGAAGACTTCCTCCGCCGCAGAGGCATTTCATAAATTTATTTCATATGATTTGCACAGCGAATATAAATCAAAAGCACCAGAAGAAGCCAAGGAACAATGATAAAGATATAGTCGGCGACGATATCGAGACAATAAGAATGAAAAGAAGGGCGCAATGTGTGGAAATCAACAGTAGCGCTTCACTCAAACCACTCCCTGCCTCCATCTACACTAACAAAAAAATATTAAAGACATTGACATTGATTTGGATCCAAAAGCAATACAAAAATTAAAATAAGTACATTTTTTAATTAAATTTACCATAATTTAAGTAGTATCAAGTAAACAACTTTTAGTTTAAGTATAAAACGTTCAGACCATAATGTCTTTGACGCCAAATTAATGATAATGTCTTTAATATTAGGACACTTTTTTCTCATTGTGCACAGCTATTGAATGGATAGTTGATGGTGTACGAATAACAAGTAGTAAAGTAGCAGAGGATCCCCTCAAGTGGTGAATGAATGAATGGATGGATAAAAGAAATAAAAAGGAATCTCTCAATAAAACTTTGTACTACTGTCATAACCAGACACGCAGAACTGCATTGTGAGTAAGAAGAACAAGAGGAAGATACGAATATGTACATTCAAATAAAGTTCATAGGGAGTCAGCCGCAATAATGAAATAATAATTGTTGAAGTCATTCCGGTTGTCATTGCTGATGGTGTTGTTGTAACTCACTGAATGACGTACTGTGGAAATTTTTAAATATATGAACATTAACATTCGCAATAAAGCACAGTGGGGAAATTTCGAAAAATGTGGAAATAAATCTGCGTTGTTATGTGCTATTGAGAGTATGCCATTACCCAGTAGCCGGTTATTCCCTCTTATTATATTCGATAAAGGGATTCTATTAATGTCAGTTCGATATTGAGATGTAATAAAGCAAGATAAGGTAAGGTAGATACATATTAACAAAAAAATTTTATTGCGACTCAGCAAATGCCACAAGAAAAAGTCTAACGAGGTCAAACACAGGACTTGATCTAATTGCGAAAACCCTTTACAAATATATATGTATATCCATATATATCCAAGTAAAGATACTTTTTTCAATAGCCTTTTTTGACAGATCACGTGTGAGTCGTGTCATGCTGTCATGTCATTTTTGTTAAGTATTGTTTGGCATTTCATCATGGAAAGACTTAAGTCTGCACAACGTTTAAAAACGTTGTGCAACTTTATTACGAAAATTCACGTTCTGTGAAAAATGTGTTTCGTGCACTTCGCTCAACTTATGGTCAACATAATCGGCTTACTGAGCGTACTATTCGCAACAACATCACCCATCTTGAGACCCAGCAGTCATTATTGGATAATATTCGACCGAATAGACCACGTCCAGCACGCAGCGAAGAAAATGTAGCGGCCGTAGCTGAGAGTGTACACGAAGACCGTGGAGAGTCGATTCGGCGCCGTTCGCAGCAACTCGGACTGACGTATGGAACGACTTGGTGCATTTTACGCCGAGATCTTAAATTGAAAGCATACAAAATACAGCTTGTGCAAGAACTGAAGCCGCCCGACCTTCCCAAGCGACATCGCTTCGCTCTATGGGCTCTTGAAAAGATCCAAGAAGATCCGACGTTTTCGAGCCAAATTTTGTTCAGCGATGGGGCCCATTTATGGCTCAATGGGTATGTACACAAGCAAAATTGCCGCATTTGGAAGAAGAGCAACCTGAAGAGATTCAAGAGCTGCCACTTTATCCAGAAAAAACAACGATTTGGTGTGGTTTCTGGGCCGGTGGAATCATCGGTCCATATTTCTTCAAAAATGATGCCGGTGAGAACGTTACCGTCAATGGCGACCGTTATCGTGCCGACTATTTGATGCCTGAAATTGAAGCTCGTGATCTTGGCGACATTTGGTTTCAACAAGACGGCGCCATTCCCACACATCACATCTATCATTGGATTTATTGAGAGAACACTTCGGTGAGCAGATAAATTCACGTTTTGGGCCGGTCGATTGGCCACAAAGATCGTGTGAATTCACACCGTTAGACTTTTTTCTGTGGGGATATGTAAAAAATAAAGTTTATGCGGACTAACCCGCTTCGATTCAGGCCTTGGAGCAAAAAATCACGCGTGTCATTCGCCAGTTACCAGTCGAAATGCTCGAACGAGTCATCGAAAATTGGACTCAACGGATGAACCATCTGAGACGTAGCCGCGGCCAACATTTGATAGACATAATATTCAAAAAATAAATGCCAAAGAATGTTCGTTCAAATGATAATAAACATTCGCCATTAAATTGAATTTTCCGTGATTTTTTCTTTAAAGAAGTAGGGAACCTCGAATTGGATCACGCTATATATAATGCCTGTAGCTTTATAGACCCACCTTAATAGATACTGTCAAATGCAGAACAACAAGGTGCTCAAAAAACACAAATTTTAAAAATGATCCCGTTTGATTTTAAAAAAATTTGGCACAATGATTATACAAATGTGCACGAATTTTGTTGCGTTTTTACTTTTTCAAAATTCGTTGTAGCTTTTGTGGTACAGAGCTCCAAAGTTACCAGTCTCAAGGATTTTTCTCAAAGTTACCATTTGTTAAATTATCCATATCTTCTTAACCGCGTCACGTATTTTAAAGATATTAATACCAATGAAAAGCTCTGCTACTCCTCTTCAATGCTCGCGGTATAGGTTAATTAAGGGCGAAGAAAGAAATAAAAGCGATAGGTGGAGCGTTATGTAAATGTGGGCTATTTCTGTATAAGAATTGAAAAATATTCCATATTTTGACGATTGCGCCAACAATTGAATTCCAATTTGGTGATTCGTACCTTAGTATCTTAGTACCTACTCCACGAATATCAGCCGATTTGGTCCATAAATGAGCAATTTGATAATAACTTGAATACATCGCCACCTATCGGATCCAGATACAGTTACGCATACTCACATTGATAACATAAATATAATGTGTAAAAGTAACATTAATCGGTCAAGCCGTTTTGAAGTTACACAAGTTCAGCAGACGAATCTAAAATCTATCTATATATATAAAAATGAAACGGTCCATCTGTGTAATGGCATCACGTCAGAACGGCTGGAGCGATTTGGATGATTTTTTTCTTCAGTTCTTCGTATTTGCCTGGAGAAGGTTTGTACGAAAGAAAATTTTGGGAAAACCCTCCGGAAAAGTCGGAAAATTAGGAAAATCGAAAATTGATATTTCTTGCGAGATTCCTACTGTTCCTATCTACTGCGAGATTCCTACTGTTCCTATCTACTGCTCTCTTTTTGAATCCAATTTTTTTTATTAATTTTCTATTAAACAAAAAAGTTTTCTATTAAACATATCTACGAGTATGTGCTATTTTTCTTGCTGCAATTCATTCGAGTTTTGCGTATTGTTACACTGATTTCGCGTATCACATCGACAAACGGTACAAGCATTACGATCAATTAAAATTCAACGCGATATTTATCAGTTCGAAAATTTTTTCAGATAATAAGTTTGAGTATAAGAGGTAAGGTTATCTTATTGGATTGCGGGCACTGCAAAATCATAATTTCGGATGAATGCACGATGGCGCATAAACGAGCTCTGGAGGCAATTGACCGAACGATGAAGGATTTACGACGTGATTTGAGACAATTTGGTGAGTCTGATATTGCTCTCCGGAGATTTTCGTCAAACGCTTCCCGTCATCCCGAAATCTACTGCCGATGAAATTAATGCATGCCTGAAATAGTGGTCTTTGTGGCTGCATGTCAAGAAGTTATGTCGAGAAGTTGAAATTGACCACGAACATGAGAGTCGCGTTGCAGAACGACTCATCGGCTCTTGAATTCTCGAAACAACTGTTGGCGCTTGGCAATGGCCAAATTACTATTGATGTTTCCACTGCATTGATATTGTTCCCGGCAAATTTTTGAAGAAGTTGAAATTGACCACGAACATGAGAGTCGCGTTGCAGAACGACTCATCGGCTCTTGAATTCTCGAAACAACTGTTGGCGCTTGGCAATGGCCAAATTACTATTGATGTTTCCACTGCATTGATATTGTTCCCGGCAAATTTTTGCGAGTTCACATCGTCGAACGAGGAACTCATCACCAAAGTGTTTCCAAATCTCGATTAGATTAGTGAATGGGCAATATTAGCAGCGAAGAATAAGGACGTCGATAGCATGAATTTTATTATTCAAAGTAAAATCGAACTCGCTTGATGTGCCAGGAGCTCCGCCGCATAATTTACAGCTGAAGGTGGAATCGATCATAATCATGTTGCGGAATCTGAAACATCCGAAATTGTGCATAGTTCGCGGTTGTCCATTATGAAACTGATGGACAATGTGATTCAGGCGACGATCATCAAGGGAAAATTCAAAGGAGAGGAAGTCCTTATCCCACGAATTCCGATTATTCCAACTGATCTTTCATTCCAATTCAAGCGGATTCAGTTCCCTGTACGATTGGCTTTTGCGATGACAATCAATAAATCTCAAAACCAATCGTAGGAAGTCTGTGGAATTAATCTCGAATTTCCCTGTTTTTCGCACGGTCATCTGTACGTTGCCTGTCTTCGTTGTTTGTTGTTTATCATCTGATTCGATTTATCTCTACTGATTTCGATTCCTTTTAAACAAATCGCATTAAAATTTTAACTATCTGTGTTTTATTATCACTCTGGAGTTTATCTGAAGGCGTTAAATTGGGGCGAGGCGAAGTTCGCCGGGTCCGCTAGTTCTATATAAAAATGTACATTGAAAATTATAATATTGACACAATAAAATTCCTATATCCTTTTGGTCCATCAAGGTTCCATTTTAAGTTTTTCATAGTCAGTTCATAATAGTTTGACCATTAAGTACCAAAAAAAAATCAAAGATATTAATTGATACTTTTTCAGGATATTCAAAGATTAAGGATATTTTCCATATTTTCACATCCATCCACCAAAAGGAAATAAATATTTCATTCCGCAACATTGAAGAGGAATGGTAGAGCTTTTCATTGGTATTAATATCTTTAAAATACGTAAAGCGGCTAAGAGGATATGGCTAATTAAACGAATAGTAATTTTGAGAAAAAGCCATGAGATAGGTAACTTTGGAGCTCTGTTCTCAGTTCTCATTGTACTTCGTTGAGTGCAGACGTGCTTTACGCGTTAAATATGAATAGTTTTTGTGGCAAATGTAAAGCCGAAATTAAGGCTGAAACGGATCATTTTAATCTGAAAACACTTGAAGGTGTCAAATGTGCATCAATATGTGGCCGAGTTTTCCATTCTTGTTGCACGGACTTATCCACAGATTGTTTAAAACTTTTAATAAATACGCCGAATTTACTTTGGCAATGTGATTCCTGTGTTGTTATGACAAGTGACACACAAAACAAAATTGATTTGCTCTCACGACAAATGAGAGAGGTGCAATCCAAGTGCATGCAATTAGAGCGAATGATGGGAGAAGCAATTTCGTCAAATCATCGTGAACATAATAAACATACGAGTAAACAAAAAATAAACACTCAAACTTCTAAAACTCTTTCGGTGCTTGAAACAATCCACCCCACACCTCTTGCTCAGCCATCGAGTTCATCGACCACAACAAATGAAGACAATGCCTGTGAACAATTTGTTGATGCAATCGATGATCCCAATATTGAGATTGAAAGCAATGCACAAAATTGGGTAACTGTCCGGAAAAAGGCGAATAATAAACCGAGACGGAACAACAACAAACAGAAGAAAACAAAACGTGTTGTTGGTATTGCTCCAATTAGTGATGCTTTTGAAGTTGTGCATACCATGAAGTATTTGCACATTTCGAAATTTAATGTCAACACTGAACCAGAGGCGGTTCTGAAATTTGTTGCAGAAGGGTTAGGAGTTCAACCTGATATTTTAAAATGCACCAAGTTAATTAAACGTGATGCTGATTTATCGAAGCTCAATTTCGTTAACTTCAAGCTGGGTGTTCCATCTCCTCTTTATGAGAAGGTGTTTAACAAGACAATGTGGCCTATTTCTATAAAAATAACCCCTTTCATCGCCAAGTCAAAAAACCTGAGCGACGGCAAAACTACAGTGCCCCCTTTACAAGAGAAACCCCCGTCCGATCCGATGGGAGCGACTACAACGACGCCAACGATGGATGTAACAACATTGACGGCGCCACCAACAATTTCCAACGTATTGAGACCTTCAATATTATCTCAAACTACACTTCAACAATAAATGATGTTTGTTACTACAATGACACAACATTAAATACTCCTAATAGTGATCTAGCTGTATCAGCTCCAGAGAATTCATCTCCTATTCATCTGAGTAACATAAATTCTCCCAATACGTCAATTTCTGTTTATTTTCACAATGCTGGTGGTTTGAGGACAAAAACAAATGAGTTATTTTCTCGTGCTGGTTTACATGAGTTCGGCGTAATTGCTGTCGTTGAAACATGGCTGACGTCACATTTTTTAAACTCAGAGTTGTTTGACTCTCATTATGATGTATATCGAAATGATCGTTCTCTTAACTCCAATGTCTCTAGAGGCGGAGGCGTTCTGATTGCGGTTGATGGAAATTTTGCAAGCAGAGAAATAAATTTACCCATAACCGAAGCTTCGGTCGAACAAATATGTGTTGCGGTAAATTTCGGTGAATATTTAAGCCAAGAAAAGAATGAGATGTTATTTATATTAAGTTACATTCCTCCTAAGAGTGATATTGTTGTATATTCTAATCACATTTTTAATATTAACTATATTGTAAATTCTCTTAAACCTCATCAAACGCCTTGTGTTTTGGGAGATTTCAATTTGGGATGTATTGAATGGCATTTTAGTCTTTCAGACCAGTCTTTAACGTAACGTAAATAAAGACATAGAAGCGCTAGTATGCGATAATTTATACTCATTGGAATTATTCCAAATAAATTATATTCGAAACGATATTCAAAGAATATTGGATTTGATATTTATCAACAATGATTTTAAATATGAAATAAAGAAGTGTAATACACCACTTACGTGTGATTCAGTCCACCATAAAGCCCTTGTGATGAATTTTTCATTTTACAGCTATGCTAAAAGTGTTCATGTTCCCGAAATTCAATACGATTACAAAAAGGCAAATTTTACTGCAATAAATTCATTTCTTGATTCAATGGATTGGGAGATTATTTTTAGAGCTGATGTTAATTTGCAAAGAATGTTTGACCTCTTTAAACAAATAATAAATTATGCTATATATATGGGTGTTCCTTTAAAAAAGAAGCAAACTCGTTTTAAACTGCCTTGGTACAACAGGAGATTAATGCATTTAAAAAATCTTAGATCAAAAGCATATAAAAGATATAAAATTACTAACTTTGCTAGTGATAAAGAATTATTTGTCTTAAGAAGTAAAGAATTCGATTTTCTCTCAAACTTTTTGTATAAAAACTACTTATATAACATTGAAAGCAATATTAAATTAAATTCCAAATCTTTTTGGACATTTTATAATATGAAACGGAAATCAAACGGGCTCCCAAATTGCATGGAGTATAATGGTGCAGCTATATGTGGCACTAAGTCTATATGTAACACTTTTGCTGGATTCTTCTCTTCTGTTTACAACATTGATTCCCAATTAAATATTCACAATTTCTCTGATTTACAAGAGTTATTTGACGTGGGTCAATTGGAGTTTAATGTCAATGAAGTATTTGAAGCAATTCAAACATTGGATGTTTCTAAAAGCGCTGGTTATGATAATCTTCCTCCATTATTCTTAAGAGAGTGTGCATCAACTCTTTCAATACCACTTACCCAAATTTTTAATAAGTCCTTGTCAACAGGCATATTTTTACAAGAATGGAAAATGTCATTCATATCACCCATATTTAAATCTGGCCAAAAGTGTATTATTACAAATTATAGACCCATTATTAAATTATCAGCTATACCAAAATTAATTGATAAGTTAATAAACGATAAATTATTCTCTATTGTAAAAAATAGTATAACTACGCTCCAACATGGCTTTTACAGTGGAAGGTCCACAACAACAAACTTAGCAACTTTTTGTAATTATTGTATTAAAACTGTGGAAAACGGTTTGCAAACAGATGTATTGTATACTGATTTTGTAAAGGCTTTTGATAAACTCAATCATGAAATTTTAGTTTATAAATTAAAAATGTTAGGGTTTCATTCAAATATGTTATCATGGCTTAAATCGTATCTGTCCAATAGGATACTATTTGTTAAAATAGATGACTGTATTTCTGACCCTATTAATGTAAAATCTGGTGTACCGCAAGGTAGCCACCTTGGTCCACTTCTATTTTTGTTATTTATTAACGATATTCCCTCAATATTTAAATTTTGTAAAGTTCTATTATATGCTGATGATTTAAAGGTATATTCGACTGTTCAAAGTTTAAATGATTGCATGTTATTTCAAAAGGATATTAAATCTTTTTTGCAATGGTGTATTTGCAATGGCATGAAACTAAATGTTTCTAAGTGTAAAATTTTAACTATTACTCATAAGAAATTCCCATTATTATATAATTATAATTTTCAATTTGGTACATTTGATAGAGAAATGTTAATTAAAGACCTTGGAGTTTATGTAGACTCGAAGCTTTCATTTATACCTCACTTAGATTACATTATAAACAAAGCAAATTCTCAATTAGGATTTTTGAAACGAAATGCTACAGATTTCAGAGACCCATTTACATTAAGAATTTTGTATTTTGCATTTGTTCGATCCCAATTGGAATATTGCGATATTATATGGGACCCAGCGTATAATGTTCAAAAGTACAGGATTGAAAGAGTTCAAAGAAGATTTTCTAAATTTGCCTTACGACATTTATTCAATTCCAATAATATGCCTAATTACGAAATTCGTTGTCAGTTACTCGGCTTAACTTCTCTTACACAACGTAGAGTTGTTCATAATATTATATTTATCAAGGATATTATGGATTCCAGGATTGAATCACCCGAACTTTTACAATTAATACCTTTTAATGTGCCAATAAGAAATTTAAGAAACCATGCATTTTTCTATGAATATTCTCATAGATATAATTATAGTTTAAATGAAGTTATGACACGGAGCTTACACTTATGTAACAAAGCATGCAATCATTTAGACTTTTTCGTAAATCGCTCAGTTTTTAAAAAGGAACTTCTCGAATATGTTGATTTAGAATTAAGAATGTAGACGTAAGAATGGATCTGTAAGGGCTCAGCCCAATAGATTGAAATTAATAAATAAAATAAAAAAAACTACAATGAATTTTGAAAAACTAAAAACGACAACAAATTCCCGCACACTAGTAGAATTATTGTGAAAATTTATAGGAGTAATTTTTTGAGTTGGTCGACCTGCTTTGGAATTACCCAAATATTATTTCGTGTTTAGGATTTTTTAAACTAGTTTCGAATTTTTTGTAAACTGTTGTTAGAATCGACATGGAACCACATTTGTTTGTTTTAAATGATTCAAATTTTAAACTATATCTCAACCATATGTGAAGTTTCACAACATGGAATCGACTTATTTTTGGAAATTTTCCCCACTGTGCAACGCTACATGGAGTTACTTACGAGAGACAACTGACAATTAAGATGACGACGGTCTGATGTCTGTTGTGTCGCTATCAAAGTAAAACCAATATAAGGAAGAATATACGTACGTACGTACATATAAGCACACATACTTACATAAATATGTTGAATATAGATATGAACCTTAATGAAAGGGTGCTGCATATTGTGGGTTACTATTCATTTTAATTGAAAAATTCAAGGACAACAAAATTTCTTGAAATCATTAACAAAAATATTATTCTAAAGCGTTTTGAAATTTATATTGCAAACTAAATTTTAATTGTTATTATTCTACTGTAGTTGAATTGATATTGAACCTGTAAGCAAAATTGCATATGTTAATGAAGATGTTAAACTTACTAATCCACTCTAACTACATAAGTTATTAAGTCAATAAAAAGATGCATTCATGTGAAAATATTATTAAAAAATTAATATATTTAAATAAACAATTCTTTAAAAAATGTCCTGAAATATTCAATAGTTTTCAGCTGAACATTTTCGGTGTACATGTGTATTTTAATAGTGAAATATTTTTTTTTACTGAAATAGTATCTTCCCAAAATACAACCTTTTCTTATAATTCGATATGTACCCTTTAAGTACGTATCGAATAAATGGGTGTTGTAATCAACATTCTGTAACGATATGATGATTGTATTTGAAGTGGTTTTTCTCTTACAGTGAAAAGCCACAAACAAGTATGAATAACAGTGGTAGGACACAGTGTTTCAAACACACAATAGTATTTGATAGGAACGCTCTAAAATAAGTAATAAAATATCAGTCGAGGGCAATAACGCCTATTTTCCACTGGAATGTAAAGTATTGGCCTGCATTGGAACCAAAGTTATAAGCCGTTTGTGTTCAAAATGGTGCCTTCGTGTGCGAGGTATCAAAATGAGTGTAGCTACGAGGGCGGTTCGGAAACTTCTTAGCCTAGCACAAAAAGCGCGGTATAAACAGAAAAAAGTTAAGTGTTTTGGAAACTTCCATCTCTGCTATGAACACATGTTAAATTTTGTTTCGATCTGGCAACTCCTTCATACAGAAACAGGTGTTCACAAAAGACGCATCGGCGATTTTTTTACAATGGAAAAATTAGAAATGCGTAGTGTCATTAAATATTTACATAAAAAAGGTTTATCGGGACGAGAAATTCATAATGATATGGTGAATGTGTTAGGTGAAAGTGCTCCTTCATATGCAACAGTAAAAAATTGGGTTGCTGAATTTAAACGTGGTCGTACACGCATTGAAGGTGTACCACGTAGTGGACGTCCAAAAACAGCAACAACAACAGAAATTGTAGCCAAAGTGCATGATATGGTATTAAATGATCGACGAATAAAAGTGCGTGAAATAGCTAATATCATGGGCATCTCAAATGATCGAGTCCATTTAATTTTGCATGAAGAACTACAGATGAAAAAGCTTTCTGCAAGATGGGTGCCGCACTTGTTAACAGTCGACCAAAAACGCATAAGAATGAACATTTCGTTTCATATCTGTTGATGAGACATGGATCCACCACTATACTCCAGAGACAAAAGAACAATCCAAACAATGGACCGAAGCTGGAGGAAGTGCCCCAAAGAAGGCAAAAACAATTCAATCGGCTGGTAAGGTTATGGCAACGGTTTTTTGGGACTTCAAAGGTATTTTATTGATTGACTATCTGCAAAAGGGGTAAAACAATAAATTCAGAGTACTATTGCAACCTTTTGGATCAATTAAATGTACAAATTGGAGAAAAACGTCCTGGCTTACAACACAAAAAAATAATTTTACATCAAGACAACGCACCAGCGCACAAGAGTGTTTTAACAATGGCTAAAATCAACGAATTAAAGTATGAGTTGCTTGACCACTCACCTTATTCTCCTGATTTAGCTCCCAGTGACTTTTACCTGTTCCCAAATCTAAAAAAATTCCTTGCTGGCAAGCGTTTTACCTCAAATGAAGATGCAATTACAGTTGTAAACCACTATTTTGAAGACCTTGTGGAAAACTATTTTAATCAAGGGATAGAATTGCTAGATAAGTGTTGGACTAAGTGTATTGAAGTTTCAGGAGATTATATTGAAAAATATAATCTCCTGAAGAGTGTTTTAACAATGGCTAAAATCAACGAATTAAAGTACGAGTTGCTTGACCACCCACCTTATTCTCTTGATTTAGCTCCCAGTGATTTTTACCTGTTCCCAAATCTAAAAAAATTCCTTGCTGGCAAGCGTTTTACCTCAAATGAAGATGCAATTACAGTTGTAAACCACTATTTTGAAGACCTTGAGGAAAACTATTTTAATCAAGGGATAGAATTGCTAGATAAGCGTTGGACTAAGTGTATTGAAGTTTCAGGAGATTATATTGAAAAATATTTCTGAAAAACTAACTATTCTCTTTCATTGATAGGCTAAGAAGTTTCCGAAGCGCCCTCGTAATTCACAAATTTTTCTCAAGGTGATAGCGACTTATAAACTAATATTATGTGTGGAATTGCGTAAGATTCTGATAAGTAGTATAGAAGTGGGAAGGTACTCGGAGAACAATATGGCAAATTTTCGAACTTAGCATGAGATAGACAAAAGATTCCACATACCAAATGTTTAAGTCAATCGGTTAATCCTTTCGACAGTTATTGTGCGCACCGCGCAGACATACTGGCAATCCCACGGCAGCCGGTTCTTTGTACCGGATTGACCCGAAAGATTACCACTTCGGCCAGGGACTGCCAACCCAGCAAATATGTACATGTTCGTCTTCGTTTATTTCTGCTCCGAATTATTTTGGTCAAGGCCGGGACCTTGGTTCTGCTCCGTTTGTCGCACTCCCATCCGCCGATGTTGGTCGGTGCGATGTAAAGGATGCGGTTAGTGGGTGCACTACAGGTGATGTTCCGTTAGAGGAATACCGCAGGAAGAGCTACGTTGCTTCGTACTGCCCCAACGTAGTTATCATCGAGTCCTCCTCTTCAACGTCGTCGTCGGAGTATGTGACTCCACCGTAGTCTCCACAACAGCAAGAGCAACCGCAGCACACAACATATTACTGTCACACCACATGAGAGTGCATCATTTTTGCAGTTCAACTGCAATGAAATAGTGAAATAGTGGATGTTATGAGTCGGAGGAACATCATGGTCGCAGCGATTCAAGAAACCAATCTCAACAACACCTTTAGCTTACAACGTTGTGATGGTTACAACGTTATATGGAAGGATCACACTAGAAGTGGAGGTGGAGGATTATGTTTCCTATTTTACCACTCTGTTCAATACAGAAATATTTCGCCTGAGCTAGACCCTAGTGACCCATACAGTGAATGTATGTGGGTAGCAGTCAAGTGTGGAACTGGCCAGGTAGAGTTGCTTAACTTGTACATCACGCCGATTAAAAGCTGTTCCCCGCGTTATCAGCCCGCCCTTAGCAAGCTATTGAAAGGCAATAATCGTCTGATACTAGGGGATTTCAATGCCAACCACGATCATTAGCATTCCGTCCTAGGAAATGACCAGAGAGGCACAGCAGTGGCAGAGCTGATCGATAGCTCCAAGTTTTGCACGGTGAATGAGGACGCCCCCATCAGAATTATGGGTGACTGTCACAGTTCGCCAGACATCACCATCGTGTCACCAGGTCTGACAAATGACGTAACCTGGCAACCCGTTATTTCGCTTGGTTCAGACCTCCTCCCCATAATCGTCTCCATTAATAGACCACCCGACTTCATAACCTAACGCCGCACTTTTCTTAACCATGGGAAAACGAACTGGCCAAACTTCAGAGAGTTCACATACAACTGCTTCAGAGAGCTGCCCAATCCTTCTGATGTTCGGGTAGCAGAAATAAATTTCCGAGACATTATCACTGATGCAGCCACTCGCTACATACCTGCTGGTCGAATACCCGAAATAAGAACAAATTTGCCAGTAGAGGCCGCGGGACTTGCTAATGAGCGCGATGCGCTTCGTCGCACTAATCGTGATGACCCTAGAGTCAGGGAACTGGCATTAGAAGTCAACAGGTTAGTCGGCGAACACAAGCGGACAAAGTGGCTAGACCACCTGAAGCAATGCTCTCGATCCCTGGAAAGAAGGATGATCGGACTTCTGTCGTTGGCGGATCCGAAGGTGCGCGAGTTATTTTAACCGGCAGTTCGTCGAGCACCCCGAGAGTGACAGGGCGAAGTGGATAGTATTACGTCGTATTAGATCTCTTCCAGCCGAGGAGGTACCATCATAATTTACGATAGGTGATGTTGCAGATGTCATCAGAAGAACGAAGTCGTCAAAAGCTCTGGGACCGGATGAAATCTCTATGGTGATGCTAAAAAAAACTGGATGAACCCGGAGTCGAGTACCTGACCAAAGTCCTCAACTTGTCGTTAGCCACCCACATAGTACCTGAAGCTTGGGAAATGGGCAGGGTTGTCCCGCTACTAAAGCCTGGTAAGGACGCGTGCAAAGGAGTTTTGTACAGGCCGATCATATTGTTATCGCCAGTAGCAAAGACGCTTGAGGCACTACTCTTCCCCAGTATAAGCAACATAGAACAACAACAGTTTTGCACGCCATTTCTACACAGGACTCAACCTGAACATGCCGTGCAACAGCACAGTACTAGCGACACTTCATCTATAAAAGGCATTTGATACGGTTAGCCACGGCACACAGTTCGAGGATGTAGAGAAGACTTCCCTCCAGCCAGGTTTGAAACGTTGGGTAACCAACAATATGTGTGGACGCCAGTCGTGCGTGGAATTTAGGAACAGGGAGTTCCCCAAGGTGGGGTGATATCTCCGGAACTGTTTAACCTCTACCTTTCTGATATTCCACGCCCACCTGACGGCATCGAGATCGTAACGTATGCGGATGATTGTACGATCATGGCGTCGGTCCCCATCGTTGATGACTTATGTGTTGTAGGCTGAACACGTATTTGACTTATCTATCCGCCACCAAATCTTTAGCCACACTCACCAAATCTTTAGCCACATGGACAGCGGAAATGCGGCTACCTTTGAATGTGCAGGTCGATGGCATAACAATTCCGACCACTAACTACCCCAAGGTTATTGGGGTCACATTCGATAGCCTATTTAAGCAACAAGGTTCTAGCCGGGAGCACTTGGGGCGCAGATAAAGAAACCATATAACGCGATAGGCCGGTATGTGGTTATCTATGCGGCGCCAGTGTGGTATGCAAATGTGAGTGATACGCAGTTGAGAAATATTTGATCTTTCTAGAATGCCGCTTTAAGAACTGCGGCAGGGTGCCTCCTCTCGTCTCCAGTGGATCATCAGATCAAAGATCATACCTGCTTCGGTGTCACCGTCAGAGCCATCCCAACCACCACCTAGTGGACAGGCATCCCCCACCCAGGCGCGTCAGGAAAGATCTTCATGATCTAGAGAGAGAGGTCAAACGTTATAAGATAGAGAGCCTCTAGCAGGCTATGAGGCCTACGCGGCGCAAATCGGCGGCGCGCCGCAGCCAGCCATTTTTTAGTGGCTCACAGCGGCTGAAACTCAGCCGCGGAACTTTATTTAGTGAGGGCGGGGATAAAATATTCTTCGAGGGAAAAAGAACTACGGCGGCAGGTGATTGACTTGAGATAACTCGTACTTGAAAGTAATTCCTATATGTCAATTTGGAATAACTTTCGTACAAGTAGAAGTAATGAAATGTGTACCGCAGGCCAAAAACAACATTACTGCATCCGAAGAGTTGACTAACCTCCAACGAAAAGCCTCATGCATTTGTTGGTGTTCCTTCCTTCACTTTGAAGGAATTCTTTGATGTTAAGCTCAACTCCACAGTGAGAAAAACCATAAAATAACAGATCAATCCCGCATAGGGAAACATCAAAATAGTTCTTCAAAAATTTCGGGCATGTTGGCCCAAAACTTAACACAAACTCCGAAAAGCTCTTAAATTCCAGTCAAAACCCTCTTTTATCGTAATCGCTTCGACCACCAGTTCGTATGAATTCTATAATAAATGTTATTCATACGACAAAGTTTTTTGACTGGAATTTGATTGTTTTTTCGGTGTTTGTGTTATGTTTTGGGCTTTGGTGTGTTCTGGTCTATACGAGTATGTACAATGTCAGGTTAAAATAGAGCCACAAATTGCCGTTATTTAGGGGCTAGCTCTTAAACTATTGACCAGGTTAAAAACGTGTAAAGGCATCGGTTGAAATCTACATTTTCCTAAATTTTTTTCATCCTAATCGGACATGTCGTTTCCGAGTTATGATAAATTATATGCAAAAATACCCCATCAAATTAGCAATTTAGCGATTTTGAAGCAGCAGATGCTGTTTTTCAAACCAGTTTGTTGTACACGTTTTTCTCATAGTCTATACCTACAACTATGCGGAGGGCCGTAAACAAAATTCCCATTGGTTACCTAGATATAGCCCTTGGAAAAATTATATTTTCTCAGAAAAAAAATCTTAAAATGAAGTATCAGCCAAAATATTCACGATACGATAAAAATCCGAATTGGAGCTACACCAGAAAACCTCAAATGGTTACTTTCGATAAGCACTTTCATTCATACCAAAATTGAATGGCTCATAACGTTAATACCAGCGCTCATAAACACTTACAATTCGGTGCAATACAATGGCTTTGAAGTATCTATGGTTCAGTGCAAAATAGGCATATTCATCAAGTCACATCTAGCCCTCCACACAGACAGAATTCCAGCGACTATAAACTAACAAAGAATGAACCATTTGTTTTCAACGTTCTGGAATCTCGAACTATATTCTTTATTATATTACTGACAAAGTGAGGGTATGTTTATCTTAGTCGGTTCACCAGACTGACATTTTTTTACTTCTTTTACAGGACTTTGATGTAATGAAAAATTAAATGATTCCAAAACACTGTATTCCCCCACCGCCCATATGGAAAGTTCGCTGTAGGTAGGTACCTTATGCAAAGTGTGCAAAGACAATGTCACGCCCCGCTCCCACTCGTTGGAAATCGCAAATATTATTTAATAGTTAATTTGATAAAAATTACAACACCAGAAAATGGGGTGCGATAGTCTTCCACCTCCTAAGTACAGGAGAGTGAATGAATACATTAAAAATTTATTAGATTGAACTCGATGAAAGAGTAGTATAGCTAAGCAATTTTGAAGGAAATGAAAAAAATAAACGCTTTAAACCTCAAAAACCACTTTCATTAAATTACAGACAACTTTAATGGGCAAAAATTGCAACAGACTCAAAGGAAGGAGAAACTACAGAAGAATTTTCCGCAAAAATACTTTCCAGAGAAGTGAATAAGACTTTACCACATTTTAAGATGGCAGAACTTTCGCGTCGACAGACAGATAACGGAGTATAAAGTAATTAAATGTAATCATAAAGTGAAAATTGTCATTGAACACGGCGACTAAGAAGTGAGTCAGTGAGTGAGTGAGTGAGTGCGTGCGTGATATGGAAGGGGAAACTGATGTGCCATTTAATTCTAGACGAGTATACATTCGACTACATAGGATATCTAAAGTTTTCTTTATGATCTTTCTCTGTCTGTCTGTCTGCAGCTTCACATCAATCAGCGAATACTGGCTGCGGCGGAATTATTATAAAGACAGACATCTTTAAAGATGAACATCAAGTTTATGACTCGTTGTCATTTGAAGTGACTCTCTTTCTTCTGGTAGTCAATTTCAAGTCATTACATTTCATCTTATTCAATTCAAGCATCTTGACAAAGATGAGCTTGGTGAGCAGAGGGAGTAGCACACCACATACATACTCGTATATCTGTAATCAGATGAGGAATGCTTGTGTGTAGCCACAGTCATAATTCCATGTGATGGGAGTGGAGTGCTGTAGTTTTCTTATTTAATAAAAAAAGTAAAGAGAAAACGATAAAAAGAGTTCAGGGTGCTTTGACTGAACTTTTTCATCAATTTCTTTATAATTTATTCTATGAATGCTTTCAATTAAAAGATGTCTTCTTGCACAAGAATGAGAAAAAAAACAGATAGCCACGAACAATGAGGAGGGCAATAAAAGCATCAATGACGACGGGAACTCATCATATGTCTGAAAGCAAATATTCTAAAGAATTTGTTTTGTCACATGCCATAAAATAATTAGGAAATTCGCCGTGGAGAATTTCCTAATTATTTTATGGCATTCTTTCCATTAATTCCGTTAACACATTTCACATAAACAGAAAGAATTATCATTTGAAACATTTCAATTAACAAAATTTTATTGAAATCGAAATTATGTCTCTTTAAATAACTAAATACTTCAATTAACTTTTTAACCAAAGAAAAAACAAGTAAGAAAATTGCAGTCGGGCAAATCGACTACACCTGGCGAAAAACAAATCACATACATATGTGTGTGCTTCTTCAGAGCACATTCGTTTATTATAATGAAGCAACCCCGTATGTGGAGAATCCAAGCAAGGCGGTGCATGAATAAAGCACCAAAAATCAACAATGCTTCGTTGCAAAAACAACACGAACTGCTGATAATTTAAAGCTCGTGTTGGGGACGATTAAAGCACGCTCTGTGGATGACTTTATATTCTCTATCCACCCAATATACAGGGTTTTCCAACAAGAGGTGTTATTTTGAATCACCTGGTATTTCGGCAGCTGTCACTCTTGAAGCTTTTATTCTTTGACATTTGACAAGTAGAAACTACGCCATTACTAAAAATGGAACGATACACGATCATCGAACGATACATAACGATCAAAAAACGATATGAACGTTACAAAATCATCTTGACTGATGAGGCCCATTTCAACCTCGTTGGCTACGTCAACAAGCAAAATTGTCGCATCTGGGGCTCGGAAAACCCAAGTTATTGTTGGAAAGCCTCTCCATCCTCAACGGCCCTTTATAAAGGGTGGTTAAATTGTAAGGGCCGATGTTGAATGTGAACCACACCTAAACGTCAAGTTTTTTTCTGCATTTCATTTGACATTTCTCAATTTCAGACAAAATCAATTTGAAAAATGGAAAGATACACACTCGAGCAAAGCGTTAAAGATTTTTAAGCCTTTTACGAAAATGGGCGTTCAAATCCAAATGCATTTCGTGTACTTCGTGATGTTTTTTTGATCAGCATAATCGACCAAAAGTGTCCACAATCGGGAGAATTGTGCGCAAATTTCAGCAAACCGGGTCTGTAGGAGATGTGAAAAAGCATGTGCATGCTCGCCCAGTTCGTTTTGGTGTGGGTTATTTTAGAGATAAAGTCCTACGGTTTGGACCATCTTTAAGAGAATTCTTTGGAGAAGAAATTGGTGTACCCAGATTTTATTTTACTATTACCATGTATCGCGCAGTGGGGCTACAAAAGCGACTTTGTGGAAATTAGTGTGAAAATCAGAATATCGTACCAACTTCATTTATCTTGATTTTATATTAAAGCTGACAAAATTTAGTTCAAAATCTATTTGAGTTACTTAATTGTGTGTTGCTGCGTTTTAAATATATAGGCCATTGAAGTTCAAACATATTTTTGTGAAATGTGCGTTAAATGTCTACAAAACCGGACAATGTTTTGAAATTGAAACCAAAACAACATAAAAAGAATAAAATTGCAGTCTGCAATATTTTTGAAAGCTAAAGTTTTGCACTAATGCAATTACACAATGGGTCGTCGACTGTTAATAAGAGAAAAGTTAAATTAAAAACAAAAAAATAATCGGTCCACCCCAATATACATAAACTGCACAAGCGTTTAAGTATAAAAATTACAAAAAAATATATATAAATTACACATATAATCATAATAATATTAATTAGATCGATAATTTTGATCGTAGAACTCTACAAACTTGCAACCGGACTTGCAACGGTCTTATTTATTATCCGATTTTGCCGAAATTTCGTAAAAGTTATTTTTTTGAACCAAAAAAATAGGTCCATATGTTTCAGGAAAATCGGTTCATAGATAAATGAAGCTCCCACACATATTTTCTTTATTTAAAGTAAAAAAGCACATAATTAAAGTACAAAAATCGGACAGAGTCGCAGATAAACTAGGTACCGTTGGATTCACCACTAAGTCACCTCTCTTCTCTATGCCATATCGTAGTGATCCCACGTGATCCAAAAAAGTTATATTTCATTTACTGCGGATAATTTTTTTGAAAAACAAAAAAAAATGGTATTTTTACTTTGAAATATCTCTTCATTTAACGACGTTAAAAATACGTTATATACACAAAAATTTTGATGAATATAATCTTATTATATGTTACAAGTCCGGTCGCATTTCTCCAAGAAACGATAATTCTACAAGCATTTTAGTATATACATTTTATTATCGCAATTTTATTTGCATTTATTAGTAAAAAAGACAAAATTTGAAACGTCATAACTCGGAATCGCCCAGAGATATTTTCATAAAATTTGAAGGTATTTTCATTAAATGTTATACACCATAAAACAACATTCCCAAAAAACTGATTTTTGAAAGTTGTTTTCATAGTCCTATGTGCGCATATTTCATCATATTTTCCCATCGTGCGTCGTGGCGATGTTAATTGGCCGCCAAGATCATGTGATTTGACACCGTTGGACTTCTTTCTTTGTGGTTATTTGAATGAAAAGGTGTACGTCTATACGCCAGCAACAATTCAAGAGCTAAAGGAAGAAATAATTCGGCACAATAACGGCATAGAACCTCAATTATGCATCAGCGTCATCGAAAATTTGGACCATCGGATGGAGGTGTGCCGCCGAGGTTGCGGCGGCCATTTGGCCGACATTTTGTTTCATACATAATTGAACCACACCAATATTATCATAATAAAAAGAAATGACAATAATTTGTGTTGTGTAGGCCGACTCCAATTCTATTGATTCCAGAAATGTCTGCAATAGGAAGACGTCGCTGCATTTTCAATCACATTATCCTTTTCACTCCACAGCCCACAGAATCATCCACAATTTCGAACGGGTCATTATTATTTTTTTCACGTCTTTATAAATCACAAATTACCTCTTGGTTTGTTCCAAAAACTACGAAGATAAGCCATCCGGACTAAACGTCAAAATCAGGTACGAACGAATAGGAATGAACTATCACACGCGGAAAAAACAGTTTCAGCGAACATGATTGAACTTTTTTTGCTCATATCAATTAATATTAATTTTTTAATTGTGACAATTACAAAAATTTCGTGAAAATCAGTCTGCAAATCCGCGTAAAATCTCACTAGTTGGAATCAAATTGCTATTGGTTCGTACCTGACACTCGCTCTCGCTTACTTATTTGCAACGTCTTTTTTAGCTCTGTGTAAGGTATACCCAATGACAATTGAATACTATAGACGTCGCATGGTATTTACAGACTTCATCCGCCAGGTGGCGTCCGAGCAGCCTTTCTCTCATTCTCGAATTCCTCTCTCAATTATTTCTCTTTCAAAACATGCAGACTTTTTGTACTCTCAAATAATTTCTGAGAAGGGAGTGAGTTTTTCAGTTTGTTTTGTAGTTGAATGTTTTGAAGTTGGAATGTAATAAAATTAATGATGAAAATCTTTTCTCTCTTTGCAGAGTAAATAAAAGTAAATCTCCTCTCTTTGCCGAACGCTCTCTATACAGTTTAGCCAGACAAAGCGCCATCTTCAATATGCAGACAAACTAAAAGAATTGTCAAACTCCATGCGACGTCTATAGTATTCAATTGTCATTGATTCGTTTTGGCGTAAAGATGACAAAGATGACGAAAATGATGTGACGACGTCGACGACGCCAACTGGAATAAAGGAGAATGTATTGGTCTCGATAAGTACTACATTTCCCTCATAGAAGAAGCTGATGTACAAAGTCATTTTCTAATGTAGACTTTACTTACTGCAGTTTGTACCCCTAAAATTTAAAAATATTCTTTCATAGCATTAAAGCGCTTTAAAACCCATGAACATTCTGTTTTGTGTGTACGCACTTTTATTCAAAAAAAAAGTTATGTCTTCATTAGAAAATTACGTGGTACATCTATGAGACAATGTAGTACTCGTCGAGACAAACACATTGAGGTATCGCATGTAACAATCGTCCTACAAACAGAAAAGTTACAATAAAAACGAATTTGGGCCGATTCCGCGGGTTTCGAAAAAATTAAAAAAAATGTTTTTGCGATTGTCTTGAAGTGAGATTTAAAATTCCGCCTCGCATTTGATTTGGTGACCCGGTCTAGAGTTGACCAATATGGCTCATCTTCGAACTTAGGCCGAGATAGACAAAATATTATCACATACCAAATTTGAAGTCAATCTGTTGCTCCCTTCGAGAGTTAACGAGCGCCCCAGCCAGACAGACGGACGGACATTGCTCAAATCACTTACACTTAAAATGTCCTCAGACTGATTTTCGCCGAACATACTTGAGGTCTAAGGTCACTCCTTTTTGGTCCGTAGCAAATGGAATATACCCTCCATCCAGTGTTGCCAGACGAATTTGACCGAAAATCGTCAAAATGGGGGTACAAAAATCAAATCGTCAAAATAAATTTTCGACATCATCAAAAAATCGTCAATACAAAAATCTACAAGCAACGTACAGCTTTTATGGATGGTGGGCATGTTTCGGAGTTAGATATGTATTAATTGTCACTCTCAAATGATTTTTGGGGTTCTTCAAAGTGAACTTAAAATGAATTTTGTTGGCGGATCTCACATTCTTGAACAACATTAATAATTAAATTTGGCGGAAACATATCTCGTACATATTAATTTCTTACGTTTCAAAATAGTCTTGCTCATATATTATTTATTTCTTTACGCCATGAAAGACACTAGCTTTAACCTATTGGGACGATGTTTGACAAAATGCATATAACCATTCAGGTCAACAGGGTCCAGTGTAGATCCATTATTTTATACAGCCCCCATACGAAGGTTCCATTAGATTCAACTTCTTGACGCATTAGAAATCACTAGTACCAACCGATTAAACTGAATTTTGACAATTTAATATTATCTAGAACAACTCAAAGGGAGACTGGAATTTCGTTATTTGTGTTTACTTTTACCCATAATCATTCATACGAGTACTGACCTCTTTGGTCAACATTTTGGTATAGCTCCCACGCGATGTGACTTTTTTGCGCGTTAGAAACCACAAATACTAATCGATTAGGCTAAAAGTCGGCAAATTGTATTTTATTATACCCAGAACCATTTCAAAGAGCAAATGACCCCATTGGACCCTATTTCGGCATAGTCCCATACAACTGTCAAAACCGATTTGAATTCATAGCCCCAAAGAAAAAAATATTGAGACACTTTCTAACATTTCTGATTTATATTTTAAAAAGATAAATGGGATAGTAAATATATCCC
Organism: Eudasyphora cyanicolor; assembly: GCA_963930755.1. NCBI lineage: Eukaryota > Metazoa > Arthropoda > Insecta > Diptera > Muscidae > Eudasyphora > Eudasyphora cyanicolor. The sequence continues at coordinate 279,468,212 of OZ005734.1, read as the reverse complement.
GAAGGAATTATAAAAAGTTTTCCTTACTTTTTTCATATCATAAAAAATCGTCATTCCGGGCCAGAAATCGTCAAATCATCATGTCCTATTTTTTCTCTGAAAATCGTCAAAATGACGATAAATCGTCACTTCTGGCAACACTGCCTCCATCAGTAAAGTGAGGGTATAAAAAGATTTTACTATAAAAATTGGTGAATTTTTGACAATTTCGATTAAAATGTTATTAGATTCTTTTAAAGAAAAGATAAGTATTATTTTTGGGTTTGGCATTTCATAAAAAAAACATTTCTGTAACTTTGTGGTAGTAATATGGAATATCGTCGCCGTCGTGGCAAAAGTACCTACATATATATTTTATAGAAATGTTTTTATAAAATTTTGTTGAAATTGATATTATTTAGAAAATTTCGTTAAAATCGAGTTTTACCAAAAAGTTTCGTCGCAATCGCATTTTTCTCCAAAATTTTGTTGAAATTGAATTCTGCACAACGTAAATTTAACATCGTTCTACGTTTTGATAATGTCCTGATATAGAGTTGCTCTTAAATATTTTCGTATAACCCATAAATGCCATAATTCTAATCAATTCGTTTTGAATTTTGCAGCTTTTCGTTTATTATAGCCATGATTCAATTATACAAGGTTGTGTTACTAGCACAACAACAAAAATTCTACAACAACCACAAGGAGTTTTGTTGTTGGATTCGTAGTTGAAATGTCAGTGCCAGTTTATTTTGAAATATAAAAATATGTTGAAATGTCGTATAATTTGTTTACAAATAAACAGAACAATTTAAATTATATTTTTTTGTCATATAAGTTCAAACAAATGATGAAATTTTGCAATTCCTCTCATACGAATGGACTAAATCTTACATTTGTGTACCATCACAGGAGCATATATTATACACTTGCAACGGATCATAAATTAAGAGATAGAATAATTAACAATTGTTTATATGTTTGTGCTATATCCGTTTCGGAGCAGTTAAGTCGCTTGAGCTATATCCATCCGTATGGGTTGTGCGGAGTACTCAAAAAGGAGTACATCCCACATACACGTACTAAATCGTAACAAAATGCAATAGTTCATAACTTTAATAACAGGATAAATAAACCTTTAAACCCTGGTACGGAATAACTGAATTTAACAGTATAAAAGCCCCAAATCGTTTCCCTATAACTTCTGTGGCAATCCTACTTCTCCAGTGACTATATACATATTTTCTATGGATGAGGAAAATGTGTCCACCGGTTTATTAATTTGGTAAATGTATCCACTTTAAGTTCGAAGACGGACTGTATTGAATCGCCCTTATGGTACCTCCTCCACAAATGATCAAATGATAACATTCATATAATTTAAAGGCAGTTAATTTTAACTGGGCTTTGACCCTGTCCTCGTATACTAAATTTTCAATAATGTAGAAGTACACACATACAAACTGCATTTATCATGAAGAAAACTCCTTTGATATCTATCGTTTTATTGTAGTTAATCGTTTTATTCTGCACATATATAACGTTAATTTTACATTAAAATATATTTTAAACCACTTTTCTCACGCCACTAGTCAAAAAATCATACCCACGTGGACAGTATTTGGCAGAAATCATCACGGCAGTTGGTATTCCATTTTTCGCCTTTCATCCTTCTGTATATTAAATAACGGTCCTTTATCGCGTTCATCCTATTTTCGCAAATCTTAAACGTGTTTTCTTTTTATTGACTTATTCAATAAATTTACCGAATAGATTTTAAAATATTTTTGACACACAAAATGTAAACAAAAAATTCGAAATTCAAACTTTATGACATTTCAACTACTATCAACATGAAAAAAATAGATAGACCACCTGCTAGTAACACAACCTTGTATAATTGAATCATGATTATAGCCTCACTTCACCCCCCGAAATGTTTTAAACATAGGCTTACTGTTTACAATTTTCAAAATCACTCAAAAAAAATAAGAAAAATATTTGGAAGGCTGTTTAAAAAAAAAATACAAAAGCGTAAAAAATGGTAACAGTAAAAATAATAACAACTAAAAATAAGAAAAGTGCATGGTTTCCTCGCTAAAACTTTTTAAATTATGCATCGATTTTCTTCGGAATGGTCTCAATTTATTCATAACCTTTCAGAGTTTACGATATAATCACAAAAATATGACAATTATGCGTTTCTAGATGTTTTTATGAGGCTTTTATTTACAAATTATTAAAATTTTCTTTGTAAGATATCGCGAAACCGCTGAACGGATGGAAAATTGTATTGTGCGACTGTCAAAACCGATTTGACTTCATAGCCCCAAAGAAAAAAATATTGAGACACTTTCTAGCATTTCTGATTTATGTTTTAAAAAGATAAATGGGAGAGTAAATATATCCCGAAGGAATTAAAAACAATTTTTAATATAAGAACAAGTTGTGAAGTTTCCCTTACTTTTTTCATATCATAAAAAATCGTAATTTCGGGGCAGAAATCGTCATGTCCTATTTTTTGGCTCTGAAAATCGTCAAAATGACGATAAATCGTCATTTCTGGCAACACTGCCTCCATCAGTAAAGTGAGGGTATAAAAAGATTTTACTATAAAAATTGTTGAATTTTTGACAATTTCGATTAAAATGTGATTAGATTCTTTTAAAGAAAAAAGAAGTATTAATTTTTGTTTTGGCATTTCATAAAAAAAACATTTCTGTCACTTTGTGGATAGTGTAATATGGTATATCGTCGCCGTCGTGGCAAAAGTACCTACATATATATTTTATAGAAATGTTTTTATATAATTTTGTTGAAATTGTTATTATGTATTTAGAAAATTTCGTTAAAATCTAATTTTACCAAAAAGTTTTGTTGCAATCGCATTTTTCTCAACAATTTTGTTCAGATTGCATTCTGCACAACGTAAATTTAATATCGTTCTACGTTTTGATAATATCCTGATATAGAGTTGCTCTTAAATATTTTCGTATAACCCATAAATGCCATAATTAGAATCAATTCGTTTGGAATTTTGCAGCTTTCCGTTTATTATAGCCTCACTTCAAATAATTTTTCTAGAAAATTCCGTCAAAATTGCATTTTTCTACAAAATTTCTTGAAATTGAATTTTTATAAAAGTCTTCAAATTTATATAGAAATTTAATTTTTCTAATTTCGTTATGCATGCATACATTGATTTTTCTTGAAATAATTTGTCGAAATTACATTTTTTTTTTTAAATGTCATCTATATTGCATTTTTCTAGAAAATTTCCGGTTAACTCCCTTTAATGACGTCAGTATCCCTGAATCAGTTGTCATGGACCTTTAATCCGCTCATCGACTTTTAAAGCAATAATGCTCGACGAGGGTCAACTGACCGATTTAAAAGTCGATGAGCGGATTAAAAATTTTTGACATTATTAAAGGCCGATGAAGAAATTGTCTGGAAAAATTTCATTTAGAAGAAATTTTAAAGAAAAATGCAACATCAACTAAATTTTTTTGAAAAATTAAATTTATAGATTGTGTGGAATTTTGATAATGTATTTTCGACACAATTTTCAAAAAATTCAATTCTGACGAAATCTTCTGTCAAAATGCAACTTTGAAGAATTTGTTTAGAAAAATTTAATATATATTGAAAAAATTTTCTATAATATATTATAAACTTTTCAATGTAAATCCATTTTCGACAAAATTTTCTAAAACATTCAATTTTGCTTTTTTTTTAAATAATCCCCTATGTTGTCTTAGAAATTGCTCTAATTCCATTAGAATCGATGGTTTTTCCAAAGCGTTCGTATGTAATTTCATTTTAAAGTCAAAATCCCCTTAAAAATTATGAGCGAATTCCTACACCCAAAAAAAATTGTTTGCTGTTAATAACAAACAACGTCTGCTAATTTTTAGCAACCATTTTTTCTGCTAATACAGCACATTTTCTGCTGTAATAGCAAAAAGTTTGCAGTTTTGCATTAGCAACCGCACTGCTGAAAAATTTGCAGTTTGCTGAAAATTTTTGCTGTTAATCAAAATATGTGAAAATAAGACAAAAGTTGCAATAATTTACATGATAAAGTTCAACTACCATTGAAAATCAAAAAGGTTAAGGTCATTCGTGAGATAAGACAAGTATATTTAAAAAAAATTAAATAATTATTCGGCGATATCTGTTTTCGAGTTACGGTTCTCAATATTTTTATTTTTTCATTAGATTTTAAAAATATTGGAAATAGGAGTCGATTAAAACTGCAAAAAGTAAAACACAAATCGATAACGAATATGATTTGACGATTTCAAAATCTTAGTTCCGGACATACAATTAAAATTAATCTATTGTGTTTAGATTTTAGATTCTAATTTTTTATACATATTTTAATAAACCAAAGCTAAACATTAATATTTTATGTGCGATTTGTAAAAATGTTTATAAAGCCTGATTCACACAACGCAATTTTATTTCAAGCAAGTGTCAAAGTTTGTAGGAAAGATACAGAGAGCACTTTCCGCTTTGAAGAAATTGCCCCGTGTGATCTAGGACTAAGTATTGTGTATGAAAAAAAATTAAAAAAACGAGAGAATTCCTAAAGGCTTAGGGTGAGTATTAAGAGAAAATTTCGCAAGATTGTATCATTCTGTGCAAAGACGATTTTTATACGGTTTCCACCATAAACACTCAAACTACTAGATGGTCCTTCGCTCCCTTAAGCAAATTTCTCGAGTTACGAACGATTAAATTTTTGACATTAGTAGTTAAGAGAAGAAAGAGCACAAATTTGTTTTTATTTTTTTATACATATTTTTGTCATTTTTCCTCAAACATTTCACTTTACAATCACAATTGGAGCAAACACAATTGATTTTTAAAATAAAATTGCAAAAAACACATCTTTAAATCAGCAAATTAAATCTCGAGAGTTAACAAGAGAATGGCAAAATAACTCGAAGAGAGCAAAACAAATGTCAAAAATTTAATCGTTCGTAACTGTCACTTTTTAAAGAGTACGACGGACCATCTATTACTTTGATTGTTTATGGTTTCCACGGCTATTCCTGTGTGTATTGTTGTTGTTTCAAAGTGCGAATAAAAAACAAAACGTTCAATCGAGTACGAGAGTTTTTTCCCCTCCCTTCCCAACTGCCTCCCCTACAAACACCATTAAACCGCTGATAAAATTGCCTCGTGTAAATTGGGACGAACATAGACACCTCAACACACCCGTTACTTCGGCGTCTCTCTCTGTCAAACTTTGCCACTTGCTTGGAAAAAGTTGCCGGGTGTAAATCTGGACATAGAGGCATACGGAAGATAATGTTCAGATTCACACTCGGCAACTTTTTCCAAGCAAGTGTCAAAGTTTGACGGAGAGAGAGGCGGGCGGAAAGAGCTCTCTCCAACAAACTTTGACACTTGCTTGGAAAAGTTGCGGAGTGTGAATATGGACAATGGGGAAAGTAGTTTCTTGTACTGGCAATCCGTTTTGTGTTTTTCATTCGCACTTTGCTGCGTGTGAATCGGGACATAGACATGCTTTATGACCGAAAAAAGAAAATTAAAAAAGCGGCGTTTAATTTATATTCCTTACCACTGAAATCAATGTTTTTCCATTAAAATGTGCTTGCGATAAGTTACACATATATTCATATTTGTGCAGATGACAAAATCTCATATAAAATGTTTATTCCGCTTATCAAAAAATATTGACAGACGTAATATGCTTTCACTAGCATTCAAGATTGCCTCTTTGACAGACATCGTGCGCCGACGACGGCTATTTAAGTAACACCCTTTGAAGAATAAAATATTTTACGCCGAACAAATTGAATTGGATTTTGTCTTGGCGTTTTTTTATGACCAGCCTAATAATTCTTCTAGCGCAATTGCGTTTGATGTAACCCTAAAACAAAAAAAAAATGAATTGGATTGAAATTTTCGTTCTGTTTGTTAATTCGCATTAAAAAAGCATTCCGCGAAGATAATGCAAATGATTTTAATAAGTAAAACGGTTCCGGGACAGCTTCGTCAACACAAATGGCTAAAGAAAAAAAGGCGAAATTGTATATGCCTTGGAGGATCAAGTAATCAAGTTGCAACAGGTAAGCGTACACAAATTGGAAATTTCTCTATGATTCTGTAAGTCTTATTTCTGGTTGTTTTCATGATTCTCAGCAAGCTCTATGGCTCTGGACATGTACAATTACCGTGTATATAGGGTGAACCCAATTGGCTAACGCGTAGGAGTCACTGATCATCATACGGTCTTGGAGAACATCAAATATACCAAAGGTCGTACGATGTATGTTCTTTATTGTTATCATTCGGACAAAAAGAAGATAGTTATAATGCCAGTGACCGGTAAGTATTGTGTGTAGATGCTCCTATTTAATTTTCTAAATGATTATATTTTTTGATCAAGCGTACACAAATACACATAACGGACCATGTTATCAATTAATCAAGACGCAACAGGTAAGCGTACAAAAATTGAAAATTAAATTTACTATTATTATAAGACTTAATTCTGTTTGTTTTCAAGATTCTCACCAAGCAGTGTCCTATTAAAATACGGGTATAAAAGATGATCTGAAATTTCGTAGCAACTACAATGTATAAATTCAGATAACTTGTGTCATGGATGGACAAACATTTATTTCCTTGTCTACTTTTCCAAATCGCATACAACTCTTGGAAGTGTGACCCTAACGATAATACCTGCAACAACTCGTAAGTATTTTTTTCCTTTTTGTGATTTGTTTACCGAAATGGCAACATAAATAATCCTCTATATGTTCCAACGATGGTCGCTAATATCCGAATCACGAAGCAAGCTTTTGGCTCCAAAAATCTCAGGATAATTTAGTCTAATTTGGATGTAATCCATGGATAAGATCATTTTGCCCAATGATATGGCTCCGGACATGTACAATTAGATACCGTGTCCATAGGGTAAACCCAACACATTGGCCAATATTGACAGAGTTCGCGTCGATGTCGTACGATTTATGTTCTTTATATTTATCCTTCGGACAAAAAGAAGATAATTGTTAATGCCAGTGACCGGTAAGTATTGTTTGTAGATACCCCTATTGCTATTCAATTTTATTAAATGATTTATTTTTCATTTATATTTTTATACCCTCACTTTAGTGTGACGAGGGTATATATCATTTGCTACGGAAAAAAGTGTAACACATCGAAGGAGTGACCTAAGACCCCAAGTATGTTCGGCGGAAATCCATTTTGGGTCATTTTAAGTCGAATGAGCTATGTCCGTCCGTCTGTCTGTCTGTCTGTCTGCTGGCTGGTGCGCACGATAACTCTCGAAAGGAGTAACCGATTGACTTCAAATTTCGTATGTGGTAATATTTTTTTCTATCTCCGGCTAAGTTCGAAGATGGGCCATATTGGTCCACTCCTTCTGGTACCTCCCCCACAAAGAGTTAAAATGTTGTGAAATATTGATTCTTTTATAACTGCTATTATACGTATTCGAATCTTCTGAAATTCCACACATAGTATTAGTTTGTTAGTCGCTATCAACTCGAGGAAAATGGGCGAAATTGCCACGCCCGTTTTGGTATCTCCCACACAAATGCACCATTTTGCACTAAAAGTTAAAAGCTTATAACATTAATACCAGTGTTTAGAAATACTTGAAATTTTGTACAGTGTAATGCTTTTATAGTGCCTACAGTCCAGTGAAAAATGGACGTTATTGCCGCTCCCCTTTTGGTACCTCCCACACAAATGCACCATTTTGCACCAAAAGTTAACAGCTTATAACATTAATACCAGTGTATAAAAATACTTGAAATTTTGTACAGCGTAATGTTTTTATAGTGCCTACAGTCCATTGAAAAATGGGCGTTATTGTCACGCCCCTTTTGTTACCTCTCCCACAAAGGCACCATTTTGCACCAACAGTTAACAGTTTATAACATTAATATCAGTGTATACAATTACTTGAAATTTTGTACAGTGTAATGCTTTTATAATGCCTATAGTCCAGTGATAAATGAGCTTTATCACCACGCCCCTTTTTGTACCTCCCACACAAAATGGCCAAATTATACCACAATTTAATATCTCAACGTTAATATACCAGTCCATATAAACGGTTACAATTCGGCACAGTGCAATGTATTTAAAGTATCTACTGTTCAGCGAAATATAGGTGTATTTCTTAAACCCCTTCTGGTACCTCCCACAAAAATTGACAGAATAATTTGTGTAATATTCAATATTACATTACTCACAAAGTGAGGGTATACCTTAGTCGGTTTACCCGACTGAAACTTTCTTACTTGTTAGATCAAGCATACATACAGATTTCACAGTTCGAAACGCTTATCAATACATGGGCTGAATAACTTCAGGTTGGAGTCCTGGTTGATATACTATTCTCAAATATCAGGAAAATATAAAATTTGTATTTCTTTTATTAAAATAAAAAAGAAAGAAACGTATGCTAGAATAACAAATATAGTTTGTTCTCCCAACCGCTTTTTTCTGTTAAATAATAGCAAAATTGTTTGCTAAAATGACTGTTCTAGTTGCTACAGTAGCAGGCAAATTTATGTGATAAAATGACAACCATAGTGTTGCTAAAATAACAGACAAAGTCCTTTTTTCAGCAGACACAGACTCTTGAAACAACAACCATTTTTGCTAATGATACTCACAAAATTCTTTGAGTGTACGTAAAATACTTGATCGCATGCGAGCAAAAATCGAATGATTTCAAACAATCGTAGAGAAAACTTCTTACAAATACGGACTTCAGAGAAGAATTATTCCTTTTTTCTCTCAGTAGTAAGAAAATACTACCCGTTATTGCTGAAAATTTTAATTTTATTTTCTTTAACCACTGTAAATTTCAAATCTCTCTAATGAAGGATAATGAATCCACTCGGTTATGCTTTCATTTTAAAGGAATACATACATATCATCCATCAATTAGTGAATTTGAAACAGTACAAGGAATACATACATATCATCCATAAATTAGTAATTGCAATTTTATTTGCATTTAAAACAAAGCGAACTACTTTTAAATCTAACAACAGCCTACGGGCTCTTTACTTGGGATCTTGTGGCAATTTGAAGCCAATCATATCAGCAGTTTCTCTTACTGTCCTTTCGCTCCGCCCATGAAATTCCTTATACAGCTCATTGTATTTACGAATGCTGGACAAGTACGTCAGATAGGTTTGTCCCAACGATAATGCCTCGTCTCGTGCCTTGCAAAGTTGTTGATCGGTAGTTTGAAACTTTTTGTATTGTCCCAAAATATAACGGGAGGCCAGAGAATTCTTAATACAGCCGTTGGGCGAGGCGGCACGGAGTTCCTGTAGCAATGAACGTAGGGTTTTTGTGGCGGACATACTGCGGGGAAATGCAAACAAATTTTAGAGTTAGTTTTTATTTAATAATGTCTTCGATATTCCAGAAAACTTACATGATGTTTTCTAACACACAAGAACACAGTTCGATAACAACAGCTGATTATGATGTCTGACAGATGAGACGTCAGAAGGAGCGAGTATCCAGTAGTGTCAAAAGAAGCAACGATTTCCACAACGAACTCGTATTATTTTAAATTGAGTGACCGGCTCGTTGACCGTTAGTAATTGTAGTGATTTAAATATATTTTATTTTTATTATTTGCTGTAATATACCAAGCCTATATATTTTCGTTAATAATTGAGGAGGTACTTTTCAAAACTTGACTATTCCACTTTTTGTGTTTTTTCATAATGTAAGAAAATACTATGGCCCTGCGTATTGAACCCGAATTTTTGGTGCATTATTAAAGACGATAATATTAGTCATACAGATTTCGCACAATTTTATTTTCGCTGAGCTTCGAATTCAATGCTACCAAACAGAAAAAGATTAAAAATAATCAGTTCTGTCAAAATGGAATAGTCATGTTTTGAAAAGTACCTCCTCAATTACAAAACGCATCAAAAACGAACTGAAATTTGAACAAAGAGGGGAATTCTTTATTCTGAAGACAAAATTATTAATTGCAAAGCACTAAGTGTTCTTTACACAAAATATAAATGAAGACAGACTACAGCGCCAAACGACCGAATACTCTTAACAGCTTTGCGCTGAAATAAAGTAAATAGGGAATTCCAATAAAGAAAATTTAGCGTGGTCATATTGTTAGGATACTACTTGACAAAAAAAGGTCGAAACATATTTGTAGACTTAATGCACTTATTGCCAAAAGACATTACGTTACTTCTACTTTAGTTTTTTTATAAATTAATATAATTTGCGATATGTGTGAGCCACTGTAGTTAGGACCAAGACCGAATACTGGCATATTTAAAGAAAATCGATTCAGATTTGTATGGAGCCTCCATATATACAGGTGTTACCACCGATTTTACAAGTATGTCCTATAGACGTTTTGTATTACATCTGATCTTTATGAAATTTTGCAGTTAGAAGTTTTTCATCAACAAATTTTAAGATAATCGGTTCAATTATAGAAAAAAAATAATGTCTCGAATTCCAAAACAATCTTAGAGTCCTGGCCTAATATCAAACTCAAGACCCCTACCACCGAAAATATAAATACAATTTCTAAATTTATGACAATTATTGTATAAAAATTTGTACAATCGATTTAAAAATATATACTCTATCTAATCCTGTAATAGCTGATGGCCACATTAGCCACTTGTTTTTCTTCCTTATTAATCTTATATTTAATGTAAATAAAAAACACAAATAATTCCACGAATAACCGCCCTTTATTATGTTTGGTTTCTTACAAATCTAAATACACATAGTATAAACTAGTATCTTGGAAATCTTTGTAAATGCATTATTACGACGACAGCACGACCTCGTCCATTTTAACGTCATTCTCATCTTTGTCTATGCTCAACTCGAGCACAACATCTTCGTCCACCGACAAGGGCTCTTTGATACTTTTCACATCATCGTCATCTTTAATTTCAATCTTCTCTTGAATATCTCTCTCCATGAAGCCTCGATCACGGCCAGTTTTTCCGGATTGTGAGGCGGCATCCATCTCATCGTCACTCAGGCCATCAAGTAGGTTTAAATTAACAACATTTGATTTGCTGCCGGAACCCACAACTTCCTCGTCATCACTCTTGCTGGCCTCGTCATCGCTCGAACTATCCTCGGCCAGTTGGGCTTCGAGTTCTCGCACTGCATACATTAGGACCGAGAAATCCTTTTGTCGTTTCTCAAATTTACGCTCCAATTTCAACTTCTTATCATTTAATTCGGCTAATTCCTTTTGCAGTGACTCAATATGCTTTTGGGTCTCTTTGCGATCCGGTTGCTGTTTGATAACCTTAGCCAGCTGATCGTATTCCATTTTGTTTTTACGTATTTGCTTGGCCGTCACAAGCTCCTTTTTGCTTTCTTCGATTTCCTGTTTGGCTGCCTCGATATTTTTCTCAATGGTCTGTGACAGTTTCTGATAGTTTTCCAACTCTTCATCGATCATTTGACTGGTACGATCTGTTTTGCTGCAGGCAAATTGACACTGGGCCAATTGGGCCATCAAACGATCGTATATAATTTGGCTAAGTAGGGAGGGAATTAATATAATGTAAAAATTATTATAATATGTTATCATTGAAGGAAGATGAGAACATGTAAGCTGCCATCGAAGATGAAGTGAAGTAGGATGGAAATTGTTATAGTGTTAATATTCTGATATATTTTAGATGGATCATCTTGTGTCTTAATTTTTCTATTAAACTGAGACACATGATATGAATATTGAAGACTTTTGTGCTCTACCCTGATCACAACACCACAAAGAATGGTAAAATTTTTGTCTTCTATAAAGGTTTCGTGATGGACTATATGTATCTTAAATAAATACGAAAATCTCACTGTTCTTGAAAACAAATCTATTCATTTAAAACAATTTAGACAATTTGAGTCGGGTAAAACGGTCCTCACAGAGCGGAAACATTTTAATCAGTCTATAGTAATTTAATGCAAAATATGAATGATTGCCATTTTTCTCGAAGGGAAACTATTACTATGTATGAATAATAATGGTAACGTAAAATAATTTCATTCATTTCATTTATTTCGTACAAACTTGTAATTCAAAGCCGTCTGGCCAATTAAACATAAATTACAATATGCATATAACTAAGCTTTTTAACCATGGGTAAAAAACTACTCATTGGTAAATAATGATATGTTGATTTGTTTAAACCTAATTAATATATAAGGAATAAATAATATAAATACAGATTGGGTATACAGAAAAGTATTTAGGATAACTAAATAGCTACTCAGTAAAAGAAAAAATATTTTACTAAATCTACAATCGCCCCAAGAGCAATCTTCTTCTAATCGGGAATTATTTGTTTCCCAAATACGCATGTAAAATAATATTTATATTCCAGCTTCTAGGAATATATTTATTATAATTTATCCTTTGGATATATTTTATGGAGGCAATATTAAAATATGACCCAACAGAGAACTCATTTAAGAGTTCTTCCGAAACTAATTGACACTTCGTTCAGACTTGGCAAGTGGTATTGGTTTGGGGTTTGTATATATTATTAATATAAGTACATTCCTGTTAAAGCTAATTGCCAACTTTCACACATTGGCATATGAAAGTTGCATCTACCAGAAAACATTTTTCATCCAGATTGACTGCAATATTTGGTTCATATACCAAGGTGGATATGTATGTAAGTAGTGTTTCTAAGGTGATGGTATTCTCATTCGATAGCATCTGAATAAAAAAGAACAGGAAATATATCAACTGCACTTACTTGTTCTCCGGCGAATCATTTTTGGAGTACATCCATTTGAGAAATTGTTTCAGCAACATATTTAGACGCCGATCATCGCCGGTTCCGTCACCATCAATCAACAAGCGTTTCTTTATAATATCCTCTGGAAAAAAACTTCAAATTTAACACATCCTTATACAAAATCAAAACCATGTTACAAACCGTCAGTCATTTTTGACGAATTTTAGTTATAGTATTTATAAATTTTATTAATCGCTGAATTTATTAATTTTATTTACAAAAAGATGCCAAGAATTGGGAAAACAACGCAACATACCAAAATGTAAAAACATATGTTTTTGACAAAGCATGTAACCTTACCAAAAAGCGTGCTTGGGAGAATAAAGAAGCTATTAATTAGTGCAGACGTATCGTATTCTTTGCCAATAAGAAAAATCGCATGGATTTGTAGGACAAAATGGACCCGATCCCTACGTCCACATTCACGCAGAACAAATTTTTCCGAGCAAGTGTCAAAGTTTGTAGGAGAGAGAGGCAGGCGAAAAGAGCTCTCTGCCTCTCACTCCTACAAACTGACACTTGCTTGGAAAAAATTGCCTTGTGTGAAATTCGACTTACATAGTCATTCCTGTGCTGGCATTCACATCCGCAAGAATTATGGGAATTCGGATTTGCCAATTGCCGTAAATCATGTAGATTTCGGTTTCTTTTGTAAAACTCCTGCTGTTAATACAATAGAAACTGAAGTCAGAAATCAACGTGATTTACGAGAAAAGTGCAATTGGCAAATCCGAATCCACAAAAACGCAATATTTTTCTGCAAGCTCGTCTTCTGACTGCAATGAAATGGAGGACGGGATACTATTCTTTAAATTTACGCAAAAAATTGACAGGTTTTCATCGAAAAATTTTATGAGAAAAAATCGATTTGGATTATATGGTCAATTTTAATTAAATACCATTAAATTACCATTTCTTAACATATTCAATATATTACTCGGTACCATCTTTCAATAATCTAGGATCTCTCTTTATATTTTTTGCACAAAAATGTATAAAGCACTGTGCGACGTGTCCAAGCCAGCGCAATCTTTGGAGTCGATATATAGCTCATAAAGCTATTGGTTTGTACGAGACCAATATTAACCGCCAACGCAGATCGGTCCATATAAACCCTTTCCATTAAGGACATAAAAATTTTATATATTAACAAGTAAGAAAGTTCAGTCGGGTAGACCGACTTATGAAACCCCTCACCTTGAGTCCCAAAAAATATTCGTAAATTTATTTTTTTTGTTTTAATTAAATTATTATCAATTTCATTTAATTACTTTAAAGTATGTACTGGTATTAAATATAAATAAAAACAGTTTACCTTTGGTACAAAATGGTCCATTTGTGTGGGAGATACCAAAACGGGCGTGCCAATAACGGTCACTTTTCTCTGGATACTATCAAAGCATTACATTGTACAACATTTTAAGTATTTATATTCACTGGTGTTAAAGTTAAAATCTGTTAACTTTTCGTACAAAATGGTCTTTTTTTGTGGGAGCTACCAAAAGGGGATGCCAATAACGCTCACTTTTCTGTGGACTCTAGGTACTATACAAGTACCTGTACGAAGTACACTGTACACAATTTCAAGTGTTTGTACGAGTATTACACTGTACAAAATTGCAAGTATTTGAATGAACTGATATTAAAGCCATAAGCAGTTAAGTTTTGGTAAAAAATTGTCCATTTGTGTGGGAGGTACCAAAAAGGGAGTGGCCATATCGCCCATTTTTATTGACGTGTTAGCGACTGACAAAGTAATACTATGTGTGAAATTTCAGAAAATTCGAGTAAGTAGTATATAAAGTATTAAAGAATCAATATATCACTAAAAGTTAACCCTTTGTGGGGCAGGTACTAGAAGGAGTGGACCAATATGGTCCATTTTCGAACTTAGCCGGAGATAGAGAAAAATATTACCGCATACCAAGTTTGAAGTCAATCGGATACTCCTTTCGAGAGATATCGTCCGCACCAGCCAGCAGACAGACACACAGACAGACGGACGGACGGACATTGCTCTAATGACTTAAAATGGCCCAAAACGGATTTCCGCCGTTTGGGCCATTTAGGTCACTCCTTCGATGTGTTACACTTATGGCTCGTACACTCAAAGAATTTTGTGAGTATCATTAGCAAAAATGTTTGTTGTTTCAACAGTCTGTGTCTGCTGAAAAAGGGAAAGCAGACTTCGTCTGTTATTTTAGCAACCCTATGGTTGTTATTTTAGCACATAAATTTGCCTGCTACTGTAGCAAACTAGAACAGTCATTTTAGCAAACAATTTTGCTATTATTTAACAGAAAAAAGCGGCTGGGAGAACAAACTATTTTTGTTATTCTAGCATACGTTTCTTTCTTTTTTATTTTAATAAAAGAAATACAAATTTTATATTTTCCTGATATTTGAGAAGAGTATATCAACCAGGACTCCAACCTGGAGTTATTCAGCCCATGTATTGATAAGCGTTTCGAACTGTGAAATCTGTATGTATGCTTGATCTAAAAATATAAATGAAAAATAAATCATTCAATAAAATTGAATAGCAATAGGAGTATCTACAAACAATACTTACCGGTCACTGGCATTAACAATTATCTTCTTTTTGTCCGAAGGATAAATATAAAGAACATAAATCGTACGACATCGACGCGAACTCTGTCAATATTGGCCAATGTGTTGGGTTTACCCTATAGTCACGGTATCTAATTGTACATGTCCAGAGCCATATCATTGGGCAAAATGATCTTATCCATGGATTACATCCAAATTAGACTAAATTATCCTGAGTTTTTTGGAGCCAAAAGCTTGCTTCGTGATTCGGATATTAGCGACCATCGTTGGAACATATAGAGTTAATAATCAATGTTGCCATTTCGGTAAACAAATCACAAAAAGGAAAAAAAATACTTACGAGTTGTTGCAGGTATTATCATTAGGGTCACACTTCCAAGAGTTGTATGCGATTTGGAAAAGTAGACAAGGAAATAAATGGTTAGTCCATCCATGACACAAGTTATCTGAATTTATACATTGTAGTTGCTACGAAATTTCAGATCATCTTTTATACCCGTATTTTAATAGGACAATGCTTGGGGAGAATCTTGAAAAAAAAAAAAACAGAAATAAGTATTATAATCATAGTACATTTAATTTTCAATTTGTGTACGCTTACCTGTTGCGTCTTGATTAATTGATAACATGGTCCTTTATGTGCATTTGTGTACGCTTGATCAAAAAATATAAATCATTTAGAAAATTAAATAGGAGCATCTGCACACAATACTTACCGGTCACTGGCATTATAACTATCTTCTTTTTGTCCGAATGATAACAATAAAGAACATACATCGTACGACCTTTGGTTATATTTGATGTTCTCCAAGACCGTATGATGATTAGTGACTCCTACGCGTTAGCCAATTGGGTTCACGCTATATACACGGTAATTGTACATGTCCAGATCCATAGAGCTTGCTGAGAATCATGAAAACAACCAGAAATAAGACTTACACAATCATAGAGAAATTTGCAATTTGTGTACGCTTACCTGTTGCAACTTGATTAATTGATCCTCCGAGGCATACACAATTTCGCCTTTTTTTCTTTAGCCATTTGTAACTGTTGTCGAAGCTGTCCCGGAACCGTTTTACTTATTAAAATCATTTGCATTATCGGGCCTGTTCTGTAATCACGCGATTTGATATCACGGTGATTTCAAAACACCATCGATTTTGAAATCATTATTGGTGCTCGGAAATGGTACGATTTGTTGTTTAAAGTAAACAACAATCAATCTAAACCAACTATACCAAATTCGGACGATTTTCGAACCCTCCAAGAGTGATTTTAAAATCGGTGATAATACTAAACCACCGTGATATCAAATCGCGTGATTTCAGAACAGGCCCGTATCTTCGCGGAATGATTTTTTAATGCGAATTAACAAACAGAACGAAAATTTCAATCCAATTCAATTTGTTCGTCGTAAAATATTTTATTCTTCAAAGGGTGTTACTTAAATAGCCGGTGTCGGCGCACGATGTCTGCCAAAGAGGCAATCTTGAATGCTAGTGAAAGCGTATTACGTCTGTCAATATTTTTTGATAAGCGAAATAAACATTTTATATGAGATTTTGTCATCTGCACAAATATGAATACATGTGTAACTTATCGCAAGCACATTTTAATGGAAACATTGGTTTCAGTGGTAAGGAATATAAATTAAACGCCGCTTTTTTTTAATTTTATTTTTTCCGTCATAAAGCATGTCTATGTCCCGATTCACACGGGGCATTTCGGTGTTTGTTGGAAACAAAGGCAGCAAAGTGCGAATGAAAAACACAAAACGGATTGCCAGTACAAGAAACTACTTTCCCCATTGTCCAGATTCACACTCGGCAACTTTTCCAAGCAAGTGTCAAAGTTTGTAGGAGAGAGCTCTTTCCGCCCGCCTCTCTCTCCATCAAACTTTGACACTTGCTTGGAAAAAGTTGCCGAGTGTGAATCTGAACATTATCTTCCGTATGCCTCTATGTCCAGATTCACACCCGGCAACTTTTTCCAAGCAAGTGTCAAAGTTTGACAGACAGAGACGCCCAATTACCGTGTGTGTTGAGGTGTCTATGTTCGTCCCAATTTACACGAGGATATTTTATCATCGGTTGAATGGTGTTTTCAGGGGAGGCAGTTGGAAAGGGAGGGGAAAAACTCTCGTACTCGATTGAACGTTTTGTTTTTTATTCGCACTTTGAAACAACAACAATACACACAGGAATAGCCGTGGAAACCGTATAAAAATCGTCTTTGCACAGAATGATACAATCTTGCGAAATTTTCTCTTAATACTCACCCTAAGCCTTTAGGAATTCCTTCCTTTTTTATCTTTTTTTGCATACACAATACTTAGTCCTAGATCACACGAGGCAATTTCTTCCAAGTGGAAAGTGCTCTCTGTATCTTTCCTACAAACTTTGACACTTGCTTGAAATAAAATTGCCTTGTGTGAATCAGACTTTATAAACATTTTTACAAATCGCACATAAAATATTAATGTTTAGCTTTGGTTTCATTTCATAAAGACAATAGATTAATTTTAATTGTATGTCCGGAACTAAGATTTTGAAATCGTCAAATCATATTCGTTATCGATTTGTGTTTTACTTTTTGCAGTTTTAATCGACTCCTATTTCCAATATTTTTAAAATCCAATGAAAAAATAAAAATATTGAGAACCGTAACTCGAAAACAGATATCGCCGAATAATTATTTAATTTTTTTTTTTAAATATACTTTTCTTTTCTCACGAATGACCTTAACCTTTTTGATTTTCAGTGGTAGTTGAACTTTATCATGTAAATTATTGCAACTTTTGTCTTATTTTCACATATTTTGATTAACAGCAAAAATTTTCAGCAAACTGCAAATATTTAGCAGTGCGTTTGCTAATGCAAAACTGCAAACTTTTTGCTATTACAGCAGAAAATGTGCTGTATTAGCAGAAAAAATGGTTGCTAAAAATTAGCAGACGTTGTTTGTTATTAACAGCAAACAATTTTTTTTGGGTGTAGCAACTCTCTAAGGTGATGGGATAATAAAACACAGAATATTTAAGATATAGAGTTCAAATTTATTCCAGGTGGGTGTAGTGCAAATGTTACATTTTAAGAATGAAATTCGATTTCGGTCATATGACCACCACGAGCCCGTCTACAGCGATATATTCTTTGGACCCAATTTTCCACCACTCTTGCACACATTTCGACCGGAACGTTAAAATTTCGTGTTGGATGTTGTCTCTGAGTTGATGTGGCCCAATAATAAGAAAGCCAGATGCAAGGTAGACGAGGTGGCCATTCGACCGGACCATTTCTCGAGATAACACGTTCACCGAATTTGCCTTTTAGTAAATCGATTGTAACGCGTGCTGTGTGGCTAGTGGCACCGTCTTGTTGAAACCACATATCGGCGATGTCAAGCTCATCGAATTCTGGCCAAAAATAATTTTCTAACATGGCACGATAGCGCTCTCCATTGACGTTAACGTGACGATTGTTTTCATTGGCGAAAAATACGGCGCAATCAATCACCAATGAATGGAATGAAAACCACACCACACAGTAATTTTTTGCGGATGCAATTTGTCTCTTGAAGCACATGTGGGTTTGTTGCTGTCCAATAATGCATATTTTGTTTATTGACAAACCCACTCAGCCAGAAATGATCATGTCGGGTGGGACGATTATTACGGCCGAAAAATTGGAATAAGCGCTATTTAAGTTGAGACCACCTACTCAGAATTTCGGTAGTAATATTTAATGATTGCACGTAAGTGAACTTTACCATGATGAAAATGTTGACTTTGACATTGAAAGAGCATTAAAAAAGGGTGAGGGTGAGGGCGTTGACATAAAGATACGCAAGTGTTATGCCCCTATTGGAAAACCCGGTATGTTGCGAAGTATTTTTCTCTCGTATGCTTGAGCAAGTACCCACGGCCCTGTATGCAACGAATAGGGGTTAACTGTCGATCTGTTTCTCATATGTTGAGGTGTTTTTAGTCATGCTTTTTAAATGTTGGCACCTAAGATTCTGTAACGACATTCCTAAATGTAGCTTAACATTATGTTCTGCAAATTCTAAATTGTATTAATTGTCTATCGTTTGAGGCGGCACGCAATATATGGATATCTAATTGTTCCCGGGAGGGGATTGAACTATTACCGTCCTTTCACCTGGTCGATTATCCTGAGGGCCCTGGATACCCAACATGACCTCAAAAAAAAAAACAGAAATATATCGAAACTTATCCTGCGACTCATCAAATTTAAGAGAATTTTCCTTAGATTAAAATATGGAAAAAATGAATCTTGAAAAAGTAAAGAAAAATTCCAGTGCGTCTATCATTTCAGGCGGCAAGCGATATATGGATCTCAAAGGGGTTCCCAGGAGGGGGATAGAACTATTACCGTCCATTCACCTGGTAAAATTTTTGGATCTTGAGGGCCCTGTAGGACCGAGCGCAAAATCTTGACCTCTAATTTCTTATCATTGGGGAAAATGCAACAAATTTACCATGATGACAGAAACATAAAATTGATCGAATATCGGACCCATGGACCCAAAACTCTAATTATAGGGTTTTTTATAAATACGAATATGAAGGAAACAATTTTAGACCTGACCCGAGCGACCAGTACGGGGTCTTGAAAATGTTGTTTGGGTCCATATTTTGTGCGACTCATCAAATTTAAGAGAATTTTCAGTAGAGACAACCACGGAAAAAAGTATCTTGAAAAATTAAAGGAAAATTCGTGAATGTCCAAATATTGGTACGTCCAAAGCCGGCCCTTATGCCTGCTCCTTTGGGTTTGTCCAAAAACAACTACGCAACCAAAGTGAGTGCCTGCAAGCATTTGGACAGTGTTGACGATTTTCTCCTCTGGGGTATGTCCATAGCGGCTACGCGAACCAAATTGTTTCTCCATCTAGGCGAGTCCGGGAAGGGGCTTTATAAAATTTAATTTTTTTATTTAGTTAACGCAGATTAGGGAGTGCTACTCCAGAAAAGGAGCTTCTCGTGATAAAGGGTTTTCCAACAAGAGGTGTTATTTGGAATCACCAGGTATTTCGGTAGCTGTTCGCGTTTGAAGCTGTTATTCTTTGACATTTGACAAGTAGAAACTACGCCATTACTAAAAATGGAAAGATACACGAACGTGGTGGTCATTTGGCTGATGTTGTTTTTCATTATTAACGGCATACCTTTCTCTTTACTATGAAATAAACATCCGACCATTTACCTCAAAAAATTGCATTTTTCTTTGAATACCAAAATAGCACCTCTTGTTGGAAAACCCTTTAGATATAATTTCATACATATCTGTAATCTTAGCGTGGTTTTCTTTAATTAAAGACCCTATAGCCGGCTCCCATGAGGCATCTTGATCCGCCATATTTGGTTCCAT
This sequence comes from Eudasyphora cyanicolor, assembly GCA_963930755.1. Lineage (NCBI taxonomy): Eukaryota > Metazoa > Arthropoda > Insecta > Diptera > Muscidae > Eudasyphora > Eudasyphora cyanicolor. Next base: position 279,447,415 of record OZ005734.1, on the reverse strand, counting down.
GCCCTAAATTTTGAACTGAAACTAATTACTTTTGAACCAAACTGTTCAGGACAGGACAGATTACTTTTTATTTTGGGAGAGTCCCATAAATTCCTCTTTGGCCGTTTTTTAAAATGTAATTTTTTTCGCCACGCTTTTGATAAAGTCGCACATTTATATAAATGGTTGGCAATACATCCGATTGACAATTCACAATGACAACATGTGTTTACAAATGTTTTGTTTACATTCCGTAAAACTCGAGTCCGGCAAAAAAAATGGAAAAATAGAAAAAGGGCTGCAGCTTTTGCTTTGAAACGTAATTTAATTGTGGAAATTACTGAAACAAATATTAATAGACATTGTAATATGGCCAGCAGCACTGACAATGAGGCAACGAGGTTTGTAATTTGGTTCATAATTAAAAATGTCATACTTTACCACCATTTCATTTTGTGCCATTCCTCATGAGCTAACCTAAACAGACGATTCGTCAATATGAAATAAAGTTCACAAAATGTTTAAATTCCATGTTAATTGACTAGCGCTAGCTCCATTAGTTAACCCCATAACTCGTTTTTATACATCTGTATATCGTAAAGCGAACAATTGGCAAAGTGCCTTCCAAGTAAAATTGGGAGTGAAGTCTATATGTGAGCTGTAATTGGTTTTTGGCGAAAAATCCTGAACAGCTAGAAAAAATTACGTCTAGGGTGCCAAGAATGTAATTGAAGGTAATTTTTATACAGCAAAATACTTATGTATGTATTATTTTTATTTATATTCGAAACACAAAAGGGGGTATGATGTTTCGGATATATGTATATTTTGATTGCAAGTGGTTGACGAATGTTGCATATTCGGCCATGATAATTATTCTAAAAAATAATAATGGAGATTTTAGTGTTACAAAGTCGTAATACCGTTCAATACATTAGGTGTGTAGAGTTTAAATACTAAAGTCCTTAGACATAACAAATGATGGATGGATGTCTTATTGAATTGATTTTTATCTTTAAAATGTTTTTGAAAACTTTTTGTTAATTCTTTACCCGATAAGTGTGACATGTACAAAGCTCAGATGGCTTCATTAAAGTACTAAGTTAACCTTGCTAATTTTCTAAAAAAATATATTCACTTTTTCTTAAATAGCACTAATAGTGTGTATATGGATAGCAAACCGCTTTATGGCAGCCGCATGAATTCAATATTTCGCAACCAGCCTAGCTATACGTACTTCAATAAATCTTTCGGTGATCTGCAGAACAACGTATATCAGTTTTTGAATGAAATTGATCCACATTTCGTACAACCTCAAGAACTGGCAAAGAAACGAGCTTTTCAATTAAATTCCGTTATTGATCCTCGTACCCAGAAGGAACTAACCAAAATCTATTATGATCATACCAAAGGCATTACAACGAAAGTATTTTGTGCTCCCAAGATATCCTGCTTGAATGCAGCCCAACATAATATAGGAGTGCGGATTGTAAAAGCACGTCAAGAGGGAAACGAATTGACCGAAGATGATTTCCTCATATGGCACAAAATGGAGAGCCATCGTCTGAAGGAATCTCAAGAATTTCAAAAGTTTGTCTACGATTTTAGTCAAACAAATAAGGAACAACTTTACACACCAGCTAAGAGATTGATGGACTTATATAAGCAGTGGTATGAGAGGAAAACAAGTAGATTGTTAAAGAAGTATCCTTCCGAATCATACAATACGCACTTGGGTCTGCCACATCTGAGGGTATGTAAGGAAGTAATAAAAGAACAATGGGCCGAGATTGTGGAGGTAACTGTAATTGCAAATGATAGTCCAAGCTGCAACAACAAACAGCTCGATTTCAAGCAACTCAATCGAAGCCTGAACACTTTTTCGGAAGACTATATTTATTCAGAGGACATAAAAGAGCAGCTGGAAAACGAAGCGAAGAACAAATTTCTTAATATAGTAGACAATGAAAACTCTGAGAATATATCTCAGTATATTATACCTTTAGACTCCGTAATGTTCATTTTAACTGCCGGTGAATATATCGATCTACCCACAGAAATGCTAATGGATATCAAAGAAAATGAAGATGAATCCGGTCAAAAGTGCATTGTAATGGAATTTCCCTTGCCAACGCGTCAAATGGGATGGCATACATGTAAACAAACTGCAGAACAAGCCGCCGTAGCATTTCTATCCATGTCGCGAGATTATGAAGAGTATGGAGAAAAACACTTGGAAATCCCAGCATGTCATAAAGAACCACCTGCCTTTAAAGTAGAAAAATTAGAAGAATATGTAAAATCATATAGTCAAAAACCTCCCAACAAATATTGTAAATTTTCCCATAGCTTAACTAAGTGGCAACTAAAAGCCAAAGATAAAGATTTACCCAAACAAATTTATACATTAATCAATACACCCCCATGTAAGTTGAAATTGGAATACAAACCCAGTTTTGGCTGTGAGTTAATGACCAAATATGAATTATTACATGAATGGTTTAGAATGAAACTGCAGAAGCAAACGATTAGCACTTGTTACCGCTTAGACGTAAACAATTTCCAAACCCTGCTGGAGGAATCGCAAAATCTAACAAAACTAGAACTACAGCTATCCAAAACATACCATATAAACCTACCACAACTCTTGAGTAATCTTTATGAATTCCTCAGTCTTCTAACATCAATGCCCACTGGTCATTATATGTTACGATATAATCCCAATTTCAAGGACAAGTTGATGTTGTGTAAGCCATCTCAGGAAATCGCCCAGAATACAATACATCTTCATGATTTGCTAAAAACTGAGCCGTGCGAATTGTTATTTATGTCCCAGCAAAGTTATCTGCCCATTACCGATGATTTGTGCAGTTTAATGCATATGGAACACATGATACTACCATGTACCTTTAAACCATCAACAAAGCAGCGGAATTTGCCTGCCGATCCCAAGAAGGTACAAAAACCATTTGTACCCATTAATGACAAAGATTGGATTTTGGCGCGATGTGAAGCAGCAAAAAAGAAGATAGCCGAAGAGGAACGGCGGAAGCTGGCTTTATATAACTCTAGAAAGAAGAAGGCACAAAGATCACGTAAGAAACTTCAGAAGCAGAAGCAGAGGCAATGTGGCAGTGAGCAGGAAGAATTGCAACGAGAAATAGAATTAGATGAACAGATATTGGGTAATTAAATTGTAATTGTTGAATGTAAATATATGTACATATGTTTGTATATTAAAGAAATAATAAAATTAAGCTGAATGTATTAAGATTGAATTTACATAGAGACTAAAACATAAATTATTAATTGTTTTGTTTCATTAGTGCAGTCATCAGTTATTTATAAATTATTAGTTATTTGAGGATATGGATTATACCTGAAGCATTTAATATACTAAATAACCAAAATCCGGGGGGGATAAGACATAATTTTTCGAATAAATATTGTATAACAGAGTAGTATTCAATTTAACTCATGCTATTAAGTGCACATAGTACGATTATTTATCCCAGAATGTAATTAATTCCATAAGATATTGTTTTTTATATTCTTTGTATTTCCCGCCCCCTAAATTATAAGCCTAATGTTAGTTATATGTAGGTAGCTCCGATTAAGTACCCTCCTTTTCTTATATGTTTCTTTCAAGTTTATTTTATAATATTTCTTAAAGTTTTTAATACAGCAGAATAGTCCTTAATTCTTGCTTTTAAGTGCATATAGTACTTTTAATTATACAAAATGATTATTTATTTATACTGAGTGTTTATATATTTATTTGTTTATGTTCTATGTAATTCTTTTAAACACAAGTCTAATGTCAGTTATACACAGGTAGTTCCGTTTGAGTAGCCTCACATTCATTTTTATTTAAAGTTTATTTTAAGTTTTTAAATGTTTATCCATTATTATTATTTCTTGTTTCTGTAGTATTTATAACCATATATGGCCTATGGCTCGGTTAAATATTGAATAAAAATAAATAAAAATAAATAAATATAAGCGCCAAATACAAATGGCTAGATTTAGATTCGTGAAATTTGATCTGATGTTAGCCCTTGGGATATAGACTAGGGATAACAATCGACTTTTTTTAGTTAAACCGCCTGACCCACGATGTCGAACGTTAACGTTCGAATGACTTCTATGCGAAAAACAGCGACAGCAGGAGAAGCAAAAAACTAAATAAAATAAAAAATGTCGTTAGAAAAAGGGGGTTTTCATGATAATACCTAAACTTGTTTGTGAAAAATGCGTGGAATAGGAATTTTTACTATGAAAAAAGAAATAATTTGTTGTTAGTTACTTTTGAATTTCGTTAATATATTCGATACAAAATCATCTTGACTGATGAGGCCCATTTCAACCTCGGTGGCTACGTCAACAAGCAAAATTGTCGCATCTGGGGCTCGGAAAACCCAAGAGTTATTGTTGAGAAGCCTCTCCATCCTCAACGTATGACTGTTTGGTGCGGTTTATGGTCCGGCGGGGTCATTGGACCTTACTTTTTTCGAAAATGAGGTTGGATCAACAGTTACGGTGAATGGATTGCGCTATCGAGAGATGATTAATGATTTGTTATGGTCGGAGTTGGATGGAATTGATCTGGACAACGTTTAGATTCAACAAGACGGCGCTACGTGCCACACAAGCAACGAAACCATTGCTCTGTTACGGGAAAAGTTTCCGGTCCGTGTTATCTCTCGAAGAGGTGACCACAATTGGCCACCGAGACCTTGCGATTTCTTCCTTTGGGGCCAAGTGAAAGATAAGGTCTAGGCCAACAGCCCAGCGTCGATTCAAGACCTCAAAGATAGAATTGGTGAGTCTATCGAGGACATAGGGCAGCCACTTTGCGATTTGGTTATGGAATATTTCATGAAAAGGATATGGTCCTGTAAGCGTGGTCGTGTTGGCCTTTTGGCTGATGTTGTTTTTCATTATTAACGGCATACCTTCCTCTTTATTATGAAATAAACATCCGATCATTTATCTAAAAAAAAAGCATTTTTCTTTGAATACCAAAATAACACCTCTTGTTGGAAAACCCTTTAGCTCCCCTGTAGATGCCGCTTGCGCTTATTATTCTTTATTTTCTTAATCGCTTTACGTATTTCGAAGATATTATTACCAATGAAAAGCTCTGCTACTCCTCTTCCGATGTTGCGGAATGAAATATTTATCTCCTTTTGGTGGAAGAAGGTGAAAATATCCTTAATCCTTGAATATCCTGAAAAAGTATCAATTTATATCCTTGATTTTTTTGGTACTAAAGGTTCAAAACTATTATGAACTGACTATGAAAAACTCAAAATGGAACCTTAATGGACCGAAACGATATAGCGATTTTAGTGAGTCAATATTATTGGACTAGTGTAACTTCTAAACGGTTTGACCGATTGTGGTTATTTTTACACATTATATTTATATTATTAATGTGAGTATGCGCAACTGTATCTGGATCCGATAGGTGGGCTGTCATTTATGGACCAAAACGGCTGATATTCGTGGACTGACATATTTTTAGTTAGGCCATAGATGCCACAATTTCTTACCAAGAAAGAAACTTTGCAGTTTTTCTTTAATTTTCGCTACAAAAACAACCATATCCGCTCATGATTTACTTATTTTCTACTTCAATGATATTTCCGGTTACAATGTGGAACAAAATTAAACTGTTCTAAAAATAACAAGGTTCGGACAACGGATTCTGATAGAGGGGGTAAAATATACGTGTATCGGCGATTTGAAAGTTTACGTATGATGGACATTTTAAAGGGGCATGAAAATTTCCCCCTTTTGCACATTCTTATGATGAATCGGCATAGGAAACCGTGTGATCCTTACATTTTAGGTTTAGGATGTCTTCAAGAACATTACTTGCAATCAGCGTTCGTTATGCGAACGGTTCGTTGAGAAACACAAATGTTATATATTTTTTTAGTGCTTGTGTTCACGAACGCATCCAATACGATAACTTACGGTTCTTCGAACACGACGAACGCTACTACAACGATAACGTATGGTTCTTCGAACACTATCACTACGTCGTAGTGTCGCAAATAGGAAGCAATCTTAACCTAACTACAAATTGCAAATATTTAAATTTCAGCATGATCGGTTAAAAAATGCTTCCTCTAGAGTGTAAATATGTCTTATTGGAAGTGATTTTAAATGAAAATATTTGCCATACAATTCTGTTATAAGTCTCTGAAGAAACGTAAACTCTAAACTGAACATAAATACAAGAAATAAGTCAAAACTAAGATCCATTTTTAGGCTTATTTTGTACTTTTTCGAATTGCAGATAAACCTAAATGTGGATTTTAAGTTTTGAAATACATCTGGCATTTGAATTGAACTTTGAGTTTTGGTGAATTCAGAGACTTATAGTAGAATTGTATGGCAAATATTTTTATAAAACGTTTTAACTCGCTAAACACCTGTTATAAGGCAGATTTTTACCTTTTTCGCAAAAGGGACAAAAAAAAACCCCTACATTTAGGAGCTAAGAAGTCAAAATGTTCAACAAAAATGTTCCCCGTAGTGTAAGTAATGTTGCTGATGACCTAAACCTAAAATGAAAAAGGGGGAAATATTGATCCTCCTCTAAAACGACCTCCATACGTAAACTTTTAAATCGCCAATTTTTTTACCCCCTCTGTTTGAGCCTATAAGCTTTTTTATAGGCTTAGCTTCAACAAAATGAAACAAACGAATTTAAATTTGAAATAACGAAATATTTCCCAAAAATGTACTTCTTTATTCGAAGGTTTGTTACTAAGTAAGTTTGAGATTATTGCACAATTTGCAATAAACCTCGCATATTTTCTATGTTATATTATGTATAATTTCTAATATAATGTGCAGCATTACTCATATAAGTTCCTTATAGGAATTTCAGGAATAACTACATATATACATACATACATATGTATTGTTCATATGACGGGCAGCATGACTCATCGCTCAGACATTCACGCATAATTGCAGGAATTCCCTGATGTGCGAAAGGGCAGACAGCATTCAGACAGCAGTCAAAAAAATGCAGTGAACAAAAAACAACCACAGCAGAACGACTGCGCAGCATACGCATCGTTGAAATGTGCTGTTGTTTCTATATTGATGGTAAATATGTATGTGTGAATGTGCGTGTACGCATGGCTAGACGAGTGAGAGCGCAGCAGAATGTGTCTAACGTTGATGTGCGTTAGACAAGTAAACGTATATACATAAGCTGAGGTTTTGCTTGGATTAAGAAGAAGCAAACTGTTGAACCCAACAGGGATGGATCAAAAGGGCGCGGTTAACATCCTCCCCCCGTTGAAGAGCTTGGGTCTTCAACAACTTCATTGACAGGCAACACAGCTATTTTTGAAACTGCCCTTTTAAATGTTCCACTACATGTCCGAACGTTAACTACACGTACAACGCCATCATCACCACAAATGACGTCAGTCACACGTCCCATTTGCCATTTAAGTGGTGGAACATTGTCTTCCTTCAGAATGACCATAGTGCCAGGTTTAATATTATCGCTCTGCTCACGCCATTTCGAGCGCTCTTGTAACAGCGAAAGGTAAGAACTGCTCCATTTGCGCCAAAATATTTGTTGCATCTCACAGACTCTTTGCCAGCTGTTAAGATGACCAAAGTTAACATATGCCATGTCGGGTTCCATGAGAGATACGAGTGGACCACCTACTAAAAAATGGCCAGGCGTCAGAACTTCTAAATCTTCTGGGTCCTCGGATATTGGGCACAAAGGGCGAGAATTTAGGATTGCAGCTATTTGACAAACCAATGTTCGCAATTCTTCAAACGTCAAAGTATTCAAGCCAGTTGTTCTGTAGAAATGATACTTTGCTGACTTCACAGCTGCCTCCCACAAACCGCCGAAGTGGGGTGACCTCGGTGGAATAAACTTCCACTCAATACCATCAGCGAGGCATTGTTGATGGACAGCATTTTGATGAGATTGGCTTAAAAATAACTGCTTCAAATCAGCCAATTCATTCTTAGCACCAACGAAATTTGTTGCATTGTCCGACCAGATTATTTGCGGCTTGCCTCTGGTTGCCACGAAACGACGTAGGGCACACAAAAATGACGGCGTTGACAAATCGTTGACAACCTCAAGATGAGTGGCCTTCGTCGAGAAACATATAAAGATGCACATATAGCATTTTGTTGGGGGCCGACTCTTCACTTCTGATTTGTAATAAAATGGGCCACAAAAATCAACTCCAGTGGTGTGAAAAGCCCGATTTGGCTTGACGCGATCTGCAGGAAGAGATCCCATAACATGCCGACACAATTTAGGCTTCGTTTTGAAGCACGACAAACATTTTGCTATGATGGAAGATATACTCTTTCGCCCTCCAACAGGCCAATACTGCTGCCGAATAGAAGCCAGCAAACACTGCGAACCGGCATGCAGCAGCTTTTGATGAAAATGCATCACCATAGATGCAGTAAATGGATGATGTTTGGGAAGTATGATGGGGTGTTGGGCATCAAAACTTAGGCATGAGTTTTGAAGACGGCCTCCCACTCTAATCAGGCCGACATCGTCCAGTATTGGCGCAAGCGAATACAGCTTGCTTGACGGCGAAACACTCTTCTTTGACTTCAAATCCCTGTGTTCGGCAGAAAAATGAACCAGCTGGATGTTCTTGATTAAGAGGTTAGTTCCATTTCTAATGTCCTGAGGGGATAAGCTCATTGATTGACCTCTCGATTTGGAAGAAAGAAACCTTGAGACATAGGCAAATATTCGTTGCATTTTGCAAAATGAATTACGATACTTACACAGTATCGACAAGTCTGTCATGGAAGTCATCACGAGTACATGTTTTCGGCGCTCTGGCAACTCAGTTATGAATTCCACATCTTCTGGCCAAGTTGAAGGTCCGTTGGACAAGAAATCTGGCCCAAAATTCCATAACTGAGAATGTAGGAGTTCCTCTGGTGTTGCGCCTCTCGACAGTATGTCAGCCGGGTTCAATTTTGTAGGGACATAGTGCCAAGTCATTTTCTTCGGATATGACTGTATTCGAGATACCCTATTTGACACAAACGGATTAAAATTAGATGGTTGTTCGCGCAGCCAAGAAAGCACCACCGTAGAGTCAGACCAGCAATGAACATTACATTCGATTGGCAGACTATTCACAAAGGAATCTATTAATTCAGATAGAAGATTCGCAGCTGAAAGCTCGAGTTTGGGCACCGTAAGTGTTTTCAGCGGAGCTACTCTGGATTTGGAACATAACAATGATGTTTTAATGATATTATTATCTTCGCAGCGCACATATATACAGGCACCATAAGCAGCTAAACTGGCATCACAAAATCCATGTAGCTCTATCCTCGACTTTGCCAATGAAATGTATCGGGGAAACGTAAAGTGACGGATGGAATTGAAATGCGACACATATTCAATCCAGGCTGAATGCAATGACTGGGGCAAGCTTTCATCCCACTGTAGATTCAGCTTCCAAAGATGCTGCATAAAGATTTTTGCCTTGGTAATAACTGGACCTATCAAGCCTAAAGGATCATAAAGACGAGCGATCGATGACAGTATGGAGCGCTTCGTAACCACTTTCCAGTCATCAATGGCAGCAATATCAAAAATGAAAATGTCATCCTTTGGATCCCACACGAGTCCAAGCGTTTTGGTGACATCGGTTCCATCATGAAACTTCAACAAGGTTTCGCACTGATCCGATGACACGCCTTCCAATACTTTTGGGACATTCGAACACCATTTGCGAATTACAAATTCACCTCTCTGCAGCAGCGCTGCAACTTGCTGCCTAATCGCCACGACTTCTTCCGTTGAGTTGCCTCCAGAGATTAAGTCGTCCACATAAAAATCTCGCTTTAATACTTGGGCACCCAATGGAAAATCTCCTTCGTCCTCGGCTAGTTGGTGCATGGCACGAATTGCCAAAAAAGCAGCAGGCTTTGTACCGTACGTCACGGTGTCCAACTTATAGATTTTCAGCTCTTCAGTTTCATTCTCTCTCCAGAGAATACATTGTAAATAATTGTCAGGACTAGACACTCTTACACACCTGTACATTTTACAGATGTCTCCGCTCAATGCCACCTCGAAAAAACGATACCTCAGTAATGTGATGAAGAGCTTCGGTTGTATAGACGGACCAGCGCACAAAATGTCATTGAGGGATAGACCACTGGTAGTTCTAGCGGAGCCATCAAAAACTACGCGAAGCTTTGTCGACGTACTGTCCAACTTGTGCACGCAATGATGAGGCAAAAAATATTTGTTTGCTGATACCTGTGGCGAAACAAGTGACATATGGTTTAATGCGATATACTCACTCATAAAGGCAACGTATTGAGCCTTTATTTCAGGATGTCGTCGAAATTTCTTCTCCAGATTATTGAATCGGTGCAAGGCTTGTTCATATGAGCCCCCTAGTGATTCTACACCTCTGCCCTCAGCAGTTGGCAATCGAACAGAATATGCCCCAGACGCTAGACGGGTAGTGTTCAGTTGAAAATGAGTCTCGCAATACAAATCTTCATCGCCAAATTGCGGGGATTGAAAGTTGTTTTCAACCTCCCAAAAGGACTTCAATATAGCTGACAATTTATCTTCTTCATTCTTCACATCGGAACAGGATATGGCCAATGAACATGACCTGGTAGAACAGGTACCTCCGCCAGCAATTACCCAACCGAACACTGTTTTTTGCAGTATGGGCAAATTCTCCGCCAATTTGATTTGGCCCACAGACATCAATTTGAAAAACAGCTCAGCCCCAATTAAGAGCTCGATATTTCCGCCTTTGTTGAACGTGGGATCAGCTAGCTGCACATTTTTAGGGATGTTCCAACCGGAAGTGCTGACATTTACACCAGGTTGATAGTCTGTGATAGTTGGTACTACCAAGGCCGAAAGTGACGTAACAAAATCAGCACATCTAGACTTCACTACCACATCAACGGACTTCTCAACGGCCAAGCTTTCCTCACCAACACCGGATATTGTTGCACAAACAGGATTGCAACGCAAAGATAGTCGTCTCACAAATCGACTTGACATCAAGTTCAGCTGAGAAGCGGAGTCCAAAATTGCCCGACAAGGAAGAAAATTACCAGATTTACTTTTGACCAAAACGATGGCTGTTGCCAACAGCACACTAACGTTGTGGGGCTTCGTTGCAGGCGTAGTAGACGAAACGAGCACGGCTTGTGATGTGGACAGACTCGGGGGGTCTGACGGAGACGCTGGAGGCTGCACAGTCTGGGCGGCTTCAATGTGCAACATCGTATGGTGTTTCAGCGAACAGTGTCTACAACCTCCGGAAGAGCACCTGTTCACAAAATGACCCTTTCGTAAGCAATTGAGGCACAACTTCAATTTCTTCGCCTCCTTGTAACGAATGGTTGGGGCAAGATTGCGAAACATGTTGCAGCTAGTTATGAGATGATCAGCGGCGTCACAAAAGGTGCACACAGGGGACGGACTCGATGTTGTAACATGAACGTGGCGATTCTTCGGATTTGCCTTCCTCAACATTTGTTGGTTAGAAACCATAGGCAGCACGGAATTCTCCAGATTCTCTAGCATGCGACATCTACGCTCCAAAAATTTGGCTAGAGAATCCCAGGTGGGCAGCTCGTTAATCTGAAGGCTCTCTTCCCACTTCATTTGCGAGGACTTGTCCATTTTGGTAGTGGCCAAATATATGAGCAACCCATCAGCAATTTGCTCTTTATTTGAAATCGTCAGCATGGCTCGTAAGTGCGCGTTAAATTTGTCGCTTAGATGCCGCAACCCCACAGCCGACTCACCGCTCACAGCCTTCACTGAAAACATCTCCATCACGTGAGTCTGGAAATTTAAAAGTTTGTTATCAAATCTATTCTTCAATAACGTTACCGCTTCTTTATAGTTTGCGTTATTCAACTCCAACGACGCGATTGTGTCCAGTGCTGACCCAGTCAGACTGGAACGAAGGTGGTGAAATTTCTCCAAATCGCTCAGATCGCTGCTGTCATCAACCACCGTTGTAAAAAGCGCATAAAAATTGGGCCAATCGGCATAAGCACCACCAAACTTCGGCAATTGTATTTCAGGCAACCTCGTCTTGGCTAGGGACGACGAAGCCTCACAGAATGGCGCCCCATCCACCGAGAATTGCCGCACCGTCGATGAACGAGGCATTACGTCACACTTTCTTGTTTCGTTTAAGCGCCGAGTTAACTTCGCCTTTACATCAAAGTACAAGGACACGAAGTTCATGCGCTCGCTGCTATCCAACTCGGTCGTGACCATCTGCTCCAACGTCGACTGTGCCTCTTCAAAACTGGCACTAATTTTCTCCACGAAATCTAGCCGGACGGACACCTCTGCATCGTCATATTCCTCCAATTTCTTCGTCGAGAGGGACTGCTTCAGCGCCTCTAGTTGCTTCACCATTGCAGCAACCTTTGTCATGTATGGAAGCAGATTATTTGTGCGATCTGCTCCATCACTGTTGCCTTGATCACCTGGCATTATGAAAACTTTCACTTTTTTTTATAAAAAATCGTTTTTAACTTGACACGAACTAATATTATCCAACTTGATAATATATGTATTTGGTTCCGAATTATATTATCCGAATTGATAATAATAATACTGTGATATCGAATTATATCACGTCGGGGTCACCAATGTTTGAGCCTATAAGCTTTTTTATAGGCTTAGCTTCAACAAAATGAAACAAACGAATTTAAATTTGAAATAACGAAATATTTCCCAAAAATGTACTTCTTTATTCGAAGGTTTGTTACTAAGTAAGTTTGAGATTATTGCACAATTTGCAATAAACCTCGCATATTTTCTATGTTATATTATGTATAATTTCTAATATAATGTGCAGCATTACTCATATAAGTTCCTTATAGGAATTTCAGGAATAACTACATATATACATACATACATATGTATTGTTCATATGACGGGCAGCATGACTCATCGCTCAGACATTCACGCATAATTGCAGGAATTCCCTGATGTGCGAAAGGGCAGACAGCATTCAGACAGCAGTCAAAAAAATGCAGTGAACAAAAAACAACCACAGCAGAACGACTGCGCAGCATACGCATCGTTGAAATGTGCTGTTGTTTCTATATTGATGGTAAATATGTATGTGTGAATGTGCGTGTACGCATGGCTAGACGAGTGAGAGCGCAGCAGAATGTGTCTAACGTTGATGTGCGTTAGACAAGTAAACGTATATACATAAGCTGAGGTTTTGCTTGGATTAAGAAGAAGCAAACTGTTGAACCCAACAGGGATGGATCAAAAGGGCGCGGTTAACATCCTCCCCCCGTTGAAGAGCTTGGGTCTTCAACAACTTCATTGACAGGCAACACAGCTATTTTTGAAACTGCCCTTTTAAATGTTCCACTACATGTCCGAACGTTAACTACACGTACAACGCCATCATCACCACAAATGACGTCAGTCACACGTCCCATTTGCCATTTAAGTGGTGGAACATTGTCTTCCTTCAGAATGACCATAGTGCCAGGTTTAATATTATCGCTCTGCTCACGCCATTTCGAGCGCTCTTGTAACAGCGAAAGGTAAGAACTGCTCCATTTGCGCCAAAATATTTGTTGCATCTCACAGACTCTTTGCCAGCTGTTAAGATGACCAAAGTTAACATATGCCATGTCGGGTTCCATGAGAGATACGAGTGGACCACCTACTAAAAAATGGCCAGGCGTCAGAACTTCTAAATCTTCTGGGTCCTCGGATATTGGGCACAAAGGGCGAGAATTTAGGATTGCAGCTATTTGACAAACCAATGTTCGCAATTCTTCAAACGTCAAAGTATTCAAGCCAGTTGTTCTGTAGAAATGATACTTTGCTGACTTCACAGCTGCCTCCCACAAACCGCCGAAGTGGGGTGACCTCGGTGGAATAAACTTCCACTCAATACCATCAGCGAGGCATTGTTGATGGACAGCATTTTGATGAGATTGGCTTAAAAATAACTGCTTCAAATCAGCCAATTCATTCTTAGCACCAACGAAATTTGTTGCATTGTCCGACCAGATTATTTGCGGCTTGCCTCTGGTTGCCACGAAACGACGTAGGGCACACAAAAATGACGGCGTTGACAAATCGTTGACAACCTCAAGATGAGTGGCCTTCGTCGAGAAACATATAAAGATGCACATATAGCATTTTGTTGGGGGCCGACTCTTCACTTCTGATTTGTAATAAAATGGGCCACAAAAATCAACTCCAGTGGTGTGAAAAGCCCGATTTGGCTTGACGCGATCTGCAGGAAGAGATCCCATAATATGCCGACACAATTTAGGCTTCGTTTTGAAGCACGACAAACATTTTGCTATGATGGAAGATATACTCTTTCGCCCTCCAACAGGCCAATACTGCTGCCGAATAGAAGCCAGCAAACACTGCGAACCGGCATGCAGCAGCTTTTGATGAAAATGCATCACCATAGATGCAGTAAATGGATGATGTTTGGGAAGTATGATGGGGTGTTGGGCATCAAAACTTAGGCATGAGTTTTGAAGACGGCCTCCCACTCTAATCAGGCCGACATCGTCCAGTATTGGCGCAAGCGAATACAGCTTGCTTGACGGCGAAACACTCTTCTTTGACTTCAAATCCCTGTGTTCGGCAGAAAAATGAACCAGCTGGATGTTCTTGATTAAGAGGTTACTTCCATTTCTAATGTCCTGAGGGGATAAGCTCATTGATTGACCTCTCGATTTGGAAGAAAGAAACCTTGAGACATAGGCAAATATTCGTTGCATTTTGCAAAATGAATTACGATACTTACACAGTATCGACAAGTCTGTCATGGAAGTCATCACGAGTACATGTTTTCGGCGCTCTGGCAACTCAGTTATGAATTCCACATCTTCTGGCCAAGTTGAAGGTCCGTTGGACAAGAAATCTGGCCCAAAATTCCATAACTGAGAATGTAGGAGTTCCTCTGGTGTTGCGCCTCTCGACAGTATGTCAGCCGGGTTCAATTTTGTAGGGACATAGTGCCAAGTCATTTTCTTCGGATATGACTGTATTCGAGATACCCTATTTGACACAAACGGATTAAAATTAGATGGTTGTTCGCGCAGCCAAGAAAGCACCACCGTAGAGTCAGACCAGCAATGAACATTACATTCGATTGGCAGACTATTCACAAAGGAATCTATTAATTCAGATAGAAGATTCGCAGCTGAAAGCTCGAGTTTGGGCACCGTAAGTGTTTTCAGCGGAGCTACTCTGGATTTGGAACATAACAATGATGTTTTAATGATATTATTATCTTCGCAGCGCACATATATACAGGCACCATAAGCAGCTAAACTGGCATCACAAAATCCATGTAGCTCTATCCTCGACTTTGCCAATGAAATGTATCGGGGAAACGTAAAGTGACGGATGGAATTGAAATGCGACACATATTCAATCCAGGCTGAATGCAATGACTGGGGCAAGCTTTCATCCCACTGTAGATTCAGCTTCCAAAGATGCTGCATAAAGATTTTTGCCTTGGTAATAACTGGACCTATCAAGCCTAAAGGATCATAAAGACGAGCGATCGATGACAGTATGGAGCGCTTCGTAACCACTTTCCAGTCATCAATGGCAGCAATATCAAAAATGAAAATGTCATCCTTTGGATCCCACACGAGTCCAAGCGTTTTGGTGACATCGGTTCCATCATGAAACTTCAACAAGGTTTCGCACTGATCCGATGACACGCCTTCCAATACTTGTGGGACATTCGAACACCATTTGCGAATTACAAATTCACCTCTCTGCAGCAGCGCTGCAACTTGCTGCCTAATCGCCACGACTTCTTCCGTTGAGTTGCCTCCAGAGATTAAGTCGTCCACATAAAAATCTCGCTTTAATACTTGGGCACCCAATGGAAAATCTCCTTCGTCCTCGGCTAGTTGGTGCATGGCACGAATTGCCAAAAAAGCAGCAGGCTTTGTACCGTACGTCACGGTGTCCAACTTATAGATTTTCAACTCTTCAGTTTCATTCTCTCTCCAGAGAATACATTGTAAATAATTGTCAGGACTAGACACTCTTACACACCTGTACATTTTACAGATGTCTCCGCTCAATGCCACCTCGAAAAAACGATACCTCAGTAATGTGATGAAGAGCTTCGGTTGTATAGACGGACCAGCGCACAAAATGTCATTGAGGGATAGACCACTGGTAGTTCTAGCGGAGCCATCAAAAACTACGCGAAGCTTTGTCGACGTACTGTCCAACTTGTGCACGCAATGATGAGGCAAAAAATATTTGTTTGCTGATACCTGTGGCGAAACAAGTGACATATGGTTTAATGCGATATACTCACTCATAAAGGCAACGTATTGAGCCTTTATTTCAGGATGTCGTCGAAATTTCTTCTCCAGATTATTGAATCGATGCAAGGCTTGTTCATATGAGCCCCCTAGTGATTCTACACCTCTGCCCTCAGCAGTTGGCAATCGAACAGAATATGCCCCAGACGCTAGGCGGGTAGTGTTCAGTTGAAAATGAGTCTCGCAATACAAATCTTCATCACCAAATTGCGGGGATTGAAAGTTGTTTTCAACCTCCCAAAAGGACTTCAATATAGCTGACAATTTATCTTCTTCATTCTTCACATCGGAACAGGATATGGCCAATGAACATGACCTGGTAGAACAGGTACCTCCGCCAGCAATTACCCAACCGAACACTGTTTTTTGCAGTATGGGCAAATTCTCCGCCAATTTGATTTGGCCCACAGACATCAATTTGAAAAACAGCTCAGCCCCAATTAAGAGCTCGATATTTCCGCCTTTGTTGAACGTGGGATCAGCTAGCTGCACATTTTTAGGGATGTTCCAACCGGAAGTGCTGACATTTACACCAGGTTGATAGTCTGTGATAGTTGGTACTACCAAGGCCGAAAGTGACGTAACAAAATCAGCACATCTAGACTTCACTACCACATCAACGGACTTCTCAACGGCCAAGCTTTCCTCACCAACACCGGATATTGTTGCACAAACAGGATTGCAACGCAAAGATAGTCGTCTCACAAATCGACTTGACATCAAGTTCAGCTGAGAAGCGGAGTCCAAAATTGCCCGACAAGGAAGAAAATTACCAGATTTACTTTTGACCAAAACGATGGCTGTTGCCAACAGCACACTAACGTTGTGGGGCTTCGTTGCAGGCGTAGTAGACGAAACGAGCACGGCTTGTGATGTGGACAGACTCGGGGGGTCTGACGGAGACGCTGGAGGCTGCACAGTCTGGGCGGCTTCAATGTGCAACATCGTATGGTGTTTCAGCGAACAGTGTCTACAACCTCCGGAAGAGCACCTGTTCACAAAATGACCCTTTCGTAAGCAATTGAGGCACAACTTCAATTTCTTCGCCTCCTTGTAACGAATGGTTGGGGCAAGATTGCGAAACATGTTGCAGCTAGTTATGAGATGATCAGCGGCGTCACAAAAGGTGCACACAGGGGACGGACTCGATGTTGTAACATGAACGTGGCGATTCTTCGGATTTGCCTTCCTCAACATTTGTTGGTTAGAAACCATAGGCAGCACGGAATTCTCCAGATTCTCTAGCATGCGACATCTACGCTCCAAAAATTTGGCTAGAGAATCCCAGGTGGGCAGCTCGTTAATCTGAAGGCTCTCTTCCCACTTCATTTGCGAGGACTTGTCCATTTTGGTAGTGGCCAAATATATGAGCAACCCATCAGCAATTTGCTCTTTATTTGAAATCGTCAGCATGGCTCGTAAGTGCGCGTTAAATTTGTCGCTTAGATGCCGCAACCCCACAGCCGACTCACCGCTCACAGCCTTCACTGAAAACATCTCCATCACGTGAGTCTGGAAATTTAAAAGTTTGTTATCAAATCTATTCTTCAATAACGTTACCGCTTCTTTATAGTTTGCGTTATTCAACTCCAACGACGCGATTGTGTCCAGTGCTGACCCAGTCAGACTGGAACGAAGGTGGTGAAATTTCTCCAAATCGCTCAGATCGCTGCTGTCATCAACCACCGTTGTAAAAAGCGCATAAAAATTGGGCCAATCGGCATAAGCACCACCAAACTTCGGCAATTGTATTTCAGGCAACCTCGTCTTGGCTAGGGACGACGAAGCCTCACAGAATGGCGCCCCATCCACCGAGAATTGCCGCACCGTCGATGAACGAGGCATTACGTCACACTTTCTTGTTTCGTTTAAGCGCCGAGTTAACTTCGCCTTTACATCAAAGTACAAGGACACGAAGTTCATGCGCTCGCTGCTATCCAACTCGGTCGTGACCATCTGCTCCAACGTCGACTGTGCCTCTTCAAAACTGGCACTAATTTTCTCCACGAAATCTAGCCGGACGGACACCTCTGCATCGTCATATTCCTCCAATTTCTTCGTCGAGAGGGACTGCTTCAGCGCCTCTAGTTGCTTCACCATTGCAGCAACCTTTGTCATGTATGGAAGCAGATTATTTGTGCGATCTGCTCCATCACTGTTGCCTTGATCACCTGGCATTATGAAAACTTTCACTTTTTTTTATAAAAAATCGTTTTTAACTTGACACGAACTAATATTATCCAACTTGATAATATATGTATTTGGTTCCGAATTATATTATCCGAATTGATAATAATAATACTGTGATATCGAATTATATCACGTCGGGGTCACCAATGTTTGAGCCTATAAGCTTTTTTATAGGCTTAGCTTCAACAAAATGAAACAAACGAATTTAAATTTGAAATAACGAAATATTTCCCAAAAATGTACTTCTTTATTCGAAGGTTTGTTACTAAGTAAGTTTGAGCTTATTGCACAATTTGCAATAAACCTCGCATATTTTCTATGTTATATTATGTATAATTTCTAATATAATGTGCAGCATTACTCATATAAGTTCCTTATAGGAATTTCAGGAATAACTACATATATACATACATACATATGTATTGTTCATATGACGGGCAGCATGACTCATCGCTCAGACATTCACGCATAATTGCAGGAATTCCCTGATGTGCGAAAGGGCAGACAGCATTCAGACAGCAGTCAAAAAAATGCAGTGAACAAAAAACAACCACAGCAGAACGACTGCGCAGCATACGCATCGTTGAAATGTGCTGTTGTTTCTATATTGATGGTAAATATGTATGTGTGAATGTGCGTGTACGCATGGCTAGACGAGTGAGAGCGCAGCAGAATGTGTCTAACGTTGATGTGCGTTAGACAAGTAAACGTATATACATAAGCTGAGGTTTTGCTTGGATTAAGAAGAAGCAAACTGTTGAACCCAACAGGGATGGATCAAAAGGGCGCGGTTAACATCCTCCCCCCGTTGAAGAGCTTGGGTCTTCAACAACTTCATTGACAGGCAACACAGCTATTTTTGAAACTGCCCTTTTAAATGTTCCACTACATGTCCGAACGTTAACTACACGTACAACGCCATCATCACCACAAATGACGTCAGTCACACGTCCCATTTGCCATTTAAGTGGTGGAACATTGTCTTCCTTCAGAATGACCATAGTGCCAGGTTTAATATTATCGCTCTGCTCACGCCATTTCGAGCGCTCTTGTAACAGCGAAAGGTAAGAACTGCTCCATTTGCGCCAAAATATTTGTTGCATCTCACAGACTCTTTGCCAGCTGTTAAGATGACCAAAGTTAACATATGCCATGTCGGGTTCCATGAGAGATACGAGTGGACCACCTACTAAAAAATGGCCAGGCGTCAGAACTTCTAAATCTTCTGGGTCCTCGGATATTGGGCACAAAGGGCGAGAATTTAGGATTGCAGCTATTTGACAAACCAATGTTCGCAATTCTTCAAACGTCAAAGTATTCAAGCCAGTTGTTCTGTAGAAATGATACTTTGCTGACTTCACAGCTGCCTCCCACAAACCGCCGAAGTGGGGTGACCTCGGTGGAATAAACTTCCACTCAATACCATCAGCGAGGCATTGTTGATGGACAGCATTTTGATGAGATTGGCTTAAAAATAACTGCTTCAAATCAGCCAATTCATTCTTAGCACCAACGAAATTTGTTGCATTGTCCGACCAGATTATTTGCGGCTTGCCTCTGGTTGCCACGAAACGACGTAGGGCACACAAAAATGACGGCGTTGACAAATCGTTGACAACCTCAAGATGAGTGGCCTTCGTCGAGAAACATATAAAGATGCACATATAGCATTTTGTTGGGGGCCGACTCTTCACTTCTGATTTGTAATAAAATGGGCCACAAAAATCAACTCCAGTGGTGTGAAAAGCCCGATTTGGCTTGACGCGATCTGCAGGAAGAGATCCCATAACATGCCGACACAATTTAGGCTTCGTTTTGAAGCACGACAAACATTTTGCTATGATGGAAGATATACTCTTTCGCCCTCCAACAGGCCAATACTGCTGCCGAATAGAAGCCAGCAAACACTGCGAACCGGCATGCAGCAGCTTTTGATGAAAATGCATCACCATAGATGCAGTAAATGGATGATGTTTGGGAAGTATGATGGGGTGTTGGGCATCAAAACTTAGGCATGAGTTTTGAAGACGGCCTCCCACTCTAATCAGGCCGACATCGTCCAGTATTGGCGCAAGCGAATACAGCTTGCTTGACGGCGAAACACTCTTCTTTGACTTCAAATCCCTGTGTTCGGCAGAAAAATGAACCAGCTGGATGTTCTTGATTAAGAGGTTAGTTCCATTTCTAATGTCCTGAGGGGATAAGCTCATTGATTGACCTCTCGATTTGGAAGAAAGAAACCTTGAGACATAGGCAAATATTCGTTGCATTTTGCAAAATGAATTACGATACTTACACAGTATCGACAAGTCTGTCATGGAAGTCATCACGAGTACATGTTTTCGGCGCTCTGGCAACTCAGTTATGAATTCCACATCTTCTGGCCAAGTTGAAGGTCCGTTGGACAAGAAATCTGGCCCAAAATTCCATAACTGAGAATGTAGGAGTTCCTCTGGTGTTGCGCCTCTCGACAGTATGTCAGCCGGGTTCAATTTTGTAGGGACATAGTGCCAAGTCATTTTCTTCGGATATGACTGTATTCGAGATACCCTATTTGACACAAACGGATTAAAATTAGATGGTTGTTCGCGCAGCCAAGAAAGCACCACCGTAGAGTCAGACCAGCAATGAACATTACATTCGATTGGCAGACTATTCACAAAGGAATCTATTAATTCAGATAGAAGATTCGCAGCTGAAAGCTCGAGTTTGGGCACCGTAAGTGTTTTCAGCGGAGCTACTCTGGATTTGGAACATAACAATGATGTTTTAATGATATTATTATCTTCGCAGCGCACATATATACAGGCACCATAAGCAGCTAAACTGGCATCACAAAATCCATGTAGCTCTATCCTCGACTTTGCCAATGAAATGTATCGGGGAAACGTAAAGTGACGGATGGAATTGAAATGCGACACATATTCAATCCAGGCTGAATGCAATGACTGGGGCAAGCTTTCATCCCACTGTAGATTCAGCTTCCAAAGATGCTGCATAAAGATTTTTGCCTTGGTAATAACTGGACCTATCAAGCCTAAAGGATCATAAAGACGAGCGATCGATGACAGTATGGAGCGCTTCGTAACCACTTTCCAGTCATCAATGGCAGCAATATCAAAAATGAAAATGTCATCCTTTGGATCCCACACGAGTCCAAGCGTTTTGGTGACATCGGTTCCATCATGAAACTTCAACAAGGTTTCGCACTGATCCGATGACACGCCTTCCAATACTTTTGGGACATTCGAACACCATTTGCGAATTACAAATTCACCTCTCTGCAGCAGCGCTGCAACTTGCTGCCTAATCGCCACGACTTCTTCCGTTGAGTTGCCTCCAGAGATTAAGTCGTCCACATAAAAATCTCGCTTTAATACTTGGGCACCCAATGGAAAATCTCCTTCGTCCTCGGCTAGTTGGTGCATGGCACGAATTGCCAAAAAAGCAGCAGGCTTTGTACCGTACGTCACGGTGTCCAACTTATAGATTTTCAGCTCTTCAGTTTCATTCTCTCTCCAGAGAATACATTGTAAATAATTGTCAGGACTAGACACTCTTACACACCTGTACATTTTACAGATGTCTCCGCTCAATGCCACCTCGAAAAAACGATACCTCAGTAATGTGATGAAGAGCTTCGGTTGTATAGACGGACCAGCGCACAAAATGTCATTGAGGGATAGACCACTGGTAGTTCTAGCGGAGCCATCAAAAACTACGCGAAGCTTTGTCGACGTACTGTCCAACTTGTGCACGCAATGATGAGGCAAAAAATATTTGTTTGCTGATACCTGTGGCGAAACAAGTGACATATGGTTTAATGCGATATACTCACTCATAAAGGCAACGTATTGAGCCTTTATTTCAGGATGTCGTCGAAATTTCTTCTCCAGATTATTGAATCGGTGCAAGGCTTGTTCATATGAGCCCCCTAGTGATTCTACACCTCTGCCCTCAGCAGTTGGCAATCGAACAGAATATGCCCCAGACGCTAGACGGGTAGTGTTCAGTTGAAAATGAGTCTCGCAATACAAATCTTCATCGCCAAATTGCGGGGATTGAAAGTTGTTTTCAACCTCCCAAAAGGACTTCAATATAGCTGACAATTTATCTTCTTCATTCTTCACATCGGAACAGGATATGGCCAATGAACATGACCTGGTAGAACAGGTACCTCCGCCAGCAATTACCCAACCGAACACTGTTTTTTGCAGTATGGGCAAATTCTCCGCCAATTTGATTTGGCCCACAGACATCAATTTGAAAAACAGCTCAGCCCCAATTAAGAGCTCGATATTTCCGCCTTTGTTGAACGTGGGATCAGCTAGCTGCACATTTTTAGGGATGTTCCAACCGGAAGTGCTGACATTTACACCAGGTTGATAGTCTGTGATAGTTGGTACTACCAAGGCCGAAAGTGACGTAACAAAATCAGCACATCTAGACTTCACTACCACATCAACGGACTTCTCAACGGCCAAGCTTTCCTCACCAACACCGGATATTGTTGCACAAACAGGATTGCAACGCAAAGATAGTCGTCTCACAAATCGACTTGACATCAAGTTCAGCTGAGAAGCGGAGTCCAAAATTGCCCGACAAGGAAGAAAATTACCAGATTTACTTTTGACCAAAACGATGGCTGTTGCCAACAGCACACTAACGTTGTGGGGCTTCGTTGCAGGCGTAGTAGACGAAACGAGCACGGCTTGTGATGTGGACAGACTCGGGGGGTCTGACGGAGACGCTGGAGGCTGCACAGTCTGGGCGGCTTCAATGTGCAACATCGTATGGTGTTTCAGCGAACAGTGTCTACAACCTCCGGAAGAGCACCTGTTCACAAAATGACCCTTTCGTAAGCAATTGAGGCACAACTTCAATTTCTTCGCCTCCTTGTAACGAATGGTTGGGGCAAGATTGCGAAACATGTTGCAGCTAGTTATGAGATGATCAGCGGCGTCACAAAAGGTGCACACAGGGGACGGACTCGATGTTGTAACATGAACGTGGCGATTCTTCGGATTTGCCTTCCTCAACATTTGTTGGTTAGAAACCATAGGCAGCACGGAATTCTCCAGATTCTCTAGCATGCGACATCTACGCTCCAAAAATTTGGCTAGAGAATCCCAGGTGGGCAGCTCGTTAATCTGAAGGCTCTCTTCCCACTTCATTTGCGAGGACTTGTCCATTTTGGTAGTGGCCAAATATATGAGCAACCCATCAGCAATTTGCTCTTTATTTGAAATCGTCAGCATGGCTCGTAAGTGCGCGTTAAATTTGTCGCTTAGATGCCGCAACCCCACAGCCGACTCACCGCTCACAGCCTTCACTGAAAACATCTCCATCACGTGAGTCTGGAAATTTAAAAGTTTGTTATCAAATCTATTCTTCAATAACGTTACCGCTTCTTTATAGTTTGCGTTATTCAACTCCAACGACGCGATTGTGTCCAGTGCTGACCCAGTCAGACTGGAACGAAGGTGGTGAAATTTCTCCAAATCGCTCAGATCGCTGCTGTCATCAACCACCGTTGTAAAAAGCGCATAAAAATTGGGCCAATCGGCATAAGCACCACCAAACTTCGGCAATTGTATTTCAGGCAACCTCGTCTTGGCTAGGGACGACGAAGCCTCACAGAATGGCGCCCCATCCACCGAGAATTGCCGCACCGTCGATGAACGAGGCATTACGTCACACTTTCTTGTTTCGTTTAAGCGCCGAGTTAACTTCGCCTTTACATCAAAGTACAAGGACACGAAGTTCATGCGCTCGCTGCTATCCAACTCGGTCGTGACCATCTGCTCCAACGTCGACTGTGCCTCTTCAAAACTGGCACTAATTTTCTCCACGAAATCTAGCCGGACGGACACCTCTGCATCGTCATATTCCTCCAATTTCTTCGTCGAGAGGGACTGCTTCAGCGCCTCTAGTTGCTTCACCATTGCAGCAACCTTTGTCATGTATGGAAGCAGATTATTTGTGCGATCTGCTCCATCACTGTTGCCTTGATCACCTGGCATTATGAAAACTTTCACTTTTTTTTATAAAAAATCGTTTTTAACTTGACACGAACTAATATTATCCAACTTGATAATATATGTATTTGGTTCCGAATTATATTATCCGAATTGATAATAATAATACTGTGATATCGAATTATATCACGTCGGGGTCACCAATGTTTGAGCCTATAAGCTTTTTTATAGGCTTAGCTTCAACAAAATGAAACAAACGAATTTAAATTTGAAATAACGAAATATTTCCCAAAAATGTACTTCTTTATTCGAAGGTTTGTTACTAAGTAAGTTTGAGATTATTGCACAATTTGCAATAAACCTCGCATATTTTCTATGTTATATTATGTATAATTTCTAATATAATGTGCAGCATTACTCATATAAGTTCCTTATAGGAATTTCAGGAATAACTACATATATACATACATACATATGTATTGTTCATATGACGGGCAGCATGACTCATCGCTCAGACATTCACGCATAATTGCAGGAATTCCCTGATGTGCGAAAGGGCAGACAGCATTCAGACAGCAGTCAAAAAAATGCAGTGAACAAAAAACAACCACAGCAGAACGACTGCGCAGCATACGCATCGTTGAAATGTGCTGTTGTTTCTATATTGATGGTAAATATGTATGTGTGAATGTGCGTGTACGCATGGCTAGACGAGTGAGAGCGCAGCAGAATGTGTCTAACGTTGATGTGCGTTAGACAAGTAAACGTATATACATAAGCTGAGGTTTTGCTTGGATTAAGAAGAAGCAAACTGTTGAACCCAACAGGGATGGATCAAAAGGGCGCGGTTAACACCCTCTATCAGAATCCGTTGTCAGAACCAGCGTTACCGTTGTGCGACTTAAGTGGAATTTTTTACCCTTTTTTTTGAAGCTACGTCAGTTTTGCTGCCCCTTTTTGGAATTTGTTCTACTTTCCTCAACCGCAAAAGTTTGTATGCCTTTTAAAATATATCATTCTTATTTTTTAGGGTTAGGAACGTCAAATATTTGTTTAAAAATACTTATACTCGACACCAAACAGAGTATTAGGACTTTGTGTATTTGGTTGTAATGCATAAATAGAGAAGAGATAGACCGTCCGTCTGTCTGTCCATAAGATCTTGTGGAAAAAAGTGTTGGTCGCTGGTCATATTTTGGACCAGTGTCGTTGCCTACTTTAAAAAGCGGCATATTGGACCATAGTTTAATATAGCCCTATATAAATATACCATCCGATTAGACTTCTTGGCGACATACGACTTACCAAAACATGGACTGATATGCCCCATTGTTACTAGGGACGATTAGGTCCAATATCAAGTAAAAATTCTTAAATTTTAGCCAAATCAATTAAAAAATGCGTTTTCTAGATCGTCAACTGACATCAAAGGGGACCTTTATATGGAGGATATACCCATACATATACCCCATTTTTAATAGCGATCGTTCCTAGCCTAAGCAATGAATTTGCACCAATTTTTGTAAATATCGCTTCATATTTGCGATCTGCACTTTGATCACAATAATACATCGGCAGACTGACATGGGTAAATCGATTCAAAAAGTGATTATATGCCTTTTGGTATAATAAACTATGGTTTGTTTTTTTTAGACGTTACAAACAATTGCACAAAGTCATAATACCCTGTACCATAGTGTGGTGTCGGGCATAAAAACGTTAAAGAAGAAAAAATACATTTTCTGAAGTTTGGCCTCGACTTCTGCCCTCAATTTTCATTCAATATACATACATACATATTTAATTTTTAAAATCATCACTCCGACATACTAGGGCAACATTTTCTTTCTCAACATTTTCGCTTGAGAAAGAACTAACCATATTTATGTGCCTTGTAATGATTTTAATGGGTATTTTAACGAACTGCGTTTTTTGTTATTTTTTATTCTATTTCCAGTTTAAATGAAATTGCATTTTTCTTTTTTTAATGTTTATTTAACTCTTATTTTAATGAACCGAGTTTTTTCCGTTGTTTTTGGATACTTTTTTATTCAATTTGACTGTTTTGTTTAAATAAAAAGTAAACTTACGAAATGTTTGCGACTTTTTTTGTTGAAAATACCCTTTTTGTGCCACTTTTTTTAAAACAATCCCCTTTTTATGCCATTTTTGAAATTTCTCAACGGTAACGCTGGTCAGAACCTCGTTTTTTGTGTTCCACAGTGTTATAGACTCAAATGCAATCTATGGTGGAGGATTCGCTTCGGTCGAAATCTTACCTGTTTTTTGGCCATTTTCTTTGGGAGGTTCCAAAAGGGGTCCGGCAATAACGCCCATTTTTCACGGGACTTTAGGTGCTATAAAAGCATTACACTGTACACAATTTCAAGTGTTTGTATTAGCTGGAATCGATTTTATAAGCCATTATTTCTTTTGCAAAATGGTCAATTTGTATGGGAGGCACCAAAAAGGGCGAGGCAATAACGCCCATTTTCATGGGACTGTTGGTATTGAATAAGCATTACACTTCACAAAATGTCAAGTACTTGCAGAGACTAGAGTCAAAGTTATAAGCCGTTATCTTTTTGTGCAAATTTGTCCATTTGTGTTGAAGTTACCATACTGGGAGTGGCAACTTTGCCCATTTTTCTCAAGGTAATAGCTACTAATAAACTACTACTGTGTGTTGAATTGCAGAAGATTCTGATAGTAGTTATTAAATAATTAATATTTCACTAAATGTTGACCCTTTGTGGGGAAGGTACTAGAAGGAGTGGACCAACATGGTCCATCATCATCACGGAATTTGAAGTCATTCGGTTACTCCTATCGAGAGTTATCATGCGCACCAGCCAGACATTCGTTAGTTATCCATAGATTTTTTTCAATTTCTTAATGGTCTTTTCGTGTCAGCAAAAGCCATTGTTTCTGATAGATATATTTCCAAAAATGTCCATATTCACACTTGCAATTGTTTTTAGGTCTTGGACAAAAAAATGTTGCATAGAGTAATTCTTCTAAGCAAATCTGTCCAAGGTAATATCTATCTTCGAACATTAAGGTATAATTTTATTAAATACCTCAAAACTTTGAACGCAAATCATTTTAGTTATTTATCAAAACAGTTGCTAAATAATACGGTACGAAAACATAGTTGTAGAGAAAAAACTTGATAAGATACGTTTGATCCCTAAATTAAATTTTTTAATTAAAAATGTTTGGTTTTATATAAAAATAGCTGACCCCAGCAGACGTTGTATGCCCGTCCTGTTTGGGATTTATTGGTTTGTTATTCATTGATATTTCTTTCAAAAATTCATACATCCCAGTTTCAGGAAAAAATGTATTTTGATTATATGTCCACTACAGCGCCAGCTACCGGTTAGGATCATATATATGAACAATTATCAAGACAAACCACACATACTCGTACATTATAAGGGCCTTATTCATAAAAACTTAATAACACTGCTAAAACGTTCCTCGTTTTAGCAGTGTTAAAACGTTCTTCAAATCTTCATTAAATTTTTATGAATAAGGGCCTAAATTTCAGTCAAATCGCTCTGGAAATACGAATTTTGCATATAACATGATCATTCCGCAATTTATCGCGGTGAAAATAATTCTAAAACACAAATGACCCCAAACTGAATATAATGTTCAATTTTCAGCCCATTCGCTTTTATGATTTCGAAGATCATGCGTTACTAACAAACGTACAAAGGATTTTATATATAAAGAAGATGTAATATAAATTATTGGCTACATTATTATTCCATAATGTATTGGAATAAATTAATAACTATTACAAGAAAAAAAATCAAGATATTAAGACAATTTGATTGAAATTGTGCACATATGCTGAACTCTATGATGGTTTCGAGTAGGAGAGGTCGTCGGCACACTTGTACGCAGATACACACATGCGTATATCTGTAAGCATTTTCTTCTACAGGGCGTCAATTCATAATCGCCACAAAAAATATCCCGGAATATAAGCAACAACTGTGTCAACACACCATTCCACCCCCTAACCCCCCCTTAATAGACTGTTACGTAAAATTTGCTGGGATGAGAATGCGCAAAATCTCTTGTGGGTAACAAAAAATAAATTCACAAGCACAACATTTATGAATTGGGAAATATTCATCGCCCAATGCGTCAAATTAATTTTATTTCTAAAACAAACGTAGCTTATTCTTTGTATATGTATGTATTTATGTATTATATTCCAACTTCAGTATAACTAAAACAAGTGTGTCGTCTTATATTTAAATGGCCATACATTTATATGTCGTCTTTGTTTTATGCTATGCTAAGTTTTGCAAACTCTTCAGCGGATATCATCTCAACATCGTTGTACTTTGGTGCTTCTTTTTTAACCCAAAATTCAGCACTTAGATTGAGATTGGTAGGGGGGAACACATGTACCGACAAGTCATTGAACACATTTTGCACATCATAATCGTCTTCCAATGGCAGCTCTACGCCATTATACATTATGTCTATAATGTAACTAGCGTCTAGTCGCAGCAAACGTTCCGGTTTCGAGCAGGACAAACTCTCAAAGCTGTTGTTGATCAGGATGACATTTTTTAACAAGTTGGGCTGCCAATTTTTCCACAACAAATTGTTGGTCAAACAATTGGGGCAGTGGGGCATATAGAAGAGAGTACGCACATTGGCCTCATATTTGCCTTCGCAATTTTCCGTCATAACTTGGCAGTGTAGTTTGGTGAGAATTTCCTTTTCGCTTTTACGAAATACTGGATCAAAGTAAAACGCTTCATCTATCTTGAGGAAATCCTGAGCGCATATGATAAATGCCAACTGATGTAATGCCTGATAGTTTCTTGTGAAAGGTCCAATGCCGAAACAAACCAAACGTTGTGGCGCTGTTTTTGTACCGATAATCTCACCATACTGGAGTTTTAGAAAAGATTCTTTCAGTGTGGCCATGGATTGTGCAAAATAATCACTTTCCTCCATACGTTCGCGCAACGTCTCGAATCGCCTAAAATATGATAACGTAAAAAATAAGTAGCATTAGATTCCAAAATAAGAAAAAATATGTATGTATGCATTTCCGGAGTTTTTTCTCGGCTTGACCTACAACATAAACTTATCGACATCAACTTCTGGGATGTCTTTCTCAACTGCTCCTGCTTTTTCAGATGCACTTCTACCAAATTTCTTTGTTAGGCTGTTGTAGGAGATCCATTTTTTCCGGGTCACTGTTTGGAACTCTTCACTCATGTTTTTCTTTTTTTCTACAATTTCTTTTTATCTTCACAGAAAGACCTCTGGCACACTTTCTTGCTGGGCGTTCGAATAATATTTGTGTATTTTGTAAAAATCGTACGTGTTTATGTTTACTTGGGCGGGGGGTGATTGACAAAGGTTCAAGGCATGCGAAAGCTGAAAGTTGTGAATGTCCGGTTAGACGAAAGTTAGTGCGCTTCGTAAGGTAAGGTGAGGAGTTGTATCAGCTGTTTGTGTTTTAACGCAGAGGAATTTATACATACACATATGGGACGGAATATCGATTGTACTATATTCCGTCCCATATGTGTATGTATAAATAAAAACCAACCAAAGTAAATTATCAAATGAAAAACAATTAAATTTAATTAGAAGTGATAAATTAATAAAAATAATTGAATATGATAACTCTTGGCGAGCTTAAGATGTATATTAGGCATGTTTTCGTTACAAGCTAGAACTTTTAGTTTAGCACTTTGCACGCCTATTGACTTTCACTAACTGGCACATAAGCAATAAGTGGCGGATTTTCACTATCTGGTAGCAATGGTGTCATGAGTTGCGAAGAAAGAACAGTGCGAAATAGACAAAAAATTCGTGAAAAGTATTTATAAAACATATATTTACTATTCTATGTTCAATTGTTTACACCCTTTTGCAAATATTAAAATAATTTCCCATTTTTGTTATTCTTCTTCCCGTTAATTCACAATAATTGATAAAATCTCTCCAAAAATGGGATGCCATATTGCTAAATATAGGGTGCCCAATCTGGCAACATCATAGTCGATTAAGACATGAACACAAGCAGCGTTACCGTTGGGAAATTTCAAAAAGGGGCACAAAAAGGGGATTTTTTCGAAAAAAGGGGCAACCGATCATTAAAAAAGGGGATCAATTTTAAGGTTTTTATTTAAAGAAAACAACAATAAAAAAACAAAGCTTAACATAAAAAATAAGTAGGTAACATTAAAAAATTCATTCATTTACACTAAAACTAAACCAAAAATACAATGTTATACAAAACTTCTTATGATATATACTAAATATATTTTATCACATACATTTCTTTATTTACAGTTACTTTTTTGTAACTTCTTTTTTATACTTTCTTATTAGATCTGTGCTCGGGACAGATGTGTTTTGTATTGAGTTTTTTTGATCTCACAATAAATCTGTTTAGAAAAAAGCTTATAATATTTATGTACATCAACCTAATGAAAAATAAAAAATAAATTGGATTTTTTTATAAACACATATATTGTTACAATTAAGAAATCGCTCAAATTAATTGTATTGTTGCATAGACGCGGACTTGTTTGGAGAATTTTCACCAATAAGATGAAACGGTGGAAATAGATTCTCATATGCTTACACATACAAAAGATAAATGTAAATCGTTTTAACATATGCGTATATCCCATTAAATAACCTAATTCAGAACGTAGCGCGTTAGGCATTTCCGTACGTTAGTACGAAAGTGTTGTCATAAGAGTATAAAAAGCAGATTTTTTTAAAAAAAGCCAAAACGTGGCACAAAAAAGCGAAAAGGGGCACATTTAGTATCAAAAAATAAAAGGGGCGCCAAAGTAGCACGGCTGAAAAAAAGGGGCAAATATGCCACTTTAGTCGCACAACGGTAACGCTGAACACAAGCACCAAACTTCATCGGGAACTAATAGTGCTTAAAAGTGCTTAGCTCCCCATACAAATTAAGCACTTATGGTGTAACGAAAACACGCCTATTGTTAATGTATGTTCTGAGAGAACATACATATTGAACTTAACGTTTACAAAACCACGTCTGCGAAATTGGCACGAAAACGTTATTTAGGAAATATTAAAGGTTCGCTCAATATGATTGAAATTTCTTAGAATATTACTGCACAGTGGAGCCGATTGGACAACATTAGGCGTGTTTTCGTTACACCATAAGTGCTTAATTTGTATGGGGAGCTAAGCACTTTAAAGCACTATTAGTTCCCGATGAAGTTTGGTGCTTGTGTTCCTGTCTTAATCGAGTATGATGTTGCCAGATTGGGCACCCTATATTTAGCAATATGGCATCCCATTTTTGTAGAGATGTTATCAATTATTGTGAATTAACGGGAAGAAGAAGAACAAAAATGGGAAATTATTTTAATATTTGCCAAAGAGTGTAAACAATTGACAATAGAATAGTAAATATATGTTTTATTAATACTTTTCACGAATTTTTTGTCTGTTTCGCACCGTTCTTTCTTCGCAACTCATGACACCATTGCTACCAGATAGTGAAAATCCGCCACTTATTGCTTACGTGCCAGTTAGTGGACGTCAGTTGTTTTCGTTGCAAAGTGCTAAACTAAAATTACTAGCTTGTAACGAAAACATGCCTATTGTAATGCATCTATACATTCTTAACATTTTGTCATATGGTTTAACAACACTAGTTAACAAAATTTATGTCGAAATTTTCTGGTGTAATTGGTATCATAAAACGAAAAAAAAATTGATATGGCAAATTTTTTTCATATTTTTTTTAAAATTCCAAATTGCATGGCAGTTGTCTCTTTTGGACTATATTTTTGAAATATAAGACCAATAGAGCCGGTATACGTATTCAATTTAAGGTAATTATGAGTACCACAAATTTTACATATTTAGGTAGAACCTTAGTAACAGTCATCAATAATAGGCATGTTTTCGTTACAAGCTAGCAATTTTAGTTTAGCACTTTGCAACGAAAACAACTGACTTCCACTAACTGGCGCATAAGCAGTAATTGGCGGATTTCCACTATCTGGTAACAATGGTTTCACGAGTTGCGAAGAAAGAACATTGCGAAACAGACAAAAAATTCGTGAAAAGTATTTATAAAACATATATTTACTATTCTATGTTCAATTGTTTACACTCTTTTTGCAAATATCAAAATAATTTCCTATTTTTGTTCTTCTTCTTCCTGTTAATTCACAATAATTGATAAAATCTCTCCAAAAATGGGATGCCATATTGCTAAATATAGGGTGCCCAATCTGGCAACATCATACTCGATTAAGACTGGAACACAAGCACCAAACTTCATCGGGAACTAATAGTGCTTAAAAGTGCTTAGCTCCCCATACAAATTAAGCACTTATGGTGTAACGAAAACACGCCTAATATGAAAAAAAACTTTTTTTGCTGGCACACATAAAAAGTAGTAAAAAGTCGTTAAAAATCAATGGATAAATATATAAGGTGTGACCCATATTGCAAATACAAAAAAATAATTTTTCATATGTTTTATTTTGACCCTTTTGTATGGGAAGTACGGCCCCTAAGGTACCAAAGGAGTTGCGGCAATAACGCCCATTTTTTATTGGACTGGGTACTATAACAGCATTATACTGTACAAAATTTCACGTGTTTGTATGAGCAAACAGGAATCGATGTTATAAGCCTTTAACTTTTTGTGCAAAGTGGTTTATTTGTATCGGGTGTACCAAAAGGGACCTAAAAATAACGCTAATTGTTCACGGGACTATAGGTAATACTATCGAATGTGATCCATGTTATATTTCGTTAACTTTTTGTGCAAAATGGTCCATTTGTATGGAAGGTTCCACAAGGGGGCCTTCGTCCATTTTTCTCAAGACGATAGCTACTAATAAACTATTAGTCGAGATTCACAGAAGGCAATTTTTTCCAAGCAAGTGTCAAAGTTTGTAGGAGAGAGAGGCAGGTGGACAGAGCTCTCTGCCAGGGATGTAACGAATATTCGCTTTCGCATATGCGAATTATTCGCTTCATTTTCAAACTTCGCTTCCGCATTCGCAAAAACCGACTTTGGAATATTCGCATTCGCTTTCACAAAAACCAAAAACGAATATTCGCTTTCGCAAAAATATATTTCAGTATTCGCTTCTTCAATCAAAAGCTGTAAGGAAAGGCGGAAAGTCGTGCAATGTGGCATTGAAATAATAATTATACCCTACACCACACTGTGGTACAGGGTATTATAACTTTGTTTGTAACACCCAAAAGGAGAAGAAATAGACCCTTCTGAGTCGATTTAGCTATGTCCGTCTGTCTGTCCGTCTGTGCATGTATTCTTGTAATCAAAGTACAGGTCGCAATTATGGTTAAATATTGGTTAAAATCGGTTCAGATTTAGATATAGCCCCCATATATATGTTAGCCCCGATTTGACATGTAAGCGCTGTAAAAACTTTATTTTATATCCGATTAGTATGAAATTCGGCAGGAAAAGGTTTCTTATTACATGAATG
Organism: Eudasyphora cyanicolor; assembly: GCA_963930755.1. Classification (NCBI taxonomy): domain Eukaryota; kingdom Metazoa; phylum Arthropoda; class Insecta; order Diptera; family Muscidae; genus Eudasyphora; species Eudasyphora cyanicolor. The sequence continues at coordinate 279,413,358 of OZ005734.1, read as the reverse complement.
AACTCTGTTAAATTTGGAAGAAATCGGTTCAGATTTAAATATAGCCCCCATATATACATTACCCCCGATTTGACATATAAGCGCTGTAAAAATGTTATTTTATATCCGATCAGTGCGAAATTCGGCAAAGAGAGGTTTCTTATTACATGAAGGAATACTGCTAAATTCGGAGAAAATCGGTTCAGATTCAGATATAGCCCCCATATATAAGTTACCCCCGATTTGACATGTAAGCGCTGTAAAAACTGTATTTTATATCCGATCAGTGCAAAATTTGGCAGAAAGAGGTTTCTTATTACATGAAGGAATACTGCTAAATTCGGAGAAAATCGGTTCAGATTTAGATATAGCCCCCATATATACGTTACCCCCGATTTGACTTGTAAGCGCTGTAAAAATGTTATTTTATATCCGATCAGTATGAAATTCGGCAGAAAGAGGTTTCTTATTATATGAATGAACACTGTTAAATTTGGAAGAAATCGGTTCAGATTTAGATATAGCCCCCATATATACGTTACCCCCGATTTGACATGTAGGCGCTGTAGAGACTGTATTTTATATGCGATCAGTACGAAATTCGACAGAAGGAGGTCTTTTTACATGAATGAGTATTCAGGGAAGATCGGTTCAGATTTATATTGATTGTTCCTCCTGATTTGGTATCAAACCGCTATAGAAGTTGTATTTTACTTCCGATCATTAAAATTTTCCAGAAAGATGTTTCTCAATTTAGGAACGAATATTGCTTAATTTAGCGATTATCGTTTCAGAATTAGATAATATGTTTCTACCCATTTACCAATTATTCCAAATTATTATGGCAATGACCCTTATCGCATTGTTAGGGAGGTGTAGGGTATTATATAGTCGGCCCCGCCCGACTTTCTGCCTTTCCTTACTGGTTTTGAATAATGTTATTCGCTTCTTCAATCAAAAGCAGTAGGGAAAGGCGGAAAGTCGTGCAATGTGGCATTGAAATAATAATTTTGAATAATTGGTTTCGTTTCAATTAAGAAAGCACGTAGGAAAGTCTAGCCTGCTAAATTTCAAAATGATTCAATGTGAAATACAGCTTCAGTAGCGGTAAAAGTCCAAATCGGAAGAAGCATATATATGGGGGCTATATCTATATCTAAATCTGAACCGATGTTCCTCAAATTTAGTATTGTCTCCTCTAAGTGTATCAAGAGACTTTTCTGTCAATTTTTATACAGATCGGTTAAAAAATGTTGCTTATACACTGCATATATGCCAAATTGGATGAACAAATATGTATATGGGAGTTATATGTAAATATGAACCGATTTTAACATTCAAATATGTAGTATAATCTTTCGTAACTTTATATTGTACTTATATTGATGGATTGTAATGTTAAACAAAAGCTAATACTGCTTATGATATTCTAACTAAAAAGTATAACACGAAATCTAGGAAAAATTTAAACTGAAATTAGAAAAACTCAGCCTTAAAAAATCTTTTTAAATTAAATATATTTTGAAAACTTCTTAAACAATAACTTTTGTTTGTGAAGGTCAGTTCGCAAATATATCTTGTTCTAATATATTAATATATGCGTTCCAAACAAAATTATTTGACTTTCAAATAAAATATATTTTGCAAATAAACAAAATTTAAAAATTGTAGGATGTAGGATTGAATCTACATACATTGTTTTGCTTCTGTAAATCAATTCGTATTCGCAAAAACAAAAAAAATATTATTCGCTTTCGCAAAAATGCCTATTTCAATTTTTGCTATCGCATTCGCAAATACCAAAAAAATATTCGCTTTCGCAAGAAATATATTTCAACATTCGCTTTCTCTAAAGCCACTTTCCTTAGTCCGGATTTACACTGGCTGAATGTTCAGCAGATTATCGGCGTTTTGTAGAAGAGAGAGGCGGCCGTCAAGAGGGGGAAAAACTCTCCCTGAACGTTTTGAGTTCTTCGTGCAAGTTCAAAAGAGAATTTGATGATAAGCTGCTGAAAAAACTTGCCTAGTGTAAATATGGACTTACATCCCTGCTCACTGCCTTTCTCTCCTATAAACTTTGACAGTTGCTTGGAAAAAATTGCCTCGTGTGCAGGGATGCCAACTTAGTGCTTTTCGCACCAGATTAAGTGCTGTTCAGACTACCCAATACGCGAAAAGTGTTCCAATACGCTTTTTGTACATTTGTCAGATCAAATCTGATAACATAAAGAAATTAGACTATTTTGCTACACCATATGTAAGTACATCCCGATTTGGCATCTATGCGGAATAGACGCCACAATTTGTATCAAATATTTTCGAAATTTAATGTGTTTATATTAAACTCTGGCGAATTTTATGAAATTTTTTGCGGGTTTAGATGTTTGAGTTTAATGGCGAATTGCATTGCCATTTTTCCGAAAACTGCACTATTATATCGCTTTTTTGAAATTTTGAAATTATAGTTGTGCTAAATTCGAGTAACTTAATTACCAAATTTCAAAAAAGTATCACAAAAGTGCCGTTTTCGGAAAAAGGGCAATGAAAATGTTGCACTTTTTTGCAGAAAAGAATTCGCCATAAGCTTCATAGAATACACGTTTCTCATCAGATCTACATACAATTTAGTATAAAGCGGTTCCTTCAACCAGGAATGAACAACCAGCCAAATTTAAAGAAAATTGGTTCAGATTTAGATATAGACTATATAACACCTACATATATCCCAGTGTTGAATGTAGGCGCTTTAAACTCGACATTGTCAACAGATCTTTATCATTTTTAACCGATAACAGATTCTTAAAATTAAAAACCAACGTTGTAAATTTTAACGAAAATAGGTTCAGCTTCAGATACGAGTATGTCCCCTGCATGTACATATATTCTGATTTTGAATCTAAGCGCCATAAAATACAAATTTGTGGACATATTATTTTCATTAGGAAAACAACACTGATAAACATTTTCAAAGCATATTTCTTTTAATTCTGCTCTGATGGGGTCGTGTAGGGTATAATGAAGTGTTCCCCACCCGACCTTTTAGGCTTTTTAAATTTTTTATTAGGCTTTTGCTTCATCTGGAATTGCTGAAGATTCTGATAAGTAGAATAGAAATTATTAAATAATTAATATATTACGAAATGTTTACACTTCGTGGGGGAGGTACTAGAAGGAGTGGATCTTCGATCTTCGATCTAAGGCTGATATAGAAGAAAATAGTAACATGTACCAAATTTGAAGTTAATCGGTTACTCCTATCGAGACACTGCGCAAATTACTTAAAATGGCCCAAAACGGATTTCTGCCAAATATACAGGGTGGCTGATATGTAATGCAACAAAGTAAAGCGCTATATTTTTTTTTTAAATTTTATTGTTCAAAATCAAAAAATGTCGGAAATAACATACAATTTTAGAAACAGTTTAGATTTGTTCGAATTGGCCACCTTTGGCACGAATTATGGCCTTCAAACGGCCGACAAAGCCATCTCACGCTGCACGAAAGTGGCTCTGCGGTATTTTGGCCCATTCCCGGCGAAGCGCCGTCTTGAGATGATCGATACTTTGGTATTTTTTAGTGCGAACCTTACTCTCTAAAATGCCCCAGGCGCAAAAGTCCAACGGATTGAGATCCGGAGATCTTGGTGGCCATTGTGCGGTAGAAATTAAGCGAGGAACCTCCTTTTTAAGCCATTCTTGGTTGACGCGTGCAGAGTGCGATGGTGCTGAGTCCTGTTGGAATGTCCATGGTCTGCGGCCGAAATGTTTGTCTGCTCAGGGCTTCAATACTGCCTTTAGGACATTTTCCCGATAATATTCGGCATTTATTTTTACCATTTATTTGACCATCGGCCGTTACGGCGGCCCACACCATTACTATCGGCGGCGCTTGAGTTCTGGTGGCCAATCGAAGGTGTAAATTTTCAGCTGACCTCTTTGGTAAGTAAACCCGATCATTTTGTTTGTTCACAAACTGCTCAATTTGGAATGGCTTCTCATCGGAGAAAACCAAATTCGGTAACTGGCCACTTTCGTGCAAGCGAAGCAACTCCTTGGCTCTTTCCAGTCTAACTTTTTTTGTGCATCGGTGAGCTCTTGAACTTTTGGAACTTCAATGGCTTTAGCCAAAGCTCATTTTTTAATATGTGTTGTATCCGTTCTCGCGATATGTTCAGCTCACGAGCAATTTTTGTACCACTGCGGCGTGGATTTCGATCAAATCTGGCCTTCACTTTTCGGATCATTTCTGGTGTTGTTACCGTTTTTTTCGGACACTTTTTGGACGCGATGCAACACTGCCAGTATCACGGTAACGAGCAATGGTACGAGAAACAAAAGATTTATTGCAATAGATCAAAATGCTTTTGTAAGCTTGTAAACAATAAAATGAACTGTCACTGAAATAAATCTGTCAGCTATCAGACTAGCGGTTTAGAAATGATAGCAACCTGAAGTTGGTTGCAATACATATCAGCCACCCTGTACTTCGATACCTCCATTCTAAAACATGATAAGTCGACTTAGCATGTTTTTAGGGAGATTGCATTTTTAATTTCTAAATATTCCAACTTATATTCAGTCAAAATTTGGTTCACAAACCAGTACATGTCTTTCGAAAGTTATTCACAAACCAAAAACTTATTCACAAACCAGTACAGGTCATTCGATTTCCATCATAATTCCACATAAATTTAAAAAAATCATCAAACTTTGATCGCATCTCTTGAAAACCCACCTTTTTGCACTTAACATATAGGGTTTTCCAACAAGAGGTGTAATTTTGAATCACCCGGTATTTCGGTAGCTGTCACTTTTGAAGCTTTTATTCTTTGACAGTTGACAAGTAAACTATGCCATAATTAAAAATGGAACGATACGCGATTCAACAACGCACTGAAATTATTAAAATTCACTACAAAAATTGTGAAAATCTTGCAGTCACAGTTCGCATGAGGCCCATTTCCACCTCGGTGACTACGTCAACAAGCGAAATTGTCGCATCTGGGGCTCGGAAAACCCAAGAGTTGTTGTTGAGAAGCCTCTATGTACATCCTCAACGTGTGACTGTTTGATGCGGTTTATTTTCCGGCTGGGTCATTGGACCTTACTTTTTCGAAAATGAGGTTGAAGTGTTATTCTATCTTTGAGGTCTTGAATCGACGCTGGGCTGTTGGCGTAGACCGTATCTTTCACGTGGACCCAAAGGAAGAAGTCGCAAGGTCTTAAATCACAAGATCTCGGTGGCCAATTGTGATCACCTCTTCGAGAGATAACACGGTCCGGAAACTTTTCCCGTAACAGAGCAATGGTTTCGTTGCTTGTGTGGCACGTAGCGCCGTCTTGTTGAAAGTAAACGTTGTCCAGAGCAATACCATCCAACTCCGACCATAAAAAATCATTAATCATTTATCGATAGCGCAATCCATTCACCGTAACTGTTGATCCAACCTCATTTTCGAAAAAGTAAGGTCAATGACCCCGCCGGACCATAAACCGCACCAAACAGTCACACGTTGAGGGTGGAGAGGTTTCTCAACAATAACTCTTGGGTTTTCCGAGCCCCAGATGCGACAATTTTGCTTGTTAAAGTAGCCACGGAGGTGGAAATGGGCCTCATCGCTTCAAAAAAATCGCTTTAGTTTTGCGAACTGTGACTGCAAGATTTTCACCATTTTATTAGTGAATTTAAATAATTTCAATGCGTTGTTGAATCTTATTTTTAGTAATGGCGTAGTTTCTACTTGTCAAATGTCAAAGAATAAAAGCTTCAAAAGTGACAGCTACCGAAATACCGGATGATTCCAAATAACACCTCTTGTTGGAAAACCCTTTACATGTCAGCAACATTAATGCCAGCTAAGTCCCGATTTACACTGGCTGAATGTTCAGCAGATTATCGGCGTTTTGTAGGAGAGAGAGGCAGTCGGCAAGAGGGGGAAAAAACTTTCCCGTACTCGGGCCGAACGTTTTGTGTTTTTCACTCGCACTTTGAAACAAAAATTCACACAGGAATATCCGGAATATAAATTACGTGTCTAAACGCAGAGGCAAGTTTAAAAGAGAATTGGCGGATAATCTGCTGAAAAAATATCCTAGTGTAAATCTGAACTAATTGGGGTACGAAAAACTTGTAATCATTTCTCTACACCGTTCACCGCCCATCATCGTTTTGGAAGACATTTGGACCAATGACTACGCCGACGCATAAGTCGCACCAAACAGTAATTTTATTTATTCAACCAAAAACCAGCTTCATCGCTGATGTTTACAGTTAAGCTAAGTACAAGCGATTTCCAGATTGGACGTTATCAACCCTATTAAAGTGCTGCAGGATTGCCAATAAAAATATTTATTAGGAAGTGTTGCCAATAACATGTTTTTCTGACAATGGCGCCGTTTTCACATGCATAAACTCATCTAACAATCTGCAAAATATCTCACAATGATTTTTTCTGCCAACGTTGCGAGACAAAAACTGTATGTTCACACTGTTGTACGTTCACAGGGTTGCATTTTTCCGCCATTTTTCTGACAATATTGTCCGATCTGGCAATTGTGGGTACTTAGCTTTAGTCGAAATGTCAGCAATCTGAAGCCGTTGATATCGGGTACGTCTATCTATCCATGATGACAAACCAAACTAAGTTCAGATTCGCACGAGACAATGTTTTTCAAACAAGTGTCAAAGTTTGTAGGAGAGAGACGCAGGCGGAAAAGCTCTCTGCCTCTCTCTCCTATCTGTGAAATTTGTGATACAAATGTTATATATCTTATACACAGTTGGTCAGATTTTTGTATATAGCCCCCATATGTAAATATCAACTCCCCGATTTGACTTCTTAACACCATATATACCACAAATTGCAACTGATCGAGCTGGTAACATGAGTTTATTTAAAACCGCAACTCACGCACAACGGGCGACATCGGTTCATGTTTTGATATAGCTCCCATACAAAGGTCCAGCCTTATACAATTATTTTACTTATACGAATTGCAATACAAAGTAGATTTATATTCTAATTTTACGGTCCAGGGAACAAAGACCACGTTGCTGGATTTTGCAGCGTCAGACCAGAGCCTCCGGTGGGAATCGAACCCACGACCTCCTAACTCATAGGCGAGCCCGCTACCAACTCACCTACTGGGGCGCTCTTACTTAATATTTACCTATTTATTTTGCATTTCATTTTCTTTTTAATAAGCTGCTATACTTGAATATTTTTTATAACATTCAGTTTTCCGTGACAGGCCAAAATTAACGCGGTTTTTTCTTGTTCAAAATTTGTACGAACAAAATCGTTCTACTGTTATGTCAAAACATATTTTTAATATTTTTAAAAACAGAATTTGAAAATATTTCCAAAATGTCAAAAAAAAAAGAATGAAAGTGTGTTAAAGTTTGCGCTAGTATTTCAAATTTTAACAAACATTTAACATCTGCCGAATATTCCGCTTTAAATGCTTTCCTTGGAAACGGGGAAAAAATCTTTTTAGGAAATTTTCCTGGAAAACTCCTACCGAAATCTCTTGCTGAAAATATGGTGTATGCTAATTACACACAGCGCTTAATGACTTAAATGGAAAATTTTGACGATAATAAATCCGTATATATCGCGAACCTTTTTTAATCCACACGTGATTAATCCCCTAACGAAATGTGCGGACATTAGACAAGTACCTGTTTCATTTCGGTTCCTTGAGAACAATGCGTGGATAGTTTTACCTGGTTAAATGCATGACAGTTCCTAAATAAATACCTTTGGTTGATCTTTGAAAATTATCAGTCAATTGAAGGCAGTTGAATAAACAGCAGCAAAAAACAATCTTTTGAAATTATTCTTTAAATTTTGTGAAAAATAAAACTTTTTTAATCATGGATATGCAAGAACCCAACAATGGCAACAACGATAACTTTTACTATATTGCCAAGGATAGGTGAGTATTTATAATAATAATAATTGTAATTTTGTCGATTATATTCTTCATAATTTATACTATTTCCCGCTGTTACAATCTAATCGATTATTTACTACAGTTGGCAACGATAATTCATTTACCCATTGAAATGTCAAACAAGTCTGTCGTTGCCAACTGCAGAAAAAAATCATCTCGACTTCGTATCAGATTATCTCACAGTTAAAATATGTTATAAATTATTTAAAAAATGCATCAAATAATTTTATTGTAAAATCTCTTCATTTACAGATCTTTCAACTCCAGTGGCTATTTGTCAGAGGATAATACCAGTATAATGGTATCATGGGATGAGGACAGCTATTATGCTGACGAAGGCAATGAGGACAATGAGCAGGGAGCTAATGTATCCATCGTGTCTATAAGTTCGGTTTGATGAAATCACTGAATTTTTTTATTCCAGGTTATTAGTCAAAAGTTCTGCTGTTCTAAGTTCCTTTAGTAATGAGATCTGTAATTATATAAGTATACATACATGTACATATTTATGTATCCACATGTGACTTTATTAAAGATATGTATTCTTCTGTAATGAGATTTAAAATAGCAAAAAAACAATAAATGTATATTTAATGAAAAAATATCTATGGAATGTTTTTCTTTGTTGTTTATGGAAAATTTGTTAAATTCAATGAAAAAAAGGCTACGTTTCCACACTTCAAAATATAGTAGATTTCTTTGTTTGGTTGGCAACGACAGACTTGTTCGGCATTTCCTTTCGTTATGGGTAAAATAATTGAGTGGCCATCAAATGGAAATAATCGACTAAATTTTAAAGTAGACTATCTCAGTATGGCCACGTAGTGTAAAACTTGCGATTAGCGATGTTACAAATTGCTAATTTTTAAATCGCCATAAATCCTTAAAAATCATCCTATAGAGGAAAGCATGTATAATCGACTAATCAAATGGAAATAATCGACTAAATTTTAAAGTAGACTATCTCAGTATTGCCACGTAGTGTAAAACTTGGGATTAGCGATGTTACAAATTGCTAATTTTAATAATATATAAATAAAATAATTTTTGCAAAACTTTAAATCGCCATAAATCCTTAAAAATCATCCTATAGAGGAAAGTATGTATAATCGACAAATCGAATGGAAATAATCGACTAAATTTTAAAGTAGACTATCTCAGTATTGCCACGTAGTGTAAAACTTGCGATTAGCGATGTTACAAATTGCTAATTTTAATAATATATAAATAAAATAATTTTTGCAAAACTTTAAATCGCCATAAATCCTTAAAAATCATCCTATAGAGGAAAGTATGTATAATCGACAAATCGAATGGAAATAATCGACTAAATTTTAAAGTAGACTATCTCAGTATTGCCACGTAGTGCAAAACTTGCGATTAGCGATGTTACAAATTGCTAATTTTAATAATATATAAATAAAATAATTTTTGCAAAACTTTAAATCACCATACATCCTTAAAAATCATCCTATAGAGGAAAGTATGTATAATCGACTAATCAAATGGAAATAATCGACTAAATTTTAAAGTAGACTGTCTCAGTATTGCCACGTAGTGTAAAACTTGCGATTAGCGATGTTACAAATTGCTAATTTTAATAATATATAAATAAAATAATTTTTGCAAAACTTTAAATCGCCACAAATCCTTAAAAATCATCCTATAGAGGAAAGTATGTATAATCGACAAATCGAATGGAAATAATCGACTAAATTTTAAAGTAGACTATCTCAGTATGGCCACGTAGTGTAAAACTTGCGATTAGCGATGTTACAAATTGCTAATTTTAATAATATATAAATAAAATAATTTTTGCAAAACTTTAAATCGCCATAAATCCTTAAAAATCATCCTATAGAGGAAAGTATGTATAATCGACTAATCAAATGGAAATAATCGACTAAATTTTAAAGTGGACTATCTCAGTATTGCCACCTAGTGCAAAACTTGCGATTAGCGATGTTACAAATTGCTAATTTTAATAATATATAAATAAAATAATTTTTGCAAAACTTTAAATCGCCATAAATCCTTAAAAATCATCCTATAGAGGAAAGTATGTATAATCGACTAATCAAATGGAAATAATCGACTAAATTTTAAAGTAGACTATCTCAGTATTGACACGTAGTGTAAAACTTGCGATTAGCGATGTTACAAATTGCTAATTTTAATAATATATAAATAAATCGACTAAATTTTAAAGTAGACTATCTCAGTATTGCCACGTAGTGTAAAACTTGCGATTAGCGATGTTACAAATTGCTAATTTTAATAATATATAAATAAAATAATTTTTGCAAAACTTTAAATCGCCATAAATCCTTAAAAATCATCCTATAGAGCAAAATATGTATAATCGACTAATCAAATGGAAATAATCGACTAAATTTTAAAATAGACTATCTCAGTATTGCCACGTAGTGTAAAACTTGCTACTAGCGATGTTACAAATTGCTAATTTTAATAATATATAAATAAAATAATTTTTGCAATACTTTAAATCGCCATAAATCCTTAAAAATCATCCTATAGAGGAAAGTATGTATAATCGACTAATCAAATGGAAATAATCGACTAAATTTTAAAGTAGACTAATCTCAGTATTGCCACGTAGTGTAAAACTTACGATTAGCGATGTTACAAATTGCTAATTTTAATAATATATAAATAAAATAGTGTTTGCAAAACTTTAAATCGCCATTAATGCTTAAAAATCATCCTATAGAGGAAAGTATGTATAGGGTGGTTAAATTGTAAGGGCCGATGTTGAATGTGAACCACACCTAAACGTCAATTATTTTAATTAATACTTATTTATTTATTTTGCATTTCATTTTCTTTTTTTAGTAAAGCTGCTACACTGAATATTTGTTATAACTTCCAGTTTTCCATGATAGGCCAAAATTAACGAGGTTTGTTCTTATTTAACAATTGTACGGACTAAATCGTTCTACAGTTATGTCAAAACATATTTTTAACATTAATATTTTTAAAAACAGAATTTGAAAATATTCCCAAAATGTCACAAAAGAATGAGAGTGTGTTAAAGTATTGCGCTAGTGTTTCAAATTTTAACAAACATTTAACATCTGCCGAATGTTCCGCTTTAAATGTTTTCCTTGGAAACGAGCGAAAAACCATTTTAGGAAGTTTTCCTGGAAAACTCCTAGCGAAATCTCGCTGAAAATATGGTGTACTAATTACACACAGCGCTTAATGACTTAAATGGAAAATTTTGACGATAATAAATCCGTATATATCGCGAACCTTTTTTAATCCATACGTGATTAATCCCCTAACGAAATGTGCGGACATTAGACAAGTACCTGCTTCATTTCGGTTCCTTGAGATCAATGCGCGGATAGTTTTACCTGTTTAAATGCATGACAGTTCCTAAATAAGTATAAATACCTTTGGTTGATCTTTGAAAAGTATCAGTCAATTGAAGGCAGTTGAATAAACAACATCAAAAAACAATCTTTTGAAATTATTCTTTAAATTTTGTGAAAAATAAAACTTTTTAATCATGGATATGGAAGAACCCAACGATGGCAACAACGATAACTTTTACTATATTGCCAAGGATAGGTGAGTAATAATAATAATTGTAATCTTGTCAATTATATTCTTCATAATTTATACTATTTTCCGCTGCTACAATCTAATCGATTATTTACTACAGTTGGCAACGATGATAATTCATTTACCCATTGAAATGAAATGTCAAACAAGTCTGTCGTTGCCAACTGAAGAAAAAAATCATCTCGACTTCGTAGCAGATTATCTCACAGTTGAAATATATTATAAATTATTTAAAAAATGCATCAAATACTTAGAATTGTAAAATCTTTTCATTTACAGATCTTTCAACTCCAGTGGGTATTTGTCAGACGATAATATAATGGTAGCATGGGATGAGGACGACTTTTATGGTGACGAAGGCAATGAGAACAATGAACAGGGAGCTAATGTATCCATCTTGTCTATAAGTTCGGTTTGATGAAATCACTGAATTTTTGTATTCCAGGTTATTAGTCAAAGTTCAGCTGCTCTTAGTTCCTTTAGTAATGAGATCTGTAATTATATAAGTATACATACATGTACATATTTATGTATGTACTTGTGACTTTATTAAAGATATGTATTCTTCTGTAATGAGATTTAAAGCAAAAAAAAATAAATGTATATTTAATGAAAATCTATCTATGGAATATTTTTCTTTGATGTTTTACTGAAAATTTGTTGAATTCGATGAAATATAGTAAATTTCTTTGTTTGGTTGGCAACGACAGACTTGTTCGGTATTTCCTTCCGTTAGTCCGCTTTACACTGTCTAAATGTTTAGCATATTATCTGCGTTTTGTAGGAGAGAATCGCAACGATGAAGACATCTCAGAACCAATCACATTATCCGGTGTATACCGACCATCCAACTGGTTCCAATGTGTTAATAAGAAACATATGGATTTGAGTCGTTTAGTAGTATTTGGCTGGAATCAATTCTGTGATCGTGAGCAGAATGAAATTTGATGCAAAAAGGCTAATACGAGAGTAGGAGAGCTTATGAAATATTTTAAAGAGGTCGAAAAGGATCTGCTATTAGGCTGCGATACCAATAACTTTTATATTAGATCTTTGTGCATACTAGAGTCTCCTCAGAGGCCTCTATCAATACTAGAGTCGATCACAGAGGTTTTTCTTTACACTACAGTCGATTTCATCGGACTTCCTCTATACTAGAGTCGACTTTACTCTACAATGGGTTGATCCTTCATAATAGACGTACGGACCTCACGTTTTAGGCTAGATTCCCAGACGTTCTAGTTGTGATAGATTAGGTTATGTTAGGGTAGCAGCCGGTATTACCAGCGCACTTGAGGTCCCTAGTGCTAGAACTGCCCCAGTAGCCACCCTATTTGATACACAGATATCAATAATATGAATATCGCTACCGTCAAGATATGCCAGACTTCCTAACGAGACCGACCGTAGTTTAACCAAACGTCTTTTACTCAATGCGGAACATTATCAAAGCGGGTGCTCAGGGATCTTCACTTCCTCCTCATCTCCACAGATTCTGCAGAAGTTGGACTAAATTCCCAACCTCTTGGCGTGTTCGCCGATCAGACAATGCCCCGTCAGAACTGATACTAAAGTAGACAGTATTTTCTTCTCTAGTAAGAGGAGCTATTTTGACCTTCTTAGTTCGTTTCTTGGTCAGATTTGTCTACAGGTTTGTCTTACAGGTGTCGATTTCGGTCCATCTCTCATTGTGGAGAGATGGACCGAAATCCAATATATGGAAATTCTTCGAAAATTTTTAATGTCGTCCCTTTCCTAGCAAGTTCATCGTCTTTGCAGTTCCCAGAATATCCCTATGCTAAGCGATATTTATGTCATTAAATATCCCTCCAGAGATTTAATGACAACCCGTCTGTCCGTGTAAATGACGACTCCACTATGTTGTGACTCAGTCTCTTCGACTTCTCTTACTGTCATTATTTCGGCTTTATAGACACTTCTAGTATCTGGTAGTCTGAGCGCCCCAGTAGGTGAGTAGGTAGCGTGCTCGCCTATGAATTTGGAGGTCGTCGGTTCGATTCCCAAAGGATGCTCTGGACTGTCGCTGCAAAAATTTAGCCACAGTGTCCGGCTTTCCCTGGACCGTAAAATTAGAATATAAAATAAACTTCTTATTGTCATTCATATAAATAAATAAATATCTGGTAGTCTGTGAGCTATATGAATAATAAGTTCTTTACAGTGTTATCCGAAGCCAAACTTGCCATGGATACTTTTCTTTTCTTGGTATTCTGTCAACCAATTTCTTTCTGACAGGTATGTTAGTGGAAAAGTTCCTCCCGAAGGTGTACGTACACCTTTGGTATATATTCCACTCAGTCGGTAACCATTGCACAACAATGTGATATTCTCATGTGGCCGTAGTTCTTGTACTTTCACATTGATAGACAGTTGAATCTTAATACCGCTCTGGTTGCAAATTCTCTAGGCAGAATATCAATCGGCAGTAGATTGAGTAGGCCTTGTAGAGATTCTGTCAATGTAGTCCTTAAAGCTCCGCTTATGCTTAGGCTGGCAGTTCTATCAACATTATTTAATTGATTGGTGATGGATCGTTTATTAGTTGCAGCCCATCAAAAAAGCCGTACAATAGTATTGTGTGGAGCAATTCGATAGTGCCAATGCAGGCATGTTGTTTCCCGACTAGATCCTTGTATCCAGATTTTCTCTTATGAAAGCATCTAAGAGTCTTTCTAGACATTTCAATAGGAACGACGATTGACTAATTGGTCTGAACTCATTTGACCTAGTGTGGGATATCTTCCCCTGTGAATCGTTTTGGGTGTGAATACCTCTTTGGTATCCCTCCATCTATTGGGGATGTAAGAGAGCTTAATGCAGCCCGAATATATCTTCGACAACCAGCGCTTTTTGTCCTTCAACACTTTTTGCATTTCTATTGGAGAAATGCCATCTGGATCTGGCGATTTGAACGGCCCAAAGCTGTTAGTAGCCCAGTTCCGTCGGTAAAAAATGCAGCGACTTTTGTATTTATATATTTTTGTTGAGATGCTAATTTGTGACCCAAGTAGATTTGGCCTCGTTTAATAGCTTGTTGCGGGTTTTATCCTAGCCTTTAGCTCAGAAGTCCACCATTGTGGTTCAGTATTACCTTTGTACATACATTGGTTTTGGACAGGCTTCTTAAAGTAAACTATTGAAAGAAGTAGTGATATTATTCGGTTCGTTAGTCTGTAGAATTCTTACTATCATTGCTAGGAGACATAACAATCTGCACCCCATCAAGTGTGTTATCGAATTCCACGTCGGTATCATTGAGAAGCATGTCCCCATCAGATGCGTCGAAGATTCCGGAAACTCCTCTCAAACCCTCAGTGTCGATAGATGGTACCGCTTTGTGTTAGAGCCTGAGGCTCCCGAAAATTATTTGCGAACTTGGTTTCGCACTACCCGACGGTTGGGTAGTATCCATATTACTTTCAGAACTGCAGCCCTGAAACCATATCGCAGGGTTCCATTTACTGTATTTTTTTACTACCCTCCTTCTCCAATTATGGGTGGGCAGACCAGGATTTTAGCAACTCCAGAATGTCAACCAGTCGGATGGTTGACTTCGGATTAAATGTCATCGACCCCGGATTAAAGGTTATCTACCACGGATTAAGGTTAATTGACTTCGGATTAAAGGTCATTGATCGCGGATTAAAGGTCATCGATCCCGGGTAAAAACTCATTGTCCTCAGATTAAAAGTCATTGACACCGGATTAAAAGTCAATGACGTCCTTCTTATGTCATATGTTTTATGTCTTATTCTTATGTTTGCGCAGAAAATATCCCAAGCCAGGAGGGGCAGAAATTCAATGTTGTAATATCCGTTGCTCTCAAAGTGGGGGATTCCACTTATGTAGTCCCACGATTTAAACGTAGTTCCTATTTAGAAATTAAAAAATGTGGCATAAAAGTACAGTTTTCGGGAAAAGGGAAACGAAAAAGTTGCACTTTGTTGCATAACAGAAATCGCCATAAGATTTAGGATGTCTTTTCAATAGAAAAGGTTAATTTTAAAATTTCTCCGACTATCTGCATTCGATTAAACATAAAAAAACGCTAATCGAATGGACGTAGCCCGAGAAATTACAAAATGCTCCTTTTCTATTGAAGAGACCCCGTATTAAGTAATGGATACAATTTAAACGAGATATCAACAGATTTTAATTCTCTTTCTATTCTTTTGTCGTGGAGCTCTTTAGTAGCGAGTCTCTTCCGCCACACACATTTTCGAAAGAAATAAAGAGACGTGTAATAGAAACAAAAGCAACCACTTAAAAGTTTACCGTATTACAGTTACAACAACAAAATAATGAAGCGCACAACATTTGTTTGTATGTATGTAATCGTATGAAAGCATCCCACTATTACACGATGAAGATGCACCCATTCAAGTTAGGAGATGTAAAGAAGAGAGTACGCATATATTTCTGTTGTTGTTGGGCACAATTGTGTTCCTCATTCAGACACAAACCACCGAATGTTGTTGTATTCAATTGTGGAGCACTACTGCTCGATGATTACTAGCGATTATCTTGGGTCGAACTGAAACACAGTGCATCAAAGACAGTGTTTTTGACCTTGGAATTACCAAACTGTTTTTATTTATTTCTCAACATAATAACTTTAAGCTCGATTCACTTTTCCCAGCGATATTCAATACCCTGTTTATACGAAGAACTGTCTAGCTCATTGTTGACAAATCGTTGACCACCGAACCGTCTAAAATTGTAGCTAAATCTGGCGAATAAGGACGTGATGAAACAATTCAGACGTTAAATCATTGATAATGACCATCACAATAGTGGAAGTGTGAGCTGGTACATAGTCTAGATGAAACAACATTTTTTTTTGCCAAATGCGCCCTTTTCTTTAATTACATTTATTTTTGATGGCTCCAAAAAAACTTAAAACGTGGCGCCTTGAAACTGAAAACATATTGCTCACTCACTTCAAGAGTGACATAACTCAAAATTTAAAATTTTTTAGGTTGCCTTACAAAAATCCGAATTTTGCAAATATCCATAAATTAATCTCAGCGAAATTTGGTCTATAAGTAAACAACCATATATCGGATTATTCAAGCGTATTTAATCTTCTTATTTCATGTTACTTATCTTTTTATACGGACTTAAAGTTACACATCTTTGCAATTTTCAATTTTGAGTTATGTCACTCTTGAAGTGAGTGAGTGATATGCTTTATAAGGTTGCCGCCTTTTACCTTTCAAAAAGTCATGTCGGCTAATTTTGAAATTACTTTTCAAATTTCATCCTTGATTAAATCTCGTCCCTCGTCCTTCTTTAAGTGCGTGTAGTTTCATTATAATCGGCTGACGATGAAATGTTAGATCTGTTTCTCACTGTGCTCTGTTCTAAACACTGTGCGCATTAATCCCAAGAAAATTGTATTTGTCGATGCAACCAACTATCTCCACCACAACAACAACCAAAAAAGAAACATAAAAGTTTACTTTGTTAAGAAAATAAATTTGCTGTAAACATACATTTACGGTGGGCTGTGGGGCCGGAATAAAGTAGCCACACAAAGAGAAGATCGTGTGAGAGAGTAATTGTGCTGCATTTATTAAGTAACGGATAAATATTTAAAGTTGTTTTGGAAGACATGAAGCACTGAGTAAGTAACAAAGAGAAACATAGATGTATTTGTGGGGAGTTCATTGTATCTCAACACATCGTATAGTCTCTTGCATTGGGGCTTTTTGAGAGAAGTTCACATGCACTCTGTAGTTTCAGTTTCTTATAAGGTGAATTGGAGCACGAGTGTTCGTTCGTTTTTGATGTTTGCGTACGGTGGTTGTTGTTGTTTTGTTTTCTTTTGTGTGGCGGGGAGAAAACACGTTTTTCTTTCGGTGTTGTCTATTGTGACGGCTGCTGCTGTGTTATTTCTCATGACTTTAGTGGTGGATTTTGGAGACATGGATAAAAATTGTTGTGGTGTATGTGCGCGAAATTGTTCGGTCGCCCGTCTGTTGCTCGACGATCGATCGCTTAGTTGTGAGCGTCAAGTTAAGGAGTTTAAACGTCTACGTAACGTCAGACCGCTAAGCTAAATTAAAAACCGAGAATAAATGTGAAATTTCGAATGATCGTTAAATTTTAAAATTGTATTTATTAATTAAATTGATCAGTGAATTTCGTGGTGTGAAAAGACCGGTGAATTTTTGTTTGTTTTTAATTTATGCAAGAGCATTAAAGTGTGATCAAATATGCAATTCAATTAACGTAAGCCGGAATTAAACGAATATTTTTTTTATAACTCAAATAAATAACTTGCAGATGTGCGAAAAAATACGTACATAAATATTAAACAAAAAATCACTTTCTAAAAGTCTTTTGATTCGGAGGCAAAAAGATTATATTGCACCAATTTATTAAACAAATAATAAGAGTGAATCATATGAGTTAATTTGTATTTTTTTGTGTTTCAAAAAGAAAAAAACAACAACAACGAAAATTTTAACAATAACAACAATCAAACGACTTAACTTCGACTTGAGAAAACCTGTATCAATCAAACGAATTTGTTGTATGTGTATTTACTCAACAAATAACAAAAAATAAAACGAAAAAACAAAGTGTTAATTTTTATTATTCATTAAATGTGTTGTTGTTTTCCTTGTGGAGTTCTTTAGAACCGTTACACAGTGCTCCGCAGTCGCTTCATTCAGTGCCCCAAAAACAAGGGAGATAGAGAGAAAAAAAAAACAAAATCGGCACATCGTATTTTTTAAACTAACAACAAAAACAAAACAAATCATTGTTATTATTAACAATCAATCGTAGTCATCGCATATCGCTGGATTTTAAGCTGAAATTTGCATAATTTTACGTACTGTTTTGCCGCTTCCCGTTCTCTCCGCTTTTATTCATCATTGTGTTGTTCTTCATTGGCGTTAAGCCTAAGCGAAGTCGCGCTCGTTTTTCGGTGTGTTTGTGTGTTCGCGTATTTGTGTGGTGAGTGGACGGACGAACCCAACCCCCCCCCAAATACTCCGCCAACAGAAAGTTCTTGTGAGAGTTCAGTGTTTTTGTTGTTGGTGCCCCACTACTTTTCTGTTCAACGTTTTTTTCTGGATATTTTGGATTGGATTTCTTTCTTCACCTTTTTTTTTTGCACCGACTGAGTGATTTTGTTTTTGTCATCCTCTACAAATACGATACGATATCTTTCCTCGAGTAATTTAAACGAAAAGGTAAGCAAAAAATATGAATGGATTTACGTTTTGGCGTAAATTAATACTTTTTAGTAGATATACACTGAGAGAAAAAAATATAGTTCTTAAAACTTTGGCATTAATGTGTTAAGAAATGCGTAAATTAGAACAAAGTAATTAACGCTTTGGAGAAGGTGTGAAGGAAAACAAAACAAGTAATAACGGCAGTGAGATCGATCGGGTCGAATCTTATACACCCTCCACCATGAGTGGCATGGCATTTGTTTTTAAGACCCAAAAGGAGAAGAGATAGACTTGGAATCACTTCCTGAGTCGATTTATCCATGTCTGTAGATGTATCCTTGTAATCAAAGTGTAGGTCGTAATTATGGTTCGATTGTGATCAAATTTAGCACAGTGCACTTTTTTAGCCCAGGGATGATCCCTATTGGAATTTGTTTAAAATCGGTTCAAATTTATATACAGCGCCTATATATACATATTTTCCTTCGATTTGGGTTCTAAGAGATATAGAAGGTGTTTTTTACACCAGTTTGAGGTAAAAATTTGGAGAGACAAATCTCTTAACCGGTTCAGATGTAGGTATAGCAGGCATATGCTCGTACATATGTACACGTTGAAAAATAATGTTTCTGTAGTATATTGTCCCAAACATGTATCAATGCCTTTTCTGTTTTTATCCAAAGTTCAAAGTGAATTTTTTAGAAATTTTATATGTTTGTACAATTTAATTAAAATTTAAATCAAAAAATCTTTCGTAACTATAAATTGCACTGATGGATTGGAAAAAAGGGATGATCTGGAATATTTATATATTAAAAATTAATACTGTAAAGCAAAATCTAATGCTGCTTCTTAAACAATAACTTTGTTTGTGTGTAAACATATATTTAATTTGTAAAAGTCAGTTCGCAAATATATTTGTTCTTGTTTCTTGATTTTCAAATAAAATTTATTTTTTCATAAATATATTTATTATATTTAAAAATTTTGGTTCCAAATATTTTTTATTTCTATTCAAATATTCCTTACGATTTGACATCTAAGTGCTATAGAAGCTGTATTTTAAACCAGATCGAGGTAAAAATTGGCCGAGACAAGTCTCTTCACCCATCAATAAAGACTGCTTAATTTAGTGCAAATCGGTTCAGATTTAGATATATCCCCCGCATAACGGGTTTTCCAATAGGGATGATATGATTTTGAAGTGCCGTTTCGGCCATTTGTAATATTTCATGATATGTCATTTGTTTTTCATTGTATTTAGTAGTGTTTACAATTTCATCATGGAGAGATATACGCAAGAACAACGTTTACAAATTATTCAGTTTTATTATCAAAATAATCGATCTCCATTTGCAACTTTTCGTGCGCTAAGTCAATTTTTTTTAAATAATAAAAAAAAACAATATGAGCAATATTTTAGCTCTCGTTAAGAGCTATCTTTTTGCCATTGACCGATTGTGGCTACGTTCCACACAGCAAGTGAAACAATTGAATTGTTGCGAGAAAAGTTTGGAGATTCGATTATTTCAAGAAATTGTGATATTGAATGGCCTCCAAGAAGTTGTGATTTAAAACCATTAGACTTTTTCTTGTGGGGTTATTTGAAGTCATTGGTCTTTCGAAATAAACCAGACTCTCTCCAAGCTTTACAAGTCAATATTGAACGTACCATTCATGACATACGACTTGATTTAGTGGAAAAAGTGCTCGAAAATTGGGTTCATCGAATTCGTTCCTGCAGAAGAAGTCGTAGAGGCCATTTGAATGACGTTTTATTTATAACTTAATTGTATCGATTGTATTCACATTAAATAAAAAACTTTTGAATTTCCTTAACAATAAGTGTTTTTTTCCAAAGAAATAATATCACTCTTATTGGAAACCCCTTTATAACTTGGCTCTATTGAACTTGAATACTACGACAGTTTATTAAAACTATTTATTTTTTAATAATTCTACGAACACCCAAATGGTTCTGGACCCATTTAACCATGTCCGCCCGTCCATAATATAATAAGATCTGCCATACTCTAGCCATTCCTTACTGGTTTTTAATTATGTTTGTTTTTGTTATAGGATTAATTAAATATTTTATATTTAATAAATCAACTACAATACGTATATTGAATTTAAAAGGCAGTATGTGGGAAAGATTCTATATAAATCGCCCTTATTCCAGTTGGCGTCGTCGACGTCGTCACATCATTTTCGTCATATCTATGAAGTTCTAGCTTTGTCATCTTTACGCCAAAACGAATGTTTTTGGTATCCATGAAGGAAAGGCTAAAGTCGGGCGGTGCCGACTATATAATACCCTACACCACTCTCGTAATATTGAATAACTCTGATATATAAATTTTGTAATTCATGCATAAATTGGTAACATAAATTTACTTTTGGGACATTTTATACTTAAATAATACCCTGTACCACAGTGTGGTGTAGGGTATAAAAACGATTGGATCTAAAGAGCCAAATCGGATGAAACATATATATGGGAGCTATAGCTAAATCTTTAACGATTTTCTTCAAATTCGGCAATGTTGGTTCATGAATCAAGAAACTCTACCATTCTAAATTTCAAAACGATTGGATGTAAAATATAGCTTCTATAGAACTAAAGGGCCAAATCGGACGAAACATATATGTGGGAGCTAAAGCTAAATCTTAACCGATTTGCTTCAAATTCGGTAGTGTTGGTTCATGGATCAAGAAACTCTACCATTCTAAATTTCAAAACGATTGGATGTAAAATACAGCTTCTATAGGACTAAAGGGCCAAATCGGACGAAACATATATATGGGAGCTAAAGCTAAATCTTAACCGATTTTCTTCAAATTCGGCAATGTTGTTTCATGGATCAAGAAACTCTACCATTCTAAATTTCAAAACGATCGGATGTAAAATACAGCTTCTATAGCACTAAAGGGCCAAATCGGACGAAACATATATATGGGAGCTATAGCTAAATCTTAACCGATTTTCTTCAAATTCGGTAGTGTTGGTTCATGGATCAAGAAACTCTACCATTCTAAATTTCAAAATGATTGGATGTAAAATACAGCTTCTACAGGACTAAAGAGCAAAATCGGACGAAGCATATATATGGGAGCTATAGCTAAATCTTAACCGATTTTCTTCAAATTCGGCAATGTTGGTTCATGGATCAAGAAACTCTACCATTCTAAATTTCAAAACGATTGGATGTAAAATACAGCTTCTATAGGACTAAAGGGCCAAATCGGACGAAACATATATATGGGAGCTAAAGCTAAATCTTAACCGATTTTCTTCAAATTCGGCAATGTTGGTTCATGGATCAAGAAACTCTACCATTCTAAATTTCAAAACGATCGGATGTAAAATACAGCTTCTATAGCACTAAAGGGCCAAATCGGACGAAACATATATATGGGAGCTATAGCTAAATCTTAACCGATTTTCTTCAAATTCGGTAGTGTTGGTTCATGGATCAAGAAACTCTACCATTCTAAATTTCAAAACGATCGGATGTAAAATACAGCTTCTATAGGACTAAAGGGCCAAATCGGACGAAAGATATATATGGGAGCTATATCTAAATTTGGACCGATTTCAACCAAATTCAATAGCGATCTTAACAGCCGCGAAACACTCTAAACTGCATAATTTCAGAACGATCGGAGTGAAATTGCGACCTGTAGTCGACGAACAACTTTACATGGACAGACGGACGGACGGACAGACATCGTTAAATCGACTCAGCTAGTGATTCTGAGTCGATCGGTATACTTTAAGGTGGGTCTAGCTGTGTTATTTTCAGGTGTTACAAACATCTGCCGTGAAACAAACTTATAATACCCTGTACCACAGTGTGGTGTAGGGTATAAAAATATTTAAAAACATTTACAAATTTATGAAGTCGTCAATCTAAACAGTGTCGACTAAGAATCGACGTCGACGACGACAACTGGAATAAGGGCGAATGTTTCGCTTCTGTAAACAGTGTTGCCAGACGAATTTCACTAAAAATGGTCAAAATGGGGAAACAAAAATCATCAAAATTAAATTTCAAAATCGTCGATACCAAAATCTAAAAGTTATATACCACTTTTCTTTATACAAGGGGCATGTTTCAGTGACATATATCTATGTATTGTATGTTACTTATTGTACAATTTTAATCAAATTCGTCGAAATCATATTTTTTGTAATTTTTGTATTTTCATTAAATTTTCCTTTCAAATTGTGATAAATTAATACCTCTGCGCCAGAAATGATTTTATAGAGGCCCTTATACAAATCAATTTCATAGGAATGAAAATTGGCCATATTAGTCCATATTTCAATATACACGTCATATGTAGAAAGATCTCAATCTATTTAATATCTTTACGTCATAGAAACCACAAACGTCAGCAGATTGGGACGACATTTTAAAAACAGCTTAGAACCATATTTATAAAGCTTGGCGTATGAGAAACCAAAATACCAATCAATTGAGTTACAATTCGTTATAATGTACTTTATTTTACCCAGAACCACTTCAAGGTTCGAAGTCAAGGGTCCAAGAAATAACAAATTCCTACCAATTGGGCTTAAAAATGATAAAACTGAAACCATTCGTTGGAATACTGACATAAGTCCAAGTTTTGATATAGGCCTTTTTTTTAATTTAAAAATGTTCACTGAAATTTATTCTACCGAGTTTTGAACAAATTTCTAGATATTTTTTGTATTATGTCATTAAATGTGATCGAATCTACCACCAATTTTAAATTTTTCAATGATCATCCAACATTTGAGAAGTTTTCTAAAGCTATGTACAAATGTACTATGTCGCAAAGGTGAATTGTCAGTTCAGACGATTGTAAGAGTTGCCAATAAAATGTTTCTCTGACAATGGCCCCATTGTCACATGCAAATTATCTTGCAATGGCAACGTTGTGTGTTTACACGATAGCCAGATGTCTACCAATATGATTGTCTCACAATGGTTATTCTGACAACGTTGCAAGACAAAAATTGTATATACACACGGCTGTATGTTCACAGGGTTGAACTTTTCCGCCATTTTCCTGACAATATTGTTAGATTTGACAATCGTGTGTGACACATTTTTAATTATAAATATATCCGGAAGAAATTATAAAAGTTTTTAATATAAGAAAAATGCCAACATTTACAATTTAAAATAGGTAATGGGTGTGTAAATTAAATTCCGACTAATAAAAAAGTCCATAATATAAGAAAAATTTGTTAGATTTTCCTTACATTTTACATATCGCTAAAAATCTTCATTTCTGGCAACACTGTCCGTTCAGTTTATGATATTCGCTTCTTATTCGCAAAAAAAAAAAAAAAAAAAAATATTATTCGCTATCGCATTCTCTCCCGCAATAATGCATTCAATATTCGCTACCGCTTAAAAAATATTTCAATATTCACTTTCGCTAAAGCCACTTTCGTTACATCCCTGGTTTCTATGACGTTAAGAAGTCAAATCGGGGAGATGTGGGCTATATCAAAAAAATTTACCGACTTGCCTATTTTCAATCCCAACTTACCTGCAGCTATAAGAAGTATCTATACCAAATTTCATTTATCTAGCTCAATTATTTTAGACTGTAACGTGATTACAACAAACGGAAGGACGGACGGACATGGCTAAATCGTCTTGGCATTTTACGACGATTAAGAATATATCGTCCCCTCAAAAAAAGAATAGTGTATATTTTTTTGTAGTTTCGAGAAAATCACATTTGAAGTTTTTGTGAAATTAGACTTCTTGGAAGATACATATGTATATTTTAGAAGGGAATAAATGTTTTCTGTGAAATGTAGTTAAATAATCAGGCTACAGCCAGATGATATTCTATTAGCCTAAAGGTGCATAAATTGTATATATATGGGATCAAAGTTCCATATTATACATACATATATACATTATTTTTTCAATTTTACTTTTGACCCACTTTGTGGAAGTAGAATTCCATCAAAATGTTTACCAGCTATAGAGTCGATTACGTAGATTCTTCTTCTTTATGGGGTCTTAGCTCAATATTTAAAGGTGTTAAGGGTATAAAAAGAATGAATATTCCCTAATTGTGCGGGCAACTTCAAAAAATGTACTAACAATATTTCTATGAGGGTGTTTGTATACTTCTGCCTCTTTAATCGTTTGAAACATTCTAACTTACTTGAATTCTTCAGCATGCGGTATTAATGTGATATAAATATGTATTTAGCTTGAAATCAGTAAAGTGGACATTCCGAAGTTATCATAAGAAAACTCACATTCTATGAACTTAATTTGTTCTATCGAATTCGTGCTACATTAGCAATTCTTGCAGACTTTGTTGTTCAAGTGTGACTGAACTTTAATGATTAAGCATAATTTTTGAATCGTGATCAAATTAAGAGCAAGGGGAAGATTACTGCTTAACAATTTTGGATTTAAATAACATAAGTGTGTGGTATTTTTAAATCACGAATAATCGTCAATCCCCAAGTTATAATAAGTAAATGCTCGTACTTCTAAAAAATAAGGAGATTGAATTAAAGTTTTGTTAATTTGAAGAAGAACACCTAATATAGAACTACACCATTTACAATTTCAATTCAAAAACAACAATTTTATTCCAAAAAAGATTAACTGAAATTTAAAAGATAAATTTCACAATAGTAATACATGTAAAGATTGACAGTAAAGCTTTATCTTATCTTTAAAACAAATATATTTTATAATTAAAATTATGAAAATGTACTTGAAATAGTTAAATTGTCTATACAAGTATATTAGGTATAAAATGTGCTTATTTTTAAGTTTGTGGACGTCTTTGACGCCAATCTTTAATTTTATGCCCGTCATTAATTTTACTTTATTTAAAGAAAAGTACTACTCTATCAAACTTTTCGTACGAAAGAAAACAACTATTTGCCTTGAATTCCAAAAATTGTGCTCATACTCCACAAATTTAACTAAATTGGATAATTAACCCTGTCAAGAAAAAAAGTTTTGTTTTTGGTTGATGAAACCACAATTACCTTTACCTCAACCACAACCAACAACAACAACATAAACAGAGAAAACTGTTACAAACCTCTCGTAAACAGTCAAAAAGCGTAAAATTATCTTGCGAAAGTATAGGTGAAGGGTTGTGCAAACAGGCGCACAAAATTACACAAAAACAAAACAAAAAAACGCAACATTTCATAAAAAACAAACCAAGCACAAAACAGCCATGAAAGACTTAAATTTAAAGACGTTTTAAAAAGTAAAACGAAAAACTTTCAATTTTGTTGAAAATTATATGTATATCTTCTATATGTATGTACCTATGTGCATGAGTGTTTTTGAAAAGCCTCATTGGCGTTTAGTATTAATATTTAAGTACTTTGAATGACTTTTCAGTTTTTATGATGCCTTCAAAACAAAATTCTTCCCAGAAGTTCAATAGAATTGACTCAGACAGACATATGGCCGGACGGACAGACGCAGTAGAGTGTCAGTGGAGCAGCTCCTCTTAGACCGATGAACACACCGTTACGCACCGTTTATCGTTACGAGAGGAAAAATGTCAAATCACTTTGATCTCAAAACAAACTTTTGATTTTTTTCAAAAGGTATTTCCAATAAGGGTGGGCGGATAGATGTTGAAATGGAATAAAACAAACTAGAAAAAATTATCGTTATTCTTAATCACGTTTGAAGTACGAGTACTTTATTTACGTAATTTTTTTATATAAAGATTTTACTTTTCAGCGTTCATGAAATTATTCATATACAGAAAAATATTAACAACAGAAAAAAATTTTCATAAAATTAAAGAATGTCGCCAAACACGTCTTTAGTATAAAAAAAGTACATTTCGCACTTAAAATATAGATAATTTCATTAACATTAAGTAAATTTTCATAATTTTAAGTACAAAACGTACTTATTTCAAAGATAATGGACGTCCTTATCGCCAATCTTTAATTTTACGAAAATTTTTTTAATATCAAAATGTTATTGAAAATCAGGTTATTAAAATTTTAAACGTAAAAAAATTACAACATAAAATTGAAAATACAAAATTTAAATTTCCGATACGGATTCGAACCTAGATATCCAATATACAAATTCGCAGCAAAAAAGAGGAAAAAGATAGACGAAAGAGTTCTCGTTTGTGGCCGAACCTGAGTTTACTTAAGAAAAACGTAACGAATTTCCATTACTTATGAATTGGTATTAAGTTGATTATACCATTTGGTCCCTGTAGTGACTATAAAAGCAAAGCCCTGTACAAAATTGCAGGTGTTTGAGTATACTTATGCACTATTTGTATTTAGTAGAAAATCGACCCTTTGTGGGTCGACCAAAGGGGTAGTGGCAATTTTGCCTATTTTTCTAGAGCTGATGGAGATTAAAATGCTATTATTACTTTATATGAAGTTCGTCTAAGTAGTTGGAGTGGACAAATGCTACATACAACATTGAAAAGTCAAATGGTCAATCCCTTCGAGAGATATCGTGCGCTTCGGACGAACCTTGCTAAAATAACTAAAAATTTTCAGAAATGTATTACCATTGGTCGATTGGGCGTTATTGACATAACATAACATTCTATGATCTGAAGCGCTCACAGACGGACAGACGGACAGACATTGCTCAAATAACTAACGCATCATTTAGCCTAAAATTTCAGAAAACCCCACAAGAGTCTAGCGAGTCAATAATACAACCCTGTATCCAATCCGATATGAGTGATATGATTTATTTGAAAAAAAAACACACTTATTGTTAAGGAACTCCACGACTTCTTCTGCAGGAACGAATTTGATGAACACTATTTTCGAGCACTTTTTCCACTAAAGCAAGCCGTATGTCATGAAAGAGAGTCTGGTTTATTTCGAAAGACCAATGACTTCAAATAACCCCACAAGAAATAGTCTAATGGTGGCCATTCAATACTCGTATCACAATTTCTTGAAAAAATCGAATCTCCAAACTTTTCTCGCAACAATTTAATTGCTTCATTGGCTGTGTGGCACGTAGCCACAATCGGTTAATGTCAAAAGGATAGCTCTTAACGATAGCTAAAATATTGCTCATGGGTGCCAAGGTCGTAGGTCGATTGGAAAGTGTTTTTTTGGATTTAAAAAAAAATTGACTTAGCATCATTTTCAAATGTGAACGGAAAGTTTATTATTTTCTCTAGCTCATTAACGGTACGTCGGATCGGGAATCGGTCAATGGCAAAAAGATAGCTCTTAACGAGAGCTAAAATATTGCTCAAGGGTGTCAAGGTCGCCTGGAACGTGTTTTTTGGATTTAAAAAAATAGACTTAGTGCACGAAAAGTTGCAATTGGAGAACGATTATTTTGATAATAAAACTGAATAATTTGTAAACGTTGTTCTTGCGTATATCTCTCTTAATGAATTTTAAACACTACTGAATACAATGAAAAACAAATGACATATTACAAATGGCCGAAACGTCACTTCAAAATCATATCATCCCTATTGGAAATCCCGTTACTATAGAAGCGATTTTTTCTCAGCTTGTAGGGACTAAAAAGCAAGGCCCTATAAAAATGGCAAGTGTTTGAGAATACTAATATTAAATTCGCCTAAAGCACTTCAGTCAGACAGACGGACATTGCTCAAATAACTAAAAATGTGCTGAAATGGATTCCCATTGGTCGATTGCGCATTATTGCGACTTTTGAAAACCCCATAAGAGTTTTGAGAGTCAAATCGTACTATCTTCGTGGCCAATTTAACATTATCTTTCACAAGAGATAACCATATCTTCTAATCCTTTCTGCAGAATTTCCATCCGGACGAAACGAACTGAATGCTCAAATGACTTAAAATGTCCTGAAACGAATTTCCATTGATCGATAACGCATCGTTTACATAGGTCTACAATTTCAGAAAACCAAATAAGAGTCTAGCGATTCAATCACTATATTGGCCACTACTTCACATAATCTCCCCAAGAGATAAGCTTATCTTAAAATTCTTTTTGCAGAATGTCTATTATGGCGTTTGTTGTGCGGCATGTAGCTCCTGCCAGTAGGAAGCACGCAGAGTCTTAATACCGCCGGACTAAAATCGACAACAGCAATATGTCAAAAATGCACCTCGTCTTTAAAGATGGACAAACGATTTATTTATTTATGTACATGAATTAAAATACAAAGTAAATTGAAATTCTAATTTTACGGTGCAGGGACCATGCTGCTTGTTATATTTTTGTAGCGAAAGACAAGAGCCTCTGGTGGGAATCGCACCCATGACCACCAAACTCACAAGCGAGCACGTTACCAACTCACCTTCTGGAGGGCGCAATGTCCAAACGATTTTTGTACAAAGTTGAGACCTTCTTTCAAACGCTATGAAATCCAGTTAAGGAACACAAGGGCGGCACAAAAATCTCCAAAACAGTAACTGTTTATGAATGCATTGCCACCTGGGGGAACTCTGTCTATTTTGCTTGCTAATATAGCAAATTGGGATCCTCTTTCAAACGTTACGAAACTCAGTAACACAAACACACGGTCATGTCTATTGCCATTGGCTTTGAGGTTCTGGATGCAGCTTCAAGTCTCATCTCAAAATTCGTTACGTTGAAGTCTGCGAAAGTCTAAGCTATCGCGCTCGGCGAGGAGTAGATTACCTTGGGTTCTTCTGCATACATTAACGAACATTGGCGATTTTCCACTGCCAGTCTGACGTCCATTTGCTACCACATTGTTTACCGAATGGGAAGAGTTGAAGGAAATCGAGCCACGGAAGCTCAACTGTAGTCATGCGGTGTCCCAGCAGTTATCCCTGCGGTCATTTGTAGTAAAATAGGCACAACGTTGGACTAATGAACACTCATTATATCTTCACTTTGCAGGTGGGGTGTGTATGCCCGAATTAATTAAAGATTTTGCGCCAAAGACATAATCCTACGGCAGCAGGTCCATGTTCCGATTCAAAAATTCGCTCTGTTGAAGTCTGTAAAAGTCTGAGTTCTTGCTACCTCGGGTTATCGACTACCTCGGGTTATCCTGCTCACTTTTACAAACATCGGCGATTTTCTCTGCCAATCTGAAGTTCCTGTGATGCGTCCATATGCTGGCAGATTGTTTGCGAAAACCTACTTTAGACAGTTAGACGAAGTGGGAGAGTTGACTTTGAAAAGCCTCGGTTAAGCTCCGCAGTGGTCTTGCTGAATTATAGCACTGTGGTCTTGCAGAACTGTAGCGCTCGCCGTTGACGGTACTGATTAGGGAGCGTTAGTCGGTACAAAATCCCCTACATTAACTGTTGAACTGCTGAATTTCGACAATTTTGCTTGTTAATATTGCAATTCACCCAAAAGTGCGCTTAGATTTTTCGATTAGGTGATTTTTCGGACAATATTGGGATTTTCTTCAAACGCTACGAGTCCAGTTGCAGCAGGTTTATGTCTCAACTCAATATTCATCAAATTGAAGTCTGTGAAAGTCTGAGTTCTAGTATACCGTGAGTAATTGACTGCGTAGGGTTCTCCTGTACACTTTAACGAATATCGGTAATTTCCTCTGCCAATCTGACATTCCTGTGCCGCATATATTGTTTACCGAACCGAGTAGGAGTTGTAGGAAGTTTGTTGAGTTGACATTAAAGATCAGCGGTGGCTTTGATGAGGTACTGCGTTGGCCCTGCTGTGATCCTGTGGTGGCTCTGGTGTAGCCCTGGGTGCCCATCTATGGTATTCCGGTGGTCTGTCGTAAAACCTTACATACGAATTATGCATATAATTTAAAAACTACGATTTTAAGATTAAGCTTAAGACGTAGTCTTTAAAATAGGTATATTTCACAGTTAAAATCTGAAATAAATTTTTCTGATTTTTAGTTATCTGCAATATATTTTCATATATGTTTATACGAATTTGTGGTTCGAAGCTTCGAAATCTGTTTAATAATCATCAGATCTATATATCGCGTTTTTGAAAATTCCCCCAATTGTTTCTCCTTCAGACTGTTAACATCAACGCACCCTAATTCGGAAACCCTTTGTTTGAAAAGCAAACATTCTAAAAGAAAACAAATCTCCAATAAAATAAAGTAGCCAAACAATTCTTTAACAAAAATCTCAATTGTTCACTTGTGACTATGTGTTTAGGGGGTAACCAATTTTTGATAACCTTGAAATCTGGATTATTATCAGAAGTTTTTTTTGTGGGTCTATTACTGCGCCATATGAGGAGTGTTTTAAAGTCAACAATAAAATGTGGTTTATTTATGTAGCCACAAAAATTTTGTTTATATCACAAAACCTGTCAATTACCCGCGATGGAATTGAAAGACAGCCGCCGTAGACCGGACTTGAGTCATTGGTTATTGATTTCCGTTTTATACCGGAGATATACTCGATTGACGATTGTTTTGATTTGTTTGTTAAAGATTTTGAAATTTAATTGGTTTTTTATTTTTGTCTAACGTATTTCATTTCGATGACTAAATCCATTCGAACTGAGCTCGCTTTGCTATCTATCGACCATAAGTTGTCAATTAGATGTCGTTTTTTTCAGGGTCTCATTATGTGCGGATTTTTTTTTAATATATTCTTAAATCAAATCTCCTATTGGCATTTTTGCGTCCGTCGTCATCAGCACAGACTTGGCGGTTGAGTGAGCGTTGTCGTCTCCGTCGTCATCTCTTAATAAGCTGCTGTGGGAGTTGTACGAGTTGAGAGGTTTCCCTGCTATGCTTTAGACTTAAATGTCAAAGACGTCGTTTTTCAAGAAATGCCGCAGCGACGGCGTCGGCGGCTGCTCGATTTATTTGAATTGAATCTCATTTGCAACATTTACAGTATTTTATTTGATTTCATGGAATTTTGCCGAGATTTGTTGTCTACACTTAATTAGTTAATTTACAATTCATGACATTTCATTGATAGGGTATTTTTAATTATTTCTTTGAAGGCATTTTTTTATATAAGAAATGTTTTTGTAATTTAAAAATGAAAGAAGTCCACCTACATTTTTACAGAATTAAAAAGTTATTTGCAACTTTGTTTGTCTTTGACTGAATGTGAAATTTTAATCACAGGTGATTTTCCGTCAATGGGTTATAACTTGTGTTCAAAGATTTTCTGGGACTTTAAGTTTTTCAAAAGACTATTTATTGGTTCAGAATTTTTAATATTAACCTATGAATTTTATTTTTGCCTAAAAAAGTTTATAAAAAGTTGCTAAATGGTTAAATAAGATCTTGTTATCATTTATTTTATGAAAAATAATTTAAAAAATTTTGAAATTAAAAAGAAATGTAATTTTACATATGCCTGGCCAGACCCCTATACGTTTTCATGCATTTGTGTGGCAAAAAGGGTACTGTAAATTTGAATTTCTAAGTATGTTCTATATTATTTTGGTCTTTAGACTAAATGTAAAAAAATTTAGTTTTTATTATTATTTTTTATTCAGTGTGTGGAATGCGTGAAAAACAAGTATAATTAACTTTAGAATGTTGTTGGCACACAGGATTAGTGCATTTGGTGCAGTAAAAACGTGTCTTCCTACGCAGCTTTTCGTCTTGCATCATACAAATTCTGCAATCTTTTCTGGAACTCAGTGTACTAGGGCCTAATGGCCAACGTCTGGTTGACCGTTATGTGGAGTAATGCGTTACCATTTGGTCCATTGTATCAACACCGTCCTTTGTTGAATTGTAAAATAATATAGCTTCCGGTTTTTTTGCTACGCCTTCAACTTTCTTGGTGTAGTGCACAGTGGATAGAAGATTTACTGATTTGTTCTTCTTTGGAACGTAGCTGCACAGGTTATCATAGAAACCGATATAAGGTTATCATAGAAACCGAACACAGATGAAAGCACTGGCCGTTTGATGTCTTTTTTCACTTCTTTGGGAAGACACCTTTTGTTGGATCTAATGGTGCCAACGTATGCTAGTCCAATCGACGAAAGACGTTTATCTGCGACTAATGTTGTAAAGAAGTAATCAGCAATAATAGTTCTGCCGCTGTAGGTGTATCGATTAGCCAAACTCATGAGGAAATTTTCGCCTTGGTTTGTCTCTCGTTGTTCTCCCACCTTACCAGTGTACACTTTTCCTTGCAACGGATATTTGGTTTTCGCATCGCATGCCCACCATACTTGTATGCCATATTTTGCGGGCTTTGATGGGATGTATTGCGTGGACTTTGTGCGCCCACGGTATGGAAATAGCTGTTCATCGATGGTTACACCTCCGTATGGTTCAAAATTACTGGTAAGATTGTTATTCAAGAAGTTCCATATGTCGCGAATGGGAGCAGCTTTGTCGGTCTGTTAACGAAATGCGCGCATACGATCGAATATTGCGCATCAAAGTAACAAATCGTCTATATGACATGGCTGCACGGAAGTGCATCAGTTTGCCACATCAATCTTGAGAGCTGCATAGTATTATGACTGACACCAAAAGCCAATAGTATCCCAATAAAAGCGTCAAGCTCAACACTTGTCATATCAACCCATACTCGTGTGGTGTAGTTTGCATATTCTGCGTTCCATTTGCGTGTAACTTTTTCTCCATATAGATTTGTTTGTGTTACGATGATGAACGTAATATTTGGTGAAAAGAGAAGCTTCAACACCTCAAGCGGAGTGGTCAGGTTTGTTTTTGGCCCACCTCCGAAACGCATGATGTTGTGCTGGCGGAATACATTTTTCCACTTTTTTAAAAATTTCAAATCTCCAAAAAATTTTGGTTTTTTTTTCAAAAATAAATGATAGCGGGATTTTATTTTACCACTTAGCAACTTTTTAAAAATGTTAAGCCAAAAATAAAAAAAATAATTTTTAAATATTGTAAAGGGTGGTCCAACCAAAACGCACGATGTTAATTGTAAATAAAACAAAAAGTTTTCAGAAAATTATCTTAATATTTTTTTATTATGAAGGATCTATGACAATTATGTGCGAAACAAAATATCGACCATTTCAATATTCAATGACTGAGACATAATTGAGGTTCAATGTCGTTAATGTGCCGAATTATCTCATCTTTAAGCTCTTGTATTGTTCTTGGCTTATTGACGTACACTTTTTCTTTTAAATATTCCCAAAGAAAGAAGACCAACTGTGTCAAATCGCATGATTGTGGCGGCCAATTTACATCGCCCCGACGTGAGATAACACGGACACTGAATTTCTCGCGCAAAAGAGCCATTGTTTCGTTAACTGTGTGACAAATGGCACCATTCTGTTGGGACCACATATCGTCCAGGTCCATATCCTCAATTTCTGGGCACATCTCGCGATAGCGAACACCATTCACGGTAACTGCTTTGCCGACCTCATTTTCGAAGAAGTACGGTCCGATGATCCACAAACCATCCACACCAAACAGTCACTCTTTGTGGATGCATCGGCTTTTCAACAATCACTCGTGGATTCTCATTTGCCCAAATGCGGCGATTCTGCTTGTTAACGAGTCCCCATTCACTTATATCTGTTCAACCAACTATTCGGGGTATTGACGACACTTAAAATGGTCAGAAGGCTTCAGCTCTTGATCCCTCATTTCACTATTGTGAACGAGGGTATATATAAGTTTATGCAGGCCGATGGTGCAACATGTCGAAGCAGTGACTTAAGAGTAGAGTTTTTTTCCCGGAAGTTTTCAATTCCCGGGAAAGCGGGATTTTTTCACCGTTCCCTATTCCTATTTCTGATTTTGCTAACAAATTGGCCAGTTATAGAAAACACTCTCTCACTATCTACTGAAGGAGGGCGAACCGTTAAAAGTGCATTAAATAAGTTTTGAACATTCTGGGATTTTTCGCCACTGCCTTCAAAAAATTGTAATTCTTTTTTCAGTGGATATCGGGTAGCAGATTTGTCTTTTCCACAGCACATTCTTCAACGTTATCATTGGTTTCCATTTCTTCTATATCCGTTTCCCCAAAAAGGCGATCAAAAAGATTTTGCGCATAAGCTATAGTGCTATATTTAGAAGCATGTGAAAATACACAATTTTCATCACTATTACTGAAAAAATCGGGATGTTTTAAATATTGTATTAAGCCGTACAATTTTTTGTCTCGCCTCTCCTCAATTCGTTTTTGTAAAGCTTCAAACATTTTTTTTACCAAGGACAGAAGGAATTGATCGGACCTCTGCATATAAAGAAGAAACTATAGCATCAGCTGATAGCATATTAACATCTCTCCGACTCAATGCTTCAACAGCCAATTTTTTTGGTTTCAAAACGACCAACATGTTACTTAAGATAGCTATGTTGTCTTCATTCCATAATTCA
The DNA here is from genome assembly GCA_963930755.1 of Eudasyphora cyanicolor. NCBI lineage: Eukaryota > Metazoa > Arthropoda > Insecta > Diptera > Muscidae > Eudasyphora > Eudasyphora cyanicolor. The sequence continues at coordinate 279,378,345 of OZ005734.1, read as the reverse complement.
CCCTCTTCTAGATCAATCAAGCTCTTTTTTATAGAATTTTTCAAGCGTATAAACTTGTCAACCATTGGTACATTCGAATTCCAACGAGTCACAATGTCCAATTGCAGAGACACTTCTTTGTTGTGTTCTGCAACAACATACTTTTGAAGTAAAGCATTCTTTAAGGGACTCTTTTTAAACATTTTTACAATTTTGCGTGTTTGAATTAAAACGTCTTTGAAATCATCATTTAGAACTACGTCATTTGCACAAATTAAATGTTCATCTTCGAAATCATTATAGTCATCTGAAGATTTCGATCCGTCGTCATCAGATAATACCAAATCTTTTTTATATAAAACATCTATAACAGCCAAATGAATGGCATGGTTCAAACAAAATATTCCATCGACGCTGCTATCCTTCACAAACTTCTTCATTACATTGGGCCCGTCTGTTATTGTGAAGACAATATGTCTTTCGAATTGAATATCGTATTCACGTAAACGAGTTGCCATTAATTTTCTTATATCGTCTGTTCGGCATTTATCAGGAATATGCACCATTCCTAAATTAAAAAAGGTGTTTTCATTCCCATGTAAACATATATTTAGATATTTTCTATTTTTAATGCTAGTCCATTCATCCGTGGTTAATGAAAATCTGCCAATGTCATTTAGTTTTGATTTTATTTAGTCTTTCATCAGTTGCTTAACCTCTAGATATTTGCTTATTAACAAATCTTGCACTCCGTTATCTGTTTTTGGAAGTATCAACCCTTGACTTGACATCGATTGTAAATGTTTTTATATTCCAGCCAAATAAAACCTTAACATAAGATAGGGAAAATCAGACTATAGTCAGTATTTCGCAATGTTCAGACTCCAGAGATTGTTTTTGGGTTCGTAAGTACTCCACTAATATAGATTTGATTTTGTAATTTTATTTTGAAACATTAAAAAGTATGTAAATTTTTATTTATGAAATTTTGTTTCATGTCACATTTTTTTTAAATACTCACATTTCTTTAAAAACGTTCCAGAACAACAACAAGTAAACTAAAAAGGCACTTTTAAAAATTTTAAAACCAATAAATGTTTCAGTTAAGAATATAAAAAAAATATAGATAATAAATAATGTGGGAGTTAAGATGGACCAACTTCTTTGTACGAAAGAACTACCTCAGCTTGAGTACTAGCATTGAAATTCCAGACATTTTAACGCTACTTAATAACACTATTTTATTCCACAATCTGCAAAAAACTATTTTATTTCGCAACTTATTAATATTTTAATTGTACCATTGGTGTGCCATTGTACTTTTCAGGTCGTAGTTGTGCCAATTTTGGAACAATTGTACAAACTTTCGCATTCCTGCCTCCCATACAAATAGACCATTTTGCACAAAAAGTTAACGGCTTATAAATTCGATTCCTTCACACTTAAAATTTAGTAAAGTGTAATATTTTTATAGTACACATAGTATATTAAAAAATGGAAGGATCGAGGATCCACAGGAGCAACTTTATACTTCCAATTCTATATTGTTTGTGTTAACGCCCACACTAATGCTTCTGATCACAATTCATATTAATATTAAGAAAATTTCCTTAATTCATAGTATGATTATTCCTCTTTTTAATGATGTAAACGCCTTTAGCGCATGGATCGACACACGTATACAACGTATGAATGCTGAACAGAGACTGAATGGATTATTTTATTCTCTTTCAATGTGACAAAACCGCCAGTGACAATGTGACAGAACAGACAGTTTTGCCGATCTCTGCTTTAGAGTTCTTTAACATAGAGTAATTACTTCGCAGTGTATATTGTTTCCCATTTGGAATACGTCTTGAGTTTCTTTAACTATCGATTTTGAGCATTCGTTGTAGACTGCGATAAACTTAGTCTCTCTAACATCAACATTTATCATTTATTAATAACGAATTGTTCTTAATTGAACGATTTCTGCCTCGGCTTTATTGCCGACAGCAAAATAATGGTTCTATCAATTAATTATTTAATTTCCAAACACAAAATGTTATTAGCTTTTTCGTTGAGTAAAAATAAAAAAATGTAATTCATATTGAACATCTAATATTCAAATCCCAGTATCATTGACATACATATGTATTTTATATTATGCGAACTTTTTCAATAATTCAAAACTCAATTGTTAAACAATTACACAACATTTACACGATTTATTATCACCGTTTTATTCGAACTTTTATGGCTGCTCCAAAAATTCCCCACAACTTAAAACCTAGCCACAAATCTAGGCCTACAGACACGACAATGCACAACTCCCTAACCTAAATAAATTCCCAGAGTGTTATTCGATGTTACATAAAATGTTATTACGAGTATAACTCAGAAGTGTAGGAGGTGGGGGAGATTTAAATCGTTGACGAGCAGTAATATCATCTGCACGTACGGCGGCATCGTACTAAGTAAAAAACTAAACTACCAGTACCTAGTAGAGGTGGTGTTAAGCCGGCATTAAAAATTAACACCATCAAAGAGTGAGAACAGTTAATGGGGAGTTCCAACGAAATGTAGCCGTCCATGCAAGCCAAACAAACATCAGCCAGTTGTCTGTCCCATCATCCCATCAGCTCATGTTTTATTATGTATTCGTCCTACTAGTACTACTACTCCTCATGGAAAAAATGCCTTTTGGCGGTGATGGTTTTTGGATTTGTTTGCCATGTAGAAAAGAAAACTGTATTCCAGTCGTTGTGGTTTTTTGGTGAGTCCCAACATGCACAATTCGCATTAACACTTTTGGCTGTTTCTCTGAAACAGCCTCGTGAGCTTAGCTGCCTTTCATTTCTTCCATTGGAGTTGGTCGTTTGGGTGACGACGTTGTCGATGTGCTGCGGCATTTTTGTAGATCTGCTGTTGGTGGGAGTCTTTGGTGGATCCTACTATTTTTTTTTGCTACTTGGGGTTGTTAACTGATCAACGGGGGGAGGGATATTGGAATTAAGTCTTATCAAAAATGTTAAATCAGTTATTTTAACATTACCGACAACATCATAATTTTTTTGTCACAATTTGGTGTTTGTACGAGTAGTAAATTTATTTTTTGTGGTTCCATTTTATTTTCATATTTCGGATGGCATAACAACACTGCTTTTTAAGTACGAGTATAAACGGGAGGATAATACTTCATTGAGTTTGGATATAGACGAATTTTAAGTACCCATTCTGCTTATTTCAGGTCTAGTACTTTAGGACGTAACTGATTCATCTGTACTCGTAATACATCTGATACTTAAAAACACAGTAAGCGAGTCTTCCACTTGCTCAGTTCAAGGGTCAAGATTTTGTGGATAACAACTAATATCCTCAAGTTTCAAATTAAAATTCTACGTTTAAAACCCATGCAGATTGTTTACAAAGTTCGGTTCTCCTTACAAGTCTGCTCTCTGTAAAATTCTGCAAAGTGTTCTTAAAGAAGGCAAAATCTTCCAGAAGACCTACTGAAGGATCTCTAACATGGCTGTTTTCAGAATGTACATAAATTCTCTTGTCAAATCCCCTTCCTTCTAGCTTTCCTTACAGTATATAATAATTATGCTTATGGAATGTTCAAGGATGAATATTGGAAGACCTTATTCGTTTTTCAGATTCTCATTCAAACGTTCGGCCACTAGACCTAACAAATAAAACCCAAAAAATTTGGGAAAATCTTTCTTTTTTTCTCAACATAATCTCCTTTTAGCTTGATAAACTTTTTCCAGCTATTTTCAATAGCTTTGATATCCTGTTTATAGCTAGAACAGTCTAGCTTCTGCAAAATAGCCATCAACCGCAACCTCCACCTCTTCATTGCTGGCAAATCTTTTTCCTCCGAGCCATTTTTCAAGTTTAGAATCAAAAAATAATCCTAGGCAGCTAAATCTGGGGAACAATTCGAACATTAATTCATTGATTTTAGCCATCGCAGAAGTGGATGTGTGAACTGGTACATTGTCTGATGGTGAGCAAACGCGGCACCCATTTTGCACACATCTTTCTCATTATCAAATTGTCCATCAATATACAATGTATAGCACTTTTTGAAATGCCTATGACTTCAGCTAGCTCACGAACCTTCCACCGACGGTCATTCAATACCATTTTGTGGATTTTTTAAACCATTCCTGGCGTAGACTCCTTAATTGGCCGACCACTACGGTGTTCGTCTTGGCAGCTCGTACGGCCCCGTTTAAACTCTGCAAACCAATATTTTTTAGTTGTAAACAAAGGAGCAGACTCCCACACTAGAATCTAGCTCGGTTTTAATATTGGTTGGACGGAGACCTGAGACGTTTTCGCGAAAGTATTTTTTTTCAAACTTCTACCGCCATCTATATGTCATGTCGGCTAATTGTGGGACAGCCCTCGTACTTACAAACAAATACCTACACGTTTCCAGAACCCATCATCTTTTCAACTAGCCTTCAGGGTCCGACAAAGAGATATTATGTATATAACATTTTCAAAATAGCAGTGAAAAGGGAAAAGCTATAGTATATCATGGACCTAAGCAATCTCTGCTCTGACATCTGCGCGTATCCGTAGAATGGAAATGTCTTTAGACATTCGGTGAATGGCTTTTGTAAGATCTTCTTTATGAATGGAAATTGGAATACAGAGAGTTTCTAACATACCTGTTTGTAGTATATTATGGACATAAGCAGTCTCTGCTCTGACAACTACTCGAATCCATAGAATGGAAATATGTAGATGTAATGACTTCAGAATTTACGGACATTCGGTGAAGGGCTTCCGTAAGATTTTCTTTATGATTGGGTATTTGAATACAAAGAATCTCTAACATACCTGTTTTTAGAAGGTGTAGCATCATTTCTCTTGAACTCAATCCTTCTTGCTTTCCTTCAGCTCTGCATATGAACGTAAATCGTTATGCCTAAATAGAAAACCTAATTTACCTTTCAGATTCACATTCAAACGAATATACAAACGACTATCTGCTAATAAAACAGGATTGATATTTACGCGTTCTTAAGACGCCATTACCTACAAAGTGTAATACTACATTGCATTTTTTCGAAAGATCAGTGTGAATGGAAATGTTATAATATATCTTGGACCTGTGAAAACATTGATTTGCTCTCTATGGAAATATGTAGGCGTAATGTCTATCGAATATTAGGAGATCTTCTTTATGAACCGAAACTTGAAAGCATAGAAGGCCTTACCAAAGATGATAGATAATTCTGTGTTTCGAATTGGAATTCGTAGCGGATCGGGGAAGTAAACTGCAACAAATTTCCGAATTGTGCACAAAGAAAATGGTTTTTATAGAAGAGTGAATCAGATGTTTTCCTAGAAAAACGGTTTAGCTCCAGTGTTGCGGTAAAGTAACCCCAATCTACGACAAACCTTCCACTGACTTCTGCACTGGCAAGATATATTTCTGTTGTCACTGCGCTCAGCGGCTGGTGTAATTTCACATTTTCGCCTCAACAGCTTGTATAGCGTGATCCATTTCGAGGTTCCCTATTTTTTTAAAGAAAAAAACACAGAAAATGCAAATTGAATGGGGAATAAACATTTGAAAGAACATTATTTGGCATTTATTTTTTGAAGATTAAATGTTGGCCGCGGCTACGTCTCAGATGGTCCATCCGTTGAGTCCAATCGTTCGAGCATTTCGACTGATAACTGGCGAATGACACGCGTAAACGTTGTTCAGGCGTAAGTCTTTCCATGATGAAATGCTAAAGAATACTTAACAAAAATAACATGACAGCATGACACGACTCACACGTGCTCTGTCAAAAAAGGCTATTGAAAAAAGTATCTCTGCTTGGATCACCCTATACATCAAGAAATATGATAGTTCTTGGACTACGTCCAGTGAGGAATCGCTGGGATTGCTCCTGAATTCACATTTCCCGGGCAACGAAGAGGCTCTGAATATTTCAATTAGGGATTCCTTTTAAGTGGTTGATACAATTACTTCCCAGCTCATAGAGATTTACACATGTTATATCAATAAGGCGTATGTATATATATGTCTCAACAATTCCACCGCGCTTACCACCATAATACCGTATCATAAGTTAACAAGATCCGTTGACTTAATTATATGGCGTTAATTCTTGATGCTGGTAGTAGAATACTGGTAGGTATTTTTTATTATTAATTGAAACCATCTTCCTCAGTTCTTCAAGAATGGATAGCTGTGGAAACTTTTAGAAAGTGGAAATTAGGAGAATCAGTGAAGGCTTTCTGTAATTCATTCTTCACAAATCGAATATGGAGGTTTGGGAGTGAATCTTAGATAGAGCTTTGGTGTCGCTTGCTTTAGGAAGGCAGATGTCCATTGACTTTGTCTGCTGGAGGTAACCATGATAATTTCTCCATAGGAGAGAACCCTGACATGAATCATAGAGTTGTGATAGTAATCATTGGATTTCGGAAATGTATCAAAGCTAGTTGCGATCTTCTGAACGCAGGAGACATCATGTGTATTCTAGCTTTGATACATTTCCGAAATCCAATGATTATTATAGCAGCCAGACTATCAGAGAAAATATTGATACAGACTTTGGTAAGAACATTAATTTTCAAACATTCCGCTACCTCTTAATAGCTAATGTTTCTGCCTCGTAAACACTCCAGAGATTAGCCAGTATTTTTCCAATTGATAGCTCAAGTTACTCTGAAAAGACCCCAAAGTCCACTTGGTTGTTGTGTTTGGAACTGTCTGTATAAAAGTTAAGGAATCTCCTATGACCTGTGATACGACTATTCCATTCTGATCTATCAGGTATAAGAATGAGATATTTCTTGTCAAAAAGTGGTTCAGACATTTGTATAAAAGTTAACGAATCTCTTATGCCCTGTGATACGACCATTCTATTCTGTTCTATCAGGTATAAGAGTGAGATACGTCTTGTCAAAATGTGGTTCAGTCTTAATGTAATCAAGAATCCCCGGAAGGTCAGCCATGGTGTCTAGAATGACACTGTGCCCGTAGACATTTCAGACCATAGTGACAGTTCCCTATGTCTGATCGAAGTACACGCGGCATACTGCATTGCTATAATGTCCAGCTAGTAAAATACCAAGTATTTTGCGCTTTCAGAGAAGAGAATTTCGATACCCCCAAGGAGACATGTTCAACTGTTGGTGCCTTATATCTCCTGCTGAAAAGATCTAGGTCCATTTTTGTCGGGTTTACACCAATACCATAATCGGAAGCCCATTTTGTGGTTGTAAAAACCACTTCCCTCTAACAGCTATTGTCACGTCATCTGCATTTGCTACAACTCTGACACCCATCATCTCCAGCGAGAGCAGAATATTGTTCATGGAGAGATTCCAGACAGAACACACCCTTGGCCATTCCCCTGCTGATCGGCAAATCTATGGAGGTTAATTGACCCTCAGCTGGCACAAATGCATATCTTAATCAGAAGGTTATGAATGAACTTAGGTATGCTGTTACCAACCTCCAGCGCTGCAATTATGATATTGTATACCTTAACAGGGAGGGATCCTTCAATAGAGCTGACAATATCATGCAGGGCGGTTTCGGTGAACTTGCTCTTGCTGGAGGCATGCTGTTGATTGATAGTAGCCTGTGATCTATTTTAGTCCTAAGGTAACTATTAATCTCTCCATGGTTTTAAGGAGAAATGATAGACTGATTTTCCGGAAATTCTTAGCTCCTGTATGGGACGGCTTTCCCGCTTTTGTGGTGACAACAACCTTGGCTTCTCTCCATTTTGTTGGTATGTATGCCTGATTGATACAACATGTGAAGATTTCTCTGAAACCAGGAGCAATTGTATCAGCCACTGGCGAGACGCTCCGCCGGCGAGACTTTGTCGGGTCCTGGTGACTTAAAAAGTTAACAGCTTCTGATATCCCAAAGAATTCTAGATTCGGTTACAATCTCGCTGTCGTCCTCTGATGACTGCACTTCAAAAGAATCCCCAATTGAAGTATTCAATGCCTCTTCAGAGTTTCCCGGGAAATGTGTATCCAGGAGGACTCCCAGTAGTTTCTCACTGGACGTAGTCCAAGAACTGTCATCTTTCTTGATGTAGCCAAGGTGTTAAGACTAAAATTTTTCGTAACTCTTAGGCTTCGGAAGAGCTTTCTGAGCCTTTCTCGACCTAACCTAGATATATCCTCCATATATATGTTCCTTCCGATTCGGCCTTTTAGCGCTATAGAAGCTGTATTTCGCATCTAATCATTTTGAATGTACCAAAAGTAAATTTATGTAAAAACCAGTAAGGAAAGGCTAAAGTCGGGCGGTGCCGACTATATAATACCCTACACCACTCTCGTAATATTGAATAACTCTGATATATAAATTTTGTAATTTCTGTATAAATTGTTTACATAAATTTACTTTTGGGACATTTTATACTTAAATAATACCCTGTACCACAGTGTGGTGTAGGGTATAAAAACGATTGGATCTAAAGAGCCAAATCGGATGAAACATATATATGGGAGCTATAGCTAAATCTTTACCGATTTTGGTTCATGAATCAAGAAACTCTACCATTCTAAATTTCAAAACGATTGGATGTAAAATATAGCTTCTATAGAACTAAGGGGCCAAATCGGACGAAACATATATATGGGAGCTATAGCTAAATCTTAACAGATTTGCTTCAAATTTGGTAGTGTTGGTTCATGGATCAATAAACTCTACCATTCTAAATTTAAAAACGATTGGATGTACAATACAGCTTTTATAGGACTAAAGGGCCAAATCGAACGAAACATATATATGGGAGCTATAGCTAAATCTTAACCGATTTTCTTCAAATTCGGCAGTGTTGGTTCATGGATCAAGAAACTCTACCATTCTAAATTTCAAAACGATTGGATGTAAAATACAGCTTCTATAGAACTAAAGGGCCAAATCGGACGAAACATATATATGGGAGCTATAGCTAAATCTTAACCGATTTTCTTCAAATTCGGTAGTGTTGCTTCATGGATCAAGAAACTCTACCATTCTAAATTTCAAAATGATTTGATGTAAAATACAGCTTCTACAGAACTAAAGAGCAAAATCGGACGAAACATATATATGGGAGCTATAGCTAAACCTTAACCGATTTTCTTCAAATTCGGCAATGTTGGTTCATGGATCAAGAAACTCTACCATTCTAAATTTCAAGACGATGGGATGTAAAATACAGCTTCTATAGGACTAAAGGGCCAAATCGGACGAAAGATATATATGGGAGCTATATCTAAATCTGAACCGATTTCAACCAAATTCAATAGCGATCTTAACAGCCGCGAAATACTCTAAACTGCAAAATTTCAGAACGATCGGAGTGAAATTGCGACCTGTAGTCGACGAACAACTTTACATGGACAGACGGACGGACGGACGGACGGACGGACGTTAAATCGACTCAGCTGGTGATTCTGAGTCGATCGGTATACTTTAAGGTGGGTCTAGCTGTTTTATTTTCAGGTGTTACAAACATCTGCCGTGAAACAAACTTATAATACCCTGTACCACAGTGTGGTGTAGGGTATAAAAATGTATCTGAAGTATAACCTGGATATTTCAGTGTTATTCGATATTAGTTGTCGACCCCGCCCGGTGTTGGTCTTTCCTTACTGGTTTTTCCTATGTTAATATTGTCCTGTGCAGATGTTTGAAGTTTGAGTACTCGCTTACATTCCTGTGATCCGAGTTTCATATCCTAACAACCCTATTTTGAGTTAATTAGCCGGGATCGAAGTAACTGTTGCTGACGTTTCAGAATCAGTAGTAGTAGGTCCCATAATAATTCAGAGAATTTCCCATATTTCAACTAAGGGGTACTTTCGAGAATTTTATTTTATGTCTACCGTCTTCTGCCGCCTGTAGCGTACTAAGCCTTTGTGATGTCACTTTGGATTTCATGAGTGTCATCGCCTATTGTAAGCGTATAAACGCAAGCGTTATTATTCGTTGTTGCTTGGATTTTCGCATGACAAACCACTTGACACATTTAATCCGAAGGTGGCAGGCAGCAGAACCAAGTGTTGGCTTACTAGACATGTTCGGTGCTGAGACGAACAAGGCGGTGAGAGATGAGGGTGGCAATTACAATGTTTCAAAGGCATTACCGAAAATTAACCATTAATTTAACGAAAAAATTGTGTATGCCAAAAATGTCGCCATAGAAAATGTTTGTGACATTTTGACCACAAATTATTTGGGGGGAGGCGCATATTTATAATGATAATGGCAACACATTATAAAATGTGCGTACATTTCGATTGAATACAAACGGATAATTGTATTCCAGAGGAAAACAAAAATAAAAAAGAAATTTCTATTCATAGAAAACCAAAGAAGAAAGAAAAGAAAAAATAAACAATCCACTCCTTAATACGAGTAGTAACACTTAGTTTAGCAAAAAAGCGAAATTGAAAAGAAATTATTGATTGAAATACTTATCATATTTCTTGGCAAATATGGACTGGTCATCATCATCATCGTCTTCACCTTCATAGTCGTCATGTGCACCACCTTTCCCCAAACATGATGGCTGGATAATGAAGATGTGTACATACTCGTCGTATCACATCACTGTGGGGCCACTAAATAAATGCGTTGACGTTGTGCGTTGTTATGGTGTGTTAATTTAATTTCTGTCCGTCTGTCTGTCCATTTTTTTCTTCGCTCAAGTGTTGATTTCTTTATATTATTTAAACAAAACCAAAACTTTCTCTGTGCAGTAAGTGTGCTGTAAGTGTCTGTAACTTGGTTTAAAGCAAGCCACCCGCCCGCAAGACCGTCACTACGGCTACGAGTCCGTCCGTCTGTCTTTCTGGCCGGCCATCCATCCCTCCATTTTTGTCTGTCCGGTTTCAGTTTTGTTTTTAACACCGAAACGTGTTTATTTCACTGAATACTACAGCTTAAACTAAATGCCAGTGTACCTACCCCTCAAGATCTCTCAACAAAAACGACATTAAATATATATTTTTTATTTCATTATTGGGATTTCAGCTCATTTGTCAAGTTGTTCGTTCGCTCGTTCATAGCTGGTGTAGATTTTGTCGTTGTCGCTTTTTTTGCTTTGTTTTCCATTATAAAGTTTTAGAGTGAGAGATAGACAATGGGTTTCGTATTTCATTAGTTGCACTTGTACTTTAGATCAAAACTTTTCCATATACTCGTACGGTTACCCTTCATCGTGTTATGGAAGTTATGTTTATTTTGTCATTTAATTTGTTACATATTTAAGTGCAATTTACTGCTAAATTTTTAAGACACACATATTGTTCTTGACAAATTCAAATCCTCAACAAAAAAGCAAAAATGCTAAAGAACCAGTACTAACCGCGTAGACCAGGCCGTGGTATATAAGAATAGGTCGCTGCGTTGTCTAATGCTTAGTATGTACTCCAAAGTACACGATCTGTTCGGTTATCTTCTATCTATCTATCTTATATCCAGTTGGGACCAATTTTTGAAGTTCAACCATAAAATAGTATACAATTAATTGGTTTCAATTGGAACTCGTGCTGTGTCTGACATTGAGGGTCAGGTAGTGTACGTCTTCTTTTAGAAAAGTCCTTGAACATGTCACAAGGTGGAGACTCAACACATCCGGTGACAAAGCCACGTTAAAATTACTGTTGTTGAATCATATAAAAAGGAAAGTCTGTGGGCTAATCCGTGTTCTGGAGGACCTGGAAAGCATTTTGCTGAAAGTTCTCTGTATAGTAGTTTATGTACTTATACTTGAAAGTTTCTTCTATTTTTGCAAATTAAAATGGACACAACATAAATAATTGATAGTTCGAATATCGGCAACATTTTGTTCTTTAAAAAGTCTATTTTATTTCGATCTTGTATTCAACTGATAGTGGCCTGATTTAAACATACTCGTATAATTCCTTTTAAATATTAAAGGGTACCGTCAATATTCGTTGCTGCCGAATAAAATAGTTTTTCTTCATTATTATATTCGTAATGTTGTCATTTATTTAGAGATTTTTGTAACGTCTCCGTGAACGACTGAGTCAGGGAACTGTAATTGAATTTGAGTGGAGTAAAGAAAAAAAGAAATTATGAAGGATAAACGTGTTTTCTTTACATCAGAAATAATTTCTGAAGAAAAAAACAACGAATATAGAGCGTTAACACAATTGAACAATGTCCGTCCGTATGTTTGTTTATCTTCTGGCCGGTGCGCACGATAACTCTTGGAGTAACCGACTGACTTATACCCCCGCCCCTTTTGGAACATTCCATTTTGCACAGAAAGTTATCGACTTATTACATTGATTCTTGATATTATGTGCGGAGCCGTTATAGTACCTACAATCACTTGAAAAATGGGCGTTATTGCCACGCCCCTATTGGTACATTCCACACAACATGGCCAAAATAAAAAAAATATGAAACATGATTTTTATGCATTTCCCTTAGTTTTATAAAATGGTTTTTTCTTTAAATAAGCACTGCTTTCCTTTCAAAAATGGAATAAACTATTTTTTTGCACTTTGTTTTCTATCGGTCTTATACCTCAAAAAATATGGTCCAAATACAAAGGTATTATCCATGAAAATTGAACTTAGAAAAAAAAACTTTAAAATAAAAAAAGACACAAACAATATTGTTTTTTTTTTTACTCGCCTATGAGTTTGGGGGTTGTGGGTTCGATTCCCACCAGAGGCTCTGGTCTGTCGCTGCAAACATTTAGCCATATGGTCTTTGTAACCCGGCCTTTCCCTGGACCTTATGATTAGAATATAAATTTACTCTGTATTTTAATTCATATAAATAAATAATACAATATAGTTTTTGTTGCATAGTGTAATCTGTTGATATTGTTAAAAAGTCGTCCTGCAATTATATATTATCTGAATTTTTAATTAACGCAAATTATTTTTTTTAGGAAAATAATTTTTTTTATATAAATATTTTATAGGATATATTTTTTAAATTATACTAATTTCATTTATTTATTTTATATATATATATTTTATAGTATATTTTTATTTCAATTATATCGATTAAATTTATGTTTTTTCTTTATACTTTTAGGTAAGTGGTTCGTTCTATTTATCAATTTCTATGAATTGTGAAATAAGTAATTTGTATGGTAAGCAAATAACCATGGTTTTCCAAATTTTATTTGTTCTAGACGTCCTAATCTTTAAAATAAGGACATTTAAAAACGGCGAATAAAAAATTGAATATAAAAATATATAAGGAAAATTCTAATATTGACTAAATCAAATTGCTATATCATTTAAATCTAACAAGGATCCATTTAGAGTTTTTCATGGTCAAAAAAATTAATGACCTAAATTGATACTTCCCATGATATTCAAGAATTAAGTATGTTTTCTCTATTTTGATCACCCATTTTGATTCAACTGAAGAGGAGTAACAGGGCTTTTTATTGGTGTTAATATCTTGAAAATATGTGAAGCGTTTAAGAAGATATAGGGTCCGCCAAATACCTTTTTTTTTGAAAACATCGCGCAAAGCATCGAGTGTAGCTTCGGCTGTGTGGCACGTAGCGCCGTCCTGTTGAATCCAAATGTTGCCAATATCCTCCTCTTAAATTTTTGTGAACAAAAATTCGTTCAACATGGCCCGATAACGATCGCCATTGACTGTAACGGCCACTCCTTGCTCATTTTTGAAGAAAAATGGCCCAATTATGCCTCTGGACCAAAATCCGCACCAAACAGTGACTCGTTTTGGGTGTTTTTCGTTTTTTCATTTGCTTTGGAGTTACCCCATACAAAATATTACTCTCGAAGGATCATTTATTCTGATCGCCTCGAAGGACAATATTTAGCAATCGAACACCATGAAGAGTAATAGTGTTTTATTTATACAATTCATTTAAAGATTCCTATACAATTTTATGTCAGAGAAACTATAAGCCTCGAAGAACAAAAATAGTCTTGAAAGGCTATTTAACCTGATCGTCTTTACGGACCATTTTAAGTTATCGAACATATTTTTAATAAGTTATTAGGTCTTTGTTTGGCAGTGGAATAAAGAAATACTTAGAAAAGTAAATGATTCATTAAAGTTGATTTTTTTCGACAGCTAAAAATCGGCCTTCGAGATAGCATATAATGAAACAAACGATAGTAAATGAAAAAATTGTCCATCGAGACTAATATTTACCTTGACCTATGGTATGACAAGCACTGGAATACTATATACATATGTCTTTGACAGCTAAAAATGGTCCTTCGAGATGATCAGAATAAATCAGTGATATAAAATTGTATGGCAAGCATTCACGCTATTTCGTAAAAGCGGTTTCCGGTTTAACCGAAATATTTCTTTTTTTAAAACCCGGTTTTCGGTTAATATTTTTTGTCGAAACCGGTTAACCGGTTTTTAGGCCGGTTTTTAAATAATATACGAAAGTGATTAAAATGTCATTAAATGTTTATTGTAAAACAAAAAACAACTAACAATCATTTGTATTAAAAATTAGTAAACAAAAATAGATTATTATTTCGTTTATTACAGGTTTAATTTTTTGGTTTACATTAAATAGAAAGTATTATATTTCTGAAACTACCTAAAAAAATAATAAATCATTTAGAATGCTTTTTTATAATAATATCTTAAGAATAGAATACAATTTAAATTATTATTTTTAAACGATGTTTCTTTTAATTTGTTATTCAAATTGACATTGAAAAAGCTCACAAACTTTGATGTAGTCAATATTAGTCCGATAGTCATTAAAGCATTGTATAAGTAACACAGCTTCTCCGTTTTCTTCTTAAATTTTTCAAAAGAAGCAAAGTCATCATACTATGTTGCTTGCCTTTCGTTTTTCGATTCTGTGTGTGACATAAATTCAAAATTAAATTATTTGACTCATCAATATAACAACTTATATACACCCATGGTAATAAATATACTTCCACATAAAAAAAGGACAATGTAATTGTGTATTTATTTTTTGGAAAAACTTTTTATTGGAAGATTGTTCTTAAATGATTTGTTAAGCAAAACATCTGTTGAGATTTCATTTATAAAAACTATCCGAATTTTAAAAGAAAAATGAAAAGTACTTCATTGGTAAAAACTATACTTCCAAATTATTTTGATTAAACAATTTCGAAACAATACATTTTTATTAGAAAACACAATTTGTCTGATAATGAGTATTAGCGCCAGACACCATAATTACTACTTTAAGTCATTATGACATGCAATCAATTAAGTTTGTAAGCAGTGATGTGGGTATTCCACTCGCAAGTTTTATTTATCGCTGCTCGGAGGTCTCTCAGATTGGAGAATTGCCGCCAATTGTCATAAATATGATTTGCCATATTCCCCAGGACATTTTCGATCGGATTTAGATCTATTCTTAACGCAGGCCATCGCAGCAGTGGTATATTTTTGGCGCTAAACCAGTCCGTCACAATTTTAGCTTTATGTATTCGGGCTTAATCTTGTTGAAAATTAATCGACGACTCATAAATATCGTCCAAAAAGGAGATAAGGACATCATTCAAAAGTTCAATGTAACCGATGGAATTTATCTTGTTGGTAAATAAAGAAATATTAACGAACAAAGGTGCATTTTTGTGCATAGGTGACTTTTTAGAACAACTTTGATGAGTGGTAGTATATTTATTACCATGGCTGTATCAAACCGAATCAAGGGTATCTGGCTGTTCTGTCGGGATTTAACATCGCATAAAAGTCGAAGCTATTTGTCTTTCCGTTCTTGAACGTATGATTGAACTGTTCTGTGCTTCATGGACGACTTATTGAATGCTTTGCTGTACTTCCTGACTTAATTTTTTACATCATGGATATCAGGAATAAAGCCAAAATAATATTCAAGATCAGTGAATTCATATTCACTTTCAGAATATTCAGAACAACTGTCAGAAATATCCACCTCATCGTTGTTATTTGTTGCATCTTGTATAAAATAGATCAATACTTTAATTTTTGTTTTGAACAATAAATAAAAAAAACCGGCTAACCGACATGAAAAAACCGGCTTCCTCGGTTAACCGAAAATGAAATTTTTTAAGAAACCGGTTACGGGTTTAGCTTACAAAACTGGTTAACCGGATAACCGGTCCCGGTTTTGGACACCCTAATTTACGCTCTACATGTCTTCGATTGCTAAAATGGTTCTTAAAGACGATTTGGATAAATCGTCCGTCCCTTTAATTTAGTCCATACAAGTTTGAGCGGATGGAAGGACCATTTTAGCTATTGAACACATATAGAATATTATTTCTTTACGATTTTATATCAGACAAAATATTAAGAAGGATCAACGCGAAGTACCATTTTAAGCTGTCAGACACATACCGAGTTTAATTGTTTTTCTTACGATTGTCGAACATATAATAGATGATTAAGTAGGGTTTTGCATGGTAGTGTGACAAAAAAATAGTGAGAAAGTAGGATGTAGGATGGGTGATTTATAAATGTGATATTTTTTCGAACGCTAAAAATGGTCCAAGATCGGCACAAACGGTAGTAACTGAAACAAATTTTACTTCGAGACTAATATTTTCTTTGATAGAAGATTATATGGCAAGCACTTCGATTGCTAAAAATGGTCCTTCGAGACGATCGGGATAAATAGCACAACGAGACTAATCTGTTCTCTGATATAAAATTGTACACCCAGGAAAATAATTGGTTGGAATTCGATTGTAACAATTAAAAAAAATAGTACTAGCATCAAAATGAATATTGCATACACCGTGTGTCGGTTGTATTTATGTATATATAAATAGTTGAAACAACATGGATAATAACATAGATACGATCAAATAAAAATGCTTGCAACTAAATCTATGGTTGTATCTATCGAATTAAGATTGTTTTTTTCATTGACACTCGGTTAGTTGTGGTAACCAATTTTAAACTTTCATTGTAGTACCATATGATCGATTTTTGGTTGTGACAACCAATGTTTTATTCTTGACAACAGAAATTTTATCAATAGACCAAAGATTATTATTGCAACGAATAATTGATTACTACAACTGAAACAAGTAAAAGCGTTAAGTTCGGCCATGCCGAATCTTATATACCCTCCACCATGGATAGCATGTGACCTCACAAAATAACTCAAACCTAAAGAAAATAACACCGAGAACACAAAAAAGTATAGTAGATGAGAACAGTAGGAATCACAACAAGTTAGATGCTATATATGGGAGCTATATCTAAATATGGACCGATATGGCTCATTTGCAATCCCAAACAACCTGCAACTATAAGAAGTATTTGTACCAAATTTGATCAACCTAGCTCTATTATTGCGGACGGTTGCGTGATTACCACAGACGGACGGACGGGCGGACGGACAGACGGACATGGCTAAATCGTCTTAGAATTTTACGACGATTAAGAATATATATACTTTATGGGGTCTCAGATCAATATTTAGAGGTGTTACAAACGGAGTGACAAAATGAATATACCCCCCATCCTATGGTGGAGGGTATAAAAATATTAGTAAATAATCGTTTTTTGGTTATCCCAATAATTTCCCAAATTTAGAATAATTAAACAATGTATTTTGGGAAATACAACCGAAAGATTGGTTGCTGTTCTTTTGCTGATATATGACAAACAAAAAATAAAATTACTCGACATTAATAAATCTTTAACATTTTGTTCAAGATCGGTATATGTAGTCAAAAATAATTTCGTGTGGATAATAATGTGTGGAATGCAGAATATGCTGTGCAAAATGTTTTACATAAATAAGAGCAACTATCATGAAATTGAAAGCACAGGGTAAAGCGATATTTGCAAAAATGTTTTGGGTTTTTTTGTGTACTAAAATTTGTGTCAAATATTTCCACATCTCATAATAGTGATGAATTTGTAATATGGGATTTTTAATTTTGTTATGAATTGTTTGATTTTTTGTTCAATAAATAAAATAAAAATTAATGAAAACTGTTTTTAATTAATATTCGGTAGTATATGACTGACAAATTGTCAGAACAACCAATTTTTCAAAACAGTTGGTTGTGGCAACATACAACAGATAATTTTAGCCACCATTTTCGTAGTTGGCGCAACCAAATATGATTGTTGTCAACATGGAAGCAGAAGTATACCACAACCAAAATGTTGGTTGTCCTGATGGAATCGCATTATAGTAGACAGAACTACCAAAATTCGGTTGGCAAATAATTCGGTTGAGGCAATCAAACTGTATTCTGTGTGTATGAAAAGCATTTAACTCTATATGTCTTCAATTCCTAGTTCTTAGATACTCCTTATGTGTCAAGAACTAATAACGCACTACGCCACGGTAATCGAAAAAAAAACAGTGAGCAAAACCTTGACATTTGACTTTGGCAAAGTCATGTCCCAAAATAAAAATACTTTTGCATGAAATACGTTTATCTAAAGCATTTTTTCTCAGTGCATCTTCACATATCTTTTAGTTCAATTTCAACTTACAAATAATGTATGAAAGTACCAAATATAATATTTAAGATTATTTTAAGGTCTCATTATTTTTTTTATTCTCATTACATTTCTTCGTTAATAATCACCATTATTTTATAAATATTTTATTGGGTTAATGATGAAACATATGTTAATTTCAAGCATTTTATATTAGTGTATTTTTATATTGTACAATAAAAAATTTTACTTCTCAAAAATGTATGAAAGTATACCACAATTATGACCGATTGATTGATTCCCATTTAAATTTTTTCAGTATCGATTTTTTTTTACATTTATAGCTTTTTTTAAATTTCATAAAGAGTTTATTGGGTTAATGATCAATTAGCTTGCCAATCAGACAATGGTTGAATGTTTTTGCAAAACACCTTTGCCATTTTTAATATATGTTTCTCTTTGAAAAAATGCCACTAATTATATGATTATTATGTCATATTAATAATTTAACAGTTGCATGTTTAACAAACGATCTTATTGGTTCACATGGCAATCAGCATTAAATTTTGAAAATTAAGAAAATTATGCAATATCATCTTAAAAAGAGATTAAAATTAATTTGTTATTCGAAATTTACCCATAAAAACTGAGTCCAAAACAAATTAATGCCATGGAATCCGTTACTATTAAACCAACGTTATTATTATTAACGGAAAAATTACAATCTATAAATATTTTTGTGATTCTCAACAACTCAATTAAAGAGCTGAACCTTAATATCTTATTTATGATTGATTGAATTGATTTGATTTCACCCCAGAGCGCTTGAATGGTTTGTGTGTCTGTGGAGAACCTTTAAAGAACCGGGTTATTGTCGTTAAATCGGGTTAGATTTAATGCCACAATCACTGACACCCCTCCCCTCCTGTGAGTTGATCTCAATTTAGTGCTTTAGCTTCAAACGACAACAGCAACCGCAGCACCACCACCACAAATGTTAAAAACTACAATTATTTCATACTTATGCGTCGATACTTGATAGTTTTCGTTGTTAGGCATTCTACATTCAAATGTTAACTGGACTTCGCGGACATTGTTGAAATTCTCATTAACTTCATTAAAATCAAATTAAAACGGACCAACTCATTTTACCGAAAGATTAGAAGCTGTGAGGTTTTTTATTTTATCTTTTCTCTGTTCTTCTAGACGAATGAAGCTGTAAGAAGAATAAAAAATAACTAAACTAAAACTGTGTGCAAATATATTAGGCGTATGTATGGCAATTTTGGTGAGGAAAAATAGGATAAAAAAACAAGTAAGATAGTTCAGTCGGTTAAACCGACTAATTAATCCCCTCACCTTGAGTCTCAAAAAAGTATAAATAAATGTATTTATTTTTTTGTTTTATTTAAATTATTATCAATTTAAATTGCATTTAATAACTTTAAAGTATGTACTGGTATTAAAGTTAAGAGCTGTTTACATTTGGTACAAAATGGTCCATTTGTTTGGGAGGTACCAAAAAGGGCGTGCCAATTACGGCCACTTTTCTCTAGACTCTAGGTACTATAAAAGCATTGCACCGTACGAAATTTCAAGGGTTTTTCAACAGGGACTCTACAAAAGTAGACCGACAGGTACAGCAAACGAAGCCATATTTTTTGCCGCTCTTTTTGGCATTTCTCTTCAGTAAGGATTGCTATTTCATGATGGAAAGATATACGAGTCAACAACGAGTCAAAATTATTAAAATATTCTACCGAAATTCGGAGTCAGTGGCCTCAACATTAAGAGCGCGAAAAATCGAAAAATCATCTTCAGCGATGAGGCTCATTTCTGGCTGAATGGCTTCGTCAATAAACAAAATAAGCGTTATTGGTCAGACAGCAATCCACACGTACTCCATGAGTCATCATTGCATCCCGATAAAATTACGGTTTGGTGCGGTTTATGGGCCGGCGCCGTCATTGGGCCGTACTTCTTCCGTGATGATCAAGACCGGCACGTTACTGTGAATGGGAATCGCTACCGTTCAATGATAACCGAATATTTTTTGCCCCAATTGGATGATATGGACTTGGAGGACATGTGGTTCCAACAGGACGGCGCTACAAGCCACACAGCGAATGCCACAATCAATTTATTGGAAACCAAGTTTGGAGAACGTGTTATCTCACGAAATGGTCCAGTAGATTGGCCGCCTCGGTCGTGCGATTTGACGCCGTTAGACTACAGGGTGGCTGATATGTAATGCAACAAAGTAAAGCGCTATATTTTTTTTAAATTTTATTGTTCAAAAGCAAAAAATGTCGGAAATAACATAAAATTTTAGAAACAGTTTAGATATGTTCGAATTGGCCACCTTTGGCACGAATTATGGCCTTCAAACGGCCGACAAAGCCATCACACGCTGCACGAAAGTAGCTCTGCGGTATTTTGGCCCATTCTCGGCGAAGCGCCGTCTTGAGATGACCGATACTTTGGTATTTTTTAGTGCGAACCTTACTCTCTAAAATGCCCCAGGCGCAAAAGTCCAACGGATTGAGATCCGGAGATCTTGGTGGCCATTGTGCGGTAGAAATGAAGCGAGGAACCTCATTTTTAAGCCATTCTTGGTTGACGCGTGCTGAGTCCTGTTGGAATGTCCATGGTCTGCGGCCGAAATGTTTGTCTGCCCAGGGCTTCAATACTGTCTTTAGGATATTTTCCCGATAATATTCGGCATTTATTTTGACCCCATGGTCGATGAATACGAGCGGGGAGCGACCATCGGCCGTTACGGCGGCCCACACCATTACCATCGGCGGCGCTTGAGTTGTGGTGGCCAATCGAAGGTGTACATTTTCAGCTTACCTCTTTGGCAAGTAAACCCGATCATTTTGTTTGTTCACAAACTGCTCAATTTGGAATGGCTTCTCATCGGAGAAAACCAAATTCGGTAACTGGCCACTTTCGTGCAAGCGAAGCAACTCCTTGGCTCTTTCCAGTCTAACTTTTTTTTGTGTATCGGTGAGCTCTTGCACTTTTTGGAACTTCAATGGCTTTAGTCCAAGCTCATTTTTTAATATGTGTTGTATCCGTTCTCGCGATATGTTCAGCTTACGAGCAATTTTTCTACCACTGCGGCGAGTATTTCGATCAAATCTGGCCTTCACTTTTCGGATCATTTCTGGTGTTGTTGCCGTTTTTTCGTCCACTTTTAGGACGCGATGCAACACTGCCAGTATCACGGTAACGAGCAATGGTACGAGAAACAAAGGATTTATTCACATTTAAATGCTGGAGGGCTCTAACGATAGCCACTTGTGTTTTTCCACCCAAATATAAAGCAATCACACTATCACGCTTGAATTCCATCACGAATAACTTTTTTCTGAATGCAATAGATCAAAATGCTTTTGTAAGCTTGTAAACAATAAAATGAACTGTCACTGAAATAAATCTGCCAGCTATCAGACTAGCGGTTTAGAAATGATAGCAACCTGAAGTTGGTTGCAATACATATCAGCCACTCTGTATTTCCTGTGGGGCTACGTCAAGTCTATGGTCTATGCCAACAAGCCAGCGACGATTGATGAACTTCGTACGAATATCGAACGTGAAATTGCAGCAGTATCGGCCGATTTTTGCTTGAAAATCGCCGAAAATTGGGTTCAGCGTCTGGACTTCTGCAAGCGTGCCCGTGGTGGCCATGCAAAAGAAATCGAGTTCCATAAATAATGGCATCGAACGTACTTTCTCAGGAATTAAGAATTGCATTGATATCCAAAACAGTTTTTGTTTTATTTAAAAAAACTTTTGTAGCGCTCTTATAAAAAAACCCTTTATTTATATGCACTGGTATTAAAGTTAAAAGCCGTTAACTTTTGGTACAAAAACGACAGACAGACGGACGGACATTGCTCATTCGACTTAAAATGACCCAAAACGAATATCCGCCGAACATACTTATGGTCATAGGTCACTCCTTCGATGTGTTACACTTTTGGTTCGTAGCAAATGATCCTCCTCCTCTCTAAGGTGAGGAGATAATAATCTTTCATGTTTGAGCAACAATTGGTCCTTCGAGTTGCCCTAGATTGCAACAAAAAATAGTACCAAGAACATCTAATATATATTTGAGAGACTGTACTTCGAGGCGACCAGGACAACTGACCTTTCTATGATATAAAATTGTAAAAAGGTGTTCAAAGCATTTTTGAACTATTATATAAGGAGTCTTTATAGACGACTGTGAAGTGGTATTTTCAGGCGACTGAGAAGGAGTCTTTATGGACAACTGAGAAGGAGTATATAGAGACGAATGAGAAGGAGTCTTTATAGACTACTGAGAAGAAGCAGTTATTGACACTGCGAAGGATCTTATAGACAACAGAGAATGAGTCTTTATACACCACAGAGAATGAGTCTTTAGATAACTGAGAAGAAGGGTTCATAGACGACTGAGAAGGAGTCCTTATAGACAATTGAGAAGGAGTCGTATAGACAGCTGAGAAGGGGTCTTTATAGAGCACAAAGAAGAAGTCTTTATAGACCACTGAGAAGAAGTATTTATAGGCGATTGTGAAGGAGTCTTTATAGATGAGAATAAGTCTTTATAGATAACTGAGGAGAAAGGTTTATAGACGACTGAGAAGGAGTCCTTATATACAATTGAGGAGGAGTATTTATAGACCACTGAGAAGGAGTATTTATAGACGATTGTAAAGGACTCTTTATTGGCGACTGTGAAGGATTCTTTATAGATGTGAATAATTCTTTATATAGACTTTGGAAGAAGGGTTTATAGATGACTGAGAAGGAGTCATTATTGACAATTGAGAAAGAGTCTTACAGACAGCTGAGGAGTCTTTATAGAGCACAAAGTAGGAGTCTTTATAGACCACTGATAAGGAGTATTTATAGACCACTGATAAGGAGTATTTATAGACGACTGTGAAGGAGTCTTTATAGGCGACTGTGAAGGAGGTTTTATAGGCGACTGTGAAGCAGTCTTTATAGGCGACTGTGAAGGAGTCTTTATTGGCGACTGTGAAGGAGTTGTTATAGGCGACTGTGAAGGAGTCTTTATAGATGAGAATAAGTCTTTATAAATAACTGAGAAGAAGGCGACTGTGAAGGAGTCTTTATAGACCACTGAGAATGAGTCTTCATGGGCCACTGAGAAGGAGTCTTTATAGAGCACAAAGAAAGAGTCTTTATAGACCACTGAGAAGGAGTCTATGGACGACTTAGAAGGAGTCTTTTTAGACGACTGAGTCTTTATAGACGACTTAGATGGAGTCTTTATGGACGACTGAGAAGAAGAGTTTATAGACGACTGAGAATGAGTTTTTTAGATGACTGAGAAGGAGTTTTTTAGACAACTTAGAATGAGTCTTTATAGACGACTTAGAAGGAGTCTTTATAGACGACTGAGATGGAGTTTTTTAGACGACTGAGAAGGAGTTTTTTAGACGACTTAGAAGGTGTCTTTATAGACGACTGAGATGGAGTTTTTTAGACGACTGAGAAGGAGTTTTTAGACGACTTAAAAGGAGTCTTTATAGACGATTTAGTTATGGACGACTGAGAAGGAGTTATGGACGACTGAGAAGGAGTCTTTATGGACGTCTTAGAAGGAGGGTTTATAGACGACTTAGAAGGAGTCTTTATGGACGACTGAGAAGGAGTCTTTATGAACGACTGAGAAGGAGTCTTTATGGACGACTGAGAAGAAGAGTTTATAGACGACTGAGAATGAGTTTTTTAGATGACTGAGAAGGAGTTTATATACAACTGAGAAGGAGTCTTTATAGGCGACTGAGAAGGAATATTTATAGACGACGGTGAAGGCGTCTTTATAGATGACTGAGAAAGAGTCTTTATAGACGACTTAGAAGGAATATTTATAGACGATTGAGAAGGCGCCTTTATAAATTACTGAGAAAGAGTCTTTATAGACGACTGAGAAGGAGTCTTTATAGACGACTGCGAAGAAGTCTGTATAGACGACAGAGAAGGAGTATTTATAGACGACTGAGAAGAAGTTTTTATAGACTGAAGGAGTATTTATAGACGACTGAAAAGGAGTATTTATTCCATTTAGCTCTCTGCATTCTACTTAAGTAGCTGTAGAACTAGCGCCAAGACATTAATTCTTCATTGTATTTGTTCTTTCCGGAATATAATGTGCAGTGTTTTTTCCGTATTTTCTAATGGAAATCTTAATTCCAAAATCTGCAAAAGTAAGCGAGTCTAAAAATAGAACTGTCAAATTGTCAGCTTTAATCAAAAATCCCAAAAAAGAAGCAAGGCTCTCGACAAAATCTGGTTCTCTTGAATACTTAGTAGAAGTTAGAGTTGCATGCATGTTTTGAAGCAAGTCTATTTTTGGGTTCAAATCCTCGTCGGATCGAAATAAAAAATAAATAAAGAGAAAAAAATCGAGAGAAACAATATTTTGATTAATTTTGGGTTTTATGGTACTTCTGGTGGGATATAATATAATAAAGGTGGTCTGGTTTCGATTGCTGAAAATGTTCTTTCGAGTTGATCAAAATTTTATCAAAGGGTATTATAAACCAAAATGGTCCTTCGAGACAGATATTTCTTCTGATCTCAATAACAGGGAAAGCGTTTATACTCTAAATATATGTCTTCGATTGCTAAAATATGGTTAGGAAAAAAGTGATATTTTTTATTGTTATAAATTGCCCTTCGAGGTAAAGTATTAATCTCGAAAGACCGTTTATCCTGATCATCTCGAATGACCATTTTTAGCTGTTGAACACTTATAGAGTAAAACTGCTTTTCATACGATTTTATCTAAGAGAAAATGCTAATTTCGGAGGAACATTTATCCTGATCGTCTCGAAGGACCACATTTAGCAATCGTGTTCGATTGAAGAGTATAAGTGTTTTCCCTAAAATTTCAATAGCCTCGAAACAACAAATTGTCTTGAAGGAAAAACTATTCCTGAATATCTATTTGTTCTGATACGATCGAAGGACCATTTTTAATTATCAGACATATATTTAAATGGCTTTGTATGGTAGTGGAATAAATAAATAGTGGGATATAGAATGATTAATTAAGGCGAATAATGATTCGGCAACTAAAAATGGTCCTTCGGAATGACCAAGACTGTAACAAACGGTAGTTAATGGAAATATGGTATTTCGAGACAAATATTTTCTTATACATATGTGATTGTATGGCAAACTCTATATGCCTTACCCCCATTAACACAAAACAAAATAACCGAGCGTTAGAGCTAACGATAGTTAAATTGTATGGAATTTAACAGCTATAACCGGTAGTTAGCTCTTAAACCTAGTTTATTTATTTATTGTTAACGGCCCTTAAATTGTTAAAAAATGGCCGTAAGGCAAGCACTTAAACACCATTTTTCTTCGTTAGCTAAAAATGGTCCTTCGTTTGTGGAAAAATGCTAGAAGGAGTTAGGCGATATGGCCAATCTTCGTACATAGCATGAGGTTGAAGGAATTTTTTTTAACGCACGCAAAATTTGAAGTTAATCGGTAACGCCTTTCGGAGTTATCGTGCGCAAAAGTCAGACAGACATGACGGACATAGCTCAAATGACTTAAACGATTTCCCCTAAACATATAAATGATCAGCGGTTTCTCCTTCCGCGTGTTACATTTTTGATCCGTTGAAAACCATATATACTATAAAGTGAGGGTATAAATATATGTGAGTTGTGTCGCATCGAAGGACCATTTTCAGAAGAAAACCTATAAAGTATAACTTAATGTCTAAGGACTTATTTTAAAGGGTATACATAAATATAAAATTACTCATATTACTTGAAATCTCTTAGACAACAAATAAGTCCATAAACTATACATTGAGATTGGAACCTAACTTAACATACAACCCTCGTCTTTCTCTCATACCGCACAATCAAAATGAAATTTTTCTATGATCTACGAGTATTGACATGAATGATTGCACATTAACGAACGTAGTCGTAGTCGTAGTCGTCGTCATAGTTTTCCGTTTTGTGGATGGATCTGATTTTAGTTTGAAGAAATACTAAATAACTCTTGATTAGAAAAGAAAACATCATCGAAACGATCAATCAAGTTGTCATTTTCCATTTTTTTCGCCCGTTATGAAGATAAAGATTCAATACATGGCATGGGATGGGAGGACAGTCATGTGAACATCCCCAGCCATAGCGGCGGACTTCTTCTTTTTTGCAGTTTTTTGTCACGTTTTGTGGTTATTACTATTTAATGGAAAAATATGTAACATTTGTTACCATTTACGGGGTTTTCTCTAGAAAATAGAAATTGAAATGAATTTGTATTTGCTCAATTCCACTTTTTTGCATATGAAAGTATTTTTTGTGGGGTTTTCTTTTTTTCTGGTCAATTACGATTTCTTAATGGAAAAAATTTCACAAATTTTAGAAATTGTAATAAATCTTGTGTCACATATGTGATATGTTACAAGAGCTTCTACAAATGATTGAATTTGGGGGCAAATCTTTTAGTGGTTCATGTACCGGAAAAAAGAATTTCCTCATTGAATCAGTTGTCATTCAAAATTTTATGGGAAATAACTTATCCATATTTTCCATATTCTTGTTCCCCTTTTACTCGCAAACAATGATTACTTCTTTTCGGGGAAAGGGTACCATTTTTAGTTCCATTTTAATCCAAAAAGAATGACTTTCGAAAAACAATAAAATACCTCATCCTAGGGAGAGATTACCAGTTGTGGGTACTATTTTACCATTTAGTTTAGAACGTCGTTTAGTCCCCCATTTAACCCAAAACAATACAAAATTCATTTTCAGTTCTGGAACCTTTGTATATATTTTATTCTACTTATTATTTGTTGAAGATTGTATCTACGCTGCAAGAATAAATATCCATCAATTACATGATTATACCTTCAGCCGTTTGGTGACGGCGTTGGTGCAATATGGACACCCTATTGTCCTATTTTAAACCATTAACGTTCTTTAAACCGTATTTGCATATTGAAAACTACCATTATTATTGTTAGAATTTCAAAAAAGTCACATTCTATCCTTTGCATATGCACCAATTGGGGTATTTAGATATTTGCCAATTACCTGACTCTACTGAACACACCCTTTCGGTCAGTTCATGCAGCATATCGTTATATGAAACTATGTATTCCTCACATCCGTTGTGAAGGGTATTAGGGTTCAGCAACTTTGTAGTTAATATTAAGGCCAATATTTGTATGGATCATATTAATTCCCTAGCTCCCCCCATATAACGATAATTTTCGGTTCTATCTTAACAAATTTGGCTCTATGTTAACAAATCGTAAAAACCACCCATATGTTTTGCGGAGGGCGGGTATGAAATGTTCTACAAAAATGTGGACCATACAATTGTACCGTATGTGTCAGAACACACCAAGTATAAAACTTAACACAAACACCAAAAGCAGCACAATTCCAGTCTAGGTTGTATGAATAATTATAAGTAATGTTATTCATACAACTTAGTGGCTCGAACAGATCAAAAAGAGTTTTAACTGGAATTTGAACGAGGCAAGGATACTTTAACCCCGAAAATTCCGATGTGATCCCGAAATATCCGATATGAAAGGCAGATCGATACACGTATATTTTTTTCTGGCTTCCTGTTCCAAAATCCATTGTCTGAAACCCGTTATTTTTTGTGTTGTGCTGTGTATAAGACGACTAGTTGGGTTATTTACACCTTAGTAGATGATAAATTGTTTTATCTACTCCTTAGTGAAGGGCGAGTTGCAATATTTACTGCTTATTAGACGTCCAGTTGGGTTATTTACTCCTTAGAAGGAGGTCAATTGAGTTATCTACTCCTTAAAAGATGACCTGTTGCTTTACCTTCTGCTTATAATACGTCAATCTGGGTTATCTACTCCTTAATATGCAGCCAGTTGTGTTATCTACTCCTTAGTACAGATCTAGTTGGGTTATTTACTTCTTAGTTGACAACCTGCTGTGTTATCCACTCCACTTATTTTCTCCTTAGCAGTGTCGGCCAATAGGGTTATTTTATCTATTCCTCAAAATACGACCAGTTGGGTTATCTACTCCTTACTAGTAAACAAGTTGGGATATCTACATATATGTATTATATGTATTACTTAACAAAATACCAGTTGGTTTATATACTGATTGTTAGACGTCTAGCTGGATTATCTACTCCTTAGTAGGTGGCCAATAGGGTTATCTACTCCTTAGTAAGCGGCCAATGAGGTTATCCACTCGTTAAAAGACGACCAGTTTGTTTATCTACTGCTTACAATACGTCCATTTGGGTTATCTACTCCTTAAAAGACGACCAGTTTGTTTATCTACTGCTTATAATACATCCATTTGGGTTATCTACTCCTTAAAAGACGACCAGTTGGGTTATCTACTTCTTACTAGGGGACAAGTTGGGATATCTATTACTTATCAAAATACCAGTAGGTTTATCTACTGTTTGGTAGACGTCAAGCTGTATTATCTACTCCTTAGTAAGCGGCCAATAGGGTTATATACTCCTTAAAAGTTGGTTTACCTACTGCGTGTAATACGTCCATCTGGGTACTACTACTCCTTAGTACAGGTGCAGTTGGGATGTTTACTTCTTAGTTGACGACCTGCTGGGTTGTCTACTCTTTATAAATGTATAATTTAGGTTATTTCTCCTTAGTAGTGGCGGCTAATACGGTTATCTTATCTACTCCTTAAAAGTCTGTTGGGTAATGAGGACAAGTTGGGCTATTTATTACTTAACAAAATACCAGTTGGTTCATTTACTGTTTGTTAGACGTCCAGCTGGATTATCTACTCCTTAGTAAGCAGCCAATAAGGTTATGGACTCCTAAAAATACGACCAGTTTGTTTATCTACTGCTTATAATACGTCCATTTGGGTAATCTACTCCTTAAAAGACGACCAGTTGGGTTATCTACTCCTTACTCTATTACTTATCAAAATACCAGTAGGTTTATCTACTGTTTGTTAGACGTCCAGCTGGATTATCTACTCCTTAGTTGGCGGCCAATAAGGTTGTCTACTCCTTAAAAGACGACCAGTTGGTTTACCTACTGCTTATACGAGTAATACGTCCATCCGGGGTATCTACTCCTTAGTATGCAGCCAGTTGTGTTATCTACTCCTTAGTACAAATGCAGTTGGGTAATTTACTTCTGATTTGACGACCTGTTGGGTTATCTACTCCTTATTAGAAGATAATACGGGTTATATTCTCCTTAATAGAGGACCAGTTGTGTTATCTACTCTTTAGTAGACTACGAGTTGGTATATATATTCCTTAGTATATGACCCAAAGATAACCCAACAGTTATCTATTACTTAGTAGGGTAACAGATGGGAATAGTTTTCGAGGTTCTTTTAGCAAATAGTAATAAACATTTAATTGGTTTCAAATATAACTTACTTTGTGTCTGCCATGAAAGTGTCAGGTACTGTACGTATTCTTTTATATAAATACTTGAATATGTCACAAAGTGTCAATTCACCACATCCATTGACAAAACTATATTAAAGACCCCTGTTGTTTTCATATAAAGGGATCATCTGTGAACCAATCCCTGTTCTCAGTGTACCGATCAGGCGTTTTGTTTTGTATCTGTTAAATTTTTCCATAGGTAGACTATTTATGTTTCAGTTGTAGAATTTATAAAATATTTTTTTTTAAAAATGCTAAACTCGCATGGTGCTATCATTACTAGGTAATGCAAGAGGTATTGACACGTACTCAATAACCAAGCTCCATTTAGTATTCTCAAAAGAAAACTTTGATATCAGTGTGAAACGCTATTTTTCAATACGAGTATTAGAAATCTCTTTGATGTTATTGACTTTTTTTGGATTCAATTCCAATGTAACCAAACAAATCCTCAGCCTTGCCGCACTAAACCATTGCAAAGTTTGTTATTACCTGTCCCAAGTTTTATTTTATTTTATGTGGTGTTCATTGGAAAATCCCCGACTGATTTTCTTCTTAGCCATCATTGCGACCAGCACTTTGTGGCAAAGTGCTCCAATAGTAGTCTTCAGAGGCGTTGGTGCATGAAGTCAACGAAGTCAACAAAGTTAGCCCAACCAAACCAAAGCAATCTGAAATAACAAAGTTGTTGTCTACTTTTTAATGTTTGTTGGTTTGGTGGGAAGGTTGGTTGGTTGGATGGTTGGTGGTGGCAGTCGGTGGTCGTCTCTTTTTTTTGCTGGTCGTTTTGTATAACCATAAAAAATGTAATGACATCTTTTTATCCGATTCAAAAAAAAAAAAAAAACATTTGTAAGTTTCTTTTATCGCAAGAAATGCGTACATTCGCACTGTCGTCGTCGTCGTCGCCGCCATAGGGTAAACGGGTTTTTGTCACAAAACTCTGTTATTTCTTTTAAATTTTAAAAAAGGAATTTAATTTTTTTCTAAATATGTACAAGATAAATTTCTCATCGAATGTCGGTGGGGAAAACACTGAGCGTGTGTGGTCATCCAGTCCATCAATAATGGAGTTGGAGGTTGCAATATTGAAGATACATATTTTAAATGCTTTTTATGGGCGGTGATGAAGATTTCACATCAGTGAAATGGTGCAGGCCTCAGATGGATTGGTGCATTGTAGAAAGGGAAAAATAAAAAAATTTAAAACTTGATTTAATTACGAAATTTGTTTAAGCAATTAAAATGTTGTTGGCTTTTCAGCAGGTAAATAAAATTGAATTATATATTTATGAATTTATTAATTGTTTTCATTTTTGATTAGAAACAAGTAAAACAATTTTATTCGAGTAAACCGATTAAGGTACAATGGACTCAGGACAGTGCTGCCAAACGAATTTGACCGAAAATCGTCAAAATGGGGGAACAAAAATCGTCAAATCGCCAAAATAAATTTTCGAAATCGTCAAAAAATCGTCAACACAAAAATCTACCAGTAACGTACAGCTTTTGAGTTTTTTTATGGATGGAGGACATGTTTCGGAGTAGATTGAAACAGGGAGTTCCCCAAGGTGGGGTAATATCTCCGGCACTGTTTAACCTCTACCTTTCTGCAATTCCACCTCCAACTGACGGCGTTGAAATCGTATCATATGCTGATGACTGTACGATTCTGGCGTCGGGCTCCTTGATCGGTGACATATGAGGAAGGCTGAATGTCTACCTGGCTGAGATTACCAATTTCTTCGCTGCGAGGAACCTGAAAATATCCGGCCAAAATCATCGGCCACAATGTTTACTGCGTGGACAGCGCAAGTAAAGGAGCAACTCAATGTGATTGTCGAAGGCACAATAATTCCGACCACCAACTACCCTAAGATTTTTGGTGTCACATTTGATAGCCTCTTCAGGCCTAACGCGCATGCCACAGCTATCTGCATTAAAATAAGAAGTATGGTTCTCAAGTCGCTAGCCAGCAGCACTTGGGGAACAGAAAGAAACCTTGTTGACCTCTTATAAAGCGATAGGTCGGTCTATGGTTAACTATACAGCGCCAGTATGGTCACCGAATGTGAGCGAGACGCAGTGGAAGAATATACCGACCTGCCAAAATGCCGCCCTGGGAACAGTGACAGGGTGCCTCCTCAAGTATTCGGACCACCGGAGACTAAGATCATAACCGTGCGACGACATACTTTTTTGCTGTAGAAGCAGTATCTGCTTGGTTGCTACCGTCCCAGTCATCCCAACCACCATCTTCTGAATAGGCTTCCGCAGATCAGAAAAGACCTTCATGATCTAGAAGCGAGTACCAACGCTACAAGAGAGAACCTCTAGATCAAAGAGCTCAACAGCCAGGTCTGGCTGAGATACACTCTGAAGCAGTCGCTGAAGCCGTGAATAATTACAGAGTCAATGTCATGTGCTAGAAGATGACCGTCCACCATTGGCCTCGGAGTAAGAGGAATTACCACGACAGAGAATAGTACTTTTGGCCCAATTAAGATCAGGCTGGTGTAGCCGCCTCTATTCATATTGGGCAAGGATTGATGGCTGCACGTCGAACACATGTCCCGCTTGTAACCTGCGTCCGCACGACACTCTACATCTTATTTAACTGCCCTGCTAAACGTACTCAACTTATTCTCAGGTCACTTTGGACCCATCCAGTGGAAGTTGTCATGTCCCTTGTCCTGGAAACAAATACAGCAGAACCCAAACACATATATACTCTTACAACAACTAAACTTCTGTTTCTAGGTGAAAGTGAT
Source organism: Eudasyphora cyanicolor (assembly GCA_963930755.1). Classification (NCBI taxonomy): domain Eukaryota; kingdom Metazoa; phylum Arthropoda; class Insecta; order Diptera; family Muscidae; genus Eudasyphora; species Eudasyphora cyanicolor. Next base: position 279,345,750 of record OZ005734.1, on the reverse strand, counting down.
GTTTTTGGGTTTTCCCATAAGGGTGATATGATTTATTAAAAAAAACACACTTATTGTTAAGAAAATTCAAAGTTTTTTATTTAATGTGAAGTACAATCGATACAATTAAGTTCAAATAAAACGTTATTAAAATGGCCTCCACGACTTCTTCTGCAGGAACGAATTCGATGAACGATGAAGCATTTTCAAGCGGAATCTTATAAGTAGTAACCCTGTTAAAGGAATAAAATTTTCAGCAGCAAAAAAAAAAAACTGACTATGGTCACACTTGACCATCACTTGGCGCCATCTTTGCACTTGAATTCGTGTTTTTCCTATCAGACTTCAATTGCAGAAAACTTGTAAAGTTTCCCTGGTGACGGAAAACAGCAAATAAACTCACAAAACACAAGACATAAAATTCGTGAAAACACTTTCACAAACAAAACAAACTAACAAATCGAGAAGTTGTGAAACTGAAAATCTGTGAAAATATTTGCACAGAAAACAAACCGGTAAAAATTACACTTAAATATCAACCTTAAGTCGGAGTTTCGTTCATTAAATTACAAATAAAATAGAAAAGGAAGAAGAAAAACAAGCAAAAAACAAAAGTAACAATTTTACAAATGTTTCTCATTTTAAGGAAATTCAAAAGAAGTAACAATGTTAATTAAATTTGTGTGTGTTTTTTTAACTTTCCTGTATTCTTCGCGCGGTACTTAAAAAAATTGTGAAAATAACAAAAATTCAAATTTCATTGAATTACAAAATTAAAAAAAACCAAAGCCATCCATAATCACGCATCACATTTTAAACTCTTTTAACTTTCGGAAAATATTTCTCAAAAGGGAAACAAAGGCAATGAATACTTTTAAACAATTAAATTCACATGAAAGGAAATAATTAAAAATAAACTCGCAGTAAAGCTTAACAAATGAATTGAATCCGGAGAAGTGCATTTTTTGTTCGCCCATTGAATTGGGAAGGAAGTTGGAATTTAGGAAAATGTAAACAAACAAAACTTATCCGCTTCCAATCCAACCCAACCCAATTTCGAAGACAAAACAAGTGAAGTGGATTTCTCACATTTCACATTTCACTTTTTATTTTGCTTATCAACAACGAAAATTCACAGAAAATTACGCAATAATTAATGATACGAAAATTCACATCACATACGACGAGGTTCGTGCTGTAAGGGAGGTGAACAAAATTTAAATAACTGAAAAAAATGTTTGGCTACCATATTAACATGTTGTGTTAGAGCAGCTCTTGGGACATACGAGGGCGGTCACAAAATTAGCCGACCTAACAAGGAAAACAATTAATTTGGGATTTTCAATAGCTTCGATAACCCTCTTTTTTAGTAAGAACTGTCGGGCTCCTTACCACACCTCTTCAATGCTGGTAAATCTTTTTCAAAATAATCCGAGGGACCTAAATGTGGAGCGACTAAGGTGCGTGCTGAAGCAATTCGCACTTGAATTCATTAATTTTGGTCATCGCAGTAGTGGATGTGTGAACTTGTTGATTGTGAGCAAACGCGGCACCCATCTTGCGCACAGGTTTCTCATCATAAAATTTTCCCTCAATATGCGATGTATACTTTTTAAAATGCCTATGACTTCAGCTAGATGACGAAACTTCAACCGACGTTCATCAAATACCATGGATTTTTTAACCATTTCTGGCGTGGACTCGAGATATAAGGTCTTGCACAATGACTTATGCAGAAGCAGTGGAGACGTACACTTTCAGTGTCTGTTTCTGTATGATCTTGGCTGATCATAAAATCCGCCATATTTTGAGCTTTTTAAAGCAATCAAATTGGTTCAACGAGAGATTTCTCAAAAATCTTAATTTTCCAGAGTAAAATAAGTATATTCAGGAAAAAAAAAAGGAAATAATTCCACAATTTCCTAACCAGACCATCGATTGCAACAGAATTTAGCAAAATTGTGGAAGGGGTATTAGAGAAGTAATGTATTAAATGTATTTATTAACTTTTGGTGAAAATTGTCCATTTTTGTGGGAGGTACCAGAAAGGGCGTAGCAATAACGTTGAACACCGCTACTCTATCAATCAGCTGATCTGAATTGTAGCCAGAGGATGTGATACGATTGCAGGTTCAGGGTCCAGTATTCCCGACGTTTTGTGGTCCGCAGCGACCGATACTACAACAGGTTGCCGTTGACCAAATTCCACTGTGAACTGCCGTCGGAGCTGTCGATCGAAGTCCCATGTGTTCTCACCCACGGTCCTAACCCTAACCGTAACCACGGAAGGCCCAGAGAAGGTTCAACTGTTGCTAAACTCAGTCGAGGCTCAGACCGTCGTTCTGAGGCGACCGGCTAAACCTGCACACCACAAAACATGGTCAGCAATACTATACCCTGAACCTACAATCGTATCACGACCCATTGGTTAAAATTCAGATCATGGGATTGCTCGGAGTCCAAGCTTCAATACATATACGAACATGTGGATGCCCTAGCAGATCCGCAATATTAAAAACCGGTCGACGTTGGTAACGACTGCTAACCAACAATTCTGTTGGCAGGTTAAATCCAGATCTCCTCCACATTGCTCAGATCACCATTTTCGTTTGGGCTATTTCTGGGCCCCAGTACCTATTGACGTTGCAGTCTTCCAAGACGGCCGGAATGTTGAACTCAGTTTTAACCACTTGTTTTTAAGTTTAATGGAATATTATGCATTACAGTAACTTTTAACATAACTACATTTTTAATGAACTGAATCATCCCAAAACTAATAATTCCCTGTTAGATAGTTTATAGTTGGCCACACTTTATCCATTTCTTTCAATAGACGCAAAAGCTTTTACTCAAATGTATAAAGGACTGTCATCTTATATGCTTTCTCTCTTTCTAAGCTTTATCTAATTCTCGCTCTGCACCGCAAAATCACTTTTGCAGCATCTCTGAGGCGGTAAGCAGCAGTGACTCAGACAATAAATCTGTGAAACATTAAAATCTAACACCGTGGCCCTTTATTTCATGTTTCTCTTCCACTTTAAAAATTTCTTGGAGTTCGTTCTACTTGTTACTTATTCTACAGTCCACTCTGCAGCGAAGAAACTCCTGGATTTGTTCATGGTCCTTCGAGCCGTACTGAACTGTAGATAGTATAAAAGGATTACACTGCAGAAAATTGCAAGTATTTCCATGCTTTCGTATCAATGTTATAAGCCGTTCATTTTGTGAAAAATGGTCCATTTGTTCTCAAGGTGATATATACTAATAAACTGTTACTAGAGGTATGTGTGGTATTGCGAATGATTCTGATAAGTAGTATAGAAATTATTGAGGAATCAATAGTGTCGTCTGGTGGATAGCTCTGCAGAAATCCACCTTCTGCGCGGTACTAAACAAGGTTTTGCGAATGGCAGATATCAAACTCAACAACCAAGTGGATTTTGATGTCCTTTCTGGAAACTTGAGGTATCCAGACTGCCTGATGTATGTAGTTTTTGCTAGGCAGAACTCTTAACTATTAAAGAGTAAGCGGAATGGCCGAAAATTAGTTTTCTGACCAAAGAAGATATCAATATTTTCTCTGATAGTTAGGCTGCTATCAAGTCCCTGGAAACTATATTATTGAATTCGAAAAACTGGCTTAACAGTTTCAATATTTACCTTATATGGGTGCCAGGCCACAGTGACATACCTGGAAACTGCAAAGCAGATGAACTTGCAAGACTAGAAACTACCTTACATGCTCCAGGGGAACTGGAATATATGGGCATGCGACCAGAAAGCTCTTCTTGAGAGATAGTGCCCTTATGGCAACGAATGGCAGGTGGTCACTAGTCAGGAACTGCATACATGCCAGGCTGATGAGGCCCAGCCTAAACTCAAAACGCACTGCTGCCGTTGTCGAGACCGGGCGTCTCACTTATCGGGTATGTCATGACGGATCACTGTCTTAATGGATGGCACGAAGAGAGATTGAAGGTATTGCATAATGACGTTTGCAGAAGCTGTGGAGACTATCTCTTTCAGTGTCTGTGCCTCGCTCTCTCTAGAAGGCGACATGAAATCTTATGCTATCATTTCGTTGGGGAGTTAGCAAATTTGACTGATGTTGGAATCCGCCGTCTTTTGAACTATTTAAAGCAATCAAATTGGTTCACCGGGAGGGTCTAGGGATACCTTATATTTTTCTTACGTCCCTGTGGTAACACAATGGACTGTGTAGTCTAAGTGAGTCTGTTACACAGGTAGGCACACTTAACCTGACCTAATCTGGATATAGAACTAGCAAAGTCGTTACGTGGTATAGTCTTTTCTGAAACTTTGTGGGTATATTCCTATATAGGAAATTATACATAATGTATTGGGACGGGTAGGAAAGGCCTATGTCGCCTTATATTCCTGTAGGAAGGTTGTTGGGGTTCCCCAAATACTATTGTACGGCATTGTGGTGTGGTGGGCGGCGACTTATTACACATAAAAACAAGGTTCTGTCAACGGATTCTGATAGAGGCGGTAAAAAAAAAATGAAAATAATATGCATGTATCGGCGTTCATTTTAACCCTGTAGCTCTTTTTGGACCCTTTAGTAGAATTTTATGGCGAATATTTTTGTAAAACATTTTGACTCGCTAAACAACCTATTCCACAGAAGTGACCAAAAAGAAAAAGCAGTTTTCTATGTAATGTTGCTGAAGCCATGCTAAACCTAAAATGTAAGGATCACACAGTTTCCTATGCCGATCCATCATAAGAGTGTAAAAAAGAGGGAAATATTGATCCCCCTTTTAAATGACCTCCATAGGTAAATTTTCAAAACGCCAGTACATGTATATTCTTTTTTCACTCTCTAAGAATCCGTTGTCAGAACCTTATTATTTTCGAAAATGTTTAATTGAGTTCCAAAGTGTAAGCGACCCATCTCAAATCAATTAATGAATATTGTGAGTACTGCCTGCCTAAAATAAGCGAAGCTTTAAGGATAACAACGACTGACTCTCTACAAGTCCTACTCCAACTACAGCCGCTTGATATTTTGGCTAGTGAAGCTGGAACTTCATAACTAGAACTCCTAGGGAAAAATGGGTATCCAGAACTTAGTATTAATATATGTAGCTTACCGACTACCAGATTATTGCAGGGTCTATCAAGTCGATGTAATTGCAATAAGGGAAGTAATTGCAATAAGGGAAGCCAAGTGGCTTAGTCGCAACATAGTGACCAACACTGGTGTCTTCATTTACAGCCTGGCTGCCATTAAATCTGTCAAGGATATATCTCTAAATTCAAAAATAGCCCTCGCCTGCCTCAGATCTTTTAACGAGATTGCTGAGCAGTTAAACACATACCTGATAGGATACCTGGACATAGGGATATCCCGGGGAATTTCTCTCTAAGAATTTGTATATATGCAAATGCAAACATTGGCTTAGGCAAGAGGCAGTCCAATGGGAGATGGACAGACATCTACACCTTTAAGGTAGCTAGACAAATTTGGCCACAATTACGACTTAAGAATGTCAAAATATCTCCTCGCGCTAGAGAGGAAAATAATCTCTACGTTACTGTCAGTTCTGACGGGACATTGCCTGATCGGCGAATTGGGAATTGAGTCCAATGACTTGTGCTCAAGCTGTGGTGATGAGGAGGGAGTGGAGAACATTGATCACCTGTTTTGTTACTGCCCGCATTGAGTAGGCGGCGTCTGGATATACTGGGGTGAGCCTTTCTAGGAAGTCTGACAGATCATGCCGGTACCGATGTTAGTATAATTGATAACTTTTTGTATCAAACAGTTTGTTGCCGATGGGGGCAACGTCGCCATCGGTATCACTAGGGACATCTATTGGTATATGTGAGCTGGTAAATTCGGCGGCCAGCCTAAACTAACCTAACCTAACCTAACCTAACCGATGGAGTGCACTACGAGTAAATATTAAATGTGTACACATTTGAGAGGAACTTTACCACTAGAATATGTAACTGCCAGAGAGGAATGGGTATGCAGAATATCAGGAAATATGAACTATCTCTACTTCTATACTGACGGTTCGAAGCTTGATGGGAAGATAGAACTTAGTATTAATATAGCTTACAGGCTACTAGATTCTTGCAGGGTCTATCAAACCGAAATAATGGCAATAAGGGAAATCGCCAGGTCGCAAAGTAGGCACCAAAACTGGTGTCGTCTTTTACTCTGACTGTCAAGCTTCCACTAAATCTCTTTAAGCGACATCCCTAACAGGTCGCGACTGCTGCTGATATCTTAAAGAGTTGGCTGAGCAGTTTAACATGTACATAAAAGTACCCCTGGGCATAGCGATATACCGGGAAACTGCAAAGCCGGTGGAGTTGCTAGGAATTGTCGAATAATTTTCATATATTGGTGTAGCACTGTCTACATACATATAAGCTTTGGCTGTAGTTCTGTAGAATACACTCTGATGAGAGGGCACGTCAGTTCGTTGTGAATTGAGTCCAATGACTTCTGCAGACGTTGTGGCGATGAGGAAGAAGTGGAGAGCATTAAGCAGCTGCTTTGTTTCGGTTCTGCATTGAGTAAACGACTTCTGGATATACTACAGTCGAACTTTCAAGGAAGTCTATCAAATCTAGCCGGTACTGACATTCGTAATATTGATAACTTTGTGTGTCAAACTGGTTGGTCCAATCAGGATTATTCGTTTCAATATCGGATATATTCTATAGTATTCCGATCGGATTAAAATGTATATTGCAGTTTTCGTATGCTGAATGGCGGTTGCAACAGTTTGGCCCAGAATACATTTAACATAACAAATATTGGAAAATTCGAAATTCGTTTCAATTATGAGATAATCTACTGCGAATTAATTAATCTAATTATTTTCAACAGTTTTTAATGAAAGAATTGTCCGGAATTCCATGGATAAAATCATTGTGAAAAATAATCGCCTAAATTTCGAAGTAGATCATCTCATCGTTGAAACGTGGTGTTATGGGGATTTTGAGCCGCCCGCCTACACCATACGATCCTCGTATTGTACTCGTATATAAAAATAAGCGAATACACGGAAGAACTGACGGACATGTGCAATTGTAATTATATTCTCTGTGGCCTAGTGTAACGTGCAAAGCCTCATTAGCGTTAAGCAAATCCAAGGCATTAACGCTGATCGACAGTGGTGGGAGCTCACGACGCAGTCTCGGTCTGTTCCAAGAGCGAAAATGTTTGACATTCCATTACGCGCCGGGCTGCGTATAACGCTTCTTTCTCTCAATGTTGTAAGAGTTAATTTCATTTAATTCATTTGTCTTCGCGACTCGGTAATTTAGACGCTGGCGTTGGATACTCTACGCGACGCTACTCTAGTCTACTCCACCGATGCCCGCGTATTTGAGTTTTGAAATGTTTCGAATAGTTTTCTTGTGGGGAATTTCTTCAGCTTGAGAAGATATTCCAAACTGTTTGTTTGTCTCTCTTCGTTCGTCCGTCGGTCCGACTGACTCTCCGTTCATCCATCCGCATGCAGCGCGTCTCCAAAAACTATTTGCTTTGCCGGCACTGTCTTTTTCTCCATTGTCCGCCGTCCCTCCGTCAGTATCGTTTCAGTTTTGACCGTGTGAGTTTGGTTTTTGATTTCGTTCGTTGTCTGTGCGCGGTGCTTTTGACTTTTTTCAATTTCTGTTTCGGTTCGGTTTCGAATTTTTTCTCTGTGTGTTGTTTTTTTTTGTTATTTATGTTTTTGACGGCGAAAGTTGTTTCTCGCCAAGTGAAATGCGTTTTGTGTAAATGCAAAAAGGAGAAAAAAAGCAAGAAAATAATAAATGATAATCGTAATGAAGAAGCTTAATAATATATAAAACATGTTTGTGTTTCAATAAAAGTTTCGAGAAAAAATTCAATTAATGTAAATTTTGAAAACGCAAAGCAAAATCTGAATAATTAAGAAAGAAAAAATAGTTACAAATAAAATTAAATTTAAGAGAAATTTGTTTAAAAATTTTAAAAATTATTAGTGAAAAATCGAACAATATTTTTATAATTTAGTCCCTATTTAAAGTGTTCTGAATTGGATATTCAAAATTGAAAAAGTATAAATTGAAATTATACATTTGGAAGCTATCGTTGAGAAATTGGACGCTGTCAATCAATAAATGTAAGTTTGAATTTTTACCTTCGTTTTTGCCTCTATTATCCGTTAAAGGGAGTGATTTTGGAAGTCAGCCATATAGTAATAGTCGTGATTTTTTTTGAAAAATACAGGGACTTGACAGTATAGGTTCGATTCTTCTACCAAATGGGAGTATAACTCTACACTCGCTTTGGCGAAATTGGTGACCAATTTTTTAAGGCCTCTAAAGTTTCTGAAAATCAGTGGACCCCTTGAAAAAGGTGTCATCAGCTTTTGTCCAACATTTAATTCCGACTTGGTGATACCGCTTAACTATATGTGGCAATAATGTAGCTAAGAATATGGTGAACAAAGTGTCACCTTTTTCTCCGCCCTACGCATTTCTAGGGGTGTTTTTTACGATTTTTACGATCCAAAATTAGCCTTCAACGTCTTCTAATTTCATTATTTCATACGTTCTGCGGTGTCGACGATATCTTTCAAGATATTGCGAAAATTCATACTTTTTAAAAAAAAATTTAAATATAAACATTATAAAAACTTCGAAAAATCACACAATTTCGAGGATGATCGATAAATATTAATTAAAAAAGTTGTAGCTAATATAGCAAATAAAAGTGTTTTGTTTTTTTTAATTATTATTTTTTCCAGGGAATCTTTTTGTCGAATACATACTTAAAAAAATCCATCAACTTCTATGACTTTTGATATAAATTTTTTTGCAGGCCGATTTTCAGTGGTAAGCGAATGAGCGGGGGTGTAGGGTGTTTTGGCAGAAATTCTTCCTGAAGTGTCTCCTGTAATTCGTTCTTTAATATGGAACTTCTATTCCGAAGCCTTCTAAGCTAAATTGTGCCTTAATATAATTTTGATATATAAACGTCATAAAAACTTCGAAAAATAACACCACTCCGAGGAAATTCGATGAATATTAATTAAAAAAAATTTTAGCTAATTTAACTAATAAAAGTGTATTGTGGGAACCTATAGTGTTTTTTTCAAAAGTCCATCGATTTCTACGGCTTTTGATATATGTACATATATTTATTTTTGGAGGGGGATTTATAGCGGTAAGATGCTGAGCGGGGTTGTCGGGTGTTTTGGGTGAAATACTTCCCAAAGTGTCTCCTGTAATTCGTTCTTTAACATGGAACTTATGTTCCGAAGCCTTCTATGCTAAAATTGTGCCTGAATTGACTAATACTTTCTTAACCCAGCAAACTCTGTGGATAAATACGATAAACACTGGATTGCTATTAAAGTATATTTTGGGGACCTATAGCGATTTTTTACAATGAATTTTTTTGTCGAATACATCACCCAAAAAACTCTACAACTCACAAAACAAAAAACTCTACGACTTTTGATATATCTTTATTTTTGGATTAGGTTTTTTTGAGCATTCAAATGTAAACTTTCTCAGTGAGTTTGTAAGCATGGAAAACATTTTCACTGATATGTAATAAAATACTTTCATTTGAAACTAATATTGAAACCGAACTAAATTCTACTTTGTGCAAGTCTGCTCCTTCGTTTACAACTAAAAATTATGGGTGGCAGAGTTTAAACGGGGCCGTACGAGCTGTCAAGACGAACACCGTAGTGGTCGACCAATTGAGGTGTCGACGCCAGAAATGGTTAACAAATTCCACAAAATGGTATTTGATTGATTGAATGTTCGTGTGCTAGCTGAAGTCAAAGGAATTTCAAAAAGTGCTATACATTGACTATTGACGGACAAGACAATGCCCCAGTTCACACATTCACTATTGCGATGGCCAAAATCAATAACTTAAAATTCGAATTGCTTCAGCACGCACCTTATTCGCCAGATGTAACTCTCTCGGATGTATTTTTTGTTTCGCATTTTGACGGAAAATTTGGTGATGAGAAAGCTGTGTGCAAGATGGGTGCTGCGTTTGCTCACAATCAAGACAATGCTCCAGTTCACACATCCACTATTGCGATGGACAAAACCAATGAATTAAAGTTCGAATTACTTAAGCACGCACCTTATTCGCCAGATTTAACTCCCTCGGATTTTTTTGTTTCGCATATTGACGGAAAATTTGACGATGAGAATGCTGTGCGCAATATGGGTGCCGCCTTTGCTCACATTTAAGACAATGCACCAGTTGACACATCCACTGTTGCAATGGGCAAAATCAATGAATAATAGTTTTAAATTCTTCAGCACGCACCTTATTCGGCAGATTTAGCTCTCTCGGATATTTTTTTGTTTCCAAACTTGAAAAAATGACTTAGCGGAAAAAGATTTGCCAGCAATGAAGAGGTGGAGGTTGCGGATGATGGTTATTTTAAAGACAGTTATTTTCTTACTATAAACGGGGTATCAAAGCTATTGAAAATCACTGAAAAAAGTGTATCGACCTAAACGGAGATTATGTTGGGAAATAAAGAAAAATGTTCCCATATTTGTTGTGTTTTCTTTGTTAGGTCGGCTGAATTTGCTAAGCCTTTTTCTTTTCCTGGCAAACTTTGTGGCTAAATACACGAGTTTTAAATTTTTTTGTCGAAGGACTATGGATAACATTTTCTGTTGTATCTTGGAATATAAGCAGTTAACTTTTGATGCAAAATGGCCAAAAGGGGCATGGAACCTTCGCCTTCACTGTACAAAATGTCAAGTATTTGTATAGACTGATATTAAAGCTATAAGCAGTTAACTTTTGATGCAATATGGTCTGTTTGTGTGGGAGGTACCAAAAGAGTCGTGGCAAATTCTCCCATTTTTCTCCAGGTGATAGCGACTAATAAAGTAATAGTATGTAAGGAACTACAAATGATTCGGATGAGTGGTATAGATGTTATTGGAGAATCAATATTTCACTAAATGTTAACCATTTGTGGGGGTGGTACTAGAAGGAGTGGACCAATATGGCCCATCTTCGAACATAGCCGGACATGGAGAATAATATTACGGCATATAAAATTTGAAGTCAATCGGTCACTGCTTTCGAGAGTTACACAGACAGACGGACGGACGGACGCCCATTGCTCAAATGACATTAAATGACCCAAATCGAATTTACACCAAACATACTTGAGGTCTTAGGTAACTGCTTCGATGTGTAACACACTTTTGGTTCGTAGCAAATATTATTTACCCTTACCCTTTAGAAACCCAAAGTACACTGAAAACAAGTTTTCACTGCATTATAACAAAATAGTTGTAATAATTAATGGAAAATATTAATTTTAAAACATTTAGTACTATATTCACAATAAGATACTGAATGTGTTTTAAACCTTTTATGTTTATCCCCTCACCTTAGAGATATCATTTGCTACGAGCCAAAAGTGAAACACATCGAAGGCGTGACCTAAGACCCTAAGTATGTTCGGCGGATATTAGTTTTGGGTAATTTTAAGTAGAATGAGCAATGTCCGTCCGTCCGTCTTTCTGTCTGCTGGCTGGTGCGCAAGATAACTCTCGAAAGGAGTAACCGATGGACATCAAATTTGGTATGTGGTAATATTTTCTTCTATCTCCGGCTAAGTTCGAAGATGGGCCATATTGGTCCACTCCTTCTAGTACCTCCCCCACGAATCATTTAGTGAAATATTGATTTTTTAATAACTTCTATACTACTTATTTGAATCCTATGAAATCCTATCCTATAAGTTTATTACACGGGGCAAAATCGCCTTTTTTGATATGTTTGAATAGAAAGAAAATATATTTGGAACACTAATTTTTAAATATTATATATTTCTGAGCAAATAAATTTAATTTGAAAATCAATAAAATATATTTGGAATTCGTATATTAATATGTTACAACATATAATATTTGCAAACTACATTTCTCAAATAAAATATGTATTTGAATACAAATAAAATTATTGTCTAGGAATTTCTCCAAATATATTTTATTTAAAAAAGATTTTCGAAACTTTTGTTGAATTTTTCGAATTTAAATTTTATTTTTTTTTTGTTTTTTTTTTTTGGTTTGAACCTCCCAGTTATGATACCAAATGCAGCAATATCTTATGTTTTAAACCAATCATTTAAAATTTCTGAACTTTTCTAAGTATTCCAAGCCATCATTGGTTGTCAATCCTCCAAGTATATATTTCGATCCAAGATTATATGATTTCAATAATTATTATTTTTTATATGTAAGACGTTAAAATTTGTTAAAAAATTGACTTTGAATTACTGAAAAATTTAACACAATTTAGATATTTTCTGAATACTTAAATGAAAATAAATATTTGTTTCGGAAAAAATAGTCCAAAATAAACACATTGGGATGTAAACAAAGATTTGTTTAGAACAACATCTTCCCAAATATATAATTTTTGTGTGTACCAAATATTATATGTTTAGAGTGTATCCTAAATATATATATATGTTTCAAGCCGAATATGTTTGGGACAATATACTACAGAAGCGATTTTTTTTCAGCGTGTAGTCACTATTACCTCGAGAAAAATGGGCGAAGTTGCCACTTCCCTTTTGGTACCTCCCACACAAATGGACAATTTTGAACCAAAAATTACCAACTTATAACTTTAATACTACTGCATACAAAGACTTGAAATTTTGTACAGTGTTCTGGTTCAATAACACCTAAAATGCAGTGAAAAATGGGCACTTTTGCCGCGCTCCTTTTGGTATATGGCTTATAACTTTAATACCAGTGCATACAAATACTTGAAATTTTGTACAGTGTAAGGCTTTTATAGTATCTAGAGTCCAGAGAAAAATGGGCGTTATTGGTACCTCCCACACAAATTGACCTTTTTGTACCAAAAGTTACCAGCTTATAACTTTAATACCAGTGCATACAATTACTTGAAATTTTGTACAGTGTAATGCTTTTTTAGTACCTAGAGTCCAGAGAAAATGACCGTTATTGGGACGGCCCTTTTGGTACCTCTCACACAAATGGACCACTTTGTACCAAAAGTAAACAGTTTTTAACTTTAATACCAGTATATACTTTAAAGTTATTAAATGCAATTTGAATTGATAATTATTTAAATAAAACAAAAAAATAATAAATGTACTAATATTTTTGTGAGACTCAAGATGAGGGGGATTCATTAGTCGGTTTACCCGACTGAACTTTCTTACTTGTTATAGTACCCATTGTACATTAAAAAATGGGCGTTATTGCTGCACCCCTTTTGGTACCTCTCAAACAAAATTGCCATAACAAAAATATGTAAAATTAGATTTTAGTTAGGATGAAAATTAGAAAATGCGATTTTTTCAAAAAAGGCACTGTTTTATTAGTTAGGATGTTAGCTTTCAAAAAATGGAACAAACTGATTTTTTTCTTTCTACTTAAAAGTGATGTTTGCAGCATTTTCAGCACTCATAATTTCCTTTAATTAAAATGGTATCTCGGCTTTATAGAACTTATACTTCAAAAAATTTGGTTCAAATACCTCCCATAAAAATTGGAATTCTAGAAAAAAAATTAAAAAAAACTTACCATAAAAAAATTTGTTTTTGGTTTCATAAAATAGTAAGCCTCAATCTATACAATAAAAAAGTACTAAGGTGTCGGACACCAAAAAAAAAATTGGTTGCCTAGTGTAATTAATGGAAAATATTCATTTTAAATTATTTAGTACTATATCATAACATAATATGTTATTGAAGGTGATTTTTTATGAAATATCTTCACTTTCGAAAAAATATTAGATAAATCAACATTTTTGAATATCAAATTAAATTGTATTTAATTGAAACGTTTTAATGGCATAATAAATACACAGTGTGCTCATCGTTAGAACATGTTTTTATATGACCTCGTCTGCAAGAATGACGCATAAGCATTAAAATTGCCATCGATCAATATCAAATTAAAGAATTAACATTTAATCAATATCGAATTAAGTAGTTAACATTTAAACTTTTACAGAGTCAACATTTAATGAATAACTATTTTAAAACAGTTGGAAAGGTTGAAAGTCAAGAATTAAATATCAAAAAAACTCAAGCAGAATTTAAATGCAAATTATTAACTTTATCTAAGTTTAAATCAGAAGAGAATGTCACCTTAAACTGCAGTAAATGGCAAAATTCTTCACCAACTTTCAAAATTGGTCAGCTCGAAATTTGAAACGAAATATTCAATTATCGCATATGAAGTTAGTAACCAATTATACCAATTCTAAAGATAACAATGTGAGCAATAATTTCCCTTCTCTCCAGAACCCACTCACTTCCCAGAGCACCTAAATATGGCATACTGAAAAAAGAAGTTATACTCTCTTGAAGAAATTTTTCGTCAATTATCAAAACTGGTGAGCTAAAGATTTAAATGAAATACATATATAAATAAACTGTATCAAGTTTGTAACCAATTATCCAAATTCTAAGGATATCAATGTGAACAATAATTTCCCTTCTCTCTTGACCCTACTCACTCCACAGAGCGGCTAATAATGGGTGATTTAAAAAAGAAGTAATTCTCCCTTAAAAAAATAGAAGCCAATTTTCAAAACTGGCGAGCTAAAGATTTAAATGAAATACATATATAATTAAACTGTATCGAGTTTGTAACCAATTATTCCAATTCAATGTGAACAATAATTTCCCTTCACTCTTGACCCTACCCACTTCATAGTGCGGCTAATCAGCGGAGTTTTTAAAAATAACAAAAAAGGATTTCTCTTTTGAAAACCCCTCTTGTTTGTTCTAAGCAAGTGACACTTATTAAATGGCCTCTCTCTCCATTACAGATCAATAAACAAAATCGTTATTTCCTTCACCGCTATCCCTCTCTGCTGTCACTTAGTGTCATGCATGGCGTGTGCATAGCCTTTCCTTCCCTTGTCATTAGTAGGAGTTCTTCTTCGTATAATGCTCGGAGGAGCATCATACTAAATTTGGCTGGAGTAGGCCACTTGAGATCTGTAATGGGGAGGATGCCTACCTCGCACAAAATCAATTAACCATGGAAAATGATGAGGGAACGATTGGTTTTTGTTTTTGGGGTTTCCTTTTCTGAAGCGAAATTGAAAGTGTCAATGACACGTGTGTGTCCCAAGAACCACCCAAACAAAAATAATCACAACAAAATATGACGAGAGGGGAAATGTATTTCTTTTTCGTTCTGCTTTAAAAGCAGAACGGATGTAGTCTAATTTATTGAATACAGCTCAAAGAAAAAAATTTTAAAATTTTGAAAATCTAAATTCTTTGGCTATAATCTCATATATCAGAGTGTACTTTAAAGAAAACACAAAAATACATATACAAAACGAGTGGTTTTTCGTCGGTTTAGTGCTAAGGGAATATATCGCAATTAGTGAGGGGAGGCAGTGTGCTTTGGAGTGATGGGAATTAAAATTGAATGCGGAAAGTAAGAAATTTGGAAAATATGCACCTTCCAAGAAAAAGAGAATTTTAAAGAAAATTTTTTAAAAAAAATTTATATGAAAAATTTAAAATAAAAAATTACAAGAACATTTTTTTAAAAAATGTACAAGAAAATTTTTTTTTACAAAATTTACAATAAATTTTTTTTTAAAAAAATGTTCTTAGAAATTTTTTCAATGTAGTTTTTTCAAAAAAACAGAAATATTTGGAGTTATGGGAATTTAAATCGAATGGGGAAAGTAAGAAATTTGGAAAATATGCACCTTCCAAGAAAACGAGAATATTAAAGAAACAAAATAAAAATTTTTAAAAATAAAACAATAAATTCATAATTAATTTGTTTTATTTATGACCTCAAGCCAACAAAAGTATAAGAAGTTTTTTTAAAAAAAATTACAAGAAATTTTTTTTTAAAAAAAAATTATAAGTATTTTTTTTTTTAAAAATGTACAAGCAAATGTTTTTAAAAAAATTTACAAGAACACTTTTTTAAAAAAAATCACAAGAATGTTTGTTTTAAAAAAAATTATCAAATTAACTTTTTTCGAATTTTTTTTTTTAATTTTTGATGACTGTTACTAAATCAAAGGTTCTACGTAAAAGTGGAGTATGTAACATATGTAGCCCTTGTAGTTACCTTAAATTTAAAGCATATCCTTTTATCTGGGTTTTTCGGGTTTATACTTTAAAAAGATATAGTCCAAATACTAGATGCACCTTCCATGAAAATTGGAATTTTTAAAAAACTGTACCATTAAATTGTTTAAAGTATTTTTTTCATGTTTATTATACCAATACACATCAGAAAATGCTATGTACTTCCTTTCAACAAAAATTTTGTAATCTAGTGTAATCAACAATCTTTAAAATCATTCCCATTGAATCTTTAAAATAATTCCCCTTATCATTCCCCTATTCAGTCCAATTGTAAAGGGTCTCCCTCTCCATTAACATTACATATAGACAAACCTTGTAAACCTATTAACTAGCAAGCAATATTTATTTCCACCGCATGTTTTCCGAAAAACTTCTAGCTCTATATGATATTTTCTTTTGTCTAAATTTAAAATATACAAATATAGTTTTTTTTTTCTCTGCTAATAGTATCACTTACTTTGTCCAGATGTTAGACCAAAAAAAAAATATCACACTGAGCTATAATTGAAACACTTCAGCACTCACTGCACCACTGAAAAGTGAAACTTATTTGTGCGGGTAATAATGGATGCTAACGAAGGGGTGGGGAAAGGGAAGAGGGGATATTGTGTCGTGGGGAGTGAGGCTGAGGAAAATGTATTCATTCAGTCCGTGGAAAAAATTGAGAAAAAAAGCGTCACGTTTTTATTGTTAAATATTGATGACTAAAAACTATTAACTAGTCAGAGCCAGACAGACAGACAAGCAGATGGACGGACATTTTCATAGGAGAGGCACACGCTCATTTTTTACGTAGTGCACCTTTTGCTGTGGAGTCAACAATGTGACTAGAAACTATTTTACAACTTGCATCGTTAAGGTACACCTTGGGAAATTGAAAATTTATAATCATAAATACTTAGAATAATTCATTAAAATACCAAACTAAGCAAACTAATTCATTTAACCACTGTCTTCTGTTTTCTGAAAAATAATATAAAAATTTAAATTAATTATTATAATTTCTGTAAAAAATTAAATTTAAAAAAATTTATTTTTTAATATTTCCAAAATGTGTTGCCTAATAATACAAAATAAATGTTTCCAATATAAACTGTATCAAGTATTTTTATTTAGAAACTTGTTTTTTCTAAAAATATTATTAAAAAAATATTTCATTTTAAATTTGTCATTAAGTTTGTGGTATATAATGATCCATTTCTTTTTTTACTACAGTATCCTAAAATGGAAAAAAATTATTAAAATTGAAATTATATAGTGTTAACGAGCGTTTGGATCGGGAAGCTTTGTAAAATACAATTATTTTTCTATTTTCCTATGGATTTCCTTCAGATAAAGAAAAAATTATAAAACTATAAGTTATTGAAAGGAGGAAAAAATATATTTTTATTAGAATTTCACAAAAGCATTGTTTTTAACACAATTTAAAAAATAACTTACTCCCAAAATATAAAAATTAAATATTGTTAGCAACAAATTATTTACATATTTTCTTAGGAAAAAAATATAAAAATATTTTTTTAGTGAAAAAATAAGGAAAATATATATTAAGGAAAAAATAAAAATATTTTTTAAGAAAAAAATAAAAATATTTTTTAGGAAAAAAATAAAAATATTTTTTAGGAAAAAAATAAAAATATTTTTAAAGAAAACGTTTCTGTTTTTTTTAAATGGAAATATTACCAAAAAAATAAAAATATTGTGTTTTTTTATACATAGTATAAGTACATGTTTCAAATATATGCGTTTTTCTGAAATTTAATTTGCAAAAAATATAAATGTTTTTATAGAATTTTTTGTTTTTTTTTTTTAATTCTTCTTTATATTTTTAAATATATCGCGACATAAGACAAAATTTTTGACAAAATTTTTATTTTGAAGCAGAACGTAAGATAAGTTGGATATACATTGATTTGAAATCAAAAATCCAAAAAAACCATGCTTTGTCATCTTTAAAAGATGAATCGTAAAAGCGCTAAGTCCATATACCCTTTATAAAAACATAAATATACAGTAAGCATTTTGCCTCTATTGTAAAATTTTTAAATATTGGACTTAGCGCCTTTACACTCTTAGGTCGCGGTATATTTTTTTAATATACATAAATATGAACTTACGTATACAAAAATAACAAAATTAACAAAACTGAGGAAACAATTACAATACGTTTGTGATAATATTTTATGGAATTTTTTGAAAATTTTGATATTTTTCAATGCTTTCTTAATTCTTTTTAAGAAAAAAATGTCTGTTAATTTTAATTTTATTATAAAATTAGTCTGTTTTTTTATAAAAATTATCCTTTTAAAATCTTTATTTTACCCTAAACAACTCTGTGGCACAGGGTATTATGCCTTTGTTTCTGACCAGATGTGTCCAACAGCTAAAAATATACGATTCGGTTTAACCATATCTGTCCTTCCGTCCGTCTGTCCTTATAAAGGGTGGCCCTAAATGACCGAAGGGGTTTGAGTTCATTATAACTTTTTTAAGGCATAATTATAATTTTTTTAACTTCAGAATAAAAGTATTAGTGGAGAATATTGTTTTGATCAAACCTTCACGAAATTTGATACATTTATTAAATATTAAAACAAGTAAGAAATTTAAGTCGGGTAAACCGACTAAGATATACCCTCACTTTGTGATCAATGTAAATGTGTACTTGTATATGATGCTAATGTTATGAGCCTTTTTTATTTATTATGTCTTGGCTCTTTTTGTATGGGACATACTAAAACGGACGTGGTTGTAACTGCCATTTTTAACAGGACTGCAGGAATATTAAAAACTTTACACTGTACAAAAGTTTTGAGTACTTATATGCAATGGTATTCACGATATACGCTGTAAACTTTTTGTACAAAATGGTACGTTTGTGTGGGAGGTACCAAAAGCTGCGTGATAATAACGTCCATTTTTTGACAGACTGTAGGTACTATAAAAACATTACACTGTACAGAATTTTAAGTATTTATATGCACTATGTAGTATAAAAGTTATAAGCCGTTTACTTTTTATACAAAATGGTTTCTTTGTGTGGGTGGTACCAGAAGGGACATGGCAACTATCGCCCATTTATCACTGGACTGTAGGTAGTATAAAACTATTACACTGTACAAAATTATATAGTCCATTTGTGTGGGAGGTACCAAAAGGGGCCTGCCAATAAACCGCATTTTTCAGTGGACTGTAGACACCATAAAATCATTACACTGTACAAAATTTCAAGTATTTTTAATCACTGGCATACAAGTTATAAGATGTTAACATTTTGGTACAAAATGGTCCGATTGTGTGGGAGGTACCAAAAAGGGAGCGGTAAATTCGCCCATTTTTCTCGTGGTGGTAGCGTCTAATAAATTAATTCTATGTGTGAATTTTTAAAAGAATTGTATAAGTAGAGTAGAAGTTATTGCCGAATTAATATTTCATAAAATTTTAACCCTCGGTGGGGAAGGTACTAGAAGGAGTAGACCAATATGGCCCATCTTCGAACTTAGCCGGTGACATACCAAATTTGAAGTCAATCGGTTACTCCTTTCGAGAGTAATCGTGCCCAGCAGACAGACAGACGGACGGACATTGCTCAAATTACTTAAAATGACCTAAAACGGATTTCCGAACATACTTGGGGTCTTAGGTCACTCCTTCGATGTGTTACACTTTTGGCCTGTAGCAAATGATATATACGTACTCTCGTCACACTAAAGTGAGGGTGTAAAGATTATTTCATATTTTAATTTTTTGTACATATGAACTGTTTATTTTGAAAGTGGCGTAAACGCCATTCTGTTTTTAAAGCAAGAGTAGTATCGTTAGAAGGCTAAGTGAATAGTAGAAATATATTATTTACATTCAGTTCATCTCAAGACTTTAACGTTTCCATATTATGTGACAATTTTCGCATTTGAGTTTTATTAACCCACTATTTTCAACGATGATTCAATATAGTATAGCAGAGTGGCGTTTACGCCACTTTCAAAATAAACAGTTCATATATATTTAGGACGAATAATTTCTGCAAAAAACGTATATATTTGTTTCTAATCAATTTTTTTATAATATAAAATAAATAAAAGTCGAATTGATTTTAAAGAATGTTGTTCCGGATATCGGGTTAATAATATAAACGAATATTACTGTATACCCTGCATACGCGTAATCTCATTATTTTTATAGCTTTCATGCTTACGATGTAAGTGAGGAGAGTGTCTCAGTTCAGTTCTAAGATGATATGAATTCATATTTTATTTCCACATAATTTAATTGGACTTAGTGCAATGATGCTTTAAATAGATCAGTTTAAGTCTGCACTCAATACGTGGTAATGGGTTATTTATTTTTTTTACTTGTAATTAACAAATAACTATTTTTTTAATATAAAATATTTCCTTCAAATTTGTCGCAAAAAGAAATACAACTTTCATACTATTTTCATTTTTGTAATATATTTATAACCGTTTTATGCAATAGTATTTTTGAGAGATATAATTATAATTGTAAATAACTCATAGTTTGAAAACTTTCAAGAAAATGTAAAAAAACGTTAAAAAATTTTTTGTACATTTTTATGAAAATCTGGAGAAAATGATTAAACAAAATTAAAATTTTTTATTCTGTACATTTTTCATGACTACTTTATACAAAAATATTTTAAACACTCATTACCTGGTAATGAGTTATTTTTTTTGTTACTTGTAATTAAGAAATAAGTATTTTTGGTTTTTTTCATATAAACTAAAAGAATAAAAAAATTATATTAACTAGTGATATATTCTATAATTGAATTGAAATCTATGCACGATTTAATTACACACCCATTACTTGGTAATGTCCATATAAATTTTATTAGTAACATAGAAGAAAAAATAAACTGATAAGGAAACTTTATAAATTGATAATATTTTTCTCTTTTAAATTTTTCTTTACTAAATAACAACTGCACTTTCTACACAAAATTTAATTTTTAGTAAATTTGAAATTTTTAATGTGAATATGTAAATTGACTATGTTACATTTTTATTACGTCAAAAATAACACTTTTTCCTTTTCCTCATTGTTAATTTGGCATATCTTCATTTTAATTAGCATGTTTAATGCAGTTTTTGGAATTTCCCAAATCTGAATTACATTTATTAAATTCAAATGATTTTTTTTTTAATTTTTTGTACTCCTTTTTTTTAATCGATCAATTGTGGTCAGTTATTTCTTTTTCAGGGGAGAGTGATTTGAAATCACTTTCTTTTTTTTATCAGTTATATATTCGAATTTTGCTTATTGTGTAATAGTCAATTAAAATTTCTTTTCTTATTACTTCATTTCAGGTATGTTCGTTCGTTCGTTTTTTCGAAATTAAATTGGTATGCAAATTTTCAAACCGGACTTCTTATAATAATTATAAGTGTATTTTACATCATGTAAGTATCGTCGTATTCAAACACGATTGCATCTAATCTTCTTTACTTTCTTTCGATTCAAATTTGTTTACTTTGATTGCCATCACGTTTCGTGCTTTTTGGCCAAATTTGGTATTAACCATTATTTAATTTCTATCGAATAAAGTTTGTTTAGTAGACTCTGACCAAATGGGAGGGAGTGAATGGTTGAATGGGTTTGGTGGCGGTGGCGGTGAGTGCTGGACACAAAGTCACCTGCAGCAAAGACACGTTTTCTTTTCGATTGTTTCTCCTATTTATGAATTCAAATCACTGCTATGAATTTTCATTTTATTTGGTCATCTATTACGGACTGAAAGTTATACTAAAAGTTGAATACTTGTACCACCTGTGGGATAGGGCCATTGTGTTATATTGTCTCCTTCTCTCCCTTTTGTGGTAGGGCATTTAGTTTGGTTAATAACTTTACATTGTTGGGGAGATTTGAAATTAACCGTTACTATTTTATTACTATTAATAATAAAAATCGATCTCAATCACAAGTTAACGGAAAAATAATCAAAATTGTTTGATTGACAAACATTAGATTGGCCCTTCAAAAAAATTTTTTTTTGGATTTATTGGATTGGATTGTCAACAAATTTAGAGAAAATGGGGCCTCGGAAAATCGAAGCGCAAATCGACTGAAGTTGTCAACCTGCCGTGACTTTAGTCGGACCTGCCAGGTTATACTTTCAGGTCGGATCTACCGCTTAGATTCGGCTGAATTTGAGCCAGCGGCCGATAGAGGTTCATTCGTGGTATGTTGTAGAACATGTTGTTCAGAAGAACAAACAAATCTCACGATCTGCACACTTCACATCACCGACACGAAATATAACTGTACCATAAACTCGATCATGTGGAGTGTCCTCCGCTTGGTGACAGATAGCGCCATCCTGGTAGAATCACATTTCGTCCACATGCGGCTCTTGGCATATACCTGCAACTTCAGAAAACCCTCCAAGAAAATGTCTATCGGTGTCAAATCGCACGATCTTGATGGACAATTTAATGTACCTTGGCAAGAGATAACCGTTGTCTCAAATTGTTAATGAGAACTGGACTCATGAACGTTGTTTTCGACAAAGTATGGACCAATGACGTTCCAAAATCGTCGGCAAAGTTACAACCTGATGAACCCAGTGTAGGTTTGTGGAAATTTGTATTCTTAATATAGTCATTTACCCAAAAATGCATATGGATACTAAAGAAGTTTTTTCGACTAAACTTGTTGTCTTCTACCAAACGCACCGAAGGACAGTAAGCGAACAAACGGCGTTGTCTATGGTCACTGATTTTGCTCTTCTGGGATAGCTGGATCTTTAACGGCTGCAGGTTAAATTTTATCCAAGTTGAAGTATGTACTGCGAGGAATAGACTGTCGTGGAATCTTACGCAACCATTCACCGATTGCGGTTAGCTGAATCTTGAACGGTTCAATTTCCGACGAAAATTTCACCATGAAAGCTTGAGGTTTCGTTCACGGCGAGGAATCTACTGTTTCCGGTTCTTCTGCACACTATTAGACGGTTTGAAGCCAATTTTGTATTGCATGTTGCAGGTCCAACATCCGACGCTTGCGGAGTAATCAACTGCCTCGGGTTCGGATGTACGGTGAAATGGATTTTGAACAGCCGTAAGTCAAACTCCCGAGGAACAATTCGCCATGTCGAATTATGAAAAAGTCCGAGAACTCTAGTGTAATGCGAGGAATCGCATGCAATCTTTCACCGATTGTCGTTAGCTGGGTCTTGAATGGGCGTAGGATTCATCTCCGGCGAAAAATTCGCCAAGTTGAAATTGCAGTCAGAATTCGACTGCACGCAAACGAATCGACTGCCTCTGTCCCGTACACTTTCACGGTTTGCGGTCAGTTGAATCATAAAAATTCCGAGGCAAAATTTAATTACGCTAAATTCCCATTACTTTTGCACGGCGAGGAGTCAACTACCTAGAGCGGGCATAGGTGCAAAGCTATAAAATGCTGGAAGTTTAAGTCTGTGAAAGTACGAGTCTCCTGCACTGTGAGGATATCGACTTACTAGGGTTCTCCTGCACACTTTAACGCATTGCGTCAGCGAGATCTTGAACGGGTATAGGACCAACTATCAATTTAAAATTTGCCAAGTTGAAATTTGCAAAGCTTCGAGTGCTTGTGCATGCCGAGGAATCGACTGCCTCGGATCATCATGCAATATTTCGCCGATTGAGGTTTGCTGGTTCTTGAAAGTGCGTAGGATCAATTTCCGACGGAAAATTCACCAAGTTGAAATTACGAAGTCAGAATTCGTCTGCATCGAGATGTATCGATTACCTGGGCTGGCACACTTTCACGGATTGCGGTCAGTTGAATCGTAAAAAATCAGAGGCAACTACTTCTGCACGGCGAGGAATCAACTACCTAGAGCGGGCATAGGTCCAAAGCTATAAAATGCTGGAAGTTGAAGTCTGCGAAATTTCGAGGATACGACCGCCTAGGGTTCACCTGCACACCTGCATTGCGGTCAGCGATATCTTGAACGGGTACAGGACCAACTATTGAATCAAAATTTGCGAAGTTGAAGTTTGCGAAGCTCCGAGTACTTGTGCATGGCAAAGAATCTACTGCCTCGGGTTCTTATCGTTTGCGGTTAGCTGGATCTTGAACAGGTATATACTTTCGTTGATTTCGGTCAGTTGAATAGTGAACGGGTGCATGACCATTTTCCGAGGCAAAATGTCCTAAGATGAATTATGTAAAATTCCCCGTTGTTGTCGTAACAGCTTGGAGACGCTGAGTTGGTAATCCTTAGGTCTATTACTATTACAGACTTCGTTCCGGCATATATCCGATTATCGCGGGACCTTATGTTGTTTTCATCTACTCAATGTTGTCCGGTTGTAAATTAACATTCGTCTGGTAATTTCAGGGAATGGATGTTATTTGAGTGTTACCGTTTCTATTCTCCTCTAGAAGCGATGCATTTCTGTTAATAGTCGTCACTTTTAGCTTCCCTGTTGACTTGGGCGATCAAATGTTGTTGTAGTGGTAGTGTGTCCGGTGAGTTATTTTAGCTGCAGAAACTCGAATTATGATGAAAACATGAAAATCTTGATATTAAGTGTAGGCGGGCCCTGGCTGGGAATCGAACCCAGCACCTTCGAAATCAAAGACTAACACACTAACCACTAAGCTACTGAAGGCCCCGTACTTCTGCACGGCGAGGACTAGGGTTTTGCACTTTTACATGGATTGAGGTCAGCTGGATCTTGAGCGGGCATAGGTAAAAACTCAGCTGTAAAATGCTGCAAGGTTTAGGTCTGTGACAGTCCGAGTCTTCGGCACTGAGACGAATCGCCTGCATCGGACTCTTCTGCACGCTTTTACTCATTGCTTACACCTTGATCTTGACGGTAGAAGCTTCAACTTCGATACAAAAAATATTTTTAACTAAAACTCTGTAATAGTCTGAGTTATAATGCACATCGCGCAATAGATTGCCTCGTTTTCTCTTTCGCGGTTTATGCGTAAATGGATCTGGAAAGGGTGTACGTTCAACTTCCGAGGAAAATTCGCCAACTTCAAATATGCGAAAGTCAGAATTTTTGAGCACGGCGAGGTTTCGACTGCCTCGAGTTCTCTTGTATACTTCACGTTTTGCAGTCAACTGGATCTTGAACGTAGGTCCAACTACAGACGTAAAATTCAACCAGTTGAAATCTGAAGTCAGAGATCTTGCGCACGACTTGGAATCAACTGCATCGGGTTCTTGTGGATATTTGCACAGATTTGGTTAGCTAGATCTTGAAGGGGTGCAGGTCCATCTTTGAAGGCAAAAACAAATTAAATATATACTGCCTAGGGCGTTCTCCTGCCCTCTTTCACAGATTGCGGTTAGCTGGATCTTGAACGAGAGCAAGTCCATCTTTCCACTCATAAAGTTGAAGTTTGCGAAGCTCCGACTCCCTGTGCATGTCGAGAGATCAACTGCCAAGTCTGCTTCTCCTCTGAAGATCCTGCGGTCAACCGGATCTTGAACGGGTGCAAATCCAAAGTTGGCGTTAGCAAAGCTCTGAGTTAAAGTTTGCGAAGCTCCAACTCCTTGTGCATGTCGAGAGATTAACTGCCATGTCGGGTTCTCATCTGAAGATCTTGCTGTCAGCTGCATCTTGAACGGGTGCAAATCGAGTTGACGTTAGCAAAGCTCCGAGTTCTTGTGCATGTCAAGTAATCGACGTCCTTGGGTACTCCTGTACATACTTATATTAGGGGTTCGGTAGGATGCCGTCAAGTTATGGACACGTTATGACTAGGTGCTTCCTCTATTGTTGAAAATATATGTTAGTATCCTGTAAACAAAGAAACAGAACAAAGAAAAATCTGAAACGAAATATGCCGCAATAGTTTTTTTTTTAAATGTAATATTTATTTGCAAAAAAATATTGTTTTGCCAATAAAGGCAAAACTACATCTGCAGGATCAATTGGGATTTGTATATGACATACTTGTAGTTGTCTGTGATCTCTAAAACGACTAAACCATAGTAGATTTTTAGAAATGTGTATACATATTTCATATTTATTGTTTTGCCTCTAGGCGCATAACGTCCCCTGAAGGGTCGTCTGGGTTTATATATTAAAATATAACAATAATGAAATAATGTGGGCAGATAGGTGGCGCTGTAGTGGTATTTTTTCATATACATTTTACATTTATTCACAAAAAATATGTAGACATATTCATTTGTCTACCTGAAGGGGCAGAACGTCTTCGGAAGGGTCGCCTGGGTTTATATATTAAAATAAAATAATGTGAGGCGATAGGTGACGCTGTAGTGGTATTTTTTTGATATACATTTTACATTTATTCACAAAAAATATGTAGACTCGTATAAATTCTTACCGTATAGGACAGAAGCATTAAATACAATCTTAGCGCTTACCATAGAGGACAGAAGAACATCTCCAGGGTTAGCTAGTGTTCAATTAAATCTCGTCAATAAAGAAAATTACATAAATTGGACCCGATAGGTGGCGCTGCAGTAGAGGTTTTGTAATCTTATATGTGTATATGTATTTATATACAATTACAAATAATGTTGTTCTAAACAACTACCGGAAGGATTGGAAAAAGATCAGACAGGACCAGCTACGAGTCGAATTCAAATCATAGCGCTTGGCCATAATATATATCAGTGTACGATCAAGAAATAATATAATAGAAATTGGACTCGTTACAGTAGAGATTTTTAAACTGTTATATATATTCACAAAAAAATATTGTTCTACTTATCGCAAAAGGCAGAACAACATCTGCAGGGCCCCCTAGTATTAAATAACTTTGAAACTCATAGTGTTATTTTTTTCTGATTTTTTATGATTTCTCCACTATTAAACAATTTTTAATGGAAACTATTTATTTATTCTCTATTGTTCAAAGTTGAAAAGTTTAAAATCACCTTCACCTTTAGTTCAAAACCAAGAGTAGCTGGTTAGTCAATAAAACAATAAAATAAGCCCTTTGAACATTTCATTTCCAGATAGATTCAATTTCAATATCTTTTATATCTCTCTAAAAAAAACACATGAGAATTTACTATAATTATTTGATGGTACCAAACAATAACAACTCTCCTTTTCCAAAAAAATGGCGAAAAAACTCAATACCAAAACCTTTTCAAGTGAAAATAATTGCGTGCAATAACAAAAAAAGTTACTGCTAAATTGAATATTTTCATAGACTCTGCTACTGCTGCGGCCGCCGAGGATTGTTGGTGGCAAGTAAACCCAATTTACAGAAAAAACTCCGCCACAGTCAATTGCTGAAAAAAGTGTTAAAAAGGCAAACCACAAAGGCAGCAGCACAAGTAACAACAGCAACCATAACAATAAAACATGTCTAATATTGTTTTGTTGCACAATAGAAAAATTTGCGAAAAATTCGCAAAAACTCAAACAAAACAATGAAATACTCGTAATACTGAATATAGACGATGGCAAATGGTTTAAAACAATGAACTCGGTCGATCGGTCGTTGTGGTGCCGGTTCAAGCTCTGCTCTACTCTGCACTCCTCATGCTCCTCGAACGCCCGCCCATAAATAAAGTAACTTTTATGGTAACCAAAAAAAACAAAAACGTTTGCGAATAACGCCAACGAATTGAGAATTGAACGCTTTTCTGTTTTTGTTAGAAACATTTTGTGGATTTTTTTTTGCTTTTTTGGAGGCAACCATTGTTGGCGCTGTGTTGATGAATATGAACAATTTGTAGTGGCTTTTTTAGTTTTACAATTCTCTGGGACCTTATTTGAAAGACCAAGGTGTTCACTTGAGTTCACTCGTTCAATGATTGCATTGAATGAGGCACTTGTTTTTGGTTTTTTGTAATGTAATTTGATGGAAAATTATCTTAAATTGGAATGTGTTTTAATAGAAGAATTTATGGCCATTTAAAATAGTAGAATATTACAATTTGTTTAAGTTTGATTTTAATCTAAGGATACTGACCTGCCTCAAGATCATTGTGCCTTTACAGACAGAGTAGTTCTAATTAAAACATTGCAATCGGGCAAATCGACTTATAGTTTGAACTAAATTGTCCTACCAATAGTTGTAATTAAAACATTCCTATCTAGTAAACCAACTTATATTTGAAATTTCTTCATATCGCAGGTTCGTATCGGCTATTCTGCATAGTTTCTTTTGTTTCAGTTCTGCCATGTTGTTCGGTTTAGTCTAGCAGAATCTACTCTTCAGAAAGCCCCAAGGGAACTAATCGAGAGTAGTTAATTATGATGCCGCCCTGTCGTGAAATGATGTGACCTGGAAATTTGGTGCTGTAGGTAGCGCCGCCTTGTTGAAACCAGAGGTCCTATGTTCATATATTCCAATTGGTACCACAAAAAGTTTGTTATCAAATTCCGGCACCGCAAACCATAGACTAAAAAAATTTCCCCATAATATCCAGATACTCCGTGAGAATGCATTTCTTTGGTGAAAAAAAAACTGTCTTGAATTTAGCGATATCAAAACCCGAGAATTTTGCTTGTATCAACAATACTTACGATACAGAAAATAGATAAAAGTTGCCCATTTCTTCACAGCGCAGGTTCGTATCGGCTATTCTGCATCGTTTCTTCTGTTTGGCGGAGTTGACTTTACTCTTCCAATAGCCACAAACCGAACAACATGATCCCGTCATGTCGTGAAATTATGTGACCTGGTCATTTGGTACGGTAGGTAACGCCGTCTTGTTGAAACCAGAAGTCACCGATATTCATATCATATTCCGACAGGTCGAACCATAACAATATTTTCCTCATAATAGACAGATACTCCTTGAGAATACATTTCCCTAAACGCGGAAATTTTTCTTGTATCAACAATACAGTCGATGCCGAAGATAGACAAAACTTTGACATTCCTTCATACTAAATGCAGGTTAGTATAGGCTATTCTGCATCTTGTCTTTTGTTTCAGTTCTGCCAGCTTGTTCGGTTTGGCCAAGTAGGCTCTACTCTTCCAATAGCTCCAAGGGAACAAATCGAGAGTGGTTACATCACATGATCCCGTCCTATCATGAAATGATGTGACCTGAAAATTTGGTGCGACAGGTAGCGCCGTTTTATTGAAACCCCTGTCCATATAATCCAATTTGTACTGTTTGATCAATTTTACTTATTTATATCAATAATACAGCCGATACAGAATCGAGATTCTGACCCAGGTTTGTCTCACACCTGCAAGTCCATTTAGTTTCAATCTGTGTTCGGGAAGTTATTCAAACCTTTTTTTATTCCCAGAATCTTAAGGATTGTTGCCAGAGTTACTTACTTAGGGCTGTCAGTTTGGTTTCCGAACCCGAAATTTTACTTTTAATTTTTTTTGTGGTTTAAGTGCTAGCAGTTCTCAATAGATGGGCGCTACCACAGTTGCTGGGCTCGATTTCGCTAGGACGTTTGACACTGTCTGACATGATGGGATTCGCTATAAGCTGCATTCGTTCGGCTCACATGATCTCTCCCTGCCGTGAAATGATGTGACCTGGAAATTAGGTGAGTCAGGTAATACCGCCTTGTTGAAACCAGATGACCCCAATGTTCAAATCTTCCAACTGGTCGCATTTCGTTTCAGTCTGCTGTTGGAGTCGATTGGGCGATTGACACGGTCTGGCATGGGATTCTCTATAAGTTGCAGTCGCTAGGCTCACATGATCTCGCTCTGTCATGAAATTATGTAGCCTGGGAATTAGGTGCTTCAGGTAGAACCGTCATGTTAAACCACCAATGTCAACATCTTCCAATTGATCGCATTTCGTTTCAGTCTGCTTTCGGGAAGATATTCATGCGAGGATCTGGAGGATTGTTGGTAGAGTTACTTACTTCGGTTTCAGAAGGTACAGTGGACTTCCCAAAATCTTGTGGAGTATGCCTTAATATACGGGACTGTGCTATTGCCTTTTCTCTATAATTTGCAGTCGTTCGGCTCACATGATCTCATCCTCTTGTGAAATGATGTGGCCTAGAAATTTTGTGCGACAGATTCTCTATAATTTTCAATCGTTCCGCTCACATGATTTCGCCCTCTGGTGAAATGACGTGGCCTGGAAATTAGTTGCAACAGTTAGCACCGTCTTGTTGATGTCTACATTTTCCAACTGATCACACAAAATGTTCTTTATAATGTTCCTATAGCGCAAACTATTCACGTATGTCTTCCATGATAGAATTATCTAAAAGTTGCAGTCGTTCGGATTCGTTAGAGAACGGGTGGGATTGCGCAGAGGGCCCTTTTTAGGGTGAAGTTTGGTGACCGAATTTCTATTCGGAGACTGGTGTCTGGGGTGCTCTCCCACCTGTCTTCTGCTTTCCTAGTCTAATGACTTGTTGTTTGAGGAACTGACTCTGAGTTTAGAGGCTGTACGTTCAATAGGAGGTTGAACTTGTACTTGGTGGATCTTCATCGACTTCTATTCGGAGACTGGTGTCTGGGGTGCTCTCCCGCCAGTCTTCTGCTTTCCTAGTCTAATGACTTGTTGTTTGAGAAACTGACTCTGAGATTAGAGGCTGTACGTTCAATAGGAGGTTGAACTTGTACTTGGTGGATCTTCATCGACTCTTATCTATATGGAATCATCTGCTCAACGCCTGTCTTCCAACTAGTCACACAAAATATTCGTTATCATGTACCGTTAGCGCAACCCATTGACTATTGTTGGACACGATTTCGCTAGGGTGTACACCCAGCGAAAAACAAAGCACCTACGTGCTTAATCAATGCACATTCGTTTATGATAATAAACCAACCCCGAATGTTATGAATTAAAGCAAAGCTGTGCATGAATAAAGCATCAAAAATCAACAACGCTTCGTTGCAAAATCAACACCAACTGGGGATAATTTAAAGCAAGCGCTGGGGACGACTAAAGAACGTGTGGGGGGCAACACATGCTCGTGCTGGGGACAACTAAAGCACGTTTTGGGGATGATTTTAAAAATAATCCGCGTAGGACTTTATATTCTATATCCAAACAATATATAAAACAAGTTAAACAGCATTAGGGCTTAATTTTAATAAATGTATATTTATTAATTTTATAAGTAAATAAAATTTGAACAAAGAAAAATAAATAAAACTTAAAAAATTGTATATATATTTGCATATTTATCAAATAATGCCTAAACAAAACACATACAATTGCAACACAGTATTACCTCTGTTTTCTCCACTTAAATAAATTTTCTCGGGATTCAGCTTGTAATCCTAATTAATCTTAATCTTATTAACTTTTATATATTCTTAGCTTTTTACATAGTCGTAGGCCGACTCCATTTCTATAGATTCCAGAAATTTCTGCAATAGGAAGATGTAACTGGATTTTGCAGTCATATTAGTCTTCTCACACCACAGCTCAGAGAATCATTCATAATTTAGAACTGGTCATTAAATTCTATTTTTCGTCGTTCATTTATATTTTTTCACGTCTTTATAAATCACAAATTACCTCGTAGTGTCTTCTTCTAGGAACAAACAATTACAAATCCAATGAACTATACAAAGCCGAACAAAAAATCATCAACTTTGCGACGACAATACACAATGCGACGTTTCGGTGATAATTAATGAGCGAATCGAGGGCATTTAGGCATGCAAGTTACGTTGATAAATTATCCCCAAACGGTGTTGATTTTGCAACATTTTTTTTTCCTCACTGTATATCTTACTTGAGTTGCGGTCTCTAAAAGTTTCGGTCGTTGGGCTTCGCTAGGAAAACTTATAGATTGGTGGCTGGATTGCTCTGAGGGCATTTCTTAGGGTGAAGTTTGGCGACCGAAGTTCTATTCGGAGACTTGTTCCACTATTAAAATCGATGATCTATAATATCTTCGCTAGCAACGTGTCTGGGGTACTCTCCCGCCATTCTTCTGCTCTCCTAGGCTAATGATTTTTTGCTTCAATTTTCTGAGTTGAGGGCCAGTACACTCAGTAGGTGGTTGAACTCGTACTTGGTGGATATTCATCGACTTCTAGCTATATGGAATCTTCGGCTCAATCTTTCCAATTGCTATGCAGCTGCCTTAAATGACAGACCAGGGCTTAAGTATCAAAATTTCAGGACATTCATACTGATGCTGAGAATTGGTGATGATTTCAACGGGGTTTCGGACATAGAATTCGCTTTTTGCCGGAATGTTGATCATCTTATCGATAGGACGGAGCATCTCTACTTTGTATAGCATGGAATTTCTATGTATGGGGTTTTTTGACATTGTTTGTCCTGATGGGATTCTCTAGAAGTTGCAGTCGTTCGTCTTCGATATGCAAACTTTAGGTTGATGGCAGATTCTCCAAAATATTTTCGGCAGTCTTCTGCTCACCTATGCTGATGACTTTTTGCTTGTTTTTTTGGTCAGAGGACAGCATGCTGAATAGGAACATGAGGGGCAGCACGTAGAATTCGTACTGCGTGGATCCACATCTATAGTTCTCTATGTGGGGTCTTCGAGTGAATGTGGCCAAGTGTCTTCAATGGCAGACCGGGGCTAGCGTATCCCAATTTCAGTGCATTCACACTAATGTTGTAAATTGGTGATGTTGGATCTGGATCCCTGGGATTATGTTCTTAATAGCGCGAAGAATCTTTACTTTGGATTTCATCGGTTGATTTGCGTGAAGAGAGGTCTTTCTCTCGATGTGAGCCTCTGGATCTATCGACAGGTGATTGCTGAATTCTGAACAAAATGTGTCCGATAGACTTATGTGCTTCGTTTGATCCCGGTTGGTGTATTTCTTTGCCTGAGTGTACCTCTAAGATCATTTGATCTTGTCGTTTTTTATATGTTCTTTGCACACGATCACTTAATTTTTAATTAAAATTATTTCTGAGAAACTACAAATTAATCATTTATTTTCAATGTCCGTCTTGATTACACAGTTTGGTTGATTCATAACTCACACCAATTTTTCATTTGGTTAGCTAATGGATAACTTGAACAAAAATACAATTATTTTTCTAAAGTATATAATTATTTTCAGATGACTCTGCCCTTTGAGATGAGTGCATTAAACTGAATAGAATATAAAACATTCAAGAAATTGGCATGCAAACATGTTTATCTTGAATATTCTGGGAAATATTCAAATTCAATTGGCTGCAGAACAATTTCAAGTGTGTTGAGTCTGCTAAATTTAATTTGTTGAATTAATATTCTCGAATGTGTGTGGCTTGGAATGCGAACGAATGGTTTGTGTAATTTTGGCCAACATTTTCTGCAATAGATGGCCAAAATGGAATATTTGTATGTGCATATACACTCAGAAAAATTTACCATTCGAATGTGTGTTGTAGTTGTAACCGGCAGATAATTTGCAGTTGAGCTCAATATTTGATAAGCAGATGTCTATCAAGTTTACCATAACCATTTTAGAGTTGAAGGGTTTAACTAACAGGTCAAAATTATTAAAATGTAGGTAAATGATCGCCTTAGAGCGAAAATTCGCAAAATTGTCGACATTTTTGAATGATCCTACTTAAAATGGCTATAAAACCTTAAATATGCCTCCTAGAAATAAAATTAAATTTTGTGATCGCTTACGCAAAACATTAAGTGGTTACAACTACTTGAATAACCCTCCCTGAACCAAAATTCTGAAATTTTGAGGGAATTTTTTGCATCTCCTTAAAAACTTAAAACGGCCGCAGGAACTCATATGTCTTTCAAAAACCCACCTAGAGCAAAAATTCTGAAATTTTCAAGGAATTTTTTGCCTCTTCCTAAAAACTTAAAACGGCTATAACTCTTTAAATAAACAGTTTAGAACGAAAATAACACAATTTTGCAATCAGCTATTTTTTAGTGAACAAATTACAAAAATAAAAATAAGTGAAAAAAAATTGAATTTTACGGATATAACTCCTTAAATAATCGTCCTAAAATTTAAATAATTTTTCTGATCACTTATTACTTATTAGGAAAATTTTAAAGTTCTCTAGCCATACTATAAATGGTTATAACTCCTTAAATACGTATCCTAGAGCGAAAACAACAACATTTTGTGTTCTGGCACCAGCCAGACGGACGGACGTTGCTGAAATGATTTAAAATGGCCCATAACGAATTTCCGCCAAATTAGGTCGGAGAGCAATGTCTTTACGTGACAGTGCTATTCCCACATTTGTATCCCTTGTAATTATACCCTATACTACATTGTGGTTCAGGGTATGGTAGATGTTTGTAATACGAGAAATACTGCAGCTAGACCCATTTAAAGCCAATCGATTCAGAATCACTAGCTTATTCGATTTAACCCTGTCTGTCCGTCCTTCTGTCTGCATGTCTGTCCTGTTGGTTTCATAAAATAGTGGCCTCATTCTATACAAAAAAATTTTCTTACATAGTGTAATATGTCATACGACATTGCAATAGATCTTTAAATAAGTGTCCGGAAGCAAAAACAACAAAATTTAAGGCGAAAGATCAAAAAAAAATATTCATATTTGTGATTACATATTTGTTGATGAAGGTTTTTAATTTCCCTAGCCAAACTTAAAATAGCTATAACACCTTAAATAAGAAAATTTGCACGTTCCTTAACTAAACTTAAAATGGCAATAACTCCTTCAATTCGGTTGTCACGACAAACAGTTCTCTTACATCCAGAAAAACAAATCTTGTCTGAGGAATTTTTGTAGTTGCCACCACCATAGTACCCTGCTACAACTAATGTGTATAACTGTAATATGATGGCTATGTTAACCGACCGAGTGGACTAAATACAAACTGTGTACACCTTAGAGAGGAACAACGCCACTAAGATACCTAACACAGGCGAATGGGTTGGCAGAATACCAGGAAACAGAAACCATTTCAACTTCTACGCGAAGGTTTGAAGCTTGGTGATAAGGTTGGTTTCGGAGTACACTGTAAGGAACTCAGACTTGATATAGCTCACAGACTACCATATATCTGCAGTACATATCAAGAAATAATGACAATAAGTAAAGTCGTCACGTGGCTGTGTCGCAACAGAGTGCCCAACACTACTGGCGTTGTCTTTCACTCGGACAGTCAATTCTCTGGAGGCCACACCCCTGAATTCGCAGACAGCTCTCGACTGCCGCAGATCTTTTAACAAGATGGCTGAGTAGTTTAACATACACTGCATGTGGGTACCAGGACTAAGGGATATCCCGGGGAACTGCAAAGCTGATGAACCTGAAAGGAAAGGGACAACATTACAAATTACACTATGCAACAAATGAACACTTTTTGTAAAATACACGGACTTGACAGTGTAGGTTCGATTCTACTACCAAGGGGTAGTATAACCCTATACTCGGTGTGGTGAAACTGGCGACCAATTTTTTTATGGGCCTCCAAAGTTTCTGGAAGTCAGTGGACCCCTCGAAAAAGGTGTCATCAGCTTTTGTCCAACAACCAATTCAGACTTGGTAATACCGCTTAACTAAAGGGTTTTCCAACAAGAGGTGTTATTTTGGTATTCAAAGAAAAATGCAATTTTTTGCAATAAATGATCGAATGTTTATTTCATAATAAAGAGGAAGGTATGCCGTTAATAATGAAAAACAACATCAACCAAATGGCCACGAGGACCACGCTTACAGGACCATATCCTATTCATGATTTTTTCCATAACCAAATCGCAAAGTGGCTGCCCTATGTTCTCGATAGCCTCACGAATTCTATCTTTGAGGTCTTGAATCGACGCTGGGCTGTTGGCGTATACCTTATCTTTCACGTGGCCCCAAAGGAAGAAGTCGCAAGGTGTTAAATCACAAGATCTCGATGGCCTATTGTGATCACCCCTTCGAGAGATAGCACGAACAAGTAAGGTCCAATGACCACGCCGGACCATAAACCGCACCAAACAGTCAAACGTTGAGGATGGAGAGGCTTCTCAACAATACCTCTTGGGTTTTCCGAGCCCCATATGCGACAATTTTGCTTGTTGACGTAGCCACCGAGTTGGAAATGGGCCTCATCGCTTCAAAAAAATCGATTTAGGTTTGGGAACTGTGACTGCAAAATTTTCACCATTTTTGTAGTGAATTTTAATAATTTCAATGCGTGGTTGAATCGTGTATCGTTCCATTTTTAGTAATGGCGTAGTTTCTACTTGTCAAATGTCAAAGAATAAAAGTTTGAAAAGTGACAGCTACCGAAATACCGCGTGATTCAAAATAACACCTATTGTTGGAAAACCCTGTATAAGCTCGATAAAGCCGGTGTACCATTTAAATCAAAGGAGATCATGCTAAAAACGTCACTTTTACGTAGAAATGAAATGTTAGTAACTTAGAAAAACTTAGATTTTTTTCCCTAAAAATGTGTATTTTTGTTCTAATTTTTGTTTGAGATTTTTTTCTATGTTGAATGTTTTTTCGTGTCAGCTAGAAACCATTTTTTAAAGAAAATATTTTTTCTAATTGTTTTAACTACACTTACTAAACTTTTGTTTCTACGTGAAGGTGATATTTTCAACATTTGTACTCCTCAGACCTTTAATTTAAGGCGTATACCGGCTTTATCGAGTTTATACTTCAAAAATATGGCCCAGATACTAGAGCTAACTTAAAGCAAGACTGCCATAAAAATTTGTT
The DNA here is from genome assembly GCA_963930755.1 of Eudasyphora cyanicolor. Lineage (NCBI taxonomy): Eukaryota > Metazoa > Arthropoda > Insecta > Diptera > Muscidae > Eudasyphora > Eudasyphora cyanicolor. Next base: position 279,309,099 of record OZ005734.1, on the reverse strand, counting down.
TAAATATTTTTTTCGTGTATTTGGGACACCATACTACACCAGAAAATGTTATGCACAGCCGTCCGACAAAAATTTTTTAAACTAATTAATTTGTTGGTGAACATTCAGTAAAAAAAGCAATCACTTATTTTTTGATGAAAAATGTTTAACTTAAAATGGCTAATGCTCCTTAGATAAAAAATTTTTCTTTATTTCTTTAGCTGAACTTAAAATGGCAATAACTCCTTGAATTCAGTTGTCATAACAGAATAGTTCTCTCACATACCGAAAAAATCTTGCCAACTGAATTTTTGTAGTTGCCACTATCATTAAATAATTTGTAGAACTGTAATTTGATTACCACAAGCATTAAATTTGTATACTGGTCAAACAAATAAAAATCCTTTGGCGAAAATATCGGTTACCACAATCAACCGGTTCTATCTACGTTATAAAGCTGCAATTTCTCTATTAAATAAGTTACTGATATTTTATTTGTTTGTACACGTTGAAAAAAAATCGCTCATTGTCCCAAACATATTCGGCTTGAAACATATATATGTTTAGGTTACACTCTAAACATATAATATTTGGTACGCACTTAAATTATATATTTGGGATGATGTCGTTCTAAGCAAATCTTTGTTTACATACCAATATATTTTTATTTGGTACCATTATTTCCGAAACAAATAGTTATTTGCATTTAAGTATTCAAAAAAATACCTAAATTGTGTTAAATTTTTCAGTAATTCAAAGTAAATTTTTTAGAAACTGTTAATGTTTGTAAAATAATAAATAATAATAATTGATTGAATTGAATTATAATCTTACATCAAAATAAATTACTTGGTGGATTGACAACTAAGGACGGCTTAGACTACTCAGAAATTTAAATAATTGATTTAGAACCGAAGATAATGCTAGGAGGTACAATTCGAAACCAAGGAAAAATTAAAACTGAAATTCGAATATTTAATATATATATATATAATATCTTATATAATATATTTTGTTTTAATATATGATATTGCTAGGAGGTACAATTCGAAAGGAAAAATTAAAACTGAAATTCGAAAAAGTCAGCAAAAGTGTTGAAAATCGTTTTTAAATAAAATATATTTGGAGAAATTCCTAAACAAAAATTTTATTTGTATTTAAACACATGTTTTATTTGAGAAATTTAGTTTGCAAATATATTTTGTTGTAATATATGAATATATGCGTTCCAAATATATTTTTTTGATTTTCAAATAAAATTTATTTGCTAGGAAATATATAATATTTAAAAATTTGTGTTTCAAATATTTGTTCTTTCGATTCAAACATATCGCGAAAGGCGATTTTGCCCCGTGTATCAATTTTTAATTAAATTTTTTTAATTGCAATTTGTTAACAAATATTACTAATTTATTTAGGAATTCAAAATCAATCAAATTTTAATTAGCTACACAAATTTCGTAATTGAAAGGCCATCTCAATTTTTCTCTGTGTAACAATCAAAGCAATCAATTCAATTGCAATTTGATTTCAAAATTCACAATTGTTCTTTGATTTCTGTTTTGTACGTAAATGTGGGCATAATTTAATTAAAGTTTTACGGTTTATTAATTATTCATGTCCCATTCTGTATGGCTTATCGGATGTATTGTTCGTCCATCCGTCTGTCCCTCCTTCCCTCCGCCCGTCTGACCATTTTGCATACATATTTCAAATATTCTATCGTTCATTGGAAACTGTAAACAATCTTAATTTGCTTTTGTTTTTATCCCCTCTCCTTGCCCCTATTTTCTCCCTCATCTCTCTTCAGTTTTCCGCATTTCTTGGCATTCTCGAGATGTAGTCTTCCAGCTCTCACATACTATATATTTTTTCCACCACAGATTCCAATAGAATCTAAAGCGGTTACCATAGCTATAGATTGGATGTGAGGCGGTAACATGCATCTCTATCTCCGCAATCTGCATATCAACGCATATGCTCCGAGAGTGTATGTGTGTGTGTGTCTGCGTTGCGTTTAATATGAGATGCGACCAAGATGAATGAACTCTATCCATCCATCCATCCATTCCATGGAAGCCATGGCATGGCTATGCATTCAAGATTCAACCAACCGACGACCACATTCATTCATTGAGGAGCTGCTGCTGCTGCAAAAAACAACTAACAACGCCACAGATCATCTGCACATTCAGTCACACGCAGCAACAGTTCACAATGTTTTTCTTCTTGAAGCTACAGAGAAAAACGTTTTAAAAATCGAACGCCCGAAGGAAACAGTGGTTTGATGGGGTAACATAGCTCCTAAAAATATCAGATTATCAGTTTTAGATTTAAACCTCAAACTGAAAATCGCGGATTGTATTATTAATTATGATAATATAATTATTTTATACCAATCAGTCTGTGAATGAATTTGTAACCTCTGACATACCTAAGTGAGCCCCATTCATATAGAGTTTCATCAGTTATGATATTATCACATCCTCTGAAGTGCTAATAAATGCTGACCCCAGTCGATTTCTTGCCAAGCGAATTCATAATTTCAACAGAAACATGTTGAAGGCAATACCAATACCATTGATGGAATTCTGACTAACGCCCAATTTCACAACCTCCGGTTAGAGCTAACTCACAGTTAAAAAATAAAATTTACAATACATACAATTTGACAGCTACAACTGTAGGTTAGCTCTAACTGTAGGAGTCGAACCAGTCCTGCAAAACCGTATCTGAATTTTGTCACTTCTATTAAGCAACATTGAGGGGACAATAGAAACAACAGTGCTGGAAATCTGTTTTATTTGGAAGCAGTAAAGTAAGCCCGAGTCTGAATATTCATTTAAAGCTGAAACTCTGCACGAATAAGTAGCCATGACAGAAATAAACTTATCCCCTCAGATAGGGGCAGATCTCACACATGAAATATTCTTGAATTCAAGGAATCCAGAAATATATATCATTCCCCTACGGAAAATAAGATTGAATGTACCTGAGTCAGCTGATTCCAGTACTGATTAAATTGGGATATATCACTGATCTGATGACGTAGAGATTGATTTGCATCAATTAATTAAGGTTAAATGCACCAAACAATATTGTTTGATGTGGCATGCCATCATACGGCTACATCAGATAAATTATTTCTTATGGCCAGTTGGGCTATCAACTCTTTACTAGACGACGAATTGTGTTATCTATTCCTTAGATGATGGCCAGTTGGGTTATAAACTCCTTGGTAGACGATGAATTGGGTTATATACTCCCTAGAAAATGACATGTTGGGTTATCTATTCCTTTGCGGATAGACTGTTGGGTTATCTGCTCCTTCGCAGATGACCAGTTGGGTTATCTATTCTTTCTATTCATTTGACTTATTTATCCTAAGTGGGCGGCCTTGGGTTATATACTCCAAAGTTGACGACCAGTTGGGTTATCTATTCCTTAGTAGATGAACAGTTGGCTTGTTTATCCTTAGCAGGTAACCAGTTGGGTTACTTATCCTTAGTATGCGGTTAGCTGTGTTATCCACTCCTTAGTCGTCGACCAGTTGGGTTATCTACTCTTTATTAGACGACCAGTTGGATAATTTATCCTTAGATTGCGGCCAGTTGGGTTATCTTTCTACTCCTTAGTAGACGACTACTCCTTTGTAGATTAACAGTTTCGTTATCTCATCCTTAGTAGACGACCAGTTGGGTTATATACTTTTTACTATTTCTTGGTAGATGGACAGTTTGGTTATATACTCCTTAGTTGACGACCATTTGGCTAACCGTTCCTTAGTAGTGGACCAGTTGGGTTTTATAATCCTTATTAGAAGACCATTTGGTTATATACTCCGTAGTATACGCCCTGTTGGGTTATCTACTCCTTAGTAGATGAACAATTGCGTTATCTACTCCTTAGTTGACGACCAGGTGGGCTATCTACTCCTTAGTAGAGGTCAAGTTGGATTATCTAATCCTTATTAGAAGATCAGTTGGGTTGTCTTCTACTTATTTGACGATCAGTTGGGCTATCTATCCCTTAGTAGATGAACAGTTAGGCTTTCTACTTCTTAGTTGACGACCAGTTGGGCTATGTACCACTTAGTTGGGGTTTCTGCTCCTTAGTAGACCAGTGGGTTTACCTACTCTTAGCTGGACGACCAGTTGGGTTATCTACTCCTTAGTTGGGATATATACTTCTTAGTAGGCGACCAGCTGGGCTATCTACTCCTTAGTAGATGACCAGTTGGGTTTTATGCTCCTTAGTAGACCATCAGTGGGTTTACCTACTCTTTGCTGGACGACCACTTGGGTTACCTACTCCATAGTAGAAGATCAGTTTGGGTATATGCTCCTTCATTAGACAAACAGTTGGGTTATTTACTCCTTAGTAAGTGAACACTTAGGTTATCTGCTCCTTAGTTGACGATCAGTTGGGCCACCTAGTTCTCAGTAGAGGACCAATAGGTTTATCCAATCCTTATTGGATGACCAGTTGAATTATATACTCCTTAGTAGGTGACCAGTTGGGTCATCTACACCTTACTAGACGACCAGTTAGGTTATATATTCCTTAGTAGGCAGTCAGTTGGGTTATTTACTCCTTACTAGACAACCAATTGGGTTATCCATTCCTCAGTAGATGCATAGTTGGGTTATTGTCTTCTTAGTAGACAACCTCTTACATAATCTATTCCTTAGTAGAGGACCTATTGAGACCAGATTTCGAAGTTTAATGGTTGAATTGAAATAATTTAAATAATTTAGTTTCAAAACATGTCGTGTCTAACATTGAATGATCAGGCACTGTAGGTATGTGGCAGTATATGAAACGATCCCTGTTCCTAATGCAACTATAACGGGTTATTTGTGTTCCAGTCAAATTTCTCGGACGATTCATACCAAATGCGACTGTTGTTAGTTAAACTATACTGCAATTATTCCTTACTATCATTGATCAGCTACAACATTTTCCCCGGGTATCAAGCTAACATGAATCCCTTGCAAGAGGGTGATTCAAGTACGCATTTTCTGAAAGCCTAACTCCTCTCCTCTAAGTCTCATCGCTAAAGATGGTATTTGGGGAAAAATTAGGACCCTCGTTCAAACACTCCGTATCCCAGTCATCGAACAAATGACATTGTATGTGGTTATTAATCTTGAGCTCCCGGGCCAATGCAAATTAGTACTGGTGCAGGAGTCTGAGAAAGTTCGATCGTTTGAAATTAATTTAAGATTCTACTTTAAACACCACCAATTCTGCAGGTAAAATGGCTGCATCGTTTGCGCAAGTTGCACCAACGAACAGTGATTTTAATAACAATGTTTTATTATTTGGGCTTGCTGCTGGATTTGAGGTGATGATTTGGCTTTACCCACTAAACAACAGATTAGATAGACGCCATCAAAAGAACAAGATCGCCACAGACTGTCAACATCGACCCGCTCTAATTGGGTACCTTATATATTCGTTAAATGTTCGGTTATGTAGGTAATAAAAGCGCTACACTAATTTTTGTGGTACACTTTTTGGGACTTTAGTGGAGTCAAATGACGATTAATTCTATATTATTGGAAACCTCTTGTTCTATAGATGTGCCGAATCGTATTTATATTTTATTTTGGAATTCGATAGCTTGCTTCTAACTAGGTATTAAATTTCGTAAAACTAACCCAAACTAGCATGTAAGAATGACATCTATCACTGGGTATGCAAATCCAGGTACCTTATTTCATGCCTGTTTCTACTTATAAAAATGTGGATTTTTCCCATGGTGGACCACTGTTCCTTGTACTGGTACTATTCCAAGCAGCAATTCTGTAGCTGAAACAACATGTGGCTGTGACGTCCACTGCAACTGTGTGACATGTTAAAGTCATTTGGGTCTTTCGCCTGCATCTCGAACATGCATCAACATGTGTCGGTGCGTCCGTCCATCTGGGAGTACACAGAAAAAATTTACTTTTACACAGATATTGATTTCCAAGCAAAGAATATACAAAATAATTATAAGCACTTCCATTTTAAATTTAATTAAAACTCGTAGAAAAGTAAATTGGTGTCTTGAAATTAATGTCAAAGTCTTTTATATTTTTTTCACTGTATATGTGTGCGAGCAACTCAAATTGTCCACATTTAATCATTAGAGTTTTGAAATGGAAACAGCAAAGTTGAGAACCACAAAAAAGAAAAAAAAAAAAAGAAACAACAACAAATGTCAGCTGGTTGTTGCTATTGTTGGCGATGTAAGGCACTCACAAATATGGTCATAGTTTCGAGGATCCTATCCCTCTTTGAATTTTGAAAACATATTCCGCTTTTAAATTGTCATTATGTAAAGTGATCCGAACGACAGATGACGGCCCTGATGACAGAGACGAAATGATCATGAGCTCTGCACAGTAATAATAATGACATTGTCATAAAGATAATGATGACAACTACGATAATGAGGTTGTTTTCCGTCTTGCATTGAAGGGGTGATGATGTTGACGCCGTTCTGCATTACTTTTTGTTTCTTTTTGTTTGATGAATATGTCTCCAGATCATGATCATCATGCATCCATATCATTCCATGCAGCCAGCCATCCATTCATTCGTCAATTTGAGGTTTTCTGTGTCACTTGTGTGAATATTTATGACATCAATTGATTAAACTGTTGTTTTCCGGCTCCTCTCAGACAATTATCTTCTCAGGCGGATCTTTCGCCGACGCTTTACTTTTTGTGAACAACAGAAACTGTTATTATTATTCCTCAGTTGAGACAACAATTAATGAGGGATCATTAATGTGTTTTCATTAGAATTGATTGTCTGGCACATCATTCAGATTTGTGGAATTTGTAATGTGTGAGTGCATTTTTCATAAAAAAATGATTGACATTTATATTGCATTGATTGCAATTTCAGTGAACATTTTTCCTCTATAGTAGAGTCGATCACGGTGATCTTCCTCTATACCAGAGACGATCATTGTGATCTTCCTCTATACTGGAGTCCATGACTGTGATTTTCCTCTATACTGGAGTCCATGATTGTGATCTTCCTCTATACTAGAGTCGATCACTGTGATTTTCCTCTATACTAGAGTCGATCACTGTGATCTTCCTCTATACTAGAGTTGAGCACTGTGATTTTCCTCTATACTAGAGTCGAATACTGTGATTTTCCTCTATACTAGAGTCGATCACTGTGATCTTCCTCTATGCTAGAGTCGATCACTGCGATCTTCCTCTATGCTAGAGTCGATCACTGTGATCTTCCTCTTTGCTAGAGTTGAGCACAGTGATCTTCCTCTATACTAGAGTCGATCACTGTGATCTTCCTCCACTGTCAATGTTACATGGTCATTTCATCAATGTCACGTTGTCATTTCATCTATGACATGTTGTCATTACATCAATATCACGTGGTCATTTCATCAATATCACGTGGTAATTTCATCAATGTCACGTGGTTATTTTATCATTGACACATTGTCATTTCATCATTGACACATTGTGATTTCATGCATGACACTTTGTCATTTGATTAATGACACATTGTCATTAGATCAATGACACTTTATCATTACATCAATGACACATTGTAATTTCACTAATGACACATTGTATACTAATGACACATTGTATTTCGTTAGTGACATCGAGTCTATCTACCAATGATATATTGTCATTCCTCAATGACGCATTGTCATTCCGTAATTATTTCATCGTTGATAACTTTAAGTCATTCCAGTAATAATAATAAGCACTGTTTAACATTACTCCAGATTACTACATTGACAACCCTATGAGTTCAAAAATAATGACTGTGGAATTGAATGTTTTCATAACAAAACGTAATTGAATTAAAATTTTGCAAAAAAAAAATACAAAATTGTTTGTGTTTAAAATTTCATCTGTCTCTGTTAGTTTTTCTGCCGTCTGTGAAGTTGAGTTGATTTATTTTTCTGTTGAGCGCAACAATAACTTGATTGATTGGAGATCATTGCGTTTATGTGAACAAACGACAACAAAAAAAAATCAACAGAAAAGTGAAAAAACTTCAGCAATTGTGGCGGAAAATAACAACGGCGAATAAATAAATAAATGTTCAACGTAAATCATGGAATTCAGCATAAATTTGAAAATAAACAATTTCTCCGCGGCATAAAAACTAAAGACAAACCGACCGACATAAACACATCTTTGCGTTGCAGATTTGCCTTTTAATTCGAATACACTTTGTGGCTTGTGGTGGTGGAGGAGTGGGAGTGGGTGGAAAGCAATAAAACAGAGCTATATTTAAACTCAAATCAATTTGGAATTGAAAATGAAATGTTTGTTGATTGTTGGAGAAGAGAAAGAAAAACCGAAGCTGAGCAACAATAATACACAGAAGGAAAGTAAATCATTTTCTTTGATTGTAGGAGCTCTGCTCATTCATTAATAATTTATGCAGTTTTTTTTTGAATTTTCGCAAGCCCGCAAAATGCTTGAAATCACAGAGAGAAAAGCTTAAAATCAGAAATTGAATCAAAGTTGCAAAACTTGTTGTTAGGACTTTTTTTTCGCATTTTTTGTTGCATTTCTTTTCATTTGTTTTATAATGAATTTATTATTATTTTTTTTTAATGAAAGAAAATCGTTTTTATGAAAAATTGTATTATGACACAAAACAATCTGTGTTCATTAAATTCATTTTATATGTATTTTGTTTTCATTATATTTAATAATTGTCGACAATGAGTTGTACAATTGTAATTAAGAGAAGGTTTATTTTTTATTTTTTTGTTGATAGTTGAGTTGAGATTTTTTTATACACAGAAATAATTTTGTTCATTAAATCATAGAAAAATTGGAAATTTAAAATAAAAAAAAGTTCGTATTTATGAAACTTTCTTAGTTTTATTACAAATAAGAAGAATACTTCATTTTATATTTTAGGTATTTAAAAAGGTTCTACTATTCTACTGTTGTTGCTCTTGCTGCGCCTTTGGATAAATACGTAATGAACATTTGTTTCACTGAAAGCAGAGGAAATGATCAGTGGTTAACTCTAGTATAAAGGAAGATCACAGTGATCGATTCTAGTATAGAGGAAGATCACAGTGATCGACTCTAGTATAGAGAGGAAGATCACAGTGATCGACTCTAGTATAGAGAGGAAGATCACAGTGATCGACTCTAGTATAGAGAGGAAGATCACAGTGATCGACTCTAGTATAGAGAGGAAGATCACAGTGATCGACTCTAGTATAGAGAGGAAGATCACAGTGATCGACTCTAGTATAGAGAGGAAGATCACAGTGATCGACTCTAGTATAGAGAGGAAGATCACAGTGATCGGCTCTAGTATAGAGAGGAAGATCACAGTGATCGACTCTAGTATAGAGAGGAAGATCACAGTGATCGACTCTAGTATAGAGAGGAAGATCACAGTGATCGACTCTAGTATAGAGAGGAAGATCACAGTGATCGGCTCTAGTATAGAGAGGAAGATCACAGTGATCGACTCTAGTATAGAGAGGAAGATCACAGTGATCGACTCTAGTATAGAGAGGAAGATCACAGTGATCGACTCTAGTATAGAGAGGAAGATCACAGTGATCGACTCTAGTATAGAGAGGAAGATCACAGTGATCGACTCTAGTATAGAGAGGAAGATCACAGTGATCGGCTCTAGTATAGAGAGGAAGATCACAGTGATCGGCTCTAGTATAGAGAGGAAGATCACAGTGATCGACTCTAGTATAGAGAGGAAGATCACAGTGATCGACTCTAGTATAGAGAGGAAGATCACAGTGATCGACTCTAGTATAGAGAGGAAGATCACAGTGATCGACTCTAGTATAGAGAGGAAGATCACAGTGATCGGCTCTAGTATAGAGAGGAAGATCACAGTGATCGGCTCTAGTATAGAGAGGAAGATCACAGTGATCGACTCTAGTATAGAGAGGAAGATCACAGTGATCGACTCTTGTATAGAGAGGAAGATCACAGTGATCGACTCTAGTATAGAGAGGAAGATCACAGTGATCGACTCTAGTATAGAGAGGAAGATCACAGTGATCGACTCTAGTATAGAGAGGAAGATCACAGTGATCGACTCTAGTATAGAGAGGAAGATCACAGTGATCGACTCTAGTATAGAGAGGAAGATCACAGTGATCGACTCTAGTATAGAGAGGAAGATCACAGTGATCGACTCTAGTATAGAGAGGAAGATCACAGTGATCGACTCTAGTATAGAGAGGAAGATCACAGTGATCGAATCTAGTATAGAGAGGAAGATCACAGTGATCGACTCTAGTATAGAGAGGAAGATCACAGTGATCGACTCTAGTATAGAGAGGAAGATCACAGTGATCGGCTCTAGTATAGAGAGGAAAATCACAGTGATCGACTCTAGTATAGAGAGGAAGATCACAGTGATCGACTCTAGTATAGAGAGGAAGATCACAGTGATCGACTCTAGTATAGAGAGGAAGATCACAGTGATCGACTCTAGTATAGAGAGGAAGATCACAGTGATCGACTCTAGTATAGAGAGGAAGATCACAGTGATCGACTCTAGTATAGAGAGGAAGATCACAGTGATCGACTCTAGTATAGAGAGGAAGATCACAGTGATCGACTCTAGTATAGAGAGGAAGATCACAGTGATCGACTCTAGTATAGAGAGGAAGATCACAGTGATCGACTCTAGTATAGAGAGGAAGATCACAGTGATCGACTCTAGTATAGAGAGGAAGATCACAGTGATCGACTCTAGTATAGAGAGGAAGATCACAGTGATCGACTCTAGTATAGAGAGGAAGATCACAGTGATCGGCTCTAGTATAGAGAGGAAGATCACAGTGATCGACTCTAGTATAGAGAGGAAGATCACAGTGATCGACTCTAGTATAGAGAGGAAGATCACAGTGATCGACTCTAGTATAGAGAGGAAGATCACAGTGATCGACTCTAGTATAGAGAGGAAGATCACAGTGATCGGCTCTAGTATAGAGAGGAAGATCACAGTGATCGGCTCTAGTATAGAGAGGAAGATCACAGTGATCGACTCTAGTATAGAGAGGAAGATCACAGTGATCGACTCTAGTATAGAGAGGAAGATCACAGTGATCGACTCTAGTATAGAGAGGAAGATCACAGTGATCGACTCTAGTATAGAGAGGAAGATCACAGTGATCGACTCTAGTATAGAGAGGAAGATCACAGTGATCGGCTCTAGTATAGAGAGGAAGATCACAGTGATCGACTCTAGTATAGAGAGGAAGATCACAGTGATCGACTCTAGTATAGAGAGGAAGATCACAGTGATCGACTCTAGTATAGAGAGGAAGATCACAGTGATCGACTCTAGTATAGAGAGGAAGATCACAGTGATCGACTCTAGTATAGAGAGGAAGATCACAGTGATCGGCTCTAGTATAGAGAGGAAGATCACAGTGATCGGCTCTAGTATAGAGAGGAAGATCACAGTGATCGACTCTAGTATAGAGAGGAAGATCACAGTGATCGACTCTTGTATAGAGAGGAAGATCACAGTGATCGACTCTAGTATAGAGAGGAAGATCACAGTGATCGACTCTAGTATAGAGAGGAAGATCACAGTGATCGACTCTAGTATAGAGAGGAAGATCACAGTGATCGACTCTAGTATAGAGAGGAAGATCACAGTGATCGACTCTAGTATAGAGAGGAAGATCACAGTGATCGACTCTAGTATAGAGAGGAAGATCACAGTGATCGACTCTAGTATAGAGAGGAAGATCACAGTGATCGACTCTAGTATAGAGAGGAAGATCACAGTGATCGAATCTAGTATAGAGAGGAAGATCACAGTGATCGACTCTAGTATAGAGAGGAAGATCACAGTGATCGACTCTAGTATAGAGAGGAAGATCACAGTGATCGGCTCTAGTATAGAGAGGAAAATCACAGTGATCGACTCTAGTATAGAGAGGAAGATCACAGTGATCGACTCTAGTATAGAGAGGAAGATCACAGTGATCGACTCTAGTATAGAGAGGAAGATCACAGTGATCGACTCTAGTATAGAGAGGAAGATCACAGTGATCGACTCTAGTATAGAGAGGAAGATCACAGTGATCGACTCTAGTATAGAGAGGAAGATCACAGTGATCGACTCTAGTATAGAGAGGAAGATCACAGTGATCGGCTCTAGTATAGAGAGGAAGATCACAGTGATCGACTCTAGTATAGAGAGGAAGATCACAGTGATCGACTCTAGTATAGAGAGGAAGATCACAGTGATCGACTCTAGTATAGAGAGGAAGATCACAGTGATCGGCTCTAGTATAGAGAGGAAGATCACAGTGATCGACTCTAGTATAGAGAGGAAGATCACAGTGATCGACTCTAGTATAGAGAGGAAGATCACAGTGATCGACTCTAGTATAGAGAGGAAGATCACAGTGATCGACTCTAGTATAGAGAGGAAGATCACAGTGATCGACTCTAGTATAGAGAGGAAGATCACAGTGATCGGCTCTAGTATAGAGAGGAAGATCACAGTGATCGGCTCTAGTATAGAGAGGAAGATCACAGTGATCGACTCTAGTATAGAGAGGAAGATCACAGTGATCGACTCTAGTATAGAGAGGAAGATCACAGTGATCGACTCTAGTATAGAGAGGAAGATCACAGTGATCGACTCTAGTATAGAGAGGAAGATCACAGTGATCGGCTCTAGTATAGAGAGGAAGATCACAGTGATCGGCTCTAGTATAGAGAGGAAGATCACAGTGATCGACTCTAGTATAGAGAGGAAGATCACAGTGATCGACTCTTGTATAGAGAGGAAGATCACAGTGATCGACTCTAGTATAGAGAGGAAGATCACAGTGATCGACTCTAGTATAGAGAGGAAGATCACAGTGATCGACTCTAGTATAGAGAGGAAGATCACAGTGATCGACTCTAGTATAGAGAGGAAGATCACAGTGATCGACTCTAGTATAGAGAGGAAGATCACAGTGATCGACTCTAGTATAGAGAGGAAGATCACAGTGATCGACTCTAGTATAGAGAGGAAGATCACAGTGATCGACTCTAGTATAGAGAGGAAGATCACAGTGATCGAATCTAGTATAGAGAGGAAGATCACAGTGATCGACTCTAGTATAGAGAGGAAGATCACAGTGATCGACTCTAGTATAGAGAGGAAGATCACAGTGATCGGCTCTAGTATAGAGAGGAAAATCACAGTGATCGACTCTAGTATAGAGAGGAAGATCACAGTGATCGACTCTAGTATAGAGAGGAAGATCACAGTGATCGACTCTAGTATAGAGAGGAAGATCACAGTGATCGACTCTAGTATAGAGAGGAAGATCACAGTGATCGACTCTAGTATAGAGAGGAAGATCACAGTGATCGACTCTAGTATAGAGAGGAAGATCACAGTGATCGACTCTAGTATAGAGAGGAAGATCACAGTGATCGACTCTAGTATAGAGAGGAAGATCACAGTGATCGACTCTAGTATAGAGAGGAAGATCACAGTGATCGACTCTAGTATAGAGAGGAAGATCACAGTGATCGACTCTAGTATAGAGAGGAAGATCACAGTGATCGGCTCTAGTATAGAGAGGAAGATCACAGTGATCGACTCTAGTATAGAGAGGAAGATCACAGTCATCGACTCTAGTATAGAGAGGAAGATCACAGTGATCGATTCTAGTATAGAGAGGACGATTGCAGTGATCGACTCTAGTTTAGAGGAAGGTATTTAAAAAGATGTGGGATATTAAAAAATATGATAATTAAAAATTTGTGTTCATTAAAAGGCACTTCCAATCAGCTAATTTTAATTGTTTTTTAGCTAATTCATCGTTATTATTGTTCCATTTACCTCTTTCTTTCAAACAAAATCATTTCTTGTCTAATGACTTCCACATCTCCTATGCCAATTGGCTAGTCCAACACCACTTCCCCTGCCTTAACTGACCACAACCACCACATCAATCGCCATTCAGTTTTTGCAATTTACTGTCACAATAATTGAAAACTATTTCAATCCACTTTTTTATTTCCGCACTCAATAATTTAACAATTAATGTTGTCATTAAATCATATTTATTTTTAAACGATTACAGAGTATAAATACACATTTTGCTTTGTAACAAAAAAAAACTGTAATCCAAATCATAAATACTCATATCGCAGACAGTTAAACAACCAACGCAACATTTCAGATTTGGATTTATAAAACCGTTTTCAATTCAATTCTAGAATAGAGTCTCTCAACACCGCCTTTAATAATTATTGCTGTTTTTTACATCAGTATATTTTTTGTGGTTGTAACAGAATAAGTGTCATATTCTGTGTTCGGTCTTGTTATTTGTTAATAAATACAAAATATTAACACATTTGTGGTTGATGTTAAGAACTAATAAAAAAGGCGTTTCACAAGACATGACGACATTATAACAATAACAAAAAATAATAAATAAAATCCAAGAGTGACTGAAGTCAATTTAAATCATCAAACTTTAGTGTTACAATCAACCATTTTTTTTAATAATGGTAAATCCATTCCTTATAGGGCGGACAAGTGAATTGTTCTACCGTGAAGTCTAAGTTCGCTAAGGCAATTGGAATAACGAAAAAGGAATGATTGAGATCATTTTCTGGTAATAGATATGACTGATGTTAATGAAATAAATGGCTTTCAAAATTGATTAATGATTGAACGGAGAATTTAATGCTATTTCGAGTATAATAATTATGGTCTGTTAAACTCAGAAGTTAGAAAAATCGTTTTCATTTCCTCATTTATAAATCGTCGAAATACAAACTAAGATGATTTTGTTCAGTGTAACTTTTTCCACTATCATTAAAGATGTGCTCTATAATAGTATGTACCATTATGGTGTTCATTTACATATAGTGCAGTCTATCACCGTAATCCTCCCGTTCGCTAGAGTTGTTCACTGTGATCTTTCCCTATACTTGAGACGATCACTGTGATCTTCCTCTATAGTAGAGTCGATCACGGTGATCTGCCTCTATACTTGAATCGATCACTGTGATCATCCTCTATACTTGAGTCGATCACTGTAATATTTCTCTATAATTGCGTCGATCACTGTGATCTTCCTGTATACTAGAGTCGATCACTGCGATTGACCTTTCTCTATACTAGACTCAATCACTGCGATTGACCTTTCTCTATACTAGACTCAATCACTGTGATCTTCCTCTATACTGGAGTCGATCACTGTGATCTTCCTCTATACTAGAGTCGATCACTGTGCTCTTCCTCTATACTAGAGTCGATCAATGTGATCTCCCTTTGTACTAGAGTCGATCAATGTGATCTTCCTCTATACTGCAGTTGATCACTGTGATCTTCCTCTATACAAGAGTCGATCACTGTGATCATCCTCTCTACTAGATTCGATCACTGTGATCTTCCTCTATACTAGAGTCGATCACTGTGATCTTCCTCTATACTAGAGTCGATCACTGTGATCTTCCTCTATACTAGAGTCGATCACTGTGATCTTCCTCTATACTAGAGTCGATCACTGTGATCTTCCTCTATACTAGAGTCGATCACTGTGATATTCCTCTATACTGGAGTCTATCACTGTGATCTTCCTCTATACTAGAGTCGATCAATGTGATCTTCCTCTATACTAGAGTCGATCAATGTGATTTTCCTCTATAGTAGAGTCGATCAATGTGATTTTCCTCAATGTATTATTGTCGATCACTGTGATCTTCCTTTATACTAGAGTCGATCACTGTGATCTTCCTTTATACTAGAGTCGATCACTGTGATCTTCCTCTACACCTGAGTCGATCACTGTGATCTTCCTCTATACTAGAGTCGATCACTGTGATCTTCCTTTATACTAGAGTCGATCACTGTGATCTTCCTTTATACTAGAGTCGATCACTGTGATCTTCCTCTACACCTGAGTCGATCACTGTGATCTTCCTCTATACTAGAGTCGATCAATGTGATTTTCCTCTATAGTATAGTCGATCAATGTGATTTTCCTCAATGTATTATTGTCGATCAATGTGATCTTCCTTTATACTAGAGTCGATCACTGTGATCTTCCTTTATACTAGAGTCGATCACTGTGATCTTCCTTTATACTAGAGTCGATCACTGTGATCTTCCTCTACACCTGAGTCGATCACTGTGATCTTCCTCTATACTAGAGTCGATCACTGTGATCTTCCTCTATACTAGAGTCGATCACTGTGATCTTCCTTTATAACAGAGTCCATTAGTGTGATCTTCCTTTATAACAGAGTCCATTAGTGTGATCTTCCTTTATACCAGAGTCGATCACTGTGATCTTCCTATATACTAGAGTCGATCACTGTGATCTTCCTCTATACTAAAGTCGATCACTGTGATCTTTATTTATACTAGGGTCGATCACTGCGATCTTCCTTTATACTAGAGCCGATCACTGTGATCTTCCTTTATAACAGAGTCCATCAGTGTGATCTTCCTTTATACCAGAGTCGATCACTGTGATCTTCCTTTATTTTCGAGTCGATCACTGTGATCTTCCCCTATACCAGAGTCGATTACTGTGATCTTCCTCTATACTAAAGTCGATCACTGTGATCTTCCTCTATACTTGAGTCGATCATTGTCATCTTCCTCTATACTTGAGTCGATCACTTTTATCTTCCTCTATTCTAGGGTCGATCACAGTGGTCTTCCTCTATACCATAGTCGATCACTGTGATCATTCTCTATGGATCAATGAGGTCTTCCTCTATACTACAGTCGGTCACGGAAATCTTCATATACATATTTGAATCTACTTCTCATCAAGCTTTCCTAATATTCACATCCATCTCGGTTCATTTACTGCTCGATTTGACTAAAAAGTAGTAAAGTAGTTTTTAGTTAAACGCATTTTATTGCTTCTTTTTTATTTTTATTGTTATTTCGTTATGTCTTGCCATGATATTTTGCAACTTTTTTTGCAAAATACCATAAATTGCTGAGGTGCTGCTATTGTGTATTGTGCGGGTGGGTGGACTCACTTCGCCAAGGTTATTTTTAGTTTAGTTGCATCCATAAAAAATCCATACAAAAGCCCCAAAGAAAATAATAGCCCGAGAAGGATTGTTTGCGTGGGTGTTTTTCGTGTCTTTTTTGTTTGTTGCACAACCACTACCATGGCTAGCATGCAAAATACCACCACTGCATCAGTTGTAGCCAACAAACCTTTGGCGCTATTGTTGCATTGGTAGATATGGATATGGCGGGACGGCGCCTGCTGCCTTCACCAATGAAAGTTCATTGAATTTAACAAAGTTACACAATATATCGTCATGTTGTACTTTGGACGATGGTGCATTTTTTCGCTATTTTTCTATTGGAGAAAATCATGATATAAAAAATTCGATGACTTTAAGATATTTTAGGTGATTATTTTTTTAATTTACACTGAAAAAATTAGATATACGTTCACCAGCTATTTCCTACATCTTCTGGGTAATTTGCTGTAGTGGCTAAAGCCCTTTTATGATTCTAGTTGATAAACTATACCTTTCTCCAACATAATTAGATATAACCATTGCAATTTCCAATTTTCACGTATGAGTGTTATTAATTGTTGTACTTGTTATCGTATGATCATTATTTTAGTTTAAAATAATATTCATCATACGCAATATAAACTGCAGTACCAAACAAATTGTTGCTCGGGAGACTTGGGAGAAATTCTGTGTAGAGCTAATATAAATGGAAATAATTCTGCATACCTTCTGAGTTTTAATTTAGGTATAAAAAACTAACAAAAATTCGGTTTTTATTCCAAACGCAATAAAGAAAGTAGGAACATATTTATGCTATATGAATATATTCCGTTTTCCCGGATTTATGTTATCCATAAAGCCTTTCTCTTTCTAAAAGATTTCAAATAATATTGGTTATACGCGAAAAGTTTTTAATTTTGCCAAATCTCTTTCAAATAAAACTTCTAGGTACCACGAATATTTTGCGTATTTTTATTATAAACTATAATAACGCTCATACGATAAGGAGGGCAACAATTAATAACACTTATACGTTAAGGGGGGCAAAGTTCACATAATATTACCAATTACATAATTGGAAGGACGGTAAATATATTGCCATATAAAAATCAATCAGTAGATCGAAATGAAAATAAAGTAGCACAGACAACTAACTAAATTCAGCTGCTAATAATAAAAAAATATTATTTGATGTGTAACATTTATAATTTTTGTTAACCCAATGCTTATTTAATCCATCTACTTTTTATTGCAATTTTTGATCCAAATACTTTTGTCGTACTTTTTGTTTGCAAATCAAAATACATATTTTAAATTTCCTTTTTGCTTTACATCTGTTAACTCATTGCAAAATTGTCAAATCATTTCATTTATTTTGCCATTTATGTTTAAACGGGAAGTCTTTGAATAAAACGTGTCTGGATTTTTCTCTATTGTTACACATTTCATAGCGATGTATTGCAATTAATATTGTTAGTGCAACTACATAATTGGAGAAAAAAAATATTTTATTCAAACTCGTGACAAAAGACCATAACAGTGTTTAACTAGATCGCTAAACATCAAAAGGCAAAAAATAAACGAGGAGAAAATGAAAGGTGTAAATACATATGTATACAATAATGGTTGAACTAAACATTAGGGTGGAATGATGATATCTCAGTAAGACGAATAATCTCAAATAGGAATGTGAAATATTTAAAAACGTATTTCGCAGGACAATATATGTAAAAAAATACAAAATGTATTGAAAATACAGAAGCATACGCACTTAGTTTAAGGATGATCGAAGAAACATCTTCACGTTCAGTCATATGGTCCTTAAAAGTGTAGTAGCAAATGTATGTAAATAATAACTCTGTGATATCATTGGGCCTTTTGGGCTGAACCCTGTATTCTGAAGCCTGTCGACAAAAATTTTATAAACGAGTGTTATTTATTACAGCTTATGTGTTTTTTGCTTTAAAAACCTCTTTTTTAAATATATAATATTTGACACTTACTATGTTCATATCTTAATATTTTATATTTGGAACTAATATCCCTTAATTTAAAGGCAACATTTCTGTTTTTCAAAAGTTCGAAGGGCAATTTTATTTAGAAATTCTATGTGTTTGTAAAAGTCAATTACAATTTAAATGGTAACGGATTTTTCAATAGGGATGATATGATTTTGAAGTGACGTTTCGGCCATTTGTAATGTCATGATCTGTCATTTGTTTTTCATTGTATTCAGCAGTGTTTACAATTTCATCATGGAGAGATATACGCAAGAACAACGTTTACAGATTATTCAGTTTTATTATCAAAATAATCGTTTTCCAATTGCAACTTTTCGTGCGCTAACACATTTTTTATAAAATCCAAAAAAAAAAAACACTTTCCAGTCGACCTACGACCTTGACAACCAGCTCTCGTTAAGAGCTATCTCTTTTTGCCATTGACCGATTCCCGATCCGACGTAGCGTTATGGAGCTAGAGCAAAAATAAACTTTCCGTTCACATTTGAAAATGATGCTAAGTCCATTTTAAATCCAAAAAACACTTTCCAGTCGACCTACGACCTTGATACCCATGAGCAATATTTTAGCTCTCGTTAAGAGCTATCTTTTTGCCGTTGACCGTTTGTGGCTACGTGACACACAGCAAATGAAACAATTTAATTGCTACGAGAAAATTTTGGAGATTCGATTATTTCAAGAAATTGTGATATTGAATGGCCTCCAAGAAGTTGTGATTTAACACCATTGGACTATTTCTTGTGGGGTTATTTGAAGTCATTGGTCTTTCGAAATAAATCAGACTCTCTTGAAGCTTTACAAGTCAATAGTGAACGTGCCATTCATGACATACGAATTGATTTAGTGGAAAGTGCTCGAAAATTGGGTTCATCGAATTCGTTTCTGGAGAAGAAGTCATGGAGGCCATTTGAATGACGTTTTATTTAGAACTTAATTGTATTGATTGTACTTCACATTAAATAAAAAACTTTTAAATTTTCTTAACTATAAGTGTGTTTTTTTTCAAAAAAATCATATCACTTTTATTGGAAAACCCTGTAGAATCTATGTAGCTGCTTATGACATATTCGACTATAAAGTATAACACGAAATCTAGGAAAACTGGGTAAAATTCGAAAAAATCTACAAAGTTTTAGAAATCTTTTTTAAATAAAGTGTATTTGGAAAACTTATTGAACCATATTTTATTTGTGAAAGTCAGTTCGCATATGTATTTTGTTCTAATTCTTCATTTTCAAACAAAATTTGTTCAGAAATATGTAATATTTAAAAAATTTGTTCCCAAATATATTTTCTTTCATTTCAAACATATCAAAAATTGCGGTTTTTTCCGTGTAGTAATATAAGTAGTATGTAATTATTAGTTCTCGGATTTTTGTATATTTTTAGTTTTTCAGTCGATTTTAAGCAACGATTGCATTTGGTCGTTTTAGAATTCAAATATGGAACCTTTTAGAGCATATCGATGGCTTATATTGAAAGTGGCTATATTAAAAAACCCAATTTTTCAGGAGGTCAAAAAAAATGTTTAATTTTATTATTTCGCGATAATTTGTATATGATATGAATTATGTATACGAACGTGTATAATATATACCTTCAAATTCTTAATTCGCATCATATTTAATTTATCGCAAAATAATAATTAATAAAAATAAATAATAATTCAAAAATTTTTTTGGTCTCCTGAAAAATTGGGTTTTTATTATACCCCATTTTGGATATAAGCTTTCGATATCGAAAATATGCACAACATATACTCGAACAATAAAAAGTCTAAATCCAGTCGGATGAAACATGAAAAATATGCACAAATCCGAGGTTAGTACTTATTAATTATAAGTAATATTATTATATTATTAAAAAAAAAACAATAAGTGTTGTTGTTGTTTATTGTTGGTCTGTGCTTTTATTATTCAGTCAGAATGAATTCGGTTGACGACCATAAAAAAATACAAAATGTAAAAGAAACTAAATGAATGAAAAAAAGTTCAACAATATATACACGGGGCAAAATCGCATTTTTTGATGTTTGAATCGAAAGATATTATATTTGAAAAACAAATTTTAAATGTTATATATTTCTGAGCAAATAAATTTTATTTGAAAATCAATAAAATTTATTTGGAACGCATATACGAGGTGTGCTCAAAAAATATGGCGAATTTTGTATTTTTTCAAAAAATATTTATTTATTCATGAATATCTATTTTGTCCCCTTCAAAGTAATTCACCTCGGATATAATACACTTCTGCCAACGTTTTTTCCAACACTCGAAGCACTTCAAATAATCATTTTTTGTGATCTTGTTCAGCTCCTCCATCGATGCCGTCTTTATCTCCTCAATCGTGGCGTAGCGTCATCCTTTCATGGGCCTTTTCAGTTTTGGGAGCAAAAAATAGTCACAAGGGGCTAGGTCAGGGGAATACGGTGGCTGCGGCACCATTACTGTGTTGTTTTTGGCCAAATATTCGCGCATAAGCAACGATGTGTGTGCAGGGGCGTTATAATGGTGCAAAAGCCAGTTTTCGTTCTTCCACAAATCCGGTTAAAATCGTTGGTTAAAATCGAATGGCACGAGCCAAGCGATATGTTTAGGTCCTCAGCAAGCGATATGTTTAGGTCCTCTAATTGTAATTCGTCGATTGGCCAATATTATTTTATTAACTTTATCAAAATTTTCGTCTGTTGTTGACCCTCTCTTCTCGGCCCTCTAAGAACATTTTGTACCACCGATAAACGATGCTTTGGTCCAAGGTAGCTTCAACATATGCCACAGTCAACATTCGGAATGCGTCAGCGCACTTTATTTTGTTTTTCACACAACATTTAATGCAGATTCTTTGATCAATTTTCTGAAATAGATAAAAATCGAAGACAAGTTAAAACACATCCGAGCACAACAGCTGTCAAAAATAAACTAAACATTCAAAATGGCCGACCTTGTCAGCATAAGTAAGGGACATGAGTACTAACATAACGCTACAAAAATATCAAAAATCAAATACACGTAGCCCGCGGAAATTAAAAATTCTCGATATTCTTTGAACATACCTCGTAGAACCTTTTAGTGCATATCAAAAATATGCACAAAATATACTTGAACAATAAAAAGTCTAAATCCAATCGGATGAAAAATTAAAAATATGCACAAATCCGAGGTTAGCACTTATTATTTATAAGTAAGTCTTCACATTATGGTATTATTTACAAAAAAAGTCAATAAGTGGTGTTGTTGTTTGTCTGTGCTTTTGTTATGCAGTCAGAATTATTTCGGTTGAAGACCATATGTTTCTGTTACTTTCTCTCTATTGCAAAAATGTAGTAGAAACAAATACAAAATGTGAAAGAAATTTAATCAATAAATAAAAAGGTCAACAATATATATGATTACAATTTATTAAAATGTTTAATCTTTTTTGTTAGTTTATAAATTTTAATCTCTTGGTAATAATAAAACTAATTATATTATTTTCTTTTCTTTTCAGGTAAGTGTAATATTTCAATTAATTGGAGGACAATTTCCAAGTGACAGAATTTTGTAAGTTACACACTATTTGCCACAAAATATATGTTCACGACACAAAATTACCCGATGTGCTGAAATGAGTGTCATGAGGCATTGCTCTAGATTGCCTTTTATGTTTTCGAGGCATTCGCCTACTAAAGTTTGCTGGGAAATCAAAAAGTTCAGTAACATTAACGCGATGAATTGGAAGCTGTGAACTTTAGAATACACTTGCAATCACTGAGAAATAAATATGGAGGATCTTCAAATAATTATTTTTCGTCGAGAACTCGATCCTCCTATACAGTCGCTTAACACACAACAAAAAGGATGCTGAGAATCAATAAAATTATCCGAAATTTTATAACTTTGGCTGTGATTTGGCGCCAAAGAAAAAGATTATTAAAATAAGTACATCTTGGACTTCAATTAAAGTCATGAAATTTCTTGAAATCAATTACATCTTGTACTTAAATTAAAGACATGAAACATTCTGTAATCAATTACATATTGTAATTAAGTCAACTATTTGTTGTATTTACCATTAAATACCTACTGAAGCTAGCCCCACGACTTAATAAAATTTGACTAAAAGCGAACAGGTTTAGGTTTAGCCCCCGCAAAAATTTTAAATCAAACAGAAAAAAATTGTGTCTTAAAATTAAAGATTTGCGCCAAATACGCCCTTAATCTTTGAAATAAGTACGTTTCGTACTTAAAATTAAGAAAATGTACTTATTTTAATGATTAACGGCGTCTTCGGCGCAAATCATTAATATTAAAATAAATTTTTTTCGGTTGATCTGACCTTAGCTCTTCCTTGCTGTTTTTTGTTTGTTATAAAATCGTTAAAATTTTGATCTAAATTTCGTCCTTATTTCCTAATTTTTCTTGAATTTCATAAAATTTGATAGAAATGGCTTTGCAGCGTAAAGCTTTGACGACTTATTCCAAAAAATTAAAAATTTTCAAAAGAAAATTAAAAATGTCATATTTATTAATTTTTATAAAAATAAATTAAATAAGAAAAGAATATTTGGCCGTCAATCGAAAAGTGTTAATCGTTACGTTATTTTTAAGGGGAGTTCAACAGATTTTCACGTGATGTCAGTAGCGGGCTTTACTAAAAAATATTGATGCATATATGGCGTTTGCCGATTTTCTTGAAGCTTGATGGACAGATAAAACAATATGTGAAAAATTGCATGGGCTACTTCGATTTTCGATTTTTCGCCATGTAATTTTAAACTGCTTGACTGCAGAAGCTCCTTCATGAGATAGATTCCTGAAATTTTGTACGAATATATCCAAGATCGTTGTATGACTATCGGACTGTTCAGACCAAGGCAAAGAATCTTTAAAATAAAGTAATTTGTCTATAAGTTTATGCAAGATAATGGCATTATTTCTAAGACAGTATAGTTTTAAATTCATTATATGAAAATAAAAGCATTTGGACTTTAAATATATAATATGAAAGTGTATAAAATTCCAAGTGAAATTTCATTACAATTATTGCAATTTTTACTTAAATTAAAAACATTTGTTCTTAGATCAATGTTATTTTCAAAAAATCAAAAAATTATCTTCAAAGTCAAGACCTAAACAAACAAAAATTGTGTCTTAAAATTAAAGACTTGCGCCAAAGATCATTAAATTAAGTACATTTATAATATATATATAAATAAATATAGATAATTTCATTAATATTAAGTATATTTTCTTAATTTTAAGTATAAAAACGTACTTATTTCTTTGGTGCAAATCTTTAATTTTAAGACAAAATATTTTTCTGTTAACACAATATGTACAGCAAAGCATTAGTAAAAATGATTTCTTTGAATAAAAAATAATTTCGTTGAAATCAAGTACATTTTCATTACTTCGCTGAAAATTGTATTTTTAGTAAAGACAAAAATTTCACTGATTTAGAGATGGTGATGTCTTAAGTTTTACGACATTATATTTTTCAGTGCATTACCAATTCAATATATTAGAAGTTGAATCGAAAATACCATCAAAGACGTTCAATGTAAAAAATTAGGACAACTTTAATTAAAAAATAACAGTTTTTAAAATTTACATATTTTTAGACTTTCATCTATTGTTATAGAAGCTTCAACAGTACCGTAACCTTTCTCCCATTCCAGGTAAAAACAAGGCGAACATTTCCCCAGGGTAAAGCAATTTATACTCCCAACAATATCTCAAATCTAATTCCATAATTTCCTAGTCGGATATAATGTTGAAATTCTGAAACATTTCTCAAGTGTGGAATTTCAACGAAGACATACTCAATAGGTTCTCGCATTGAATTCCACAAATAAGACTCACGAGATTCGGAATTTTTCTTGTTTAATTATTTTCGTAAAAAAAAAACATATTAATTTGTATTATGAATTTTCCCAACATTTTTACCTGTTTTATTTTTTTAACAACAACTTTTGAGTACATTAAAAGCCATTGTAGGAAAGATGTAGATTATCAAATCTTTAAATCAAAAAATAATTGGATTTGCCTTTAGTTCAAAGAAAATTTATTCATAATAGAGAGTAGTTTATTTAATTTCAGTAAAACATAAATATTTTAAATAGTGTTGTCCTTGATTCGAGGCCATTGCCAATTTCCTTATAGTCTATCTGCCCATATAAAACCATATCACCCTCAAAGCATACTTTTTAAATTATAAATTAGTATGCAATTTTCATTCAAACTAATTATACTTCCACTCATTATAGCATCCGACCTTCTGAAGTGCAATAGCGAAAATTTGTAAAATCCTCTTCATTAAATCTATTATAAAGAGGATTTAGCAAATCATCATCATCCTCACGGCCGG
This sequence comes from Eudasyphora cyanicolor, assembly GCA_963930755.1. Taxonomy (NCBI): domain Eukaryota; kingdom Metazoa; phylum Arthropoda; class Insecta; order Diptera; family Muscidae; genus Eudasyphora; species Eudasyphora cyanicolor. Next base: position 279,283,730 of record OZ005734.1, on the reverse strand, counting down.
CATTGTCATCAAAGAAAACCACCACCACAGGTCTTTTGTATAATCATTCCGCACCACAATTACTAAATTTGGTTCTTTATCTATTTAGCGAGCTATTCGCTCGTTGTTCGTTTTATTTCCCGCAGTTTTTCGCGAATTACTCACATTATTCAATTTTCATCATCAGCTATGTTTTCCAAATTATTTCCAGTTAGGCATTTGAATGGAGACCGGAGACTGGGGGATTTCCCTTTGTATTTCCTTTCATGGCATTTGACTTTCTGAAAACGGTCAAGATCACGACACGGCCTGTAAATAAAACTGAATGGATGGACGGACAGACAGGCATTTTTGGTTATTAACAGAGTTAGATAGTGAATAACTCTAACCAAATATGCCAACACAAAAAGCTTTGGAGCTCATCCGAGTGATGATGATTATTTGGTGGCCACAATGAAGAAGATTATCTCATAACTATAATCGCATTTAAGACATCCTATAACATAATATCATCATATACCATTTACCATTTGTAGAGACTTTTTGTTGTTAACTCTTAAGCCACCTCATGGCTTGCCATTTAAAGGCCGTCGTTTTTTTTCTATGTTATGCATTTTTTTCTAGCTTTGAATATTGTAAACTTTACGTAAATTGCGGTAATTTTTTTCTTGATGTTCATGCTGCTGCACGTACAAATATTACTCGTTTATACAATAGGCTCTATTATGCTATTGCAGCGGTGGCATATGGCAAACACAAGGCCTGATGTAAGGCCACCACCTAGTTATGGTATATTGCTTTTTGAGTTAAGAACCTTTAAAATTTTCTTCTGAAACTATAATTAATTTGCTTTTTTTCGATGCAACTGAGCTATGTTGTTTTCGTACATTTCTAAAAATATGGTTCCATTTCATCTGATATATTTTAAGACCCCTTTGGTGGATATTATGTTTTACTATCGATTCCAGTTATTCATTGAAGTCTTTAGATTAGTCAATGAAAATTTGAATTCCATGTTTGCAATAGTTGAAAAGTTATAATATTTTCAATGTTCTTAATATTTTGTAATTTTGGGTACTTGACGATTTTGCGTATGATTAATGCCTACTAAAATTATGATATGCATCATACAACATGGGGTACAGCTATTAATAACAATTATGCGTTTAGGTGGACATTTATGTTGCGACTTTCAAAGCCATTGATTTTAGCAAATAATGTAGTTTAGTAAACCATCAAAAATTAGTCGTAAATTACTAATATTCGTATGTCCAGGTAGAAAATATGTAAAGGGTGGTTAAATTTTAAGTTCCGATGTTGATTTTGAATAAAACACAAAATTACTTATTGTCATTTATTTTTATTATGATAGTATTGGTATGGTTCAATTATGTATGGAACAAAATATACGCCAAATGGCCGCAGCGACCTCGGCGGCGCACCTCCATCCGTTGATCCAAATTTTCGATGACGCTGAGGCATAGTTGAGGTTCTATGCCGTTAATGTGGCGAATTATCTCATCCTTTAGCTCTTGAATTGTTGCTGGCTTATCGACGTACAGCGTTTCTTTCAAATAACCCCAAAGAAAGAAGTCCAACGGTGTCAGATCACATGATCTTGGTGGCCTATTGACATCGCCACGACGTGAGATAACACGGCCATTGAATTTGTTACGCAAAAGAGCCATTGTTTCGTTAGCTGTGTGGCAAATGGCACCGTCCTGTTGAAACCACATATAGTCCACATCCATATCTTCCAATTCGGGCCATAAAAAGTTCGTTATCATCTCACGATAGCGAACACTATTCACAGTAGTGTTTCGAAGAAGTATGGCCCGATGACGTCGCCAGCCGCACCGAACGAACTGGGCGAGCATGCACAGATGTTTTTACATCTCCTACAGACCCGTTTTGCTGAAATTTGCGCACAGTTCTCCCGATTGTGGACACATTTGGTCGATTATGCTGATCAAAAAAACATCACGAAGTGCACGAAATGCATTTTAAATTGAACGCCAATATTCGTAAAAGGCTTAAAAAACTTTAACGCGTTGCTCGATTGTGTATCGTCCATGGTTCAAATTGAGTTAGTCTGAAATTGAGAAATGTCAAATGAAAGGCAAAAAAAAACGACGTTTATGTGTGGTTCTCATTCAACATCGGCCCTTACAATTTAACCACCCTTTATATTAAACATGATTTATATACATTTATCCATAGATTTTTTCGAATAGGCATTATTTTGTTCTTTTAAATGGAATAAAATATTTGTTGCAATTGCTTTTTATTTTTTTATAAAAAGTGCCAGCAAAAACCTATATTTTTTAAATAAACATCTCTTTTTTCTATTTTTTTAACGACTTTTACTAAACCACTATTTCTACGTGAAAAGGGTATTTCCAATATATAAAGCCATCATAATTTCCTTAAAGTTAACACGTATCCTTGCTCTGTCGGGCTTATACTACAAAAAATACACTGCGCAACTTTTCGAGGTCATCGAAAGTTGACTTCGTTTTGACTTCAGTTTCTGAAAGTGCTTATCAAAAGCAGCAAATTGCCTTTTCGAGTTTTCGGAGAAAATGTAATTTTTCCAACGGCTATATCTAGTGCACCAATCGGAATTTTATTTTTACCCGATTTGGATGAAATAAATTTAGGAACATTTAGACGTACCTTTAACCGGTGCTTATACAAATTTTTTAAACTAATCAATAGATTCAGAACCTGTTCCCCGACATAACGGTAATTTTTGGTTCTATTTTAACAAATCGTATGAAACACATTTAAAAATGGAGGCACCTGGGATGAAATGTTCTACAAAAATGTTGACCATGACATTTTACTTTATATGTCAGAACTCTCAAAAGCCCAAAACCTAACACTAACCAAACCAAAAACAGTGAAAACCCTGTTAAACCCTGTCTGTTCGTGCGGCAATGTTATGCATTATGCACTATTTCGTATAAATAACATTATTAATACTCATACGAAACAGTGGTCGAAGCAATAACGATACCAGTACGAGTAAAGAGGGGTTTGACTGGCTTTTCACTCTCTCCCATTTTTAGGGTTGTTTTTTACGATTTTTCTAAAACAAATTTAAAATTTTGCGATTTTAAAACACTAGATGCGGTTTTTTCTTCAAACCAGTTTCTTCAAACCAGAAAAACCCAAAATGGAATTTAGTTACTTTCGATAAGCACTTTCAGAAACTGAAATCAAAACGGAGTCAACTTTTTATGTGTTGCACTGTGAACTAAAGATAAATTCAATGAATATTGAAATTTAAAAAACTTACAATACAAAATATAAAATACAAAAATAAAATTAAATTGTAGGTCTCTGACAAAAAAAAATTCTGTTGCATAGTGCAATTGATTTGTCGAACTACAAAATGATTATTGCAAAAATTTTACTTTTCTACTGATTAATGTATGGTTACAGCAATTAAAATGATAATTATCTTCGGTTGGCAAAAATGTCGGTTGTCATAACCAAATTGTAGTCTCCGTGCGATCTTTAATAATGCAAAAGAAATAAAACTACTACACCGACTACAGTGCCAACCTAAATCTTATATACAGTCTTAACCGCTAATTGATGTTTACATCTGCAAAATGATTGCTACAACCATTTTACTCTTCTATGGATCACTTGATAGGCACATCAATTAAAATGCCGGTTCTATTAACAACGAAAATTTGGTGAACCAAAATTTCGGTTGTCACAACAAAATCGTTCTCTCTTTTAATATTCCCTCCTTGCAATGTTGAAGGTGACGAACTAATATTATAAGTCATATATATACAAAAGGCCCTTCTGATGATGTCTCTGGATATGACCCTTACAGACTCGTATTTATATATGAACATATCTCAATGATACCGGGTCGGGTCCAGTGATTTGTTGTTATTGTTTAGTTGCATTTCCTTTGCCTCTTCGACGCCTTCGTTTACATTGTCCGATCTTTCAAACACGTTTTACATTATGACATGACGACGTAGTTATCTACGACGATTCGTTACTCTGACAAAGCACGAAGAATAACAACAACAACAAAAACCTAACAATGCAACAAAAAAAAAAACGGAGACCTTTAGGGGCCAAACAACGGTTAACTGCAGTTGGTTTCTATATTGTTTCTTCTTCGTCTTGCATTCGGATGCATTTGGATTGACTGACGTGTGCTATGGAGTAAATGCTAGTACATTGAAAAAAACTGGCATTGATTTGACACCAAAGACATTGAAAAAAGTCCATTATGTATTTAAATTTATTATATTATATTTAGGGTTACGTGCATTTTCTTTTAGTTTCTGAATGAAATGTCCCCTTATTGTAATGCTTTATTATCTCTGGCACCAAATCATTTTCAATATTATTAATATTAGGACACTTTTTTGTGTACATTTCAAAATAAGTCTATTTTGTACTTAAATTTAAGATACTTAATAAAATTAGTATTAAGTGTTCCATGCCAACACGAGCGCCCCAGTAGGTGGGTTGGTGTCGTGGGTTCGATTCCCACCAGAGGCTCTGGTCTGTCGTTGCAAAATCTGGCCACATGGTCTTAGAAACACGGCTTCCATGGACCGTAAAACTAAAAAGTACATTTCGTTGTAATTCATACAATGTTTTCCAATAAGAGTGATATGATTTCTTTAAAAAAAAAAACTTATTGTTAAGGAAATTTCAACGTTTTTGATTTAATGTAAAGTAATCGATACATTTAAGTTCTAAATAAAACGTCATTAAAATGGCCTCCACGACTTCTTCTGTAGGAACGAATTCGATTAATCCAAAGCACTCTTCCACTAAACTTCCACGAACACTTTTTCCACTAAATCAAGTCGTATGTCATAAATGGCACGTTCAATATTGACTTGTAAAGCTTGAAGAGAGTCTGGTTTATTTCGAAAGACCAATGACTTCAAATAACCCCGCAAGAAATAGTAATGCTGTTCTTGGAGGCCATTCAATATCACAATTTCTTAAAATAATCGAATCTCCAAACTTTTCTCGCAACAATTTTCATTTGCTGTGTGGCACGTAGCCACAATCGGTCAATGGCAAAAAGGTAGCTCTTAACGAGAGGTAAAATATTGCTCATGGGTGTCAAGGTCGTAGGTCGACTGGAAAGTATTTTTTTTAGGGTTTTAAAAAAAATGGACTTAGCATCATTTTCAAATGTGAACGAAAAGTTTATTTTTGCTCTAGCTCCTTAACGGTACGTCGGATCGGGAATCGATCAATGGCAAAAAGATAGCTCTTAAAGAGAGATAAAATATTGCTCATGGGCGTCAAGGTCGTAGGTCGACTGTATTTTAAAAAAAATTGACTTAGAGCACGAAAAGTTGGAATTGGAGAACGATTATTTTGATAATAAAACTGAATTAGAAAAAAACAACTGACAGATTATGACATATTACAAATGGCCGCAACGTCACTTCAAAATCATATCCTCCCTATTGGAAAACCCGTTATAAGTAAATAAAAAAAAGTAGTATTAAGTGATTTTTTTAGTTTAAGAATAAAACAATATTCCTATCTTAAAGTTTTATTGTCTTTGAAGCCTAATCAATGTCAATATCTTTAAGATTGGTATACTTTTTTTCTCCGTGTACCCTCAGGTGAGTGGTCCGCTGTATATCTCTGTCTGTCTATCTGTCTATTGTTGTCCATGATAATCAGCAAGTTTCTTCATTGCCTTTGTCTTCTTCTATGTTATCTTCTGCCTCCTCTGCATTTGTCTATTGTTTTTGTTAAATTTATGTAAATAAATGTGGTCCAATAGTTTGATGTCAAGGAAACTACCAATATCACTGGCATTTATTACATAGGTGGGGTGTCGGTCGGTCTGTCTGTCCGCCTATCTGCCGTTCGGTCTTTACATCTTTTCGGTGAGTTCGAATCGCTTTGTGGTTTACATAATTTTGAAAATATTTTTTTTTTTTTTGAAAAATTTAAATTTTAAATCCTTAGCGGAACTTTCTTTATATTCCCAAGAGATGTCTTTTGTGTCTAATTTGAGAAATATTAAGATGCACATTTCATGTCAACGCTACCCCTTCTTTGTTGCCTTCTCTAGGGAGTCCCTCGACACACAGATGTTTTCGTTGGAACTACTCTGTGAAATATCACTTTACAAATTGCTGCTGATGGGGATATTCGAAAGATTTATTGCCCATGTTTAGATTTAGTGGCATTAAAGATTCCAATGGAGTATAGTGTGTGTTTAGATTAGGTTTTATTTAAGAAATAAATATTGACTTAACGTGACATAATTCTGGCGTTAGAGCTTTTTTCAAATTAGTTCTTTTCGAATGGGCGGTGAAAACGGAAATTAATTAAAATCCGTTTCCTCTAAAAATATCTTCCATGTGGGCATCGCTTTCAGTGGCCATAAATAAGATTTGAGTGCACAGTGGTTGCGGCGTAAAACATGTATGTATACTCTGGCCTGTGTAGGCGATGAAAACGGTTTTCGGTAATAAAATTCACAGTTTTGTTTTAGGTACATAAATACTTTTTTGATTTGGTGTCAGAAGATTTTATAACACCCTTAGAATTTTGTTTGTACAAAATGTTTACAGATAGATTTTTAGATGACCCCTTATATCAATGATTTTCACAAATAACAACACAAGTCAACAAATCGAAATGTTCAGAGGAGCGTATACAAGTTTTGAGTTCCTGTGTATTCTATAAAATGTTCAAAAACGGTTATTTATCAAAAAAAATCCACAATAACTTAACTCGACACTCGTTATTCATAAAAACTATCTAAATACATGATTATTGATTATTGAGGTGTGCATGCATTTTTTGGTGTTTTTAGTTTTTCAAAATTCATTGTATTTTTGATGTATAGAGCTTAAAATTTTTGGTAAAATTTTCATATCTTCTTAACCGCTTCACGTATTTTGAAGATATTAATACAAATTAAAAGCTTTCCTACTCATTTTCGCAGATATAGAATTACATATGTATGTGCTTCTAAAACAGGAGGTCAAAATATCTAAAACATCCATTATCATTAAATATCCTGGAAAAGTATCAATTCAGGTCCTTATTATTTTGGTGTCAAACTACAGAATTTTCCAACAAGAGGTGTTACTTTGAATCACTCGTTATTTCGGCAGCTGTTACTTTTGAAGCTTTTATTCTTTGACATTTGACAAGTAGAAACTACGCCATTACTAAAAATGGAACGATACACGATTCAACAACGCATTGAAATTATTAAAATTCCCTACAAAAATGGTTAACATCTTGCAGTCCCAGTTCGCAAAACTAAAGCATTTTTGGGTCGTCGTAAAGCACCTTGTCGGACCGCAATACAGAAATTAGTGGAAAAATTCGAGCTGTTGGGACAAGTTAGTGATGTAAAGAATAAAACCCATGCACATCGCTCAAGAACAATGGAGAATATTGCTGCTGTAGCCCAAAGTGTTGAAGAAAACCCAGGTTTGCCCATTCCTCGTCGTTCTTTGGAATTGGGCATTCCACAAACGTCATCACACCGTATCTTGCATAAAGACTTGGGTCTTAAGGTTTATAAAGTTCTGTTAACACAAGAAATCAAGCCGGCCGATCATCAACAACGTCGTGTCTTGCTGATTGGGTCCTTGAAATGCATGAAAATGATCCGGAATTCCATCGAAAAATCATCTTCCCATTTCCACCTCGGTGGCTACGTCAACAAGCAAAATTGTCGCATCTGGGGCTCGGAAAACCCAAGAGTTATTGTTGAGAAGCCTCTCCATTCTCAACGTGTGACTGTTTGGTGCGGTTTTAGTCCGGCGAGGTCATTGGAAAATGACCTCGCCGGAAATGAGTTTGGATCAACAGTTACAGTGAATGGATTGCGCTATCGAGAGTTGATTAATGATTTTTTAAGGTCGGTGTTGGATGGTATAGATGTGAACAACGTTTACTTTTAACAAGACGGCGCTACGTGCCGCACAAGCAACGAAACCATTGCTCTGTTACGGGAAAAGTTTCCGGACCGTGTTATCTCTCGAAGAGGTGATCACAATTGGCCACCGAGATCTTGTGATTTAAGACCTTGCGACTACTTCCTAAAAGATAAGGTCTACGCCAACAGCCCAGCGTCTATTCAAGACATCAAAGATAGAATTCGTGAGGCTATCGAGGACATAGGGCAGCCACTTTGCGATTTGGTTATGGAAAAATTCATGATATGGTCCTGTAAGCGTGGTCATAGTGGCCATTTGCCTGATGTTGTTTTTCATTATTAACGTCATACTTTCCTCTTTATTATGAAACAAACATCCGATCATTTATCACAAAAATTGAATTTTTCTTTGAATACCAAAATAACACTTTTTGTCGGAAAACCCTTTACTATAAAATCATTACAATGTACAAATTTTCAAGTACTTGTATGAAATGATATTAAAGCCATAAGCAGTTAGCATTTGGTGCAAAATAGTCCATTTGTGTGGGAGGTACCAAAAGGGGCGTGGCAACATAGGCCATTTTTATTGTCGTGTTATCGACTAATAAACTAATACTATGTGTGGAATTTCAGAAGATTCGAGTAAGTGGTATAGACGGTATTAAATAATCAATATTTCACTAAAAGTTAACCCTTTGTGGAGGAGGTACTAGAAGGAGTGGACCAATATGACCCATCTTCGTACTTAGCCGGATATAGAGCAAAATATTACAGAATACCAAAGTTGTGCGCATCAGATAGATATACAGACAGACGGACGGACCAACAGACATTGCTCAAATGACTTAAAATTACGCAAACATACTTGGGGTCTTAGGTAACTCCTTCAATGTGGTACACTTTTGGCTCGTAGCAAATGATATATACCCTCCTCTCTAAGGTGAGGGGATAAAAACACGTAAGTATACACGCGGGTATTTTGTTATTCGCTTGACGCTGAAATAACATCTGTTGTGAAGGGCAGTGTCCACTCCTTCGATTACAGTGCTGAAATGTTGTTTGCGCTGTGCAAGTGCGAAATTGTTTACAAAAGAAACCGAAACCCTATCACAGTGCAGTATTTTTTTACAAGCGAAAACAAAAAGTTATTTTTGGGGCGAAGGGTAGAAAAACTTTAGCAAAAGAAAACACATTAAAATACATTAGCACTTTGCGTATGATGATTAATGTAATTAAACATTTTAATAACAATTATACGACAAGATGACAGGAAATTAATAGCACTCATACGTCACCATGGATACCTGAAATTACACAGAGCTCCAAATGAACAAATTGTCAATGTAACAGAGAGGATATACAGGGTTTTCCAATAAGAGTGATATGATTTCTTTGAAAAAAATAATGTTAAGGAAATTCAAAAGTTTTTATTTAATGTGAAGTACAAACGATACAATTAAGTTCTAAATAAAACGTCATTGAAATGGCCTCCACGACTTCTTCTGCAGGAACGAATTCGATGAACCCAATTTTCAAGCACTTTTTCCATTAAATCAAGTCGTATATCATGAATGGCACGTTCAATATTGACTTGTAAAGCTTGAAGAGACTCTTGTTTATTTCGAAAGACCAATGACTTCAAATAACCCCACAAGAAATAGTCTAATGGTGTTTAATCACAACTTTTTGGAGGCCATTCAATATCACAATTTCTTGAAATAGTCGAATCTCCAAACTTTTCTCGCAACAATTCTTCTTCTTCTTTATTGCGTATAATATCAAATAGTTTTACAGTTGACATATTGATAACAAGAGGTTAGGATTACAGTTCCTTTTCTACTTTATAATTTCTTAATTAAACAATATACGATATGAAAATTTTTAATATATTAGTTGGAGGAGAAAATGCTGAAAAAACCTTTTTTGTTCTCGCAACAATTCAATTGTTTCATTTGCTGTGTGGCACGCAGCCACAATCGGTCAATGGCACAATGATAGCTTTTAACGAGAGCAAAAATATTGCTTATGGCTGTCAAGGTCGTAGGTCGATTGGAAAGTATTTTTTTTTGGATTAAAAAAAATTGACTTAGCATAATTTTCAAATGTGAACGGAAAGTTTCTTTTTGCTCTATCTCCTTAACGGTCGGATCGGGAATTGGCCAATCGCAAAAAGATAGCTCTTTGACTTGGATTGACTTAGCGCACGAAAAGTTGCAATTGGAGCACGATTATTGTGATAATAAAACTGAATAATTTGTAAACGTTGTTCTTGTGTATGTGTCTCCATAATGAAATTGTAAACACTACTAAATACAATGAAAAACAAATGACAGATCATGACATATTACAAATGGCCGAAACGTCACTTCAAAATCATGTCATCCCTATTGGAAAATACGTTATAACTTTTAATTAAGATGCTTAATTAAACACATTGCGTATGATTATTAATGTAATTAAATTTTTTAATAACAATTATACGACAAGATGAACACAAATTAATAGCACTAATACGTCACCATGGATACCGGAGATTGTACTCACCTCGAAATGAACCAATTCTCAATGTAACAGATAGGATATCGTATACGTAATGTTATTTCCAACACGCTGTTGGTATTGGTATTGCTATGGTATAAGCCATTTTCCTAAACTAGCTATTGTGTTGGAGTTATTGCTGAGGATTAGGGTTTTTTTCACAAGGGAAGTAATTCCTATCTTCCCTTATTTGAATATTTGTTCTTTATTACACTGTACAGCATTTTCCAGCTCATTGATTTGGGACTCAATTCTGAGAATTTGACGTAAAATTAGCCCCAAAAATTAGAACTTCTGCATCATTCGTTTAGTCAAGTTGGCTCAATTAATAATTTAATGGTCATACGATTTTTTTTGCTCAATGTGGATTTTTAGCACTTTTTCTATATTTATCCCCTCACCTTTGCGGGAAGGGTATATCTCAAAATGTAACACATCGAAGGAGTGACCTAAGACACTATGTAAGTTCGGTGGATATCCGTTTTGGGTAATTTTAAGTTGAATGAGCAATGTCCGTTCGTCTGTCTGTCTGCTGGCTGGTGCGCAAGATAACTATCGAAAGAAGTAACCGATTGACTTCAAATTTGGTATGTGGTAATATTTTCTTCTATCTCCGGCTAAGTTTGAAGATGGGCCATATTGGTCCACTCCTTCTAGTACCTCCCCCACAAAGGGTTAACATTTAGTGAAATATTGATTATTTGATAACTTCTATACTACTAATTGAATCCTCTGAAATTTTACACATAGTATTAGTTTATTATTCACTATTACCTCGAGAAAAATGGGCGAAGTTGCCACGCCCCTTTTGGTACCTCCCACGCAAATGGACCATTTTGTACCAAAAGTTACCAGCTTAAAACTTTAATACCAGTGCATGCAAATACTTGCAATTTCGTACAGTGCAGTGCTTTTATAGTACCTAGAGTCCAGAGAACAATGGGCGTTATTGGCACGCCCCTTTTGGTACCTGCCACACAAATGGACATTTTTGTACCAAAAGTTAACAGCTTTTACTTTATACCAGTGCATACAAATACTTGAAATTTCGTACAGTGCAATGCTTTCCCTGGACCGTAAAATTAGAATATAAATTCACTTTGTATTGTAATTCATTTAAATAAATAAATAATAAATAAATTCAATTTAAATTGATAATAATTTAATTAAAACATAAAAAAACAAATTTACCAATATTTGTTTGGGACTCAAGGTGAAGGTAATCATAAGTCGGTTTACCCGACTGAACTTACTTGTTATATATATATATATATATATCTTTTGTGTCTGAAGCAAAGTTGTAAATATTGAATAGAAGAAAAAAATGCGGAACAAACCTACCCGAAAAAATACATACAGTGCCTTTAAAATCCCATTTTCACCTTTTTTTCTCAATAACTGTTGTAATCCAGTCCACAAAAATTCAGTTTTTTCTTCTCTATGAACTTTATTTTTCATGATAATAAAAATTTCGATTCATATTACAGCTATTCTTACACAGAAAATATGAGATTTGTATATGTTATCTTTGCATGGAAACAAAATTTCGAACATTTTCAATTATTGTCAATATCCATCCTGGCTGAGGTTGGAATTATAAAATTAAAATATAATTTAAAAATTGTACTTTCGCCTTCTTCGACACTTGTTGCATGACAAAAATGGATCAATGAACTCCAATAAATACTACATATTTTTCAATATTTTTCAAAACTTTCCCAAAAATTAGGTCTCATAAATGTGGGTGGAATTTATATGGAAAACTCATTCATTACAGGTGGCCAACGGAAAAACAAACATCATTCAAAAAGTCCACTTTCCTTTTCTCTCTTTAATTGACTGTGAACGGAGTAGGTATCATGAAAGGACAAGAAGAGCAATTCAGCATTTTTATCCCCTCATCTTAGAGAGGAGGGTATATCATTTGCTACGAACGAAAAGTGTAACACATCGAAGGAGTGAGCTAAGACCATAAGTATGTTCGGCGGAAATCCGTTTTGAGTCATTTTAAGTCATTTGAGCAATGTCCGTCTGTCCGCTTGTCTGTCTGCTGGATGGTGCGCACGATAACTCTCAAAAGGAGTAACCGATTGACTTCAAATTTAGTATGCGGTAATATTTGTCTCTATCTCCAGCTAAGTTCGAAGATGGGCCATAGTGGACCACTCCTTCTAGTACCTCCCCCACAAAGGGTTAACTTTTAGTGAAATATTCATTCTCTAATACCTTCTATACTACTTACTCGAATCTTCTGAAAAAATCACACATAGCATTAGTTTGTTAGTCGCCAACACGTCAAGAAAAATGTTGTACCAAAAGTAAACAGCTTTTAACTTTAATACCAGTACATACTTTCAAATTGATAATAATTTAATTAAAACAAAAAAAACTATATTTACGTATATTTTTTTGGGACTCAAGGTGAGGGGATTCATAAATCGGTTTACCCGACTGAACTTTCTTACTTGTCATTATACCATTTCCCAAAGAACATCGACGAATTGTGTGGATTTGTAATACAGTTATTGAGCAATACGGTGAAAAATGGGGAAAACATGGTAAAAATGGGCATTGGATGTACTTTTTCCGGGTAGGTTTGTTCCGCATTTTTTCTGCTATTCAATATTTACAACTTTGCTTCAGACACAAAAGAGATATTCCGAGCGGGGTATACCGAGAAAAATATACGATTTGAGCAAAATAAATCGTATGGCCATTAAATTATTAATTGAGCCAACTTGTCTAAACGAATGATGCAGAAGTTCTTGTTTTTGCGTCTACTTTCACGTCCAATTCTCAGAATTGAGTCCCAAAATCATGTGTTATACTGTGGAAAGCAAATCATGGTAGAGGGTTTATAAGATTCGGTCTAAACGAACTTTACTTCTTTTGTTTTAATTTATTCCTTTAAATTCCTAAATTGTTCATCTTTATATTGATTTTTTTAATTACGCCTTTAATGAGCTAGGGACAATATATGTAAAATAGTTCAAGTATCAAATGTGTCAAGTGGGACTAAAATCACAATCTGATTTCTAAACTAATTTTAAAATTTCTTTTTACCCATAAAATATGACACCCACTTAAGCGAAGCACAAATTCTCAGTCTAAATCAAAATATCTGGTCACCTTACAGAAAATCAAATTCTTTGCCACACATTCGCCTCCATAAACACCATAAACGCTGAGAATCCCAGACAAATTGGAACAAGAAGAAGAAGAGTGAAGAATCGTGCGTGTTTCTACTTGTTTTTCCTAAGTTTTTGTGAAAACCTACACTTTTCTCATACGTAACCTGAGAGCAGCACTCCCACTTTTGTTTAGATTATTGTTTAAACGCCATAAATGTATATAATTAAATTATAACAACTGAATAGTTATAATATATGCACTTATTAATAAGTATGAGTATGTACGATTACATCGTTGGAATATGGGCCTATGGCTATACATACTTATTTATTCATTCATTCATTCATATATCCATTCGTCCATTCATCCCTCCATCCAACCACTCTTGCATTGAGTCCACTGGAGTGAAGTTTAATTTAACCCAAGTACCCAGTGTCGAGTGGGGGTCAATTAATGTTTACGTTGTTGAGTGAGGAGCTGTATTTAAACAAATGAAAGAAAAAAAAAACACATTTTTTAATAATATGATTTTCTTTTCTTTGGTATTCAGTTTTGCTGCTTTTCAGTTTATTTTTTGCTGCCGGAGTGAGAAAATAATGGCCAGACCAACAAATTCACAGGGAAATGGAAAAAGCGCGAAAACATCAAACAACAATGGAATAATTTATTAATTTGTAAACGGACAAATGTAAATGGAAAATGATTTTTTTTCTTTGGGATACTTTTTAATTTGTTGAAGAAGGAATTTTATTTTTTTTTCCTTTGAAAAGACCAGGAAGTTCAGGCTTTTATTTGTGGAGAAAAGTACTTTAAGGGTTAAATATACTTAAAAAATATTTGAAATATTGACAGATGTTAATGAGGGAAATAGTTGAAGAAATGAGAATAATTCTGCTGAGTACAGCGACCGAATTGAGAGGTGTCTCAAATGAATTTTATTTAGAAGATTTATTAAGGAAAAGTAGACGTCTTTTGAAAAAATGTCTATTTTCTTTAAAAACTGCGCATATTGTCACTGATTAACTCCCTTTCCCACTTTTCCTCATATTACTATATATATCCATACCTCCATTCAAAAACATGCTAAGTCGACTTAACATGTTTTTTGGGACATTTCAGTTTTAATTTCCAAATATTCCAAATTATATTCAATCAAAATTTAGTGTTTATCGCTCAACCCAGTCAAAAGATATTGACAAAACAGTACAGGTCATTCGATTTGCTTTAAAAAGGAATTCCTCACTTTGATCTTCTATCCTGAAAAACTACATGTTTCGACTTAGCATGTTTTAGAATGCAATATTTCCAAATTTAACGCTTCCTTTCCCCTTTATTTTTCCTGCAATACTTTATTATTGTAATTGTGTGGCACTGTTTACATTGAATGTCCATTTCATTATCGAATCAAACCACTTCCTCTTCCAATGACTCTGTTCGGTCGGGGCGGTACCGCCCAAGACAAAAGTGCAAAAAATACAATTGCAAAACATTTGGCATGACTGACTTTCAATGGAAATTGTATTTCATTTCGGCTAATCAAATGTTAACAATAACTTTGCAGCAGCAATAAAAGAGAAGGAAAAAGAAGCAAAGCACGAAACGGCTAAGAAAACTATATGGTAAAGGGGAACCGACAAAATCAGAAGCAAAAAAAGTTTTCTGCTTCAATGAAGCATACAATTGACAGTTTCGTAGCAATTCAATTCGATTCAATTCTAGACACTGTTTGCCTTCCTCTTCGCTTCCTTCCTTCCTTCCATTTCCTCTTTCCTTTTGCCATAGCTTCCACCCTAATGTATGTAACTAGGGTCTTGCGTTTAAACCAAGCATAAAACAAGACTTCAGTTTTTTGTTTTTTGATTACAGATTTTGCTGATCATACAGAATTATGTTTAACCGTAGTTTAAAGCATTTTTTGTCAAGAAATTTACTTTAAATGTTGGTTTTTATTTTGTAAAAAAAAAAGTATTTAACCGTTTCCTCTACAGGAATACTTATCGTTAATTTAAATCTGACAATAATTCTGTCTTACAAGATTTTCTTAAAACACAAACAGTTTGAAAGATGACAAAATGCAACTCTTAGATAAGTATTGAAACGAGTTCTAAGATAGATAAGTACACTTAGAGAAAAATTTTTTTAAAACAAATTAAAATAAGACAGAAAAGCAAAAATTAAGCAGGTATGGTTCCTTTTAAATAATAAAAGTTCCTAATGTTACCCCGGCATCCTGGTGCCATATTTATCCATTTATATTTAAATGTAAAAAATTTTGAAAAACTACTTTTTGGATCACATTCAGCCTTTCCCTATTTTATGTTTCAATAGCTAAATTCACATTATGGAACAATATAAACAATGGAACAATGAGCGCCCCAGTAGGCGAGTTGGTAGCGTACTCGCCTTTGAGTTTGGGGGTCGTGGGTTAGATTCCCACCAGAGGCTCAGGTCTGTCGCTGCAAACATTTAGCCATATGGTCTTTGTAACCCGGCCTTTCCCTGGACCTTAAAATTAGAATATAAATTTACTTTGTATTGGAATGCGTGTAAATAAATAAATAAATGAAACCACTGTGATTCCAAAATATTGGGACTACATATAACACTTTTAGACACATTATACCATATATAACCATTATTGTCCCACTTCATTTTAACCTTTTTTGCATAAAATCATAAATTTTGAAAAAAAACCTCTTATTTCATGTTCTCAGAGTTACCCCCGCTGCCTGGGACCATATTTTTGTCCACCGTAACATATTTAACCCTTTAAGCCCCCATTGTACCATATTTAACACCTTTTTGCTCGACTGTACCATTGTTAACACCTTTTTGGCCTACTGTACCATATTTAACATTTTATTTATTTATATGAATTACAATTCAAAGTAACAAAGACCATGTGGGTAGATTTTGCAGCGACACAGCGGAGCATCTGGTGGGAATTGAATCCACAACCCCCAAACTTATAGGCGAGCCCACTACCAACTCACCTACTGGAGCGCACTTAACACATTTTGTTCTACTGTATCATATTTAGCAACTTTTTGTCCCACTGTAGTTAACCATTTTTGTCGCACTGTACCATATTAAACCCTTTTTGCGCCACGCTACCACAGTTAACGCCTTTTTGCGCCTCTGTACCATAGTTAACGCCTTTTTGCCCCATTTTATTATGTTTAACCCTTTTTATCCCAATGTAACATATTTTATAATTTTTGTCCCACTGTGCCTCCAAAAATTGCTTTCTATCCCAATCCTTTGCGCATACAATTTGGTATATTTTCTTGAAAATTTCGTCAAAATTGCATTTTCTGCAAAATTTATTTGAAATATTTTCTTGAAAATTTCCTCGAAATTGCATTTTGAAACTGAATTTTTTATAGAAAATTTTGTTGCATTTCTCTAAAAAATTACGTTAGAATTGCATTATTCTACAAAATTTCGTTGAAATTTTATATTTCTCAAAAATTAAATGAAAATTGAAATTGTATAGAAAATTTCATCAGAATTGGTTTTTTTTTAAAAAATTATTCAAATTGCATTTTTTTTAGAAAATAAATTCAAATTTTGATTTTTTCTAAAAAAATTGTTTTCCTCTAACTTTTCTTGAAAACTTCGTCTAAATTAAATTTTTCTGCAAAATGTTGTGTACTTCAATTTTCTAGAAAAATCGTTGACTTACATTACTCTACACTGATAGAAAAAGCTTCGTCATGACGACGAATTTGTACATCATCACAATTATTTTTTCGTCAAAAGTCAGCTAACGTACGGAATAATCCTCTTGATGAATTTGTTCGTCACCATGACGAATTTCTGTTTTAAAATCCTTTCGAACCCCATTCATCATCACGACGAATAGCATTCATCACCACGACGAACTCTATTCATCACCATGCTGAACTCCATTCATCACCAGGACGAATTCCATTCGTCACCACTACGAATCCCATTCATCATCACGACGAATTCCATTCGTCACCACGACGAATCCCATTCATTATCACGACGAATCCCATTCATCACCGCGACGATTTAAATTTTAAAAATTCCAATAAATGTTCTTCTAGTTTTAAACCATTTAAAATGGTATGGAAAATAAAATTATTTGACTGCATTGCTAGGTTCAGTTGTGAATATTCGTTTCGAGACGCAGTTCTTATCAGGTAAGGCTGAAATAAAACAAACGAGAAGTATTCATTACTTCTGCTATTTTAAATCAAAAATAATCAAGTAACAAATGTTTCACACTTATACAGCTTGTCGAGCTGAATGTACGAGTATGCATGTGTTTGATGTTTGCTGTAGGAGTTGACGTTGCCGTAAAGGGCGAATAAGTCAATCGTTCTCATGATGAATGGATAATCTTATTGACGAACGGTGTTCCTCATTAATTGTTTAATTTTTTAAATTGATCTTTTACAATAAAATTATTTAACTAAGTTAATCAGAACGCATATAGGACAGTACATTTAAGCAGAAACTATAATTTGATTGCTTCGTTTGATCATATTTTCGCAAAATGGCCAAATAAATCTTTTCGTCGTGGGAATGAAACCTTATCGTTCTCTCGACGAATTTCGAAATCACCAAAAACATGACTTTATGATCGTGTTCGTTCTATTGACGTACAAAAACATCGCATGTACGATACTTTTCGTCACCAGTACGAAGATATATTGACGAAACTGATTCGTCATGGTGACGAACGGTTTTTCTATCAGTGTAGAAAATTTAGTTATATTGCGATTATCTACAAAATTTCTTGAAACTAACTTTTGTTGAAATTTTATTTTTCTTGAAAATTTCATTCAAATTATATTTTTCTAGAAAACAACATCGAATTGGATTTATTTTTAGAAAATTCCCAGTTAACACCCTTTAATGCCATCAGTGGCCCTTAATCCGTAGTCATCGATATTTAGTTCGGCAATCAATCTTTAATCTGATCCATCCTGCCATTGGTCATCGACATTTAATCTGAGCATTGGCCATTACTCCTGTCATCGATCATCCGCCATTAATCAAATCATCGACAATTATCCGGCCGTCGGGGACTTTATTGTGATTAAAGGTCGTTGAGCGATTAAAGAAATATCAATTTCAATGAAATTAAAAAAAAAATAGAATTCACTGAAAAATTCTCAAAATATTCAACTTCAAAAAAAAAATTCTTGAAATATGAATTTTCATAAAAAAATTTAATTTTTTTTAAAATACAAATTTTAAAACAATTTTCTAGAACATTTTTTTTATAAAAATTCAATTTTATTGAATTTTTCTATATTAAAACAGTGTTTACTAGATTTACAATAAATATGAAAGATATTTTCTGGAAAATTAAATTTGGAAGCATTTAAATAAATATCAATTTCAACGAAATTAAAAAAAAATTCGCAGAAATTTTCTACAAAAATTAAATTTAAAAACAAAAATCTAGAAATTTTTCAAAGAATTCAATTTGGACAAAATCTCTTAGAAAAATGCAATTATGAATTTTTTTTTTGGATTTGAAGAAATTTAATTTAATTTCGAAGATTTTTTAAAAATACTAAGTTTAAAAAAAATTCGATTTTTTTATAAAATTCAATTTAATAAATAAAGGGTTTTCCAACAAGAGTTGTTATTTTGGTATTCAAGGAAAAATGCTATTTTAATAATTTAAAAATGGTATGCCGTTAATAATGAAAACAACATCAGCCAAAATGGCCACCACGACCACGCTTATAGGACCATGAAATTTTTCATAACCAAATCGCAAGGTGGCTGCACCTATATCCTCGATATCCTCACGAATTCTATTTTTGAGGTCTTGAATCGACGCTGGGCTGTTGGCGTAGACCTTATCCTTCACGTGGCCCAAAGGAAGAAGTCGCAAGGTGTTAAATCACAAGATCTCGGTGGCCAATTGTGATCACCTCTTCGAGAGATAACACGGTCCGGAAACTTTTCCCGTAACAGAGCAATGGTTTCCTTGCTTGTGTGGCACGTAGCGCCGTCTTGTTGAAAGTACAAAGTCAAATCATCATCACATACAAAATCATTAATCATCTCTCGATAGCGTAATCCATTCACCGTAACTGTTGATCCAGCCTCATTTTCGAAAAAGTAAGGTCCAATGACCCCGCCGGACCATAAACCGCACCAAACAATCACACGATGAGGATGGAGAGACTTCTCAACAATAACTCTTGGGTTTTCCGAGCCCCAGATGCGACAATTTTGCTTGTTGATGTAGCCACCGAGGTGGAAATTGGCCTCATCAGTCAAGATGATTTTTCGATGGAATTCCGGATTTCACCATTTCAGATTTTCACAATTTTTGTAGTGAATTTTACTAATTCCAATGCGTTGTTGAATCGTGTATCGTTCCATTTTTAGTAATGGCGTCGTTTCTACTTGTCAAATGTCAAAGAATAAAAGCTTCAAAGGTAAATGTAAAAAATAAAAATATAATCAAATAAATAAAAAATAAAATGATTTAAAAAAATAAATAATAAATACCTTATTATTAATAATTTGTTTTATTAAACAAAACAGAAAATAATATATATAACAAATTATAAGAAATAATTTATAAGAAATAAAACTTAATTAAATTAAATGATGATGATGACATTAAATTGAATAAATATAACAAAATAAATTAAATATTAAAAAACTAAATTAAACTGAAACAAAATAACATTTTAAAAAATTAAAAAGTACAATAAAATTAAATAATAAAGAAAAAATATTTTTTTTAAAATAAAATGAAATAAATTGTAAAGAAAATAGATTAAAATCACAAAAATACAAAATAAAATAATAAAAAATAAGTTAATATAACATATTTATTTTAAAATTTAATTTAAAAAAAGTAAAAAATAAATTGTCAGATAACAAGATATAACATAAATTAAAACCAAATAAAATATAATCAGAAATAAATAAAATGAAATAAAATGGAAAATAATAAAATAAAATAAATAATACTAAAAATAAATCAATTTATATCAAATAAAATACAATAAACAGAAAAAAAATAAATATAACGAATATTGCAAATAATGCAATTTAATAACATGAGGGTGTGTCCAAGACCTAAACAATTTTTTGTGTGTAGATTGATGTATACTATTTTATGACACCAAAACAAAAAAATAGTTTATGGCAAAATTTTTTTTAAAAAAATGTTCTTTTAAATAGAAATTTTCGTAGAAGATGCCTTTAGTATTTGGACCGTATTTTTTGAAGTATGTATAAGCCCGATAGGTCTAGTAAAGGTTTAGTAAAGTGTCTTTAAAGCAATTAGAAAACATATATATTTTTGCCAAAATCGTTTGTGCTGGCGCGAAAAAATCCATAAAAAATATAATTTTCGAGTTTTGATTGCTAGCTATGCATAAATTATGACCCATATTGTAAAAGTAAGGGAAATTCAGTCAGAATTTATTTTTGCTTTGAGACCATATGTTCCAGTTACTTTCTGTCTATTGCAAAAAAGTAATAGAAACAAATACACAAATTGGTGGAGAGTTTTAATTGTTTCGATTTCGAAACTGCAGTCAATTCTACCAAGCAATTAAAACTCTCTACCAATTTTTGTATTTGTTTCTATTACTTTTTGCAATAGACAGAAAGTAACTGGAACATATGGTCTCAAACCAAAAATAAATTCTGACTGCATAACAAAAGCACAGACCAACAATAAATAAAAACAACACATACAAACACAGTAAGGGAAATTCAAAAAAACAATTTTTTCGTATTATTGTGGCAATTTTGTTCTGGATGTACCAAAAGGGGTGTGGCAATAGCGTCCATTTAATATACTATAAGTACTATAAAAACATTACACTCTACAAAATTTCAAATGTGCAGGAATAGAAGTTATAAGCCGGAGAGCCTGACGGACATTGCCCAAATGACTTAAAATGGTCCAAAACGAATTTCCGCCAAATATTCTTGGGGTCTCTTAGGACACTCCATCGAGTGTACACACTTTTGGCCGCAGAATCTGATATATACATTTGTGCACAATAGTGCATAAACATACCAGAGTATGTTTAAATTCTCTTATTTCTACCAAAGGTGATCTAATTTCTACCTTTATCCATAGATTGTCCTTAAATAGGCATTGTTTTTTCGTGCCAACAAAAAACTTTTTTTTTAAAAAATCCAATTTATTTCTAATAGTTTTAACGACAGCTACCAAACTTCTGTTTCCACGTGAAAGTGTCACAATTAGCATTTGTAGTCCTCATCATTTTCTTTAATTTAAAGCATATACTTTAAAATATATGGTCCAAATACTAAAGACACCATCAAAGAAAATAGGAATTTTAAAGAAAAATTTTGAAAAAATAATTTACTTTTTTAGGACACCATAGAAAATTTAACGCAGAGTCCTTCGACAAAAATGTTGTTGCATAGAGTAATTAGCTAATTCCATATTTGCCCAGTTACAATTTTTTCTTCAGTGTATCTCCAGAATAACCTGCTCATTTCTTTAAAGTTTATGCTGGAATAAGCTGCTTGAGTTCGTCTTTTTTTCCTACATTGTTTTCTTTGTGTCGAGAGCAACCGCATTCGACTCGATGGATGCGTTTGATGTGCTACGCTTAGCTGAGCTGCAAAAGGTAAATGTGTCATTGACTGACGACGATAAGCGGCGCATGCGCTTGCGCACCATGCCATGGAATGAATGAATGAATTGACAAAACAAAAAGCAAACATATCCCAGAAAGAACGTAAAAAAAACAGCTTTGCACCAACAAAACCAGTCAACATTGTTCGAAGAAACGTTAGAGAATTACGAGGTACTTTAGATATGTCGTCGGGTTTCCTCTTCCAGTTTTAATGGGGAATTGCGTTATTTTGAGCTGTAAAAAACTGTTTTTTATTTGTCTCATTCTGTATGATTTGGTTCTGCTTTGTTCTTTAAACAGGCGTAAATAATACTTATATAACATTTTCATTATAACTTGTAATGCTTGGGATAAACTTGTTTACGCTTCTCTCCAACCAAACCACTTGACAAGATGTCATTGTCATATTCTAGGAAAATTGGAGGCAATTCATATGTCAGTAAAACATTTGTTTTGTTAATTTGTAGAAAATTTTAATAGTATGTGGAATTCGTTAGATGTTTTTGAATAATAATTTCACTTATATGTATATATTAATGAAGAAAGAGTAATAATAAAATAAAGTAAACTAACAGAAGAAAAATTTCAAAAATTGCCAGACATGTCTTAGTATTTCGTCCATAACTTTTACAAAGATTTAGAGTCTATGCATATTTTGTCGAAAAGGTAGTATTTTTTAATTAAAGTTTTAAAAAATAAAAATAATGATAATAATTCCATAAAAAAGTGGTCGTCTTGTTCTTATTCAAACGACGTTAACTTTGTAAAAATCGGTTCAGCCGTTCTGGAGATATTGAATATTTCGTATAAACCAAAAATTAATTTTTCGCATTTAATATTATAAAGTTTTATATTTTTTTCAAAAAAAAAATTGTAATTTTTTAGAGTTTTTATTAAAAATTAAAAATTAAAAATTAAAAATTAAAAATTAAAAATTAAAAATTAAAAATTAAAAATTAAAAATTAAAAATTAAAAATTAAAAATTAAAAATTAAAAATTAAAAATTAAAAATTAAAAATTAAAAATTAAAAATTAAAAATTAAAAATTAAAAATTAAAAATTAAAAATTAAAAATTAAAAATTAAAAATTAAAAATTAAAAATTAAAAATTAAAAATTAAAAATTAAAAATTAAAAATTAAAAATTAAAAATTAAAAATTAAAAATTAAAAATTAAAAATTAAAAATTAAAAATTAAAAATTAAAAATTAAAAATTAAAAATTAAAAATTAAAAATTAAAAATTAAAAATTAAAAATTAAAAATTAAAAATTAAAAATTAAAAATTAAAAATTAAAAATTAAAAATTAAAAATTAAAAATTAAAAATTAAAAATTAAAAATTAAAAATTAAAAATTAAAAATTAAAAATTAAAAATTAAAAATTAAAAATTAAAAATTAAAAAGTAAATGCATTCAACGCTTTAAAAATTAAAAATTAAAAATTAAAAATTAAAAATTAAAAATTAAAAATTAAAAATTAAAAATTAAAAATTAAAAATTAAAAATTAAAAATTAAAAATTAAAAATTAAAAATTAAAAATTAAAAATTAAAAATTAAAAATTAAAAATTAAAAATTAAAAATTAAAAATTAAAAATTAAAAATTAAAAATTAAAAATTAAAAATTAAAAATTAAAAATTAAAAATTAAAAATTAAAAATTAAAAATTAAAAATTAAAAATTAAAAATTAAAAATTAAAAATTAAAAATTAAAAATTAAAAATTAAAAATTAAAAATTAAAAATTAAAAATTAAAAATTAAAAATTAAAAATTAAAAATTAAAAATTAAAAATTAAAAATTAAAAATTAAAAGTTAAAAATTAAAAATTAAAAATTAAAAATTAAAAATTAAAAATTAAAAATTAAAAATTAAAAATTAAAAATTAAAAATTAAAAATTAAAAATTAAAAATTAAAAATTAAAAATTAAAAATTAAAAATTAAAAATTAAAAATTAAAAAGTAAATGCATTCAACGCTTTCGCAAAGCAATTCGGCTCTCTTAATTTATTTTTTTGAAACCCTCTGGCAATGTTAAGACGCTCATTTCCTTTATTGTTTTGTTGATTCTAATAATTTTATTTCTATGATTTTGTTTTGTGTTTACCAAAATTGCTTTTCTTTTTGACCGGTCATTTATTCCGCTTTGATGTCCATAAATCATCAAATTTCATACTTATTACTGCTAACCATCCGGACGATATGCTAAACCAGTTGCTGCTTACAGAGTTTAACAAAATGAACCGTTTCAAATGATTTAAAAAGATTTTATTTTGCAAGCGGTCGAAAAATAAAAGCCTTTGAAGCAACAATTGGCTTGTTTATCTCATGCAAAAATCGTTAACTTGATTGCGTTTAAAACGGGTCTAGAAAAGCGCTAACTAACCATGCAAGCTAACTAACTAAGTGACTGACAGGCTGATTAAGTGGCTGAAGTTGATCTTTTTCGGGCTAAACTGATTTTGTTATGGTCTTATTGGTCAAATGGTGGTTATTGTGAGTGAATGAGTGAGTGTCCAAAAACATAACATGTGTCACAACTTTCACCTTGACCATTTACCTGGTGCTGCTGTTTCCCCCGCCGCTGTTCTCCAATGTGCCTGGCACCACCGGCTCCTAGACTGTTGTTCGCCTCCTCATATTAACCGCTAACAGATTTGATGGCTTTTTCCAAACGATTTGTCAAACAAGCATTATTGATTTTTTTCCTTTTCTTGTGATTAGCAAATAAATTGTGATTCCATTTTTGTTTCAGGTTTTTTTGGCGTTAAGTAGTAATCGTGGTAGAAAATTTGTTTTTTTGCGAGTTATTTTTTTTTGGCTAAAAACTATTAAATATTAACGCTATTTAGGGTTCATTAAGTCTCATTTGAAAATGTTAGATGTTGTCATTCTTGTTTGTTATTATTCTTTGTTAGAAATGATTTTATTTCGTGTTCAGCGAAAAGTTTCCTTTTAAGTGAATTTGGAATCTTTCGTTTCGTTTAAGGAAGAGTTCAGTTTTTAATTAAAATAAAAAAATGGCAGAATATTGTTTTTGTCAATTTCTGTAAAGCTATTTGTTATATATAAATGCGACACCTTTTATATTTTATTTGGAATTTGTTATAATGGCGATTAAATTTTTCACCTCAGAAAAATGGGAGATAAAAAAAATTCACTCGATACAACATTAAAATTATATTGTTCGAATATTGTATGAATAAATTATAGTTTGTAAGCAACATGCTGCTTGTTAGCTGTCAAGAGTTTTTAAAAATAATTTACATTTCTTAGAAGAGCTAAAATTCTACATGGAGGTAATGAAATTGAACTCAATAATAAAGATACAATTTGATTGCTAAAAAATTGCGTATACGTAATACATATAAAACATAACAGAACTTTGTTTTTGCTATTTTTAAGGCACTGGATGCCCGTTTTGGGGTTCCCCCATTTACCTCCTATTCAATATCTACAACTTTGCTTCAGACACAAAAGAGATATTCCGTGCGGTTTACAGAGAAAAAATGTAGGAAATGTACTAAAAATCCACCTTAAAACCATTAAATTATTAATTGAGCCAACTTGGCTAAACTAATGATGCAGAAGTTCTTGTTTTTTGGGCTACTTTCACGTCCTATTCTCAGAACTGAGTCCCAAATCAATGAGCTGTAAAATGTTGTACTCGTACTATGTTATGTATATTAGCATAATATTTCCGCGAGCTATCGTACGCACCAACCAGATAGACGGACGGACATTGCTCAAATGATTTAAAATGACCCAAAACTGATTTCCGTCAAGTATACTTGAAGTCTAAGGTCTCTTCTTCGATTTGTTACTCAGTTTGGGTATAAAAGCAGGATTTTGTTGAAATTCTCTTACTTCTATATAAAAGGCTATAACTTCTACATTTATGCATAGATTTTTTCAAATAGGCATTGTTTTCTTCCTTAGAAAGTTATATTTCAAAAATTGGGAAAAATATTTTTTAAAATTTTTTTTCTATTTCTATTATGTTTTCTGGCCAGCAAAAAAAGGTTTTTGTTTTGAAAAAATGTAATTGTTTTAACGAATGTTTTTCTGTGCATGTGAAATTTCACCACTTATAGCCCTCGTCATTTCCTTTAATTTAAAGGGAATACCGGCTTTATCGAACTTATTTTCTTAATTTTGGTCCAAGTTCTAATGGCAAATTTCAAGAAATCCGGAGTTTAAAAAAAATTTCCATAAAAATTTTGTTAGTGTTTTAGGAGAACATATTACACCAGAAAATGTTATACACAGTAGGCATATGACAAAAATTTAACATAATATTAACATGGCCGTACAAAGATGAGAAATGGTGAAAAAAAAATGGAAAATATAGTTTTAGTTCATACTGTGAAAAAAAACATTCACCCCAACAAACGATTTTTGAATTATATATAGAGGGATTATATCCCCAAAAGCTGTAATTATATTTTTTATTCGAAAACACGTTTTTGATGCTAAACTCTTCTTTTTGACGTCATTAATCCTTGGGGTAAATTTGGAATCCAAAAAATAATTAATGACAGATTTTAAGGTTTTTATTTTTTGGTTAATTTGTCACAAAAATGATTCATCCCAGCAAAAACTCTCATTACCAGGTAACCTGCCGGGTAAGTGAAATTCAAAAGAAATAATGACTTACCATTTAGCCACCATTCAGATTATTTTTACATGGGCATGACATTGGAGGAAAGTACTTCCATGATAAAAAAAATACTTACCCCCACGCTTATGAATATCCCACATATAAGTAGTTGATATTGTCATTTTAATAAGTGGTTTTATAACACCTTACCAATAATGATTTTCACACGGAGGAAAATTGTAATTTTTGATATGTTTGAATTGAAAGAAAATATACTTGGAAGCGATTTCTTTAAATATATTTGTTAACACATACATTTCATTTGAAAATCAAGAAATTTTGTTTGGAACGCATATATTAATATATTAGAACATCATTTGTTTGCAAACTGAATTTCACAAATAAAATATGTCTTTATACACAAAGAAGTTTTCCAAATATATTTTATTTAAAAAGGTTTTCAAACTTTGCTGACTTTTTCGAATATTAGTTAGTTTTTCCTAGTTTTTTATAGCTAAAAATGTTTTATAATATATAATTATTCCAATTCATCACATTTTGTCGATCCATCAATGCAATTTATATTTACGAAAGATTATTCGATTTAAGTTTTAATTAAATTTTACAAACATATACACGCTGAAAAAAAATCGCTTCTGTAGTATATTGTCCCAAACATATTCGGCTTGAAACATATATATGTTTGGGGTAGACTCTAAGTATGTAATATTTGGTACACACAAAAATTGTGTAATTGGGAAGATGTTCTAAACAAGTATTTGTTTACATTCCAATATGTTTTTATTTGGGACCTTTATTTCCGGGACAAATATTTATTTGCATTTAAGTATTCATAAAATACATAAATTGTGTCAAATTTTTCAGTAATTCAAAGTAAAATTTTTAGAAATTTTTAATGTTCGTAAAAAATAATAATTGAAATCATATAAACTTGGATCAATATAAAGTACTTAGAGGATTGACAACTAATGATGACTTGGAATACTCAGAAATTTGAAATGATTGATTTAAAACAGAAGGTAATGCTGCATATGGTATCATAACTGGGAGGTACAATTCGAAACCCAAGAAAAATTGAAACTGAAATATCAAAAACTCAGCAAAAGTTTTGGAAATATTTTTTAAATAAAATATATTTGGAAAAATTCCTAAATAATAATTTTATTTGTATTTAAACACATATTTTATTTGAGAAATTTAGTTTGCAAATATAATTTGTTGTAATATATTAATATATGCGTGCCAAATATATTTTATTGATTTTCAAATAAAATTTATTTGCTAAGAAATATATAATATTTAAAAATTTGTGTTCCAAATATATTTTCTTTCGATTCAAACATATCAAAAAAAGGCGATTTTGCCCCGTGTAAAATTTATAAAAAAAATGCTCTATGAACATCTGAAAAACTGAAAACTTGTCTTTAAGTAAAGGCCTTGATACATTGCCAAAATAAATAATTACAGATTAATCTATGTTCCGGAAATACTAGTCTATATATATAAAAATGGAAAAATGTTTGTGTGTATGTATGTGCTTTATAGACTCTAAAACCACTGGACCGATTTTACAATTTTTTCTTTTGTTTGAAAGCTAATTGGTCAGAGATAGTTTAGGAAAAATAAATTTTTGGATAGTGTGGGTGTAGCATTATTTAAAATTCGAATATCTCAGAAAGTGTTGATCCTAGAAAAACGAATTTGGGGGCTACAATGTGCACCGGGTATCGGCTATTCCAAATAAAAAAATATTTCAATGGGAGCATATTTTTGATTAGAACAATATCCTCTCAAATATATAATATTTGTGTGTGTAAAATATTATATATTGACACTCACAAATAATATATGTTTGTGAGGATGTTGTTCTAAACAAAATTATGTTTTCACCCTAATATTTTTTTATTTGGAAATAATATTTCCAAAACAATGATAAATTTATATTTAAGCATTTGGGCAATGTATCGATGCCTTAATTTAAAGGAAATTTTTTAGTGTTTTAGAAATTTTATATGTTTGAAAAATGTAATTCGTATAATTTTGGGTTACGACAAATAGCACTGATGGATTAAGAATTGGACTATAAATATAATTAAAAATTAGTGCTGTAAAACAAAAGAAAATGCTGCTTATGCCATTATTACCTATAAAGTACAAAATCGAGGAAAAAATAATATTAAAAATTGCCAAAGTCAACAAAGTTTTAAAATTTTTTTTTAAATATAATGTATTTGGATAAATTCTTAAACAATATCTTTGTTTGTTTGCAAACACATATTTTATTTGTGACAGTATGTTCGCAAATATATTTTGTTGTAATATATTAATATATGCGTTCCAAACAAAATTTCTTGATTTTTAAATAAAATATATTTGTTCAAAAATATATAATATTTAAAAAATTTGGTTCCAAGTATATTTTCTTTGAATTCAAACATATCAAAAATGACGATTTTCCTCCGTGTATAGAAGTTTAAATGGGAGTTATAATATATGGATACAATTACTACTTCCTTAAGTAATAAACAACTTTAATTTTATGTAAAATTTTAGTTAATTCACTAAATTGTTTCAAAATTAGGATTCTGCGAATCTAGAAAAACTATCTGTCCATTACTGAAGTCCAGTTATAATATGGTATGAAATTATCAGTTGATATGATTTATTCCTATATTATTTGTTTTTCTATTTATACGATTTAAAAAATAAAGTTATTAATTTTTCTTTTCTCTTTCATTTTAGGTAAGTTCGAGCAATTATTAATAATATTCCTTTTGCAAAGTAAGTTTCCAATATTTTGATTGAAAAATGTGCCACAAAAAAATAAGTGAATCAAATTTACATATAATAATATTCCAAAAAGCACCCTGTGTGTTCAAATTGTGTTTTGAAAGTATTTAAACATATCTTCAAAGATAAATAATTTTGATGCAGTGAGTTTATAACTCAAAAACGTTAATGTAATTCGAAATTAAAATTTTTGAGCTATAAATTCTCAAAGTTTGCTGGAAAAAGGAAAAGACTTGTCACATCTGCGATGAATCGGATGCGTAAAACGTTGAAAAACATTACCCATAAGAAACATGTGTCAAATTTTCCGACTAACTGGTGGCAAGCAACTACTACTGCTTTGCATGCCTTCAACTATCTATATAATTAGAGTTAAAAGTAATAGGTTAAAACGAAAAATGTTATCATCTAAAGTAAACTATATTAAAAATGTCTAGTCCAACCGAACTGGCCACACAAACTGTAAAGATTATGGCTTTTAGTGAAATGCAGGTTTACGAATGCGGTACCCCTACATATAGATGGCGTTATTAGTTGGAAAAAAATACTTTCGTGAAAAGTGGCAACCTTTTAAAACATATATTCTCAAGACGCCAAGTTGTTTAGTTCTTTTTGAGCACTCAAAAGAAAACGATCTCAGCGAATTTACAAACATGGAAAAAATTGGTCATCCATATGTAATACAATACTTTCATTTGAAAGGTCTCAGTCCAACCAATATTAAAACCGAGCTAGATTATACTTTGGGGGAATCTGCTCCTTCGTTTACAACTATAAAATGATGGATGAGGATGAGTTCAAATGGAGCTGCCAAGACGAACACAGTAGTGGTCGACCAATTGAGGTGTCTACGCCAGAAATTGTTAAAAAAATCCACAAAATAGTATTAGGTGACTGTCGGATGAAGGTTCTTGAGCTAGCTGAAGTCATAGGAATTTAAATAAATCCTATACATCGCATATCGACGGAAAATTTGATTATGAGAACGCTGTGCGCAAGATGGGTGCCGCGTTTGCTCACAATCAAGACAATGCACCAGTTCACACAGCCAATTTTTTGATGGCAAAAATCAATGAGTTGTTTGTTTGTTTTTGATTATATTTCTTTCTCTGGAGACTTCTTTGATATCTCCGTAAATCAAAATCTACGATTTGTATTACATTTGATTTTTTATAACTTTTGTTGACGATTTATTAATGTAAGTCATTAGTTAGTGTGTCAAGTGTGTTTATAAAGTTATTTGCTCTCGGATCGTCTAAATTTCTGTCCCAGACATAACAAGTAAAAGCGTTAAGTTCGGCCATGACGAATCTTATATACCCTTCTCCATGCATAGCATGTGACCTAACAAAATAACTCAAACCTAAAGAATACCAGTAAGGAAAGGCTAAAGTCGGGCGGGGCCGACTATATAATACCCTACACCACTCTCGTAATATTGAATAACTCTGAAATATAAATTTTGTAGTTCATGTATAAATTGTTTATTCTAAATTTCAAAACGATTGGATGTAAAATACAGCTTCTATAGAACTAAAGGGCCAAATCGGACGAAACATATATATGGGAGCTATAGCTAAATCTTAACCGATTTTCTTCAAATTCGGCAATGTTGGTTCAAGGATCAAGGAACTCTACCATTCTAAATTTCAAAACGATTGCATGTAAAATACAGCTTTTATAGGACTAAAGGTCCAAATCGGACGAAACATATATATGGGAGCTATAGCTAAATCTTAACCGATTTTCTTCAAATTCGGTAGTGTTGGTTCATGGATCAAGAAACTCTACCATTCTAAATTTCAAAATGATTGGATGTAAAATACAGCTTCTACAGGACTAAAGAGGAAAATCGGACGAAACATATATATGGGAGCTATAGCTAAATCTTAACCGATTTTCTTCAAATTCGGCAATGTTGGTTAATGGATCAAAAAACTCTACCATTCTAAATTTCAAAACGATTGGATGTAAAATACAGCTTCTATAGGACTAAAGGGCCAAATCGGACGAAACATATATATGGGAGCTATAGCTAAATCTTAACCGATTTTCTTCAAATTCGGCAATGTTGGTTCATGGATCAAGAAACTCTACCATTCTAAATTACAAAACGATTGGATGTAAAATACAGCTTCTATAGGACTAAAGGGCCAAATCGGACGAAAGATATATATGGGAGCTATATCTAAATCTGAACCGATTTCAACCAAATTCAATAGCGATCTTAACAGCTGCGAAATACTCTGAACTGCAAAATTTCAGAACGATCGGAGTGAAATTGCGACCTGTAGTCGACGAACAACTTTACATCCACAGACGGACGGACGGACGGACGGACATGCTTAAATCGACTCAGCTAGTGATTCTGAGTCGATCGGTATACTTTAAGGTGGGTCTAGCTGTGTTATTTTCAGGTGTTACAAACATCTGCCGTGAAACAAACTTATAATACCCTGTACCACAGAGTGGTGTAGGGTATAATAACACCAACAAAATATAGTAGAAGAGAACAGTAGGAATCACGAAAAAATAGATGCTATATATGGGAGCTATATCTAAATATGGACCGATATGGCCCATTTGCCATCCTAAACAACCTGCAACTATAAGAAGTATTTGTACCAAATTTGATCAACCTAGCTCTATTATTGCGGACTGTAACGTGATTACCACTGACGGACGGACAGACGGACATGGCTAAATCGTCTTAGAATTTTACGACGATTAAGAATATATATATACTTTATGGGGTCTCAGATCAATATTTAGAGGTGTTACAAACGGAGTGACAAAATGAATAGACCCCCCATCTTATGGTGGAGGGTATAAAAATATGATGAAATAAAAATAAATGAATTATAATTTTTGACGTCGATTTTAGGAATACTGAAACAAATACTCGTATATGATCCCACCAATGTTCTTCTCAGAGTTTTTAGTCAGTTCACCTTCCGCTTGGAAATTTGTTATCTTTATCATACATTTTTATTTTTAATCGGTAAGTTTCTACTGGAGTTTGAAACACCAAAATGAATAATATTTTATTATAAAACTTATATGAAGAAAATACAAACCAAACCCAAATCAAATATTACATGTTTCTTGTTCATTACCACTTAATAAAATCATATGAGTGGTTTCTTTTTATAGCTCTGCTGTCTGCTATCCGCATGACGCCCATTTCATGCTAACATAATTATAGGGCTAGAAAGCAGACAATGTTGTTCAATTTGCATACATTGCTTCTTGTACATCCTCCCCCATAGATCCGCCTTAGATGGTACATAATTACAAAATATACATGTATGTTTATTAAACCAAATTAACATATAGTTATGTTCCTATCAAAACGTCAAGATTCCAATTAAGGTATACATGCGGTAGAAAGAAAAAACTACCGAAAATTATCCACACAAACACCAGCTACTAATGATGACTTCAGCATGAGGTCTTTATTATATGACTCTATGTGAATCTTTGCCCCGCCAAATATGCGTATTCGCTGTTTTTCTTTAATTAAATTCAATAGTTCTGTTCTCCAAAGAATTAAGCTTGATCATTTCATTTCATTGATAAGGAGGAAATCCATCCCTCCTTCCCTGTAGCAACCATCTCTCTTTGATCAGTCCTCAAAATAAACATATTCAATAAGAGACGATTGTTTTCTTATTTACAAAGAGAAAAATAATAATAAACTTTATTTGTTCATCAAAACAACAGTGAACATTTTTTATTTCCCTATAAGAATGAATAAAAATGAAATAAAACTGAAAGAAAAATTCGAATATTGACCGCTAATTTTGTGAGAGGTTTTTGTTTGTTTTTTTTTTCTTCCAGCAGAGGTCAGTGGACTTGTTGTCTGTCGTTGGCTAATTTTCCAAACTAGGGGTATGCCCACCATCTGTTCGTCTGGTCAATTAAATTATATTCTTTTGAAGTTTCGGTGTGTTTTCAAGAATTATGAAGAATAAGGGCAAAAAATGGACACTACACATTTTAAAAAGTTATTAAATGTATTTTTTTTTAAAACGTTTTTTGCTGCGATTTAATATTTTGCAGTCGATTTGCATATGAGATATGAAAGCCGTCCAAAAATGAACCAACTTGACATATAGATGGCGGTAGTAGTTTGAAAAAAGTACTTTCGTGAAAAGTGGAAACCTTCTAAAACATATGTTTTAAGTTTCAAGACGCCACATTGTTTAGTTTTTTTTGAGCAATCAAAAGTAAACGATCTGCGTGAATTTTTAAACATGAAAAAAAAGTAATCCCCGATATGTAATACAATACTTTCATTTATATTATCGTAGTCCAACTAATATTAAAACCTAGATTCTAGTTCACGAAGCAGCAGATTCGCCTAGGTAGATTATACTCTAGTGGAGTCTGCTCCTTCGTTAACAACTTTAAAATATTGGTTGGCAGAGTTCAAACAGGGCCATATGAACCGCCAAGACGAACACCGTAGTTGTCGACCAATTGAAGCGTCCACGCCAGAAATGGTTAAAAAAATTGGATAACCGTCGGTTGAAGGTTCGTCAGCTAGCTGAAGTCATAGGCATTTCAAAAAGTGCTATACATCGCATATTGATGGAATATTTGATGACGAGAAAGCTGTGTGCAAAATGGGTGCTGCGTTTGCTCACAGTCAAGACAATACACCAGTTCACACATCCACTATTGCGATGGTCAAAATCAATGAATAAAATTCGAGTTGCACCTTATTCGCCAGATTTAGCTCCCACGGATTATTTTGTTCCAAACATGAAAAAAAAAGCTTGGTGGCCAAAGATTTGCCAGCAATGAAGAGGTGGAGGTTGTAGAGGGAGCTAGACGATTATTACTATTTATAAACAGAGTATCGAATCTATTGAAAATCACTGGAAAAAGTGTATCGAGCTTAAAGGGGATTATGCTGAGAAATACATTTAATAAAAATGTTTCCCAATATTTGGTGTTTTCTTTGTTAGGTCGGCTATTTGTGTGTCCGCCATTTTTTATAGGGTCCATCTTCAAACTTAGCCTAAGGTTGAAAAAAAATTATCACATACCAGATTTTCGCTGAACGTACTTAGGGCCTTATGGCGATTTCTTTTCTGCAAAAAAGTGCAAAATTATCGTTGCATTTTTCCTGAAAACCGGACTTTTATACCACATTTTGACATTTTGAAGTAGGAGCTAAGTTTAATTCGAGGGTCTACATCAGTTCCATCTGAAAAGTGAAAACTTTAGGGCCTTTGGGACTTCGTAAATGTACAGGGTCTCCCATATTCGACGGACCCATCTGGCAACGCCATAACTTTTGACAGAGATGTCAGATCGCCTAATGACATACCGCGTTTGAAGCGTCAGTCCAAGCAGATTTTTACCATGGAACAATACACGCCACGCGAGCGCTCTGAAATAGTTGAAATTTACATTCAACAGAAGAAGTCAAGTCAACGTGCTTTTAAAATATTAAAAAATGTGACAAGTGCGCCTTCTAAGAACACCATTAAACGTTTATACGAAAAATTTTCGACTGGTGAGGCTCTTTCTAATCCGAAGAGGCCAAATAAAAGTCGACCAAGGCGATCGGCCGAGAATATCGCTGCCGTACGAGCCAGTGTTGAGAGGTCCCCAAGAACATCCCAAAAACGCCGTTCTCAGCAGTTGGGCATGGCTCGGTCCACTTTACAACGGATTATTCGCGTTGATTTGCATTTGTTCCCGTACAAAATTCAATTGACGCAAAGATTGTTGCCTGCGGACAAGCCTCGTCGATTGGAATGGGCCCAACGAGTCCGTGGGTCCGTCGAATATGGGCAACCCTGTATGTATAAGTAGGGTCCGCCAAATAACTTTTTTTTTTGAAAATATCGCGCAAAACATCGAGTGTAGCTTCGGCTGTGTGGCAGCCGATTTTTGTGAACAAAAATTCGTTCAACATGGCCCGATAACGATCGCCATTGACTGTAACGGCCACTCCTTGCTCATTTTCGAAGAAAAATGGCCCAATTATGCCTCTGGACCAAAATCCGCACCAAACAGTGGCTCGTTTTGGGTGTATCGGATTTTCAATGTATGCGTGCGGGTTTTCTGTGCCCCAAATGCGACAATTTTACTTGTTTACATACCCGCCAAGATCAAAATGAGCTTCATCTGAAAAGATGATTTTTTTTGGCAAAATCGCCATTTTCTGTATGTCGATCGCTCCCAGCGTTGTTCAAGCGTATACACAACCATATTCGTTCAGCGGAAGGATATAACTAATTATCTGTCAAATCAGACATGAGCTAAGTGTTACCATTCACGAAATTAGCACTAGTTGAAAAAAAAAACGTTAAATTGCGGATCCTTTATATACAGATAACCTCCTCCA
This sequence comes from Eudasyphora cyanicolor, assembly GCA_963930755.1. NCBI lineage: Eukaryota > Metazoa > Arthropoda > Insecta > Diptera > Muscidae > Eudasyphora > Eudasyphora cyanicolor. The sequence continues at coordinate 279,247,750 of OZ005734.1, read as the reverse complement.
CTCAAGTGAGGGTCTAAAATAGTCCGGATAATAAAATATTTTTCTATATTTAAATAATATCACAAACGGTTAAAAGGATTTCGATAAATTTATTCTATTTATTCTAAGTATTTATTTTTGGTGTGTAGAAGGTTCGTGGATATATTTGGTTATGATTGGACATCAATCCTTGAATTCGGGGTCAATGACATTTAATCGGGATCTTTGATCATTCATTGGGGTCGTTGACCGTTGTGAATACGGTGTCAACGACCTTTAATCCAGCGTCAGTGATCTTTAATCCAGTGTCAGTGACCTTTAATCAGAGGTCAACGACCTTTAATCGGGGTTAATGGCCCTTAATCCGTGGACAATGGGCTTTAATCGTGGCCCAATAACCTTTAATCCGGATTCATTGACGATTAATCGGGGCAATAACTTTTATTCCGGGGTCAATGTCCTTTAATCGGTGTCATCGACCTTTAATCATGACCTTAATACGGGGTTAATAACTTAATCAGCGGTGAATGTCCTTTATCGGATTCAAAGACCCTTAATCGGGGCCAATTACATTTAATGCGTGGTCATTGACCCATAATCGGGACCAATGACCTTTAATCGGGCTCATTCATCTTTAATGACCTTTAAGCCGGGGAAAATAACTTAATCCGGTGTCAACGACTTTAATCAGGTGTCAATGACCCGTAAACGAGGTTAATGATGGGGTTATTGACCCTTAATACGGTTTCAATGACTTTTAATCGGGTTCAACTAGTTCAAATGGGAATTGTAATAATGCCTGATCCATTTCGAGGTTCCCCACTTTTTTAAAGAAAAAAACACAGAAAATTCAAATTGAATGGGGAATGTTTATTATCATTTGAAAGAACATTCTTTGGCATTTATTTTTTGAAGATTATGTCTATCAAATGTTGGCCGCGGCTACGTCTAAGATGCTCCATCCGTTGAGTCCAATTTTCGATGACTCGTTCGAAGATTTCGACTGGTAACTGGCGAATGACACGCGTAATCGTTGTTCAGGCGTAAGTCTTTCCATGATGAAATGCCAAACAATACTTAACAAAAATAACATGACAGCATGACACGACTCACACGTGATCTGTCAGAAAAAAACCCTATTGAAAAAGTATCTCTACTTGGATCACCCGTTATATGGATACAATTACTACTTCTTTAAGTAATAAACTACTTTAATTTTATGTAAAATTTTAGTTAATTCACTAAATTGTTTCAAAATTAGGATTCTGAGAATTTTAGAAAAACTATCTTTCCATTACTGAAGTCCAATTATAATATGATATGATTTATACCTATATAATTTGTTTTTCTATTAATACGAGTATAATTTATAAAAAATAACATTATTAATTTTTCTTTTCTCTTTCATTTTAGGTAAGTTCGAGCAATTATTAATAATATTCATTTTGCAAAGTAAGTTTCCAATATTTCGGTTGAAAAATATACCACAAAAAAATTAACTTATAATAGTATTCCAAAAAATATATTATTGGAGTTAAATGTAATAAGGTGAACCGAAACATTTCGCCCACCCTCTAAAATAACTTATTTTCAAAAGGTCTAGATCGTCAATAACGTGTCAATGACTTTTAAGCCGGGGACAATAACTTAATCCGGTGTCAATGACTTTAATCTGGTGTCTATGCCTTTTAAACGCAGTGCATTACGGGGTTATTGACCCTTAATACGGTTCGGGTTCACGTACCTTTGAACGTGGTCTTTCACCTTTAATCCGGTTTCAATGACCAATAATCGGGATTAATGACATTTAATCCGGGATCAATGACTTTTAATTGTGGTCAAAGACATTTACTCCGGTCAATGACACCAATCAAAGACATCAATTGGTGTCATTGACCGTTAATCGGGGTCTATGGCGTTTAATCCGGGATCAATGACTTTTAATTGTGGTAAAAGACATTTAATCGGGTCAATGATCTTCAATTGATGTCATTGACCTTTAGTCGGGGTCTTTGGCGTTTAATTCGGGATCAATGACCTTCAGTCGGTTTCAATGACCTTTAATCCGTGATCAATAACCTTTAATTAGCACACAGTGGTTCAGAATCAAAATCCATCGGACAAAATTCAATAACTTTTGTTCTAGTAAATATTTTTGAGTTCTTCGAAATTAGATCCAAGGATAATTTTGAGATATTGACATTGAAAATCAGGCAATCGGGTATATCTTAGAATTTGGGTCAAAATTGACTTCTTTTCTGAATTTTGTATTTAAACAAAAATTAAAAATTTTGTTTTTATGTTTTTTACATGTTTTTACGTATTTGCTAAAAATGCGCAAACATTTTTTTAATTTTATCATATTACAAATTTTCGCATATTTCAGATTTCGAAAATTGAAAAAACCCAATTTCTTTTTTCGACTTTATGGAACTGTTCCTTATACTTTTTTAAAGCTTTTTTTGCACTCAATTTTTTTTATTACAAATTGTGATTTGTTAACTTTATTATGACAAAAATATGTTTGTGTCAAATATAGTTTGTTTGTAATAAATATTTGCAGAAATGCCATGTTTAAAGATATTTATGACTTTGGACCAACATAATTTTTTTCTTTGAAAGCCTTTGAGGAATATAATACATATTAGGAAGGTTGGAGGAAAGGTCCCCGTTTTTGCAGGGCAACTTTTGCCTGCACCAAATTGGATCCTTGAAATATAAAACACATTTTGTACAAAAAGTAAGATTTTTTATATCCAAAACGCGAGTTACTCATTTTTTTCTCATTAACTTTTAAAAAGTGGGTACGCAGCTAAAACTCTTCATTTATCCTCCACCTAAATTTTATTCCAATCGGAGTTAATTTGCCATTACTATGCCAAAAAAAAAAAACAAAATAATAATACCTGTTTTTGCACACAAATCGAATTACAGCAGGAAAACTGCACATAGGTAGTATTACAATTCATTCAGGAGTAAACATTGTAGTGTTTTACTGTTCGTAACATAGGCTATATAAGTCCCTGATTGAGGGGGCGTGACTGCTTTCGGGTTTTTACAGAACTCAAAAAAGTTTCCAGAACAAAAGTTATTGAATTTTGGCCGATGGATTTTGATTCTGAACCACTGTGCGGCGTCGATTACCATTAATCTGGGATCAATGACCTTTAATCGGGGTCAATTACCTTTAGTCCGGGATCAATGGCCGATAATCCGTGGTCAATGGCCTTTAATCGGGGCCATTGATCTTTACTAGGAGGCCATTGACATTAAATCCAAGGTCATGAACCTTAAACGGGGACATTGACCTTTAATCGGCGTCACTGACATTTATTTATGGGGAGCAAAGACCTTTAATCCGTGGTCAATGTCCTTTATTCAGGGTCAACGTCCTATGGTCCAAATCAAAGCTTATTTTTACAATTAAAAAAATTAACAAAAATAAAATTTTTTTGTCGTATTGATTTATTCGAAAGAGCAAAAAACACCCATTATTTATGGAAAACGATTTGATTCACTTATATACAAATTTCGGCAGGCTTCGCATTAGTCCAATACCTTTTTGTTGGTTTCATATTTAAAAACCTATCAAAAAAGATTGGGGTAATTTTATCTCCCAGCCTTTGTGGTGGGCTATATAGTTTTGCATTTTTTTGGTCTCTTTATCCCACTGTACGTAACCCTGCGGCACTCTTTGCTGTTTCTTAAGTGTTAAAAAACAACAAATATTCACGCGAATGAGGTTATTACTTTTTGTTGGTGTCGATCGTCGTGTTCGGTTATTCGATACTTGATTTGTTGTAAAAAATACGAAAAGACACGTTCTTTTGGTGTGTTTCGGTGTCGCGCGCAGCCGTTGTTTCGTTTGTCATTTAAATACTTTGAGTATTCATCATCTTCTGCTTCTGCCGTTGGATTCATTCTAACAAATCTAACATTTACATGAACTTTACAACATTTAAAGGTTAACATTTCAAACTTTGTTTTGCCACCCAAAAGACAGGCCAAACCACAAACAAACAAAATAACAAAATGCAAAAAAGAACCCGACACCGTTTACATTTCCTTGAGCAATTTTATGGCTTAAAAAACACCCTAGAAATTCAATATGTTAACTTTTTAGCGGAAAAGGGGGAATAGATTTTATTCTGCCAAAAGACGTCGAGGAAGGAGAAGGCCAAAGACCGGTTGAAGATTGGGCAAATGTCGAAAATAGCTTTTAGTGGTGTGTGCAAAAGTGTGCCACAACAACTCCAAAGGCAACTGCAAAATTGCATTCGCAATCGCTAGAACCGCATTAATGCAGTTCCTCATAGTTTTCACAACTTTTTGCATATACGTGTATATATATTATATGTATATGCAATGAATTTTCATTGAATTTACGTATGTATGCAGGCATATTTGTGTTTGTGTGTCTATCTGCTGAAGCCATGGGAATTGAATGTATGTCTTGTCTATTTTTTTCATTCCATTCTACTGGCCACCCATTATACATTGGGGGTATTTCGAAATAGAAATGGGAATAAATCGGTTATTTCCTAAACGAGCCAATCTTTTAAAAATCAGTGATTATTCAGCAGGTTGGTAAAAAAAACTTACTATACTCTAAGTAAAAAGAGTTCTGAAAATCAAAGAATTTGTCGTAAATTTTAAGATTTCGGCTATGATTTCGTGTCAAAGTCAATCAGATTTCAATTAAAAACGTTTGTAGTTAATTTAAATTCATGAAACGTATCATAGAATCAAGTACATTAGGTAATAAAAATAATTATGTTTAGTCTTAAAATGGGCTGAATCGGGATAATCTTTTAAAAATCAGTGCTTATTCAGCAGGTTTGTAAAAAAACGTACTATACTCTAAGTAAAAAGAGTTCTGATAATCAAAGAATTTGTCGTAAATTTTAAGATTTCGGCGATGATTTCGAGCCAAAGTCAATCAGATTTCAATTAAGATTGTTTGTAGTTAATTTAAAGTCACGAAACGTATTTGAGGATGCTTATCATAGAATCAAGTACATTAGGTAATAAAAAAAATTATTTTTAGCCTTAAAATGGGCTGAATCGGGATAATCATCTAAAAATCACAGCTTATTCAGCAGGTTGGTAAAAAAAAACTTACTATACTTTAAATAAAAAGAATTCTGAAAATCAAAGAATTTGACGTAAATTTTAAGATTTCGGCTATGATTTCGAGCCAAAGTCAATCAGATTTCAATTATGAATGTTTGTAGTTAATTTAAAGACATGAAACGTATTTGAGGTTGGTAAAAAAAACTACTCTAAGTAAAAAGAGTTCTGAAAATCAAAGAATTTGTCGTAAACTTTACGATTTCGGCTATGATTTCGAGCCAAAGTCAATCAGATTTCAATTAAGTGCGTTTGTAGTTAATTTAAAGTCATGAAACGTATTTGAGGATGCATATCATAGAATCAAGTACATTACGTAATAAAAATAATTATGTTTGGCCTTAAAATAAGCATATGTTGGCGTAAACATAAGTAGGATTCGTACCTGTTTGTAGGAATATTTCTTAAAATTAGTACGTCTTAAATTTAAAATGCTTGACCTTGAAATAAGCATGACCTGGTAATTAATTTAAGGTATACATGAACTTAAATACAGTTTATAAAATATGTATCGAAATTTTCATTAAAAAAATATGTTTCTTTCACACAAGTTTCACAAAAATCAAATACAAGCTACCCACAAAAATTGAAAATTATATTTTTTTTAATACGAATAATAACAAAATTCGTTTAAATTGTTCTCACGTTTTTTTAAAAATAAGCAATTTCAACTCAAGTTTGCAGAAAAATTTAATTTTAGTGTAATTTTCTATAAAAACGAAATTTAAAATAAAATATTATTTTCGACAAAATTTTAAAAAAATTAAGTTTTGACGAATTTTCTAAAAAAAAACAAATTTTCAAGAAATTGTATAGAAAAATGTAATTTTTTAGAAATTTTATAGTAAAATGGAACTTTCAAAGAAATTTTCTAAAAAAAAATTTAATTTTTGTTGTATTGTATTTTTTCTTAAAAATTTTGCCGAAATGCTCTCGAATTTTTTTAGAAATAAGAAGTTTCAATGAAATTTTGCAGCAAAATTCAAGTTTAATACAATGTTCTAGAAAAACGAAATTTAAAATAAAAAATTATTTTCGACAAATTTTAAAAAATTTGAATTTAGACGAATTTTCTAAAAAAAAAATAATTTTGAGCGCCCCAGTAGGCGAGTTGGTAGCGTACTCGCCTATGAGTTTGGGGGTCGTGGGTTCGATTCCCACCAGAGGCTCTGGCCTGTCGCTGCAAAATCTGGCCACATGGTCTTTGTAACCCGGCCTTTCCCTGGACCTTAAAATTAGAATATAAATTTACTTTGTATTGTAATACATATAAATAAATAAATAAATAAATAAAATTTAATTTTAAATTGTATTTTTTTTAAAATTTTGCCGAAATGCTGTCAAGAAATAATTTAGAAATAACCAATTTCAGCGAAACTTTCAGCAAAATTTATTTTAGGGTAGTTTTCTAAAAAAACAAATTTCGACATAATTAAAAAAATTAATTATGACGAATTTTCTAAAAAATTAAATTTTAGAAGAAATTTTATAGAAAACTGTAATTTTGTAGATATTTTATAGTAAAAGGCAATTTTTAAAGAATTTTTTTTTGAAAAATTTAATTTTAATATAATTTTTCAGGAAAAAAAGAAACATTTTCAAAAAACAATTTTGACGAATTTTCAAAAAAGAATGCAATTTTGAGGAATCTTTACACAAAAATTCAATTGTGTAGAAATTTTATAATAATATGCAATTTTCAAAGAATTTTTTAGAAACATTAAATTTTGACGAAATTTAAAAAGAAAAGAATTTCTATTATTTTTTGGAAAGTAAATGGAACATATGGTCTCAAACCAAAAATAAATTCTGACTGAATAACAAAAGCACAGACCAACAATAAATAACAACAACACATACAAACACATGATGTACGATGACGTCGGCATTAGCCGTTGACAAAACTACATTTGTTTTCGTGGTTCGCGATGCGAACCCAAGCAAAAAACAAAAATTTATTGGTATGAGAGTTTTAGTATGTTGACTTAGTTCGGCAAAATACGGGTTTGGTTAGCAGTTCTTGTTAAATTCAATTTACTGCTTCCATAAGTATTTCAGCTGATTTAAGTTAAAGACATACACTATTGCTACTGAATTCTGAAGATGATAGAGTGGTGTCTATCGAAATTGCAGTCAATTCTACCAAGCAATTAAAACTCTCTACCAATTTTTGTATTTGTTTCTATTACTTTTTTTGGAATAGACAGAAAGTAAATGGAACATATGGTCTCAAACCAAAAATAAATTCTGACTGAATTTTTAAGAAATATTAATTAAGGTATGATTTTCTCAGAGAGGGAGAGTATAATTATCTCTCATATAGAGTCAATTTAAGAAGTATTCTTTAAAATAATGGCAACTGTCATAAAATTAACTTACAGAGCTGACTTTTTTTAAGTCAGCACAGCCTTAAATTTATTGCGCAAATCTTGCATACTTATAATTAAGTCAGATCCGGCTTTAAAACTATTAATTGTCTATATCACTGGTTTAATGTAGAAAATCCTTAAAAGTATTGAAGTATTACTTACAAGAATGAAGCTTGTCAGAAAAATAATGTTTTCTTTTCTTTAATTTAAAGGCGTACACAAAACTTATGATTAGTGTGTCATTAAGTAAAATGTAAAAAAACTTTAGATCAAGGAAATTTTCTTAATGCACACAACTTAATTTAAGAATGTGTGGACCTTAATTTTATCTTTTTTTCAGTTTAGGTATGATTTTCTAGAAAAATATAATTCCGTCAATTTTGAAAAAAATAATTATAAAAGTGCAATTCGATGATGCTCCGAAAAGGAAAGAGAGAGAGAGAGATTATAAACTCTGAGTGAGTGAGAGTATAATTATCTATCATATAGAGTCAATTTAAGAAGTATTCCTTAAAAATAAAGGTAACAATCATACAATTAACTTACATAGCCCACTTTTTTTAAAGTCAGTACAGCCTTATTTTTATTCATACTGATAATTAAGTACAATCCGGCTTTAAAACTATTACTTGTCTACGTCATTGATTTAATTTAGAAAATCATTAAGTCAATTGCATAAACTTTAGATCAAAGAAAATTTCTTAAAAACGATGTAAATTGTCATTATTTCAGTATACTCTGAAAAAAAATTTGTCTTAAAACTAACGATTTGCGCCAAAGACGCCCTTAGTCATTAAAATAAAAGTACATTTTGTACTTAAAATATAGATAGATTCATTAGTAATAAGTACATTTTCTTAATTTTAAGTAGAAAACGTACTTATTTCAAAGGTTTAGGGCGTCTTTAGAGTAAATTTTTAATTTAAAGATAATTTGCTTCTGTTAAAGTATGATTTTCTAGCAAAATATAATTCCGTCAATTTTAAAAAAATATTATTAGAAAAGTGCAATTCGATGATGCTAAAGGAAAGAGAGAGTATAATTAACTCTGAGAGAGGGAGAGTATAATTATTTCTCATATAGAGTCAAATTTCGAAATATTCTTTAAAATAACGGCAATCGTCATAAAATTAATTTACAGAGCCGAATTTTTTAAAGTCACAACAGCCTTTAATTTATTACTCAAATTTTGTATACTGATACTGATGAATCCGATCTGGCTTGAAAACTATTACTGGTGTACATCATTGTTTTAATGTAGAAAATCCTTACAATAATGAAGCTTGTCAGAAAAATAATGATTTATTTTCCTGAATTTAAAGGCTTACTTATGATTAATTTGCCATTAAGTCAATCGCAAAAAAAAACTTTAGATCAAGGAAAATTTCTTAGAAAAGATGTAAATTGTCATTACTTGAATGTAAATTGGGACTTAATGCACACAACTTAATTTAAGAATGTGTGGTCCTTAATTTTATTACTATCTTTTTTTCAGTGTAGGTATGATTTTCTAGAAAAATATAATTCCGTCAATTTTGAAAAAAATAATTATAAAAGTGCAATTCGATGATGTTCCGAGAAGGAAAGATAGAGTATAATTAACTCTGAGTGAGGGAGAGTATAATTATCTCTCATATAGAATCAATTTAAGAAGTATTCCTTAAAAATAAAGGTAACAATCATACAATTAACTTGCATAGCCCACTTTTTTAAAGTCAGTACAGTCTTATTTTAATTCCTCAAATTTTTCATGCTGATAATTAAATCAGATCAGGCTTTAAAACTATTACTTGTCTACATCATTGTTTTAATGTAGAAAATCCTTAAAAGTATTGAAGTATAACTTACAATAATGAAGCTTGTCAGAAAAATAATGATTTCTTTTTTTAACTTCGAGATGTACATTTTAACATGGACGTACACAGAACTAAGGATAAGTGTTTCATTAAATAAAATGTAAATAACTTTATATCGATGGAAATTTCTCTAAGAACATGTAAATTGTCGTTATTTTTTAATGAAGCTTGTCACAATTTTAATTTTATTTTGAATGAAGCTTATCACAAAAATAATGCTTTTTTCCTTAACTTAAAGGTGTCAATTTTCAAATACAAATAACTTTATATCAATGAAAGTTTCTTTAAAAACATATACATTGTCGTTATTTTAATAAAAATTGTTCTTGAATTTATGCAGAGGTCGCATACTTGATTTAAGTACATATGTGTCGTCTTAATTTTGTTACTTTCTTTTTTTGTGTACTCGTATCTCTGCCTTACTAACCTTCTGCAAAGAGTACTGTTGTTTTAACTATTCAGGTATTGTTTTTGAAATAGCTTTATTGATTAAGAAACTACAGATTTTTTTCTAGTTTTTGTTGTGCAACATTTCCCCACTGTGCCTCAGCTTACACCAACCATATCATCAAGTGTTTACTTGAAGTTGCAGTTGCAGTTGTTTTTCTATTTTAAATCGGTCGTTAGTTTGTATTTCTTTCAGTGGTTTTATTTCTTCGCTTTGAAAACTTTTACAGTTCTAATCATAGTTTTAACTTCCTCAATTCTAAGCGTCTGCGTAACTCTTGGCTCCTCATCATCCTCACTAACATCATTGGTTGGCGTCGTTAGTCTCAGGACCAACTTGTTTTGTCTCTGCAGAAAATATTGGTTGTTCTTTTGACCAACTTTTCTTGCACCGAAAGACCATGTTAAGAGGATGGATGAGGAGATGAAGGCAAGGAAGAATGCATTGCTTGTTGGATGATGACTTAGCCTGTTTCTGTTTTCTTCTCAGCGCTCAGTGCGATTGGTGAGGTGCTTAAGTTTTATGTCTCTGCCAATGTTGTCTATTGGCATTTCTTTGGCCAAAATTAGGTTAAACTATCGAATAAATATTTCTTGTCGTTGCCGACATACAAGTATCTATATATTCTCTTATATATGTATATTTTTGGTTAATTTAGGTCGAGGTTTACTTTCTTAGATGAAGTTGAAGTTTTTCTAATAATTTATTAAACAGGCTTTGCAATTGAAGCTGGAATTTAGTTAGGAGCGTTTTATTTTCGGTTTATAACGGAGTTGTAACGAATTTGTGTGGAGTACAGTTAGTAGTAGCAAATACTGCATGATTATGTGGAATTATTATAATTTGTTTTTTTTTGTTTGGAATTTTGTTCATTGAAAAACGGTCTTTGTCACATTATGACATCTTGACATAAGTAAAGATTTGTCACTACACAGATTAAAATAATTTGCATGTTTGAAGATGTTAGAAAAGAAATGGGTTATTGGATTTGATTTGAATTCACATACTTCACTAAGAATTGAGTTTTGAAAAGCAATCAAGAAAATTTCGGATTTCTGCTAAGTAGTATTTTTTGAACGGAACAGGGCACTGGAGGAGTTGTTTGAGATTTCAAACAGAGGAATGTTCCAAGAATGTTGATGATAGGTAACACTAGTTTACAAAACTATTACCGAAAGGGAAAATTCTGCAGTAATTTGGTGTCCTAAGCACGAAAAATATTTAAAAAGATGTTTATGGTATTTTTAATAATTTTAATTTTCATGAAAGGTAACATTAGTATTTGGTCCATATTTTTTAAGAATAAGCCCGAGAGAGTTCAGTTAGAAATTAGAATGGCTACAAATTCTGTAAAATTAGAAAAAGTTATTTTTTTGCTGTCACAAAAAATAAACCATTAAAACGGACAAAAATCTAGAAAAAATCTGTGGATTAATGTAAGTTATTACCCATTTTGTAAAAGTAGGTTAAATCAAAAAAATTAAAATGTTTCATATTTGTTGAAGTCACAACAGCTGATTGTAGCACCAGATTTGGCGCCGTTGGTTTTACCAACAACGCCGCAAAACTCGCTAAGTGATGGCAACGTCGTCAGTGATGCATTGTTTTAGTTTACGACTCACCCCGCACAAATAAAGATGGCACGCCGCAAAATAAAATTATATTTTAAATAAAATAAAGTTTTTGTTTTTTTTCTATGTCCTTATTTTTTTCAAGTCTCTCGGACTTGAACAATATTTTTACCATTTCGCGTGGGGTGTATTAAAAGGGGCGTGGCAATAACGACAATTTTTCACGGAACTGTAGTACAACAGGGTTTTCCAATAAAAGTGATATGATTTCTTTGAAAGAAACACACTTATTGTTAAGGAAATTCAAAAGTTTTTTATTTAATATGAATATGTCATTCAAATGGCCTCCACGGCTTCTTCTGCAGGAACGAACTCGATGAACCCAATTTTCGAGCACTTTTTCCACTAAAGCTTGTAAAGCTTGACGAGAGTCTGGTTTATTTCGAAAGACCAATGACTTCAAATAACCCCACAAGAAATAGTCTCAATATCACAATTTCTTGAAATAATCGAATCTCCAAACTTTTTTCGCAACAATTCAATTGTTTCATTTGCTGTGTGGCACGTAGCCACAATCGGTCAATGACAAAAAGATAGCTCTTAACGAGAGCTAAAATATTGCTCTTGGGTGTCAATGTCGTAGGACGACTGGAAAGTGTTTTTTTTGTGTTGGATTTAGAAAAAAATGGGCTTAGCATTATTTTCAAATGTGAACGGAAAGTTTATTTTTGCTCTAGCTCCTTAACGGTACATCGGATCGGGAATCGGTCAATGGCAAAAAGATAGCTCTTAACGAGAGCTAAAATATTGCTAGTGGGTGTCAAGGTCGTAGGTCCAATGGAAATTTTTTTTTTGGTTTTAAAAAAAATCGACTGCGCACGAAAAGTTGCAATTGGAGAACGATTATTTTGATGAAAACTGAATAATTTGTAAACTTTGTTCTTTCTTATATCTCTCCATGATGAAATTGTAGACACTACTAAATACAATTAAAAACAAATGACAGATCATGACATATTACAAATGGCCGAAAAGTCACTTCACTTCCCTGTTGGAAAACCCTTTACAAAAATAACTGTCTGGCAGAATGGGATGACATAACAGCTGAAGTGCGCCAAATATTATTATCTTCCTCAGCAATCTGCCCAATCATGGATTAGCTTGTAGATATTGAAATGCAGGACAATTTAGTATGACCATCTCAAAAAAATTTTTTTTGAGTTGTGACGTTCTTTTTCTCTGCGAGCGATATATGGTAGGTTGGTTGGTTAACGTGGTGGCTAAGAACCGTTCCCTGGCCTCAATTTGTATATTAAACCTGATAGGTTAAGGTACTTGATAAGGTCTCCCAGACCTATTTCTGACGCCTCGACGAGGTTATGAAGGAACAGTTGACCTAAAGCTTTAAGTCTGCGCTGTATTAGTGCTGGGCAGGAACAGAGAAGGTGTTCGACTGTTTCCTCTTCTCCCTCGTTGTCGCAACTGCGACAATGGCCGTTGTATTGAAGTTTTAACCGTTTTGCATGATCTCCAATTGGCCAGTGGCCTGTTAGCACAGCTACTAGTCGTGACAAGTTCCGTCGATTTTGGCTGATCAGAAACTTTGTTCGTTGAGTGTTGTATCATGCTTTTGGATATTTGACAGGGGTCAGTCTTATCCCACCTGGTCTCAGCTTGTTTCAAGTAGTAATTGAAGATATCCTTTTTAACGGCTCCCAGAGGCGTTGCGACCAATGTTTACGCCGAATGCCTGAAAATAAAGCGAAAAGAAATAAAAACACAAGAAGGTTTAAGTTTTTTCTTATATAACAAAATGGCCAAGTGCTAATCGGTTTTATTGGGGTTTTATAGGTTGATGGTAACGAAGTTTACCTTGACTAAAAAAAAGTACAGCGAGATGTACTTAATCGAGCGAGGTTAAGATAGCGATTAAAAATTAAGCCATCTTGTGGTTGTTGGCCTTTTCATTCCCCTCAAGTCCCCCATGACCTGGGATGCAGGTGATAGCTATTTTCGGTACACGACCTAGCTTAGCAAGTTCTTCCTTACAGTCTGTCACAAGTTTTGATGTGGCGAAGTTGTTTTTTAAAGCAAGGAGAGCCGCTTGGCTATAGACAAAAATTCCTATGCGATCTGTTGTTTTATTCTGCTGTAGTACATTACATGCTTCCTTTATGGCCAGTATCTCCGCCTGAAAAACACTGCAATAATAAGGAAGTGTTATTGAGATTGATATGTGCGTTTCCACGAAGAAGACACCTGAACCAACTGCGCAACTCATTTTGGAACCACCCGTGTATACCTTGGTGTCGTGCCCGCTATCCCATTCTGTTCTGCTAGGGAATTTGGCTTCAAATGGCTGTTCGAAGGTCATTGCGGGAGTGCAGTAGTCTACTGTAGTTATTGTTCCTCGGGGGAGTTTATGAAGGATACGAGTATGTCCGTACGTTCTATCTTTCCAAATTCCAAGAGCGTGTAATCTTGATGCCGTGCATACCGCACTAGCTTTAATGTATAGATCTATTGGCAATATGTTAATCATCGTGTTAAGGGCTTCGGCAGGACAAGTACGCATTGCTCCTGTCGCCCCGATGCATGCAGATCTTTGTATGCTATATAGTTGCTTTTGTGCGGATTTATTTTCCGTTACCGTCTACCACCTGAGTGCCCCATATGTGAGTATCGGTCTGATTATGCTTGTGTACATCCGTAGTACCGTATTAGGTCTGAGGCCACAACGGCTGCCCAAACATCTTGCGACATGCGTAATATGCAACAGTTGATTTCTGCATCCGAGAGTTCTGAGTCCAGTATTACGCCTAAGTGCTTGGCATGATCCGATAGTGTTATTTCTTGACCGCGTAACCGTGGCTTAAAGGATCCATATTTGGTTCTTGTGGTAAACACCACCATCTCAGTTTTTCCCGGATTCACTCCCAGACCACTACTTGTGGCCCAGTTGTCAAATGACTCCAGAGCTCCGTTGATGATGTCACTCAACAGGGACGGAAATAAACCAGAGAAAAGTATCACCACATCATCTGCATATGCTATCATCCTAATACCCATGTGGTCGAATTTGAATATAATTTCATTGATGACAAGCAGCCATAGCAAAGGCGAGACTACCCCATCATGTGGAGTGCCCCGATTGAGGCGCTTTGACAACTTGCTGTAGCGTTTATGAATCTAGTCCACAGCATGGTGGTTCCACGCCAATGTTATCTAGTGCAGGTCCTATTGCCGAGGCGATATATACCCTAGAAGGGCTCAATATGCACAAGGTATGGCGGGCGGGAAGGTAGGTTGAAAGGGACGCCCATCACTCGGGGCCGACGATTCGGTCCATTGTGTTTCCCGTGTGCAGAATAGAAGTAGGGAAAAGATGTTGAAGGTTGGTAGGTTAGGAAGAGCGAGATAAGGCTTAGGAAGAGGGAGAGAAGGTTTAGTTAATCGTGTTTTCATTTGTCTTTGTGGCCTTACTAAACCAGAGAGATTTTCTGATGAATTTGAGAAGGGGTTTGAGCTGAGCATCTTCTAGGTCGTCTAGGTTTTCGAAGAGCCTGTGCCCTAAATAGGCCAAACGATACCCTTGCAGTCCTTTGCATGAGCATAGCAAGTGCTGTACTGACTCCTTCTCTTCTTCATCCGAGCAGCTTCTACAGAATTCTTCGTAGGAAAGCTTCATGCGTGCAGCCATATTGCCTATCACGCAGTGGCCTGTGATGACTCCTTTGAGGATGCTAAGTGTGTTCTTCCTGAAGGACCTGGCACGTCAAGGGTCGCGGTTTCATTTCGCGCACCGGATCTTATCCTGGCACATTCGTCTGCTAATTCGTTGCCCTGTATGTTACTGTGTCCTTGCAGCCAGCAGATCGTGATTTCGTGCGCCTGAATATGGGTTAAGGAAAGAAAGCAGTCCATTGTGCAACGTGATTTGATGGTTCTTGAGTCCAAGGCCTTGAGAGCTGCCTTTCCAAAATCTGTTTCGCGGCAATGTTAATGTCATAGATCTCTTGGAAGACCGTGCATTCATCTGGGAGCCTGGTGGAGATTCTGAGATTAAGGATATCGGAATATACTCCTGATCCCGTGCCCGTCTCCGGGCGGGAAACATCTCATGGAAAACAAAACAACGTATGTATATTCAATTGTAGCGTAAAATCAGTTTTGTTATACTCGTATGGCTGTACGACGTGGAGTCTCACAATATATACGCAGAACAAAACACTGCCGTGTTTAAGTCGTTATCTTAGACAAATACTGTGATTTTACTGGCCTAATTGGATATCAAATAAAGGTTTATGGTTAAGAGGAAACTAAAAACCAATAATAGAAGAAATATGTAGAAGAAGGTGGACATGGATCAGCCATCTTCTTAGATGGCTATTGTCAGATGTGGCCAGATCAGCACTTGAATTTAGGGACATCGCCGCCAAGGCGTTGCCCGTAACATGTGGCAATGTTGTGTCAGGACAGAACATGAAGTAGCTCGAATGTCCGGGAATCAAATAAAATCGACTGCCAGAGATAGAGACAATTCGTAAACGTCGAGAAAATAATCGGACGGAGCTAAATCTGGCGGATAAGGTGGGTGCGGAAGCAATTCGAACTTTAATTCATTGATTTTGGCCATCGCAATAGTGGATGTGCCAACTGGTGCATTGTCCGCATTGTGAGCAAACGTGGCACCCATCTTGCGCACTGCTTTATCAACATCAAATTGTCCGTCAATATGCGATGTATAGCAATTTTGCTATACCAATATTTTATAGTTGTAAACAAAGGAGCAGACTCATCCAAAGTAGAATCTAGCTCGGTTTTAAAATTGGTTGGACAGAGACCTTTCAATTTAAGTATGTACTCGTATTGTATTACAAATCGGTGATTAATTTTTTATATGTTTACAAATTTACTGAGATCATCAAAAAAACTAAACAATGTGGTGCCTTGTAACTTAAAACATATATTTTAGAAGGTTGCCACTTTTCACGAAAGTATTTTTTTCAAACTAATACCGCCATCTATACGTCATCTTAAAGCATCTTAAAAGAAAACTGTGATATCTCTCTCCCACAAAATTCCAAATTATATTTCATTTTTATCTGAAGGTGAGTGCATATCTCAATAGCTTTCCTCAACTAAAAGGGTCTTACTTTTTTTTTGGATAACTTTCTCACTCGCTCATTCACAATGTCCCACTTTTTATTGATTTTCTTAAATTGCATATGGAAAAACCACTGATGTTTGACATTTTCCAATGACACGTGGTGGATTAAGCATCTCGGTTCCGCTCAATGGACTCGTTAACACTTAACACCAAGAGCCAGACACTCATGTGGATGAGCTGGGATGGGATGCAATGAAGACGATTATTATGCGGCAGCTGCAGCAGCAGCAGCAGCACTGCGGTGCAGTGTGTCTTGCGTCGTACATTATGTGGCATGGCCATGCATGACAGTGCATTAACGCGAATGCATTTGGCGGCAAGTGTCATTTATGCAGTCAGTCAGTCAGCCAACATTGCCAACACCTCCTCCTCCACATACATACGATGTTGGTGGCACTTTGAACTGCACCCTGCGAGGTCCCCGGTCCACCATGTTGGGGCATAGGGGACATACTGATGAAGCTCAGGCTGATGCTGGCAATGCTGCTATTGAGGCATTTGTTTGTTTTTGGCTTGGTGTCGTTCGTTAAGTCGCCACACCGAGTTTTACATTGCATTGCACTGAGTCGACTTGAGTTGAATTGATTGCATTCATTATTTATGTATAATTTACAGATTGTTTTTCCAACCAACCTTACAAAACAAACAGCAGTCGTTCGAGATCCATTCATGCATCCACAGCGGCCATTGAGATTTTTTATGCGATCCTGAGGAGTTCAGAGAGGTAGAGGCGACTCTGCGGATTTTAGCTGACAGCAGTTTTTTCTGCCAGTTTCTTCCGTTTATCGAAGGCATACAGCAGTGTGGCATACATCGAGTAATTTCTATGCAAAAACAGGGAAATAAACGATAAATTCGGGTGGAGTCGACAATATGATACCCTATCCCATATTGGGGGTATAACTAAGTTTCAGTCGTTACCGCTAAGGAGCTAGAGCAAAAATAAACATTCCGTTCACATTTGAAAATTTTTTTTAAAAATCCAAAAAAACACTTTCCAGTCGGCCTACGACTTTGTCACCTATGAGCTCTCGTTAAGAGCTATCATTCTGCCATTGACCGATTGTGGCTACGTGCCACACAGAGAATGAAACAATTGCATTGTTGCGAGAAAAGTTGGTAATTCGATTATTTCTAGAAATTGTGATATTGAATGTTGTGATTTAACAAATCTACACTGAGATCTAATGTACAGTTGTTGATGTTACAATCGATTATCATAAACTAGAATACCGTATACCCTACCAGTATAGTACAGGGTATTCAAATATGAGAAAATAATCATTTTTTTTGCATGGCGGACACATCTCCACATAGATTTAATATGTTAATAAAGCAACTGTAAATACGAAAACACACTTATTTATGAGCAGCGGTCTATCTGGACAGCAATGGCACCCAATGGAAGCGGTCTTCTCTGGTGGCTCCCCTTCTTGACATTAACGTGAGTGTCCGTCCATCCATGCATCCACCTTCCAACCCTCTGTTCCTCGACGTGTGCTGATGCTAAAGTTAGCTAGCTACCTGCCTGCCAAGACAGCCAGTCAACCACAGAGGTGGTGGCACTTAATGCTCTGTCGAGGAACAATCTCTGTTTTGAACAATCTCATAAAATTCATAAAGAAAAACACCACAGAAACTTGTTTATCCAGTAATGACCTTCAGCTATGCGTTTTGCGGATTTTTGTTGCTAAATAAATATTTTCTAGATTTTTTTGTTCACCATTTTTATTTTATGTTTCACGAACAGCAGAAAACGACTGTGTTTGCGGAGACAATGATTTACTATTATTAAAAATTCTTTGGTTTGCAACTGCTATTATTTGGGTATCTTGTTTGTTTGCAATATTCGGCAATTTTAATCCAAAGTTTCGCCGCTTTTTAAATTTTATCACATATTCGTTTCATGTCTCGGATGATTAATAATGTCTGCGTCAATTAACATGTTCATGAGAAGAAAAAAAATCAATACTAGTATTCGTTTCAGAATTTTGCCGTTAACCCATTTGCGGTTAATTGAATGAATTCATTATATATAGAATCGCTAAACATTTGTCACATTTGTTTTGGAGTTACAAAAAGTTGCTTTGTTTTGGTGCGGACTCTCTTATTTATATTAAAACTAGCTGAGCCCGGTGCGCTTCGCTGCCCATGTCAAAATTCGCGCTGTAGAAACTGTATTTTATATCCGATCAGTACGAAATTCGGCAGAAAGAGGTTTGTTATTACATGAAGGAATACTGCCAAATTCGGAGAAAATCGGTTCAGATTTAGATATAGTCCCCATATATATGTTACCCCCGATTTGAAATTCAAGCGCTGTAGAAACTGTATTTTATATCCGATCAGTAAGAAATTCGGCAGAAAGAGGTTTCTTATTACATGAAGGAATGCCGCAAAATTCGGAGAAAATCAGTTCAGATTTAGATATAGCCCCCATATATATATGTTACCCCCAATTTGACATGTAAGCGCTGTAGAGACTGTGTTTTATATCCGATCAGTACGAAATTCGACAGAAACAGGTTTCTATTTTACATGAATGAGTATTCTAGGAAAATCGATTCAGATTTATATATAACCTCCATATATATGTTCCTCCAGATTTGGTTACAAAGCGCTATAGAAGTTGTACTTTACTTCCGATCATTACAAAGTTCTCCAGAAAGATTTTTCTCAATTTAGGAACGAATATTGCTTAATTTTGCGATTATCGGTTCAAAATACATTTACCAATTATTCCAAATTATTATCGCAATGACCCTTATCGCATTGTTAGGGAGGTGTAGGGTATTATATAGTCGGCCCCGCCCGACTTTCTGCCTTTCCTTACTGGTATTAGTAATAAATTCACTGAATGAAAAAATACCGAATTCAGTGGAAAGTCCAGAAAATAGAAATGTATACTTATAAAATTTCCAAATTCTTGTTTCATTGATATTGCATCACATTATCATATTGCGATTGTATTGGAGTGAGCAGCTGTAATTATCGCATACCGAGCATTTTTGTTCATGTATTTCCTATATAATACTTGCAAGATATATCAAAATATGGGCTGGGCCACGCCCACTGGTCCTATTCCGCCCATTTGAAAGCCAATCACGTAGACTGCTACCAGATACATATACGCAAAATTTCAACACTCTCGCTAACAAAATGAGCAAGATAATTCAATTTCAAAATTTGGCTTATATGGGCGGTGGCCCGCCCATTGGTCAGATCCCGCCAATTTTTGGAACAATCACGTGGACTGTCACCAGATACATATCTACAACATGACAGCACTCTAGATAAAAAATTGTGCAAGTTATATCAATTTCAAAATTTGGCTTATAAGGGCGGGGCCACGCCCATAGGTCCGATCCCGCCCATTTTCTGACCAATTACGTAGAATGCCACCAGATACATATACACAACATTGCAGCACTCCCGATAGCAAATTGTGCAAGATATAAAAATTTCAAAATTTGGTCATTGTGGGCGGGGCCACGCCTATTGGTCCGAACCCGCCCATTTTTGGACCAATCACGTAGATCGCCAACGGATATATATACACAAAATTCCAGGTCTCTCACTAACAAATTGTGCAAGATATCACATTTTTTAAATTTGGCTTATATGGGCGGTGCCACGCCCATTGGTTCGATCCCGCCCGTTTTTGGATCAATCACGTAGACTGCCACCGTTTACATATACACAAAATTCCAGCACTCTCGCTAACAAATTGTGCAAAATATCTCAATTTCAAAATTTGGCTTATATGGGCGGGGCCACGCCCATTGGTCCGATTCCGCCCATTTTTGGAAAATTCACATAATCTGCCATTAAATGCATACAAACAAAATTTCAGCACTATACCTATAATAGGAGCAGAAATATCGGATTTTTAACCTGCGATTTGTATGGGAGGTACCACGCCCCTTTGTCCAACTAATTTTTTTTTTCTATATAAACCATCTCGTGAAAATTTAGAATCGAATAAAAAAAAAATCATCCAAATCGCTCCAGCCGTTCTGACGTGATGCCATTACACAGATGGACCGTTTCATTTTTATATATATAGATTTATTAAATTATAAAATTAATGAAAAAATTTAAAACATTACAATTTTAGGAATTTTTCTAAACATTGTTAATGTGAAATCAATACTATGAACTTTTAGGGTAATTCCGAAGCCAGTCGACCCACTTTACTAAACCATAACTTCCTCCGATTTCGATATAATTGGACACAAGTTATTTCCTAGTGTATACACGGAGCAAAATCGCGTTTTTTGATATGTTTAAATCCAAACAAAATATATTTGGAACTTACATTTTTAAATATTATATATTTCTGAGCAAATAAATTTTATTTACAAAATCAATAAAATGTATTTGGAACACATATATTAATATATTACAACAAAATATATTTCCAAACTAATTTTCTCAAACGAAATATGTGTTTATACACAAATAAAATTATTGTTTAGAAATTCTCCAAATATATTTTGTTCAAAAAAGCTTTTCAAAACGTTGCAAAGTTTTCGAATTTCATTTTTTTTTGATTTTGAGTTAAAGCTTACAATTAAAAATTACATTCACACAGAATACAGTTTGCTTGCCTCAATCGAATTTTGGTAGTTCTGTCTACTATCATGCGATTCCATCAGTACAAACAACATTTTCGTTGTGGTATACTTCTGCTTCCATGTTAACAACAATCATATTTGGTTGCGCCAACTACAAAAATGGTGGCTAAAATTATTATTATGTTGTATGTTGCCATAACCAATTGTTTTTAAAAATTCGTTGTTCTGACAATTTGTCAGTCATATACAACCGACAATTAATTAAAAACAGTTTTCATTAATTTTTATTTTATTTATTGAACAAAACACCAAATAATTCATAAATTAAATTAAAAATCCCATATTACAAATTCATCACTATTATGAGATGTGGAAATATTTGACACAAATTTTATTATACGAGAGTACAAAACATGTATGCAAGTATCGCTTAACCCTGTGCTTTAAATTTCATGATTGTTGCTTTTATTTAAATGATAAAATAGAAAATATCATTTCTTAAATTTTTTTCCGCCTACTTTTCATTAAAAATACTAATTTTATCTAAAACATTTTATTTTGGTCACTTTTCGCGGAAATAAAAATATAAATTGCCATATCTCAGAACCGATCTAATTTTATTTGCTTACAAAAATTAGATCTTTCTCAAATTCTCAGAAAATGTTGCCCTAGTATGTGAGAGTAATGACCCACAATATTAAAAAAATTAAATAAAATTTGAAGGCTGGGGTAGGTCAAAGTTCAGAAACATTTATTGTTGCCTCTGTAATGGGGTTTTCAAGTCAATTTTAATGCTACAAAGAATAAGGCATGGAAAATAAAAAAATAGCATTTCTTAAAGCTTTTTCCGCCTACTTTTCATAAAAAATACTAATTTTATCTAAAACATTTTAATTCGGTCACTTTTCGCGGAAATAAAAATATAAATTGCCATATCTCAGAATCGATCTAATTTAGTTTTCCTTACATTTTTATAAAATATGGTCCATATGTATTCTACCGATGATCTTAATTTTGGGGACGACTTTGGTTGAGAAGTAACGTTAACTGAATCAATAACTGAAAATCTTCACCAAATTACAAAGAAAAATATCTGTATGTGTTTTCAACAATATGATTTATCTGTTGATATTTTTTCAAATATTTTGTCTTTGTTATTTTGTTGAAGATTTTCAGTTATTATAATGTAATTTCCGAACCAAAGTCGTCCCCACTCGGTAGAGTACATATGGACAATTTTTTATAAAAAATTTAAGAAAAAAAAATTAGATCGATTCTGAGATATCGCAATCTATATTTTTATATCCCCGAAAAGTGAACGAAATAAACTGTGTGAGATAAAATTAGTATTTTTTATGAAAAGTAGGCGGAAAAACTTTAAGAAATGATATTTTCTATTTTCAATGCCTTAGCATTAAAATTGAATTGAAAAAACCATTACAGAGGAAAAAATAAATTTTTCTACACTTTGACCTCCCCCCTGCTTTCAAATTTAATTAATTTTTTTAACATAGCAACATTTTCTGAGAATTTGAGAAAGATCTAATTTTTGACCTGTGAGGAAGAATTACCCATATATAGTATTTTCGTTTGCTTTTATTTCGGTCTTTAAATTGTTATTGATTTGTCACAGGGATATTGTCCTGGCTTTATACCATATGTGCCTCTACTACACTGGGCGATACGATTTTTGGGTCTGACTTCTAAGTGTCAAATTTTGGTTTCTTTTCTGTTACTACCCGTTCAGCGGTTTCGGCGATATCTTACAAAATATTGCAAAAATCCCATTTTTTTTTAGAAAATTTTAATAATTTTCAACAAACGTTCTAAAAATGCACACTTGTTTTTTTTTATGATTTTATCGCAAAAGTCTGATCGGTCATGCATTAAATTCATGAGTCATTCCGAAGAAAATCAACGCATAATTTAAAGAGTTAAAGCTGATTTAGTAAGAGTTTTTGGTTGTATACAAAATTGTAAACAAAAGCTTGTCACAAAAATAACGATTTCTGCTTTAATTTAAAGACGTACACTTAAAGATGGACGTTCAAAAAACTAAAGATTAGCGTTTCCTTAAATCAAATACATATAACTTTATATCAATGTTAAATTGCTTAAAAAACATGTAAATTGTCGGTATTTTAATGAAAATTGTTTTTGAATTAATGCCGAGGTCGCATACTTAATTTAAGTATGTGGCATCATTAATTTTATTACCATCTGTTTTAGTGTGGCTCTTTCTTTTCTACTATTGTTCCCAGCTAACAGAACCATATCGGTCCACATATTTATATAACCCCCATATAAACGTATCTGATGATAATTTATAATCTCTAGGTATGTTAAGTCAGATTCATGAGTGTCTTTGTTTTGTTAGATATTTTAATTAGTAAGTCATCTAAAAAGAAATTTATTTATTACATTTTATTATTTAACTGAGATCATTTGTGTAACAAAAACGAAACAGGTTACAATACATTACCACTCGCCCAATATCAACTTTGTCCTCGATCAATGATTTCATCACGCATTCATTTTGGGTTAAAATACGTATCTTCGCCTTCTCCAAACTTCTTGGCAGAAACGCTAAAAACACACAAATCGAAAAGCGCTTCTTTAAATGTTTTTACGTGCTTGGAATTTGGGACAATTGTCCGCAACAATTTTAAATTTTTATTTCATCGTTTTTCTTGGCTAGTTTATGCATAATTACCAGTTTGTGACAAGCCACAAAAATAAAACTGGCTACCTCTGGGGATAAGTATGAGGTCTGGAGGGGATCGGATCTGCAATTGTGGAACCACAACAGCCAGCTACGAAAATCCACCAAGTTTACTCCGCACTCGTATCCTATTGACATCAGATTGTTTTGCAAATTTATTGCAAATTTAATTTTGTTTTTGGCTTATTTTGTTGTTGTTTTTTTTTCAAATTTCTCGTTGGCATTGCAAAACATGTTTTGCCATCGTTGAAAAACGTTGAAAGACAGCGCGATTGAGACGATGTCATTGTTTTTCCCACCAAACATAAAATTGCATTAAATTGTTGTCAAATGACGCTTAACACAAAATTGGGGTTGAATAAACTTTAAACGTTTTAAATGACTTTATGAACGAATCAGTTTTTTGCATTATTTTTTTTTGCATTTTTTTCTGCTTTTCGTTAGGTTTCAAAATATTGAAATTAAGGAACGTGTAATGATGATTTGTCAATGTTGTTTTGGAGGGAGGCGAGGGGGTTTGTAAGGGGGCCCTGTCACAGGGAAAACGGTTGTAAACTTGAAAGCCAAAACGTGATTTTCTTTTTTTGGTTTTTGTAATGAAATCTGATTTTATGATTTGCAATATGCAAACATTAACTAGAGACATTATTTGGGAAATTTCCAAAACGAAGCGGCTTTCTAATAAAATTACGAAAGACAGCAAAATCAATAGTCATACAAGGGGATATGTAATTTCAATACTCGCCAAACTGTTATTATTTATTTGTACTATAGTTATGTCATAATTTGATTTTTTTGGTAAACTTTTAATATGATTAGTGCCTTTAGAAAACATTTAAATGTTCATTAATTGAATATGCTTTTTTTGCAAAAAAGAACAGAATCCTATTTGTTTAAGTTTAAGCTAATTTTCTAAAGATGTGATTTGTTATAAAAATGATTTACAGTTTTGTGGTACACTTTTAGATACTTTAGTGATCTGCAAATGAAATCAAATATATATCGCAAGAAACTTATATTTCCAAAGATATGCAGTAAGGTAATTTTATGTAGAACTTGTATGCAAAAACTCTAAAATTTCCAACGTATTTTTCTGCTAGTCATATTTTAATAAGGCTACATCAAGTTTTTGTGGTACACTTTTGGGGTCTGAAATGACTTCATATTAGAACAAGTTGTATAACATTATAAAGATTTATTCCCACAGATTTGCACAATCCATTTAGTAAAGAAAAATAGTTTAAAATTTGGATAAAATGAGAAGAACATTTCTTTTACTTATGTACTTTGCAATGTACCTATACGCGTGATATTGTGGTACACTTTTGCGGCATTAAATGCCCTCATATTATAATAAAATTCATATCAATAGAAAGTTTTATTTTCACAGATGTGCACAATTACTATAGTAATTAATGTTAATTTAAAATTTTGATAAAATTAGAGGAAAAGGATTACATCGTTATCTACCTTCTTATGTTTTTTTGTGAACTTAATAGCCAATGATAATTTAAAATTTTGATAAAATCTTACATATTTGTCTGCATTTCAATGTATCTGCGTAAAATTGCTAATTAATACAAATATGATCACTCAAATATGAAATGAGACCTATTTGTTTAGGTTTCTGCTAATTTTCTAAAGATTTAATTTGTTATACAATTTTTTAAAGTTTTTGTGGTACACTTTTTGACAATTTAATGTTCATAAATTATTATAAAATATATATCACAGGAAATGCATTTTTCTACAGATGTGCACAGTTGTATTATTATGTTTAAAATGTATATAAAAGCATTCAAATTTCAAGCGAATTATGCGGCCAGTCATGTTTCAATTATGTTACATCAAGTTTCTGTGGTACACTTTTGGGGCCTTAAAAAAGTTTAAATCATAACAAAACTTATATCAATATAAAGCTTTATTCCAATATATTTGCACAATTAATATATTAACTAATACTAGTTTAAAATTTTGATAAAATGAGAAGAAAAACTTACAGGTTTATCTCCATATCAATAAACCTGCAATTACATTTGTGTTTTTTTGTGGTACACATTAGGTGTGGCTTTTTATTATTATTATTATATTAGATTAATTAAAACCTTTGTATTCATAGATTTGCACAACTACTATTGCAATCACCATTAGTTTAAAATTTTAATAATATTAGAGGAAAAGCTTACATCTTTATCTACTTTACAGGGTATTGCTATGTGCTTTTTGTGGTACACTTTTGTGGCCTCAAATTGCTTCGTATTATAATAAAGTGTATATGAATAGAAAACTTAATTCCCATAGAATTGCACAATCAATACAGAAATTTACAATAATGTTCAAAATTTTTATAAAACGAGAATAATAACTCACAAAATTATCAACATTTCAATGCTTCTGCCTATATTTGTACAATTGCTAAACTATTCACATAAGCTCACTCAAATTTCAAATGATTGCTGCTTTTAATCAAAATGTTAAGTTTCTTTTAATCAAAATTTCCCATATATTTCCTTAAAAAATCCACAATATCTATTAATTCAAACGTTTAGAGGTAAAATTGTCTCCCCCTCGTAATGCATCAATGTCTTTCGTAATCTGCGCAAAATATTAACAAAAAATAGAAAGACATTTTACACACAGTGTTTTGCAGAAACAGAAGAAAAATGTCAAAAATTGTCGGACCTTCGTATTTATAACTTTTACAAATATTATAACTTTACACAAATATTGAGTCCAATCCTGTTTTGGATTACTGTTACTGTTTGGATAACAATTACTGTTTTGGATTTCTGAGAGTCTGCTGCATATTCTGCCTGTTTTCAAGAAAATCGAAGTTGTAGCAATTTTTTTAAATTTAAGTTTTTAATGAAAATGTTGGAAAAAAATTTACGCATTTAAGAAATCCATAAAAAATAGCGCGTTATTTTCTCTTTCAAACGACGTAAACTTGTTAAAAATCGGTTCAGCCATTCAAGAGAAATTACAAATTCCGTAAAACCCAATAATGCATTTTTCTAATTTTTGTAAAATTTTAAATCCCCGTAAAACTTTTTTATATTTTTTTCTAAAAAATAAATAAAGTTTTGTATTATTGCTTTTTGAATTTTCGTATCTTTGTGTTTTTATTTCTATATTTTTTAAATTTTTATATTTTTATATTTTTAAATTTTTATATTTTTATATTTTTATATTTTTATATTTTTATATTTTTATATTTTTATATTTTTATATTTTTTATTAATATTTTTCGAAATCGAAGTTATAGCAATTTTTTTTAAATTTAAGTTTTTAATAAAAATGTTCGAAAATAATTTACAAATTAAAAAAAAACCATAAAAATTAGGGCGTTCAAACGACATAAACTTGTTAAAAATCGGTTCAGCCATTCAAGAGAAATTACAAATTCCTTAAAAACTAAAAATGCATTTTTCTAATTTTTGTAAAATTTTAAATCCCCCTAAAAAGTTATGTATTTTTTTCTAAAAATAAATAATTTTTTTATTATTGGTTTTGGAATTTTTGTGAGTTTGTGTATCTTGTGTGTTTTTATTTCTATATTTTGTAAATTTTTATTTTTTTTTCATTTTTAATTTTTTATATTTTATCTTTTTATATTTTTGTATTTTTATATTTTTATATTTTTAATTTTTTATATTTTTATATTATTATATTTGTATATTTTTAATTTTTTATATTTTTATATTTTTATAATTTTATATTTTTTTGTTTTTGTATTTTTATTTTTTTTATATTTTTTTATTTTTAAATTTTAAAATTTGTATATTTTTTTATTTTTAAATTTTAAAATTTTTATATTTTTATATTTTTATATTTTTATATTTTTATATTTTATATTTTATTATTTTTATATTTTTAAATTTTTATATTTTTATATTTTTATATTTTTATATTTTTATATTTTTATATTTTTATATTTTTATATTTTTATATTTTTATATTTTTATATTTTTATATTTTTATATTTTTATATTTTTATATTTTTATATTTTTATATTTTTATATTTTTATATTTTTATATTTTTATATTTTTATATTTTTATATTTTTATATTTTTATATTTTTATATTTTTATATTTTTATATTTTTATATTTTTATATTTTTATATTTTTATATTTTTATATTTTTATATTTTTATATTTTTATATTTTTATATTTTTATATTTTTATATTTTTATATTTTTATATTTTTATATTTTTATATTTTTATATTTTTATATTTTTATATTTTTATATTTTTATATTTTTATATTTTTATATTTTTATATTTTTATATTTTTATATTTTTATATTTTTATATTTTTATATTTTTATATTTTTATATTTTTATATTTTTATATTTTTATATTTTCATATTTTTATATTTTTATATTTTTATATTTTTATATTTTTATATTTTTATATTTTTATATTTTTATATTTTTATATTTTTATATTTTTATATTTTTATATTTTTATATTTTTATATTTTTATATTTTTATATTTTTATATTTTTATATTTTTATATTTTTATATTTTTATATTTTTATATTTTTATATTTTTATATTTTTATATTTTTATATTTTTATATTTTTATATTTTTATATTTTTATATTTTTATATTTTTATATTTTTATATTTTTATATTTTTATATTTTTATATTTTTATATTTTATTATTTTATTATTTTTATATTTTTATATTTTTAAATTTTTATATTTTTATATTTTTATATTTTTATATATTTATATTTTTATATTTTTACATTTTTATATTTTTATATTTTTATATTTTTATATTTTTATATTTTTATATATTTATATTTATTTCAATGATCCTGCCAACATATGTATGTACAATTGGTAAACTATTCACATAAGCTCACTCGAATTTCAAATGATTGTTTATTCTAATCAAAATGTTAAGTTTCTTTTAGTACAAATTGCCCATATATTTCCTTTAAAGGAACCACAAAATCTATTAATTCATTCGTTTAGTGGTAAAAATCTCTCCCCCTCGAAATGCCTCAATCTCATTCGAAATCTGCGCAAAATATTAACAAAGAATAAAAAAACTAAAAAATATATGAACAGAACTAGAACGCCGCAGAACTTCTAAGCAAATTGCCAGTGACTCCATTAAAAGCAAATCAGTGAACCAAGGTAAACTAGACCAACCAAGCAAACGACCGACCAACAGAACGACCGCCCGCCCAACGAAATGGCCAGGCAAACCTCTTTCTAGGACAACTTACAATGGCTCTAAAACGACGTGCAAAACTTTTAAACGGTGTTGAAAATAAATCATAATAATCACTGACAAATGCAATCAGAGCAAAAAATTTTTGTTAGCATTTTATTTAAACAACAACAACATAAAACCAGCACAACTATAGCAAAACCACAAATAAAATATGTTAAAATAACAATAAATAAACAAGCGTTGGAAAATTTGCATAAGAAACCATTTATCACAGTGAACAGATTAAGTGATTTGCTGAAATATTTAAGCAGAGTGAAAAAATGAGGAGGAAGGAAAGCAAGCTTTCGGTTTTTGCAGTTAGTGGAAAAGTGATGAAAACCAGAAAAATAGTTCAGGTAGAGGAGAAGCAAATGTATAAATTCTTTGTAGAAGATAATATGCAAATACATTTATGAAAGAAAATTTAATTGACTCAAACTTAAGAATTGCTACTAAAATCCATAGAAAAATAATCTTGATGGCATACAAAATGTCAGCTGAAAATGAATGTATTACCCTATTAAATAATATCACAAAATTTCTAATTATTTGTTTATTTGAGTCAATTAATTTCTTAATTAAATTTTCAGATGAGTGCATCGTTTTATTGACTCAGTAACGTATTTAATTAGAATACATAAGTCATTTAATATTGAATATTGTTGAATATTAGCATTTTGGTCATACTATTTTCGCATCCATATAACTAATTACTTATTGTATTTAGAAAATTTTGAGTCGTTTCTTTCAAGTTTGAAAAAAAAATTAACCGCTGGCGAATAAGGTGCGTTCTGAACTTGAATTCATTGATTTTGGTCATCGCAATAGTGGATGTGTGAACTGGGACATTGTCTTGATTGTGAGCAAACGCGGCACCCATCTGTGTGTTCATAGATTTTTTTTAAATTTGGTACTGTTCTCTTCCTCAAGATGCTAGTTTATAAGAAATTGAATAAAAACAAATTTGTAAAAAAAAGAAACTTTTCTGATTTTGTTAACGACTTTTACTAATCCGCTGTTTCGACAAGAAAGAGATATTTCCAACATTTGTAGTCATCATAATTGCGTTAAACTTAAAGCGTACCCGCTGGGTCTGACAATTTAGGACATTTTTTTCTGTTTCTTCATATATGAATTTTAAAGCTGAATAAAAAAGGAAACGTTTTAAGAACATAGTTTAGGTTGTTTTTTTAGACGTGTGGTTTTCAAGACGAAATAAAACTCTTATAACAACAACAACAAGTGGCCGCCACGGCAGTCTCCAATAAATTCCAGCCGAAATGCCCAATTTTCGACCACTATTTGCATAACCCACATAACCCCACAAAAATTAGTCCAGCGGTGTTAAATCGCACGATCTTGGAAGCCACGCCACAGGCCCATGACGCGAGAATTGCGCTTACCAAAAGTTTCCTTCAATAAATAGATAGTTTCGTTGGCTATATGGCATGTAGCTTCTTCTTGGAGCCAAAGGTCGTCCACATCAACATCTTCCAATTCAGACACAAAAAGGCATTAATCATGGCTCTATAGCTTTTCCCATTGACTGTAACAACATGGCCGGCTTCATTTTTGAAAAAATATGGGTCAATGATTCCCTCTGCCAAAGGAGTACACCAAACAATGACTTTTTGTGAATGGCGTCTGAACAATGGCTTGTGGATTATCATTATTCCAAATGCGACAATTTTGTTCATTAAGGTACTCAATCATCCAAAAATGAGCTTCATCGCTGAACAAAATTTTCTTGTTTTCTTGCGCGAACCAAACCATTATTTTGGAAATAAATTTGCACGATTTGCAAGCGTTGTTCCGGAGTAAGTCTATTCGTTATAAAATAGCAAACTAAACTGAGCACAAATCAACCCTGTATTTCGTCCATAACTTACATATATTGAGTCCACAAAACTCCAATTACTGTTTTGGATTTGTGAGAGACTGGTGCATTTTTATAATATTTTTATATTTTTTAATTTTTATATTTTTTTATTTATAATGTTTTTATAATTTTATATTTTGATGCTTCCCTATGCGGGGTTGATCTGTTATTGATGTTATTTTATGGTTTTCTCACTGTGTAGTTGGGCTGAAGATCAAATTTATTTTTTACGTTATTATTTTTATATATTATATTTTTGTATATTTATGTTTTTTATATATAAATATTTTATATTTTTATATTTTTATATTTTTATATTTTTATATTTTTATATTTTTATATTTTTATATTTTTATATTTTTATATTTTTATATTTTTATATTTTTATATTTTTATATTTTTATATTTTTATATTTTTATATTTTTATATTTTTATATTTTTATATTTTTATATTTTTATATTTTTATATTTTTATATTTTTATATTTTTATATTTTTATATTTTTATATTTTTATATTTTTATATTTTTATATTTTTATATTTTTATATTTTTATATTTTTATATTTTTATATTTTTATATTTTTATATTTTTATATTTTTATATTTTTATATTTTTATATTTTTATATTTTTATATTTTTATATTTTTATATTTTTATATTTTTATATTTTTATATTTTTATATTTTTATATTTTTATATTTTTTATTTATATATTTTTATATTTATATATTTTTACATTTTTATATTTTTAAATTTTTAAATTTTTATATTTTTAAATTTTTATATTTTTAAATTTTTATATTTTTATATTTTTATATTTTTATATTTTTATATTTTTATATTTTTATATTTTTATATTTTTATATTTTTATATTTTTATATTTTTATATTTTTATATTTTTATATTTTTATATTTTTATATTTTTGTATTTTTATATTTTTATATTTTTATATTTTTATATTTTTATATTTTTATATTTTTATATTTTTATATTTTTATATTTTTATATTTTTATATTTTTATATTTTTATATTTTTATATTTTTATATTTTTATATTTTTATATTTTTATATTTTTATATTTTTATATTTTTATATTTTTATATTTTTATATTTTTATATTTTTATATTTTTATATATTTATATTTTTATATTTTTATATTTTTATATTTTTATATTTTTATATTTTTATATTTTTATATTTTTATATTTTTATATTTTTATATTATTATATTTTATATTTTTATATTTTAATATTTTAACATTTTAATATTTTTAATATTTTTAAAATTTTAAAATTTTTATATTTTGATATTTTTATATTTTTATACTTTTATACTTTTATATTTTTATATTTTTTTTATGTTTTTATATTTTTATATATTTTATTAGTGTATATTTATATTTTTTATATAAATTTTTTATTTAATATTTTTGTATTTTTTATTTTTATAATTTTATATTTTGAAATTTTTGTTTTTTTTTTAATATTTGTTCATTTTTATATTTTTATATTTTTATATTTTCATACTTTTATATTTTTATATATTTATATTTTTATATTTTCATATTTTTATATTTTTATATTTATATAAATTTATATATTTATACATTTTTATATTTGCATATTTTAATATTTTTAATTTTTTATATTTTTTAATTTTTATATTTTTATATATTTTTATATTTATACATATTTATATATATTTTTATTTTTACATTTTTATATTTATATATATTTTATATTTATATATATCTTCCTCATCACAACAGCTGCTGCAGAAGTCATTGAACTCAAAATTTAACCTTCTGGCGTGTTCGCCGATAAGGAAGTGTCCCGTCAGAACTTACATCAACGTAGGCAGTATTTCCCTCTATAATGCGAGGAGACATTTTGACCTATTCAGTTCTTAACGTGGCCAGATTTTTCTACCTACTATACAAGTGCCGATTTCTGACCACCTTTCATTGGACTGCCTGATTGCCTCTTGCCTAAGCCAAAGCTTGCATGTGGACAGTGGCGCACCAATATATACAGATTCTTCTAAGACTTTGTAATTTCGTTCCTTTCCTAGCAAGTTTATCAGCTTTGCAGTTCTCCGGGATATCCTTATGCCCTGGCACATATGAGTTGTATGCTAAACTACTCAGACATCTTTTTAAGAGATCTGCGGCAGTCGAGTGCTGTTCGTGAATTTAGGGGTGTGACCTCCAGAGAATTTATGCAGCCTTACTGTCCGAGTAAACTACTTTGCGACTCAGCCACTTGACGACTTCCCTTATTGCCATTATTTCGGCTTGACAGACACTACATGTATGTGGTAGTCTATGAGATATATCAAGGCTGAATTCTAAACAGCGCACTCTGGAATCAACCTTATCATCTGTTATGAACTACTTGTAAAGGCTTTTCCAATTAGAGTGATATGATTTCTTTGAAAAAAACACACTTATTGTTAAGGAAATTCAAAAGTTTTTTATTTAATGTGAAGTACAATCGATACAATTAAGTTCTAAATAGAACGTCATTCAAATGGCCTCCAGGACTTCTTCTGCAGGAACGAATTCGATGAACCCAATTTTCGAGCACTTTTTCCACTAAATCAAATCGTATGTCATGAATGGCACGTAAAATATTGTCATGTAGAGCTTGAAGAGAGTCTGGTTTATTTCGAAAGACCAATGACTTCAAATAACACCACGAAAAATAATCTAAAGGTGTTAAATCACAATTTCCTGGAGGCCTTTCAATATCACAAATTCTTGAAATAATCGAATCTCCAAACTTTTCTCGCAACAATTCAATTGTTTCATTTGCTGTGTGGCACGTAGCCACAATCGGTCAGTGGCAAAAAGATAGCTCTTAACGAGAGCTAAAATATTGCTCATGGGTGTCAAGGTCGTAGGTCGACTGGAAATTTTTTTTTTTTATTTAAAAAAATGGACTTAGCATAATTTTCAAATGTGAACAGAAAGTTTATTTTTGCTCCAGCTCCTTAACGGTACGTCGGATCGGGAATCGGTCAATGGCAAAAAGATATATTCTTAACGAGAGCTAAAATATTGCTCATGGTGTCAAGGTCGTAGGTCCACTGGAAGGTGTTTTTTTTTTGATTTAAAAAAAAATTGACTTTTGCAATTGGAGAAATATTATTTTGATAATAAAAACGTTTTTCTTGCGTTTATCTCTCCATGATGAAATTGTAAACACTTCTGAATACAATGAACAACAAATGGCAGATCATGACATATTACAAATGGCCGAAAAGTCACTTCAAAATCATATCATCCCTATTGGAAAACCCGTTATAAGGACACTTTAGCGTATGAGTACTTTGTAGAAAAGTTGTGCAAAATTGGATCTGATTCAATGCTTTGGATGCTCTCTTTATCTCAGTGTTATTATTAAATCGGGGTGTCCGGGTTCAATTCCCACAGCGTGTATTTAAGTTTTTTCTTTAATTTTTTTCGATTTTTCCCCTTAATATCGTCATATCTGCCAACAATACATCCTTCCCCGAATCAACAATTCCCCCTCCCCAAACGTACCAATTACAAATGAACACTTTCAAAAAACAATTCATTTCTTGATTTTATTCATACACTGCTAATTATTCATAATGTGTATAAAACGGTGGACAGGTGATTTTTTCCAGCATTTTTTTATTCACATAGATTTTCAAGAAAGAATGTTAACATGGACGGAGAACAACACACGACTCCGTCAGTCAGGTAAACAGACACAAATGGGGGGACACGCCTTTATTTGAAAAAAAAAACTGATTTGAATCACGACTTAGAAGTGCTAGAAAAAAAACAAAGAACACAAGTCAAGCAAGTCCCTGTAGCTGAAGTTAATTTGAAATTCAAGTTTATCGACTTATGACGATAATAGCTGAAGTATCAGTGGTGCAGTCACTCAGTCCGCCAGTCAGGCCATGGCTTGGTGACGGCGGGTGTTTTGGTTTCCAAGAAATGTATCCATAACTGCAGGTAATTAGAACTGTTAACTTGTGATTATTAAAACATTCTAATTGTAAATGATTGGTACTGGCACTGCCACTGACGGACGGACGGACTACATTAATATTCCTGTGATAGCCTGAGATCATGACTTCTTTTGTCTGCTGTTGCTGCTGCTGCTCTAGAATGGTTGCCCCTCATATCTCACGGGGGGACAACCGTCCACACAGTTTATGATTACCCCGGTAATCATCTAACACTGGTTATCAGTGGTTCTTTTAAATCTCGGGTTTGATTGGCTTTGACTTGTTCATTGGTATCTTTACATTCTCTGAGGATTAATGTCTGTCTGAATAATAATGGCGAACAGCTAAAGATTAATTAAATATGTATTTTTTTCTTCTTTAATTTTTATATAATTCATTTTTATTGTTGTTTATGACTTGACTTTGTTAGAGAGAATTGAAGACCAACAACAACAAAAGGCCATAACAATAATGACCAAAAGAAACAGTTATTACCATTTGAATTGTGGCGTAGATTACGTCGTCGTCGTTGTCGCTTCAACGTCTTTGGTGGCGGCGTATTTGTGGTTTTATTATGGATCGTTCTATGGAATGGAATCGAATGGATTGGAATTTTGCCTGCGGTCTTAGCTTAGCTCGGCCACATTTATTGTACTCGTACTCGTCGACGATCTGTCGATCATTTCAGTCGATATTGATACTTGTACCGCAGCTGATACTACTGAATTGTTCTGAAACGTTGGATTGAAATGGATCCTATTCCCCCAGCGGTTTGTCTGTTTATAATAACATTTGTGTTTTTGTTTTCTTGTTTTTTTTTCATTTGAAAATGGTACATGTAACTGTCAGATTTGTTTGAATTGCTGCAATAATAAAGATAAAACGAATAAAACGGCAAATAGCTTTCACTTCAAATCTCAAGAATTTATTCACCCGGGGGGAAACACATATAGAACCTTGGCATAACTGCAGAAATGTATTCTCTTATAAGAATTATTCCAACTGTGAAACAAGAAAAATACGATGGTGAAATCAAGAACAGACTTTGTTTAAAAATTTTCATAGTTTACCCAAAAAACGTAAGAAGTTTAGTATAGAATTGAAGTACCAAATAAATATACGAGTAATATAAAACAATTAAATCAAGTTATCATTTTAAATGATTAATAAATTAAATGAAATAAAAAATTAAAATGGACAATTTAAAATTTTATAAATTAAAAATATTAAACGCACCTAATTAAAAATAATAAATAAATTAATAAAATAATAGCAATAAAATAAAAATAATAATTTAAATTTTCTAATTCTAAATAGTTTATATAAATATATAAAAAAATAAATAAATTTATTTTTTCAATGTTAAAATTATTTTTTATTTTAAAAATTAAAACCATTAAGGAAAGGCAGAAAGTCGGGCGGGCCGACTATATAATACCCTACACCTCCCTAACAATCCGATAAGGGTCATTGCCATAATAATTTGGAATAATTGGTAAATGGGTAGGAACATATTATGAAACGATAATCGCTAAATTAAGCAATATTCGTTCCTAAAGTGAGAAACATCTTTCTGGAAAATTTTAATGATCGGAAGTAAAATACTTCTTCTATAGCGGTTTGATACCAAATCAGGAGGAACATATATATGGAGCTTTAATATAAATCTGAACCGATCTTCCCTGAATACTTACTCATGTAAAAAGACCTCCTTCTGTCGAATTTCGTACTGATCGGATATAAAATACAGTATCTACAGCGCTTAGATGTCAAATCGGGGGTAACATATATATGGGAGCTATATCTAAATCTGAACCGATTTTCTCCAAATTTGGCAGTATTCCTTCATGTAATAAGAAACCTCTTTCTGCCGAATTTCGCACTGATCGGATATAAAATATAGTTTTTACAGCGCTTACAGTTCAAATCGGGGGTAACATATATATGGGGGCTATATCTAAATCTGAACCGATTTCTTCCAAATTTAATAGTGTTCATCCATATAATAAGAAACCTCTTTCTGCCGAATTTCATACTGATCGGATATAAAATAAAGTTTTTACAGCGCTTACATGTCAAATCTGGGCTAACATATATATGGGGGCTATATCTAAATCTGAACCGATTTTAACCAAATTCAATAGGCATCGTCCTTGGGCCAAAAAAAAGATATGTGTAAAGTTTCGTCGAGATCGGACCATAATTGCGACCTGTACTTTGATTACAAGAATACTTGCACAGACGGACAGACGGACAGGCAGACAGACAGACAGACAGACAGACAGACGGACAGACAGACAGACGGACATAGCTAAATCAACTCAGAAAGTGATTCTAAGTCGATCGGTACAATAAACGATGGGTCTATTTCTTCTCCTTTTGGGTGTTACAAACAAATGCACAAAGTTATAATACCCTGTACCACAGTGTGGTGTAAGGTATAAATATAAAAATTTAAACGGAATTATATTATATATATATTATATAAGTACATATTTATTTTAGATATTTTTTAGTTGTTAACGTTAATATTATTTTTAATTTACTTTAGATTATAAAGCAAATTTTATGAAAACCAACATGTTCAAGACGGACTAAACAAAGCTCATACAACATGGCTCGAAGCAAAACATTTAGCATTAAGTAGAAGTGATTGGAAAAACTTGTTGTGGCTCAAAGTTCCACTCGGGAACTTGGATAATAATAAAAAATAATAATTTTATATTTTTAATAAATGTCCCTGAAGATGTTTCTCAACAAGGAACGAAATATTGAACAAAATAAATAAAAAACCAATAACTCATGACCTCGAGCTCGCTTTTTTTTTAAAATATAAAATTCAAAAAAGGTCGATCATTAGAAAAAAAAAGTACACTGTCCAACAAATTAAGACTTTTCGATTGGAACAGAATAGCGACCCTATAATTCTGAAAGGGCGTTTTGAGTAGATCATTTTCTTAGAATAAACTTATGGCCCAGCGGGTCTGAGTTTTTTTTACAGTGGGTCAAAGATTTCATTTTTTGGTCGAAGGTAGCATTATACTAAATGAAAATAATGATGTAAGTTAATGTCTGAGAGATTTCTCATTGTCAGAGTTACTTAGTGGAATTTTATGAGGATCATTTTTGTGGAAGATCTTAACCCTCTACCACCCCTCTTAATGGGTCAATTTGGCCCTTTTCCAAAAAATTAAAAAAGTCCTTTTAAAAAGGACTTTTAAGGATTAAAATGTTCTACGAAAATGTTTGACGGAAAATTTCAGTGGGGGTCGCCAAAGACACAAAAGTTGTAAATACAGCTCTTTACGCTTAATTAGTAAAATGATAGTCCATCTTATACAAATAAGTAATATATGTAATGTAAATTTAAAGTCGTAACAAATTAAAATACGTTTAACGAAGTCTAGTTGCTAAAACATTTATTTAGAAATGACGAGAAATATTTGGTAAAATCTTCATAATTTGTATACCCTACACCACACTGTGGTACAGGGTATTATAACTTTGTGCATTTGTTTGTAACACCCAAAAGGAGAAGAAATAGACTGATCGTTTATTATACCGATCGACTTAGAATCACTTTCTGAGTTGATTTAGCTATGTCCGTCTGTCCGTCTGTGCATGTATTCTTGTAATCAAAGTACAGGTCGCAATTATGGTCCGATCTCGACGAAACTTTACACATATTTTTTGGCCCAAGGACGATCCCTATTGAAGTTGGTTAAAATCTGAACCGATTTGACATATGTTACCCCCGATTTGACATGTAAGCGCTGTAAAAACTGTGTTTTATATCCGATCAGTGCGATATTCGGCAGAAAGAGGTTTCTTATTATATGAAGGAATACTGCCAAATTCGGAGAAAATCGGTTCGGATTTAGATATAGCCCCCATATATATGTTACACCCGATTTCACATGGAAGCGCTGTAAAAACTGTATTTTATATCCCATCAGAATGAAATTCATCAGAAAGAGGTTTCCTATTATATGAATTAACACTTTTATTTGGAAGAAATCGGTTCAGATTTAGATATAGCCCCCATATATACGTCACCACCGATTTGACATGTGAGCGCTGTAAAAATGTTATTTTATATCCGATCAGTGCGAAAGTCGGCAAAAAGAGGTTTCTTTCTACATGAAGGAATACTGCCAAATTCGGAGAAACTCGGTTTAGATTTAGATATAACACCCATATATATGTTACCCCCGATTTTACCTGTAAGCGGAGGTCGGAGAAAATCGGTTCAGATTTAGATATAGCTCCCATATATACGTTACCCCCGATTTGACATGTAAGCGCTGTAGAGACTGTATTTTATATCCGATCAGTACGAAATTCGACAGAAGGAGGTAATTTTAGGGAAGATCGGTTCAGATTTATATAAAAGCTCCATATATATGTTCCTCCCGATGTGGTATCAAACCGCTATAGAAATTGTATTTTACTTCCGATCATTAAAATTTTCCAGAAAGATGTTTCTCAATTTAGGAACGAATATTGCTTAATTTAGCGATTATCGTTTCAGAATTAGATAATATGTTTCTACCCATTTACCAATTATTCCAAATTATTATGGCAATGACCCTTATCGCATTGTTAGGGAGGTGTAGGGTATTATATAGTCGGCCCCGCCCGACTTTCTGCCTTTCCTTACTGGTTTCATTTAGTATAATGCTACCTTCGACCAAAAATGAAAACTTTGACCCACTGTAAAAAAAAACTCAGACCAGCTGGACCATAAGTTTATTCTACAAAAATGATCGCTATTCTGTTTCAAAAATGCTGTTGGACAGTGTTATCAATAATAAATAATAATAATTTAACTTTTTAATTCTTAATTTTGTTAAAAATAAATTTGTTCATTCTTTAGTTATTTCTTTTATTTGTGTTCAGTTTTTCAAATAATTTTTTATTGATCTCATTATGTTTTTAATATTACATAAATAAATAATTATATATATTTATGAAAAACAAATATGGTAAAGTTTTTTTTTTAAAAATTTTCTTTAAAATTACAATTTTCATGAAAGATACCTTGAGTATTTGCACCATACATTTATCCCCTCACCTTAGAGAGGAGGGTATATATCATTTGCTACGAACCAAAAGTGTAACACATCGAAGGAGTGAACTAAGAACCTAAGTATGTTCGGCGGATATTCGTTTTGGGCCATTTTAAGTCGAATGAGCAATGACCGTCCGTCCGTCTGTCTGTCTGCTGGCTGGTGCGCACGATAACTCTCGAAAGGATTAACCGATTGACTTCCAATTTGGTATGTGGTAATATTTTCTTCTATCTCCGGCTAAGTTCGAAGATGGGTCATATTGGTCCACTCCTTCTAGTACCTCCCCCACAAAGGGTTAACATTTAGTGAAATTTTGATTATTTAATAACTTCTATACTACTTATTTGAATCCTCTGAAATTCTACACATAGTATTAGTTTATTAGTCACTATTAACTCGAGAAAAATGGTTGAAGTTTCCACACCCCTTTTGGTACCTCCCACACAAATGGACAATTTTGAACCAAAAGTTAATAGCTTATAACTTTATTACCAGTGCATACAAAGACGTGAAATTTTGTATAGTGTAATGGTTTAATAGCACCTACAATACAGTGAAAAATGGGCATTATAGCCACGATTCTTTTGGTACCTCCGACACAAATGGACCATTTTGTACCAAAAGTTACCAGCTTATAACTTTAATATCACTTCATGCAAATACTTTAAATTGTGTACAGTGTAATGCTTTTATAGTACCTATAGGTCAGTTAAAAGTGGGCGTATTTGGCACGCTCCTTTTGGGACCTCCCACACATACGTACAATTTTGCACCAAAAGTTAACAGCTTATAACTTGAATACCAGTGCATACAAAGATATGAAATTCTGTACAGTGTAAAGCTTTTATAGTACCTACAATCCAGTGAAAAATGGGCATTATCATAGCCATAGCCTTTTGGTACCTCCCAAACAAAGGTTTACGTCTCATAACTTTAATAACGGGTTTTCCAATAGGGATGATATGATTTTGAAGTGACGTTTCGGCCATTTGTAATATGTCATGATCTGTCATTTGTTTTTAATTGTATTCAGTAGTGCTTACAATTTCATCATGAACATATTACGCAATAAGAACGTTTACGAATTATTCCGTTTTATTATCAGCGCTATTTTAGCCCTCGTTAAGAGCTATCTTTTTGTCATAGACCGATTCCCGATCCGACGTACCGTTAAGGATCTAGAGCAAAAATAAACTTTCACATTTAAACGTTCACATTTGGAAATTATGCTGTCCATTTTTTTTGAAATCCAAAAAAAATCACTTACCAGTCGACCTGCGACCTTGACACACATGAGCAATATTTTAGCTCTCGTAAAGAGCTATCTTTTTGCCATTGATCGATTGTGGCTACGTGTCACACAGCAAATGAAACAATTGAATTGTTGCAAGAAAAGTTTGGAGATTCGATTATTTCAAGAAATTGTGATATTGAATGGCCTCCAAGAAGTTGTGATTTAACACCATTAGACTATTTCTTGTGGGGTTATATGAGTTTATTGGTCTTTCGAAATAAACCAGACTCTTTTCAAGCTTTACAAGTCTATATTGAACGTGCCATTCATGACATACGACTTGATTTAGTGGAAAAAGTGCTCGAAAATTGCGTTCATCGAATTCGTTCCTGCAGAAGAAGTCGTGGAGGTCATTTGAACGACGTTTTATTTAGAACTTTAGAATTTCCTTAACAATAAGTGTTTTTTTTTTCAAAGAAATCATATCACTCTTATTGGGAAAACCCTGTATATATCAAACGACTTTAGTATGACTAAAGGTCTTAAATTTTTTTTATTGGGAAATCTTACAAAGGAAATATTAAACATCTTTAGCTTTTCATTAGCAATACATTATTTTTTTAAATAAGTCTATAGCATTAAAACCTTTAATTGTTTATAATTATTACCTTATAAACAAGTTTATTAATTCACATTCTTTTCTTTTCTTCCCTTTCCTTTGTCTTCAATTTATTACAGTTTACTGCATAATTGTATGTCTTCACTTTCGACATAACAACGGGAAAAGGGTAAGTAAGTCTTCTATTCTCCATAGATACAACATAGCCCTCGTATGTCTATAATCAAAATCAGTAAATCTTAATGGAAAGATTCAAGAAAACACTTACCCTTCATAAAGCACCAATCGCCGTACATTGGATGACTACATGAGACGAATAGTACTTGCGTTTTGGCATCTGACATCCGCTAGACTGTTACGCATGCGCACCAGAACTTTCCATTGCGCTGAAACTGAATGTGAATTGTTAAGAATGGATGAATGGTTGGATGAATGAATGGATTTTAATTAGAAAAGAAAGAAGAAATGACTGAAGAGTCAACAAAACGAACTGTAATTAATAACAAAACAATGTTGCAAACAAATACGAAGTCAGATGGATGACTTAATGAAAGTCTTCGAAATTATTACTTTGTGGAATTAGAAATTTCCATAAACTTTAGCATTAGCTTTTAAGGGGGAAACTATAGAATGTTTAGTTCTTTTGGAATGTGGGAATATATTTCTAGAACTTAGTTATTTGTGAAGGGTTTCATTAAAACATTTCTGACATTTGGAATATGAACTGTTTATTTTGAAAGTGACGTAAATGCCATTCTGTTTTTTGAACTAAGATTAGTATCGTTAAAAAGCTAGGTGAATAATAGATACACCCAGGAACATAATTGGTTGGAATTCGATTGTAACAATAAAAAAATAGTACTAGCAAACAAAAAGTTTATTGCCTACACAATGTGTCGGTTGTATTAACATATAT
Organism: Eudasyphora cyanicolor; assembly: GCA_963930755.1. Classification (NCBI taxonomy): domain Eukaryota; kingdom Metazoa; phylum Arthropoda; class Insecta; order Diptera; family Muscidae; genus Eudasyphora; species Eudasyphora cyanicolor. Next base: position 279,204,975 of record OZ005734.1, on the reverse strand, counting down.
ATAAATAGTTGAAATAACAATAATAACATACGATCAAATAAAAATGCTTGCAACTAAATCTATGGTTGTATCAATCGAATTAAGATTGTTTTTTCATTGACTCTCGGTTGGTTGTGGTAACCAATTTTAAACTTTCATTATAGTACCATATGATCGATTTTTGGTTGTGAAAACCAATGTTTTATTCTTGCCAACAGAATTTGTATCAATAGACCAAAGATTATTATTGCAACGAATAATTGGTTACTACAACAGAAAAAATATTAATAAATAATCGATTTTTGGTTATCCCAACCATTTCCCAAATTTAGAATAATTAAATTTATTTTGGGAAATAAATACAACCGAAAGATTGGTTGCTGTTCTTTTGCTGATACATGACAAACAAACAATAAAATTACTCGACATAAATAATTCTTCAAACATTTTTTCAAGAACGGTATATGTAGTCAATAATAATCTTGAGTGGATAATAATGTGTGGAATGCAGAATATGTTGTGAAAAATGTTTTACATAAATAAACCAGTAAGGAAAGACAGAAAGTCGGGCGGGGCCGACTATATAATACCCTACACCTACCTACCAATGCGATAAGAATTTGGCAGTGTTCATACATGTAATAAGCAAACTCTCTCTGCCGATTTTCGTACTGATCGGATATAAAACACGGTTTCTACAGCGCTTACATGTCAAATCGGGTGTATCATATATATTGGGACTATGTTTAAATCTGAACCGATTTTCCCCGAATTTGGCAGTGTTAATACATGTAATAAGAAAACCCTCTCTGTTAAATTTCGTACTGATCGTATATAAAACACGATTTCTACAGCGCTTAAATGTTAAATCGGGTGAAACATATATATGTATGGGGGCTATATCTAAATCTGAACCGATTTTTCCCGAATTTGGCAGTGTTTATTCATGTAATAAGAGAACTCTCTTTGCCAAATGTCGTACTGATCTGATTTAAAATACAGTTCTACAGCGCTTACATGCCAAATCGGGTGAAACATATATATGGGGGCTATATCTAAATCTGAACGGATTTTCTCCGAATTTGGTAGTGTTCATTCACGTAATAATAAAACTCTCTCTGCCGAATTTCATAAAGATCGGATGTAAAATGTGGTTTCTACAGCGCTTGCATGACAAATCGGGTGAAACATATTTATGGAGACTATATCCAAATCTGAAACGATTTTAACCAATTTCAATAGGGATCGTCCTTGGGCCAAAAAAGAGCACTATGCTAAATTTCATCACAATCGGACCATAAATGCGACCTGCACTTTGATTACAAGAATACATGGACAGACGGACAGACAGACGGACATGGCTAAATCGACTCAGAAAGTGATTCTGAGTTTTTTTTTTCGTGTACTAAAATTTGTGTCAAATATTTCCATATCTCATAATAGTGATGAATTTGTAATATGGGATTTTTAATTTTATGATGAATTGTTTGGTTTTTGTTCAATAAATAAAATACAAATTAATGAAAACTGTTTTTAATTAATTGTCGGTAGTATATGGCGGACAAATTGTCAGAACAACCAATTTTTTAAAACAGTTGGTTGTGGCAACATACAACAGATAATTTTAGCCACCATTTTTGTAGTTGGCGCAACCAAATATGATTGTTGTCAACATGGAAACAGAAGTATAGCACAACCAAAATGTTGGTTGTCCTGATGGAATCGCATGATAGTAGACAGAACTACCAAAATTCGGTTGGCAAATAATTCGGTTGAGGCAACCAAACTGTATTCTGTGTGTATATATTATTAACATTCAATTCATCTCAAGACTTCAATGTTTCTATGTTCACTGAAAATTTCCCTATTTCAGTTTTATTAGCCCACTTTTTCTAATAGTGAATCAAGTAATGCATAATGGCGTTTACGCTACTTTCAAAATAAACAGTTCAGATAATAATTAGGAATTTTTTCAAAATATCTCTATTAGGTGTAAAATATTTAAATTTTCTTTTGAAATGTAAAATTTTAATGAAATCCCTTTATAATCCAATTTTGTGGACTTCTACAGTTTTATACATAAATATTTACACTGTGTGGAAGGATTAACACATTTTTGTGCAAAATAAAAAATTCTGGAATATTTCGAATTTAAAATTGTAATACTACCATAAACATGATAGGTCGATTTAGCATATTTTAAAATGGAGGTATCAATAAAGCATTACCATTTTACGCACTATCCTAAGAACGAGCTCACTTTTGCTTTCAACTAGTTTCTCACCCAAAATACTTTTTATTTTAATCTATTTGAAGAAAATGGCATTTTAATTTTGTGCAATTTGTCTGACATACAGATAATTATTTTTCAAATATTTGTTACAGATTTTGTACTGGAAACCAAATGTGATTGTTGTTTGTAATTATATTAACTAATATTGTAATTAGTGTTACAGAACGACCACTCACAATAATTATTATTTTTAATCCGCCAATGGAATTTTTTGTTTTTAATTGTTCTGCGGTTTCTTTTGTTAGTAGTTTGTTTGGTGTATTTTATTTTACTTTGATTTGATATTAGCTTCTTTCGGCATTTGCGGAGATTGCACAATGCAACAAGAAACATTTTTTAGTTCAAAAATTGTTTTATGGGTAATTCCAAAGCTAATTAATCGAAAAATTCACATTTTAAAAATTACAGCTTTTGATTGTAATAAAATTTGGCACAATGATCAATTCTCAATGATCAGGACTCAATTCTGAGAATTGGACGTGAAAGTATCCCCAAAAATAAGAACTTCTGCATCATTCGTTTAGTGAAGTTGGCTCAATTACAAAATTTAATGGCCATACGATTTTTTTTGCTAATGGTGGATTTTTAGCACTTTTTCTATATTTTTTCTCGGTATACCATACGGTATATCTCTTTTGAGTCTAAAGCAAAGTTGTAGATATTGAATAGGAGAAAAAATTATCGGAACAAATCTACCCGAAAAAAGTGCATCCAGTGCCTTAAAAGACGCAAAATGCCCACAAAGACTTAAATTATCTGTCAGTAAAATATTGAAAAATACGTATACGTACAAAACAGAACAGAACAGAACATTTTTACGGTATACCGAGAAAAAATATAGAAAAAATCCACCTTAAGCAAAAAAAAAAAATCGTATGACCATTAAATTATTAATTGAGCCAAATTGACTAAACGTATGATGCAGAAGTTCTTATTTTTGGGGCTACTTTCACGTCAAATTCACAGAATTGAGGCCCAAATTAATGAGCTGAAAAATGCTGTCATAACTCAAAATTGAAAATTTTTGATGTTGCCTTACAGAATTGCTAATTTTGCAAATATCCATAAATAAACCTCAAAGAAATTTAGTTTATAAGTAAACAATCATATTTCGGATTATTCCACCTTTTTTAATAGTCTTATTTCATATTATTTATTTTTTTAAACGGACTTAAAGTTGCACATCCTGACAATTTTCAATTTTGAGTTATGACACTCTTGAAGTGAGTGAGCGATATGTACTTCAAAAATATGATCAAAATACTAATGGTACACTGAAAAAAAAAATTGTCATAAAATTAAAGAATTGCTCCACAGACGTCCGTAGTCTTCAAAATAAGTACATTTTGTAATTAAAATATTGATTTGTAATTAAAAATGATCCCATGAAAATTGGAATTCTATTTTTTTCAAATTTACCATGACATTTTTTGTTAATATTTTTCTGTGTTTTTAACCAAATTACACCAGAAAATATTATGCCCCGCCTCTTCGGCAAAATTTTTGTAAACTAGTGTTATTGGAAATGCATTTCGTTTTGCTTCTCTTAATAATGCAATGTTGAACAAATTTCTTTCTTTTTTTCTTACTTCAAAAATATTAAAAAAAAAAATCATATTTTTACATTTATTTTCGTTTGATTGTAAATTGTTTGTTATTCTTTTATAGTTTACTTTCTATTTTCTGTTTTCTATTTTTCTTTTCTATTTTTTTTTCTTTTCCAACTTTGGACGATTTCCTCTTCTTGAAAAATATAAATCTTTTTTCTTTTAGTCCAATCGAAAAAATAGAAAAGAAAAAGTTTATATTGTTTTTTATAGTCTTTTGGGACAATTCTTGAGATTTACTACAAGTCTTACATAAAAGTTTCTATTTTGTTTATGTCGAGTTCATGTCGCAACCATTTTGAAATGTGGAGCTGTGCATTATTGGATTTACGCTCACTCAGTCAGTCACTCGTTTTGGTAGCCAAAATAATGGTCATAATGTGGATGGACAGACAGACCGACGGACGGACCGATAGACGGACCGTCAGACAGACGGACGGACAGACATGCGAATGAATGAATGAACGCATTTGTTTTTTTTTTTTTGGGAGGGAAACTAACAAAGTTTTTGGTCGAACATTTCTGGCTATTTGTGTATTTGTTCCTCCGCCCGTCTAAAGTTGGTTGACATTAGCATGACAAACGCGGATTCATAAAAATAGAAAAAAAAACATGGAAGTGAAAAACTTTGGGTAAGGAAAACAAACAAACTTTGGTCAAAACAGATGTGACTCTTTGGGAAGAAAGAAAAATAGAAACAATTCCTAAATCAGACCAAGAAAAAGAAATTACAAAAGTTTTTTTTTACTTTACTCTGTTATTACACCAGAAAAAATTGTGTTCATTGAAACAGAAGAAAAGTTTTTTGATACTGAGAAAGGTTTCATACATTCAGAATAAAGTTTGGTTGCCTCAACCGAATTATTTGCCAACAGTATTTTGGTAGTTCTGTCTACTATCATGCGATTCCATCAGGACAACCAACAATTTAGTTGTGGTGTACTTCTGCTTCCATGTTCACAATAATCATATTTGGTTGCGCCAACTACGAAAATGTTGGCTAACATTATCTGTTGTAGTTGCCACAACCAACTGTTTTAAAAAATTGGTTGTCCTGACAATTTGTCAGTCACTACTACCGACAATTAATTAAAAACAGTTTCATTAATTTTTATTTTATTTATTGAACAAAAAAAAAACAATTCATAACAAAATTAAAAATCCCATATTACAAATTCATCATTATTATGAGATGTGGAAATATTTGACACACATTTTAGTAAACGAAAAAAAACACAAAACTTGTATGCAAATATCGGGTTAAGCGATATTTGTGCTTTCAATTTCATGATTGTTGCTTTTATTTTTTATTTATGTAAAACATTTTGCACACGTATTCTGCATTCCACACATTATTATCCAGACGAGATTATTTTTGATTTCTTATACCGTTCTTGAACAAAATGTTGAAGATTTATTTATGTCGAGTAATTTAATTTTTTGTTTGTCATGTATCAGCAAAAGAACAGCAACCAATCTTTCGGTTGTGCTTCCCAAAATATATGTAATAATTCTAAATTTGGGAAATGATTGGGATAACCAATAAACGATTATTTATTAATATTTTTTCTGTTGTAGTAACCAATTATTTGTTGCAATAATAATCTTTGGTCTATTGATACAATTTCTGTTGTCAAGAATAAACCAAAAATCGATCATATGGTACTATAATGAAAACTTTAAATTGGTTACCACAACTAACCGAGTGTTAATGAAAAATACAATCTTAATTCAATTGATACAACCATCGATTTAGTTGCAAGCATTTTCATTTGATCGTATCCATGTTATTATTGTTGCTTCAACCATTTATTTATAAATACAACCGACAAACGGTGTAGGCAATATACTTTTTATTGCTAGTACTATTTTTTTATTGTTACAATCGAATTCCAACCAATTATTTTCCTGGGTGTAATTTTTCAGCTGAAGGAAGAAGTGGTTGAATTATTATTCATTCTAAGGGTTTCAATTGAACACGCTGAAAAAAAATCGCTTCTGTAGTATATTGTCCCAAACATATTCGGCTTGAAATAAACATATGTTTAGGGTACACTCCAAATATATAATATTTTACACACACAAATATTATATGTTTGTGAGGATATTGTTCTAAACAAAAATATGCTCCCATTCAAATATTTTTTATTTGGAACTAGTATTTCCGAAACAAGGATTCATTTGTAATTATTTATTTTGGTAATGTATTAAATGCCTTAACTTAAAGACAAGTTTTCTTTTTTTCAGATTTTCAAAGAACAATTTTTTCATAAATTTTATATGTTTGTAAAATTAAATCAAAACAACAATCGAACAACGAACAACAACAATCGTAAATATAAACGACATTGATGGATTGACAAAAAGTGATGAATAGGAATATTTATAAATAAGGACATTTTTAGCTATAAAGTTTAACACGAAAACTAGGAAAAGCTAACTAAAATTCGAATAAGTCAGTAATGTTTTAAAAATCTTTTTAAATAAAACATATTTGGAAATCTTCTTAAACAATAACTTTGGTTGTGTGTAAACACATATTTTATTTGTGAAATTCAGTTTGCAAATAAATTATGTTCTAATATATTAATATATGCGTTCCAAACAAAATTTCTTGATTTTCAAATAAATTTATTTGTTAACAAATATATAATATTTAAAAAAATCGTTTCCAAGCATATTTTCTTTCGTTTCAAACATATCAAAAATGACGATTTTCCTCCGTGAATTGTTATTCATTCCTAAATTTATCTATAGATAAATTTAGGACTATATGAAAACAATTTTTTCAGTGTAGTTTAGTTTATTTGCATTTTATCCCACCTAACTTCCTTTACATAATTCCAAAAGAAAAAACAATAACATAAAAAAAAAACAAAAATATATGTACATATATCCCTCCCCGAAAAACAATGGTGATTATTTTATTTCCCATTTCGTATATTTTTTTAATTTCCTTAACTATAAACTTTGTTTACAATTCTGAGGCTGCTGCCTTGCCTTCGCCGACGGACAGACTGACTGACTGGTGTTTATCGTTAACTATAATCATTATTAGAGGATTTTATTTCATTACTATTCGCAATGCCACCGCCGCTGCCGTCGCCTCTTTCGCTGTAGTCTCAAACGTCATTAAAAGCCAAAATATCTATGCTCGAGTAATGCCATGAGTAATTCCCAATCCCATTACCAAAAACTGCAAATGTAAGGCATATCACATCGCACCATATCGCTATGCACACACTGCCACACAGCCTCCACTCCTCAGGCACTCGTTGTTGTTGTTGTTGCATAAAGCCTTTTACACGAGTAGAGTACAACATTGTTTGTTGGCACAATTGAAACTTTAATCAATGCATCTGATGCTGCTATTGCAGCGACTGTTTGGGGAAATTAAATAAGAGCATTCAGCACTCACTCACTCACTCGCTACTTTTGTGGGCAAAAAATTCGACTGCAACAGCGGGCGAATTTCGGAAAGAGTAATGCTGCGGCAGACTGTAGTTTGTGGATGAGAAAAACGACAAAGAAATTTGTGGTACTAATATTATCTACCCAGCAAACAATTTCGAAGTTCTTCTTAAGGAATCGCGGTTTATGTACTTTCAAAGAAGAAGTTAGTGCATTTCTTTTTCAAAAGTTGGGAATATATTTACAGTTTATGAAAATAAAAAATATTAACACTTTTTATTCAATATAGATTTTCTTAAATTTGGGACTAAAGACCTAAGCAACCTGAAGAGATTCAAGAGCTGCCACTTCACCCAGAAAAAACAACGGTCTGGTGTGGTTTGTGGGCCGGTGGAATCATCGGTCCATATTTCTTCAAAAATGATGGCGGTGAGAACGTAACTGTTTGGTCAATGGCGACCGTTATCCGTGCCATGATAACCCACTATTTGATGCCTGAAATTCAAGCTCGTGATCTCGGCGACATTTGGTTTCAAGAAGACGGCGCCACTTCCCACACATCGCATCAATCAATGGATTTATTGTGAGAACGCTTCGGTGAGCAGATAATTTCACGTTTTGGGCCGGTCGATTGGCCACCATGATCGTGTGATATCACACCATTAGACATTTTCCTGTGGGCATATGTAAAGTCTAAAGTTTATGCGGACAAACCCGCTTCGATTCAGGCCTTGGAGCAAAACATCACGCGTGTCATTCGCCAGTTACCAGTCGAAATGCTCGAACGAGTCATCGAAAATTGAACTCAACGGATGGAACATCTGAGACGTAGCCGCGGCCAACATTTGATAGACATAATCTTCAAAAAATAAATGCCAAAGAATGTTCTTTTGAATTTTCTGTGTTTTTTTTTCTTTAAAAAAGTCGGGAACCTCGAAATGGATCATCCTATATATTTTTTTTTTAAAACACAGTATATTATTGGAGAAAAAATGTTATCCTGAAAGTGATGTCCATTTTCTGCTTCGCACCTACGTGCTCTTTTTAACATATTTTCCATAACTTTTCGCAAAATTTGGGAAAAATTCTATTATTTTTGTACGTTGTTCGATTCATAATTAATTCCCCAAGTGTCAGGCAGTGGTAATTTGAACTAGTTTGTTATCATGCGCGTTAACATGCGGTGTTATGCTGCTGCAGCGCTAGGAGACCCAGGTTCAACTCCTGTCAAGACCAAATAATTTCACTTCATAATTTAAAGAAACAAATTTTTTTTGAAACAAATTTTTTAACATCCTAAGGGCATCCAATAACCAGGAAGGAAAGACAGAAAGTCAGACGGGGACCACTATATACTTATAATACCCTACACCTCCCTAACAATGCGAAAAGGGACATTACGATAATAATTTGTAATAATTGATTTCGTTTCAGTAAACATAGTACATAGCTCGACCTACAAGATATATTTTGCGGAGGAGTTGTTGATCATAATAAACAGGAGATGTTGATCATAATAAACAGATCTTAAAAGATACTTTGAAATGGGCATTATTCTTTCATAGATCAAGAATCGGAAGGAACAAATATATGGGACTATACATAATCTGAACAGATTTTCATCAACTTGAATCAAAAATATCTTTTCAGCCAAATTATATAAAGATCGATTTCTTTGAAAAAAACACACTTATTGTTAAGGAAATTCAAAAGTTTTTACTATAATGTGAAGTACAATCGATACAATTAAGTTATAAATAAAACGTCATTCAAATGGCCTCCACGACTTCTTCTGCAGGAACGAATTCGATGAACCCAATTTTCGAGCACTTTTTCCAATAAATCAAGTCGTATGTCATGAATAGCACGTTTAAAATTGACTTGTAAAGCTTGAAGAAAGTCTGGTTTATTTCGAAAGACCAATGACTTCAAATAACCCCACAAAAAATAGTCTGAATGGTGTTAAATCACAACTTCTTGGAGACCATTCAATATCACAATTTTTTTAAATAATCGAATCTCCAAACTTTTCTCGCACGTAGCCACAATCGATCAATGGCACAAAAATAGCTCTTAACGAGAGCTAAAATATTGCTCATGAGTGTCAAGGTCGTAGGTCGACTGGAAAGAGTTTTTTTTTTTGGATTTTAATGAAAATGGACTTAGCATCATTTTGAAATGTGAACGGAAAGTTTATTTTTGCTCTAGCTCCTCAACGGTACGTTGGATCGGGAATCGGCCAATGGCAAAACGATAGCTCTTAGCGAGAGCTAAAATATTGCTCATGGGTGTCAAGGTGTAAGGTCGACTGGAAAGTTTTTTTTTTGGATTAAAAAAAATGGACTTAGCGCACAAAAAGTTTCAATTGGAGAACGATTATTTTGATAATAAAACGTAATAATTTGTAAACGTTGTTCTTGCGTATATCTCTCCATTATGAAATTTTAAACACTTCTAAATACAATGAAAAACAAATGGCAGATCATGACATATTACAAATGGCCGAAACGTCACTCAAAATCATATCATCCCTATTGGAAAACCAGTTATAACTGAAAAATCAATGTTGCTCCAAATGATTTAGTTAATTTTGGAGATTGGTGTTATATTAATTCCATGGACCTTAATGTAAGGAAATGTAATGTTTCTCTAGATAGAGGGAGATTCTATCTAGCTTTAGTTTTTATAGTTCCAATTTAGATACCGTTGAATCCTTTGTGGATGGATGTTGGTATATTAATGGACCCTAAACATAATTTAAATAATCAAATAATTGCAATGGAGAATAAGGGTTGGGCTAAATAATTGTCAGATCCTTATGTAATTTGTATATGACTGACAAATTGTCAGAACAACCAATTGTTTAAAACAGTTTGTTGTGGCAAATACAACAGATAATTTAAGCCACCATTTTTGTAATTGGCGCAACCAAATATGACTGTGATCAACATGGAAGCAGAAGTGTACCACAACTTAAATATTGGTTGTCTTGATGGAATCGCATGATAGTTGACAGAACTACAAAATTCGGTTGGCAAATAATTCGGTTGAGGCAACCACACTGTATTCTATGTGTGAGTATGTTGTGTGGGACCCTCAATACGGGACTTACGTTGATAAGATAGAATCGGTTCAAAAACAATTATTATTGTTCGCTTAGAGGCATCTTTATTGGAATATTGATTTTATTTTTCCACCCTACACTACACGCTGAAAAATAATCGCCTCTGTAGTATATTGTCCCAAACATATTCTGCTTGAAACATATATATTTTTAGGGTGCACTCCAAATATATAACATTTGACACATACAAATATTATATGTTTAGAAGGATGTTGTTCTAGACAAAACTATGTTTACATCCTAATGTTTTTTATTTGCATATGTTATATTCCAAACAAAGATCTATTTGCGTGAATATATATCTATTCCTTAATTGTTTTAAGTTTTCAGCAATTGAAAGGTCATTTTTAGAAATTTTTAATGTTAGTAAAATTTCTTTATAATTGAAAATAATGACTGGGAATAGTTAGAAAATAAAAATAAGTGGTTTCAAATAGAAGTTAATGCTAAGTATGCCATTTTTAATAGGAAAGCATAATTCGATTCAAACAAATCAAAAAAGGGGATTTTGCCCCGTGTAGCAGGTTGAGCTTACTCTTAAGAGCAGACGTGGCGATTATGCTGAACTCTACTATGGTTCTGAAGGTTATAAATGGGGATGTGTCTTCTGGTTTTTTTCTTTCTAAGATCAGATTTAATTCTCCATTCAGACCTTTCAGATATTACCAGTTATTACATATTGATTTTAAGCATACACGCTGAAAAAAAATCGCTTCTGTAGTATATTGTCCCAAACATATTCGGCTTGAAACATATATATGTTTAGGGTACACTCTAAACATATAATATTTGGGTCACACAAAAATTATATATTTAGGAAGATGTTGTTCTAAACAAATCTTTGTTTACATCCCAATATGTTTTTAGTTTGGGACTATTATTTCCGAAACAAATATTTATTTGCATTGAAGTATTCAGAAAATACCTAAATTGTGTTAAATTTGTCAGTTATTCAAAGTTAATTTTTTAGGAATTTTTTATGTTCGTAAAAATAATAATTAATAATAATTGCAATCGTATAATCTTGGATCAAAAAAATTACTTCGAGGATTGACAACTAATGATGGCGTGGAATGATCAGAAATTTGAAATAATTGATTTAAAACAGAAGTTAACTGGAAGGTACGAGTACAGAATCATAACTGGAAGGTACGAGTACAATTCGAAATCAAGGAAAAATTAAAACTGAAATTCGAAAAAGTCAGCAAAAATTGTGAAAATCTTTTTTAAATAAAATATTTCTAGAGAGATTCCTAAACAATAATTTTATTTGTATTTAAACACATATTTTATTTGAGAAATTTTATTTGTAAATATATTTTGTTGTAAATTATTAATTTATGCTTTCCAAATATATTGTATTGATTTTCAAATAAAATGTATTTGCTCATAAATAAATAATATTTAAAAAATTGGGTTCCAAATATAGTTTCTTTCGATTCAAATATATCAAAAAATGCGATTTTTCTCCGTGTACTAATTATGAATCTGCAGAGCCCATTCGTAGTGCTTGGATTTTAGGACTATATACGAGGTTATTGACATTGATGTAGTAAGATTTCGAATTATCTCTTTTTTAAATATATAATGTAATTCTATTCTGTAAAAGCTATTTTATGTGTCTATGTAACTAGACATATTTGCATTTTTGCATGTGCCTGATTCTACCCTCTACTAGTAACCCGTCATGGTCCGGATCATGGTGTGTACGCAATCCCTACATTATGGGGATGTGGTCGGAAGGGTTGGTTAGAGTGACTGCGTTGGGACCGTTCGTAGAAATGCCTGCACCATATACATACGTGGCCTTTAAAATTAGTGTCCGGGTGTCGGACGGCCTTTGACTGAAAACCGGAAATGAGGCATTTAGAACATTTTCCTGTCATGATATTTTGGGATATATCTTTTCAGACCCTAATGTATAATTTCCAAGAAAAAAAATAGATTTTCCGAAAATATTAGAGCAGCTTAACCCCTTAACGCCGCGGTGCCGTGTGTACTGGTTTGAATTAAAAGTGAAACAAAATGGGCGAAATATGCTATCCTCCATATTATGAAATAATACTGGGCTCTCGAAATTTGTTATACGCGTACCCGTTCCACAGTATATAGTAGGCTCTTCCAAAAATACATATCTATAACCAACAATCCACTGTTCCCAACTTCGGGGTCTGCTATTTGGTTGTTCTGCCCAAAATTCCAACCAAACATTAAACTAATCTCAAGTGTATCGAATATACAATCGTCATTCAAGATGATGGTGATGACGACGACGATGATGATGATTTCCATGCACAATAGCCTCATCTAAGCTTTCCATAGGAATCATCGGAAAGAGAAACAACGACGAATGCTGCTCCTCCTTTTTGTTGATAACGTTTGAATCTGGTGCAAAGAGTGTATTTATGAAAAATTCAAAGCAAATTGAAAGCATTATTTCCACCCAAAGCAAAATGACTGAGGAACTTACAAACAAACAGATGGAGATGTGTCCGACGGACGGACAATCGACCAACCAAAAATGTAACAAAAGCGAAACTCACTCATCTGCCTTTTGTCTGATGCACTTCATCAGCACTGCATTGGCGGCTTTTGGTGCCGATTTTAGGCTGCTGATGTTGCAACCACTTTCACTGCTGCTCTCCGTTGCCATATAAATCTTCTTTGCTCTCTTCGTCTTCGTTGTCGTCTTCATCTTCTTTGGCTGCAAAATGGAAGATGTTTTATTGTTACATTTCATTTTAGCCATTGTGCGGTGGTGCGGAGCCCAAACCAGAGCTACGTATCTGGTGCCGTTAAAACCCATTGTGTCTTTGGCTTTCTTCTTCGACAGTCAGTCAGCCAGCTTTGGAAGCTGAAAAAGTTGGGATTTTTGCATATATTTCCAAACTGCATTTTACCAATGCTTTTATGAAAGTGCAGCGGTAGCAACCGCAACCGCAGCTACCGCTACATCAGTCTCATTTGTATCTTAAAGTTAGTCTTACTCAGACAGACGGATATTTATCATGTTTGTTTGACGAGGGCTGTATTATCCGGTGGTGAAAATGCAAATATTAGGTGATGTGTATTGTCTTTCAAATTTCACGAGTCATTGGTTCAATAGACTTAGTACTTTTGGAAAAAGTACTAAATAAATATATAAATTTTTATATATTTTATATGGGGGCTTCCCAACCGTTTCAAATATACGGCTCCCCACAACAATGCCACACTTAAATTTAATGTTTCTACAAAAAATTTTTTAGTTTCCTTTTTTTTTGGAAACACATTAAAATTGCATTTCTTTAAAAAAATACTTTGGAATTGGTATTTTTCTAGAAAATTCAATGAAAACTGCAATTTTATGGAAAATGTCATCTAATTACATTTTTCTACAAAAATTCTTGGAATTGCATCTTTAGAAATTTTGTTCAATTTCGCATTTTTCTAGAAAATTTCTTCAAATTTGTTTTTTCTAAAAAAATATATTTAATATTTGGCGACATTTTTTATATATAAATTTTTGACAACATTTTCTATAAAAATTATATTTCTATTAATCGCCTATGGGATGGCAATCGCATTTCGCTTAAAATTGGCGATTACGTTTTGAAAACGCAAAATAGATCCGCAGAACTTTTTGTAGAAAAACATTGTGGTATTATTAGATTCAAATTATTAATTATATAGAAAATAACTACATCCACGTGCATATTTCAAGGACGATTATAATTGAAGGAACAAATTTGGCGTTTTGTGATTTCAACTCACTCGATTATTATTATCACATGGGCGAATATTTTATAAATATTAAAATTTGATGAAATTCTCTATAAGAATGAATTTCCACAAAAAAAACGAGAAAAAATTGTAATTTCGAAAAAAAAATATTTTGACGAAAAATTTTTTAGAACGAATATTTTTTAAGAAGTTTTATACAAAAATGCAGTTTTCAACGAATTTTTTTTAGAAAAATTCATTCTAAGAAGTTTTCTACAAAAATTCAGTTTTCAACGAAATTTTGTAGAAAAATGCATTTTTAATAATTTTTATACAAAAATTCAGTTTTCAATGAATTTTTTTAAAAAAATTTAATTTTGACAAAATGTTTCTAAAAAAAATATATCACTTTTGACATAATTTTCTAAAATAATTCGATTTCTGTTAAATTTTGAAAAAAAAATTGCAAGAAAATGTTTATTTAAGAAAGATTTAATAGAAAAATGCAATTTGAAAGGCACAATTATAAAATTGCAATTTTTTTTGAAAATTTCTTAAATTACAATTTCTATGAAATTTAAAAAAAAAATAAATTTTATATGCATTTTTCAATAAAATGCAATTACTATGAAAAACTTCCTCTTTTTTAGACAAGTTTATAATTCTTGAAAATTTCTTCAAGTATTTGACTATTTTTTTAAAATATAATTTTTTAACAACATTTTCTACAAAAATTGGATTTATATTTAATTTTTATAAAAATTAAATTTTGCTGAAATTTTTCTATAAAAATTATTTTCACGAAATCAAGGGAATAAAAAGCAATTTCGAAAAATAAATTAAAAAAATTAATTTTGACGAAATTTTCTTAAAAAAATGTATATTTATGAAGTTTTATAGAAAAATTAAATTTTTAATGAATTTTTTTAGAAATATTCATTTTTAAGAAGTTTGATATGATAAAAAAAATGGAGTTTTCAAGGAATTTTTTTAGAAAAATGCAATCTTGTCAATTTTTTTAAAAAAATTTCACTTTTGACAACATTTTCTATAAAAATTCGATGTCTGTTAAATTTTGAAATAATTTGCAAGAAAATTTTGTTTTTAGAAAGATTTAATAGGAAAAACAAATTCGTAAATTTTTCATAAAAATAAAAATATTTCCATAAAATTACAATTTTAATGAAATATTGAAAATAATTGCAATTTCTATGAATTTTTGAATAAATTTTCTGCAAAAATTATCAAAATTAAATGCTTTTTAGAAAACTTCTTCAAATTTGCATTTTTCTAGAAAAATTATTCAAATTTGTATTTAAAAAAAAATTATATTATGGCGATTTTTTTTAAAACCATTTTTTTTTATAAAAATTCGAGTTCTATTAATTTCTATTTCAATTATATTTTTATAAAAATTAAATTTTGCTAAAATTTTCAATAAAAATGAATTTTCACGCAGTGGGATTTGCAAAAAAAGGAGAATTAAAATACAATTTCGAAAAAATTTAATTTTGACGAAATTTTCTCTAAAAATGCAATTGCAAGAAAATAACAGGTGGCGCAAAAGTAATCCTCCTATCAGAAAATGCTATAAATTTTGCGATGCCCCTAATGTCAGTTCTGTTTTGACATTTGTGTAGTAAACACATGCGAAATACACGTTAATAAACAATGTTACGCTACACTGCTCCAGAACGCGGAATATTGCTGACTATTTATTTGACCAATAATTTTTTAAATTACAGCCAAAAAACATCGAAAGGTTACTTTTGCGCCACCTGTTATATAGTTAATAAGAATTTGATAGGAAAAATCAATTTCGTCAATTTTGAAAGACACCATTATAAAATTGAATGTTTTTCTTCAAAATTTCCATGAAATTACAATTTCTGTGAAATATTAAAAAAAATGCAATTTCTCTGAATTTTTCAATAAATTTTCTGCAAAAATTCTTAAAACTGCATTCTTTTTAGAAAATTTCTTCAAATGTGCATTTTTCTAGTAAATTTATTCAAATTTGAATTTTTCTAAAAATAAATAAATTCTGGTTATTGTTTGAAATTAAATTTTCTCTAAAAATTCACTTTTTTGGCCACATTTTCCATAAAAATTCGATATCTGTTAAATTTTTATAAAAATTAAATTTTGAAAAAATTAGCAAGCAAATTTTAATTTAGGAAAGATTTCATAGAAAAATGCAAGTACGTCAATTTTGAGAGACGCAATTAGAAACTTGAATTTTTTTGTTGGAAAGTTCCAATAGAATACAATTTCTGTGAAATTTTTCCAAAAAATTGAACTTTCTACGCATTTTTCAATAAAATGTAAGAACTATGAAATTTTCAATAAAATTGCAATTCTATGAAATTTTCAATAAAATCGCAATTTCTGGGAAAATAAATTAATCTTCAATGGATTTACCAAGAATATTTTTGGTTTGCAATAAAAATTTTTAAAAATTGATTTAAAACAATCCCCTTTTTTGTCTAAAATTATATAAATTCCATTGAATCGATTAATCCATAATTTTTTTGTAAGACCTCAAATCATTTTTAAATTGTGAAGTCGTATCAAAAATTCTTTAGAACATTTTTTTACATTTGGAGTTTTCTAGAAAATGTCTTCAAATGTGCATTTTTCTAAAAAAAAATATAATTACATTTTGGCAATTTTTTAAAAATATCAATTTTTGACAACATTTTCTATAAAAAATCGATTTATATTAAATTTAAAAAAATTAGATTTTGTTGAAATTTTCTATAAAAATGAGTTTTAACGAAAAAGAAAGAATAAAAAGGCAATTTTGTAAAATACTTAATAATTTTGTAATTAATGTAGTTTTGACGATTTTTCTTTAAAAAATACGCTTTTATAAAGTTTTATAGAAAAATTAGTT
The DNA here is from genome assembly GCA_963930755.1 of Eudasyphora cyanicolor. NCBI lineage: Eukaryota > Metazoa > Arthropoda > Insecta > Diptera > Muscidae > Eudasyphora > Eudasyphora cyanicolor. Next base: position 279,187,963 of record OZ005734.1, on the reverse strand, counting down.
TATTTAGAAAAAATCATATTAAGAAGTTTTATACAAAAAAGCAGGTCTATTTTTTAGGAAAAGACAAGTTTGACAAAAATTTTCAAAAAAAATATCACTTTTGACAAAATTTTCTATAAAATATCGATTTCTGCAAATTTTTTTATAAAAATTGAAATTTTCTATAAAAAATGATTTTTAACGAAAAAGGGAGAATAAAAAGGCAATTTCGAAAAATAATTTAAAAATGTAGTTTTGACGATTTTTTTTTTTAAAATACGTTTTTATGAAGTTTATATAAAAATTTATTTATTTAGAAAAATTCATGTTAAGATACCAAAAAGCAGTTTTCAACGTTATTTTTAGAAAAAGACAAGCTTGACAAAAATTTTAAAAAAATATATCACTTTTGACATTTTTTAAAAAATCGATATCTGTTAAATTTTTTTATAAAAATTAAATTTTTAATTTCTTTAAAATTAAATTTTGTATAAAAATGAATTTCAACGAAAAAATTAGTACAAAAATGCAATTTCGAAAAAAATTAAAAAATGTAATTTTGACGAAATTTTCCTAATACATAAATACATTATTATGAAGTTTTATAGAAAAATAATTTTTTGTAGAAAAATTCATATTAAGAAGTTTTATACGAAAAAGCAGTTATCAACGAAATTATTTGAAATAATTTTTAAGGAAATATTAATTTAATTTAAAGAAATATTAGTTTAAGATGAACGATAAAAAAAATGCAAACTCGTAAGTTTTAAAAGACACTATTATATAATTGCAATTTTTTGAAAATTTCTATATAATTACAAATTCTATAAAATTTTCATAAAAATATAATTTGTATGAATTTTTCAATAAATTTTCTGCAAAAATTTACATTTTTCTCGAAAATTTCTTCAAACGTGTATTTTTCTAAAAAACAATAATTACTACATTTTGATGAATTTTTTAAAAATATTAATTTTTGACAAAATTTTCTATAAAAATTCGATTTCTATTACATTTTTATAAAAAATACATTTTTCAGAAGCTTTTGTTTAAAAATTAATTTCCACAAAAAAAAAGGAGAATGAAAATTCAATTTGGAAAAAAGGTAATTTTGATGATTTTTTTTAAAAAATGCGTTTTAAGAATTTCATAGAATTTGCAATTCTATGATATTTTCAATAAAATTTCAATTTTTGGGAAAATAAAATAGTTAAAGATATTCTACAATGGATTTACCAAGAATACTTCAAGTCCTTCTCAAATCTTTTTTAAAAGTTAAAATTATGAAAACTAAATGTTGAAGAAATTTCCAAAAAAAAAAAATGTTAATTAAGGAAGATTTGATTGCAAAATGCAGTTTCGTCAATTTTGAAAAACACAATTATAAAATTGCATTTTTTTTTGAAAATTTCCAAAAAAGTGTAATTTTTATGAACTTTTCAATAAAATTGCAATTTCTTTGCAATTTTCCTATAAAGTTGCATAATTTAATAACCGTTTTCCTGGACCTCTTATTTATTTCGTCTTCGTAATCTCTCTCATCATACAACCCTCGTATATTCCATAAGATTTACCTCGGTTTACTTATGGATAAAGTTTTGCATGTATTATGCATGCATGCAGCTATGCTGCTCCTCCATAAATAAGTTTTCCTCATTGGCTTGCGATGAGGCTTGCGATGATGATATGGGACAAAAGAAAATCTTATTTAATGCCACTGAGAATTAATACGTTTAAACTGAGTACGTCGGCATTCCGCATACGCCTTACTATGTATATGTCCCATATTTACCCATTATAATATGCCTTACGACAAGTACATTCGTAGACACATATACTTGTGCTTATTAGTTTAAATGAACAAAACAAAAAATTAACTTTAATATATAAAGAAATAAAGTTAATTAAAGAAAGGCAGAAAGAAAAAAATTGAATTATGAAATAAAACTTTTCAATTCCGCATACCAACAAACTACATAAACAACAACATCGAAACCAACTATGTATGTATGGTTTTCGGTTAAAAGAATGCAGCCGCAGATGAATAGACGACGATGATGATGCTGATGATGAATATAGTATGTGCTGTAATCTTAAATGAAAGTATTTCATTGAATTAGGCGTTGCTTTCTGATTTGAATTTTCAGAAATTTGTGACTTTGATGGAGCGGTTTTTATTAGGCTTTCTGTGTGTATATCAAATGCATCTAATGCATCATGAAGACATATGAGTTAATTTGAATATTGATTACCGTTTGGTGTCCCAATTTTCAATCATTTAAATTTATTAGCTTAATCTTTAATCAGTAGAAAATTTAAATTTTAATAAATAGAAAAGAAAAATATTTTTTAATTGGAAATTTCTGCAAGAATTTACGAATTTCATAATTTTCTTAATTTTTACCAACAACAATTAAACGATGTTTGAAAATTCACTTCTGGGATAGGTTATTATGTGTGGTCTCTTAATATTTGTATATTAATTCCGGAGGAATATTCCATATTTATACCATTATTGTCCCACCTTTACATCCACAAAATAAATTTTTAAAATTCATTCATTAATGCCGGATCTAGAATCACGGGTATCTATGAATTTTATTTTTGACAAAAAAGTTTATTATATGTAAACATAACCGGCCATTTTTGTGGAATTTTGGAACAGATTCCCATGAATCCAAAACAGTAATTGGATATTTGAGTACTCAGTTTTTGTAAATGTTATGGACGAAATACTAGGATACGTATGGTGCAATAATACAAAAAAGGAAAATATTGTACCACGACGTCCTGACCAAACTATTGGAGGTGGACTTACAAAATTTAGTGTAAATAGACTAACGATTATTTCCAAAGATGTACTGAAAAAATCGTAGTTTTGGTGGATAAATGGAACAACAATGATTAATTATGAAACCACTAATAATAATACGCAAAAAAAAATGGTACAATTTGAAAAATGTCACTTTTCTATTAAAATTCGATATCTGTAAAATTTTTTATAAAATGAAATTTTGAAGAAATTCGTAAGAAAATATTAATTTAGGAAAGATTTCATAGAAAAAATGCAATTTCGTCAATTTTGAAAGACAAACTTTCATTTTTTTTGAAAATTTCCATTAAATAACTATTTATATGAAGTTGTCAGAAAAATGCTGTTTCTATGCATTTTTCAATAGAATTTTTGCAAAAATTCCTATTAAATTTTTATAAAAATTAAATTTTGCTGAAATTTTCTATAAAAATTAGATTTCTATTAAATTTTTATAAAAATTAAATTTTGCTGAAATTTTCTATAAAAATTCGATTTCTATTAAAATTTTATAAAAATTAAATTTTGCTGAACATTTCTATGAAAATGAATTTCTACGAAAAAAGGAGAATAAAAATGCAACTTCGAAAAAACAAGTTAAAAAATGTAATTTTGACGAAATTTCCTTTAAAAAATGCATTTTAAGAAGTATTATAAAAAAATTAAATATTAAATTATTATTATTTTCAACGATTTTTTTTTTTAAATGTAATTTTGGCTAAAAAAATGGCCAAAAGACCACGATTTCTATAAAAAAAATCGATATCATTTTATTTTTTTAAAAAAATATTTTTTTAAGAAATTATTAATTTAGGAAGATTGCATAGAAAAATGCAAACAGTTTATTTTTAAAAAAAAAATTATAAAATTGCCTTTTTTTTTGACAATTAAATAACAATTTCTATGAATTTTTCAATAAAATTGCATTTGCACTTATCGAATATTCCGAAATTCAACACATAGTATTAGTTTATAAGTCGCTATCATCTTGAGAAAAATTGACCTTTTTGCTATCTTCCACACAAAATAAATATTTTGAGTAACAAGTTAACGGTTTGTCTCATCGATTCCAAAAATAATGATATATCAAAAGTCGTAGAAATATATGGGTTTTTTGGGTGATGTATTTGACAAATTTATTTCTTGTGAAAAAATAACAATAGGTCCCCACAATAAAGTTTCATGGCAACCCAATACAAATATATCATATTTAGCCACAAAGTTTGCTGGGTAAACATACAGGATAGCAATTTCAGATACATGTTTAGTATGGATGGCTTCGGAAAAGATGTTCCATGTTAGAGAACGAAATAAAGGAGACACTTCAAGAATTATTTCTTCCAAAATTGCTGAAACCCCTGCTCACCCACTTACCACAAAAAATCTGCCTCTATAAATAGTGATATATCAAAATTCGTACAAGTCGATAAATTTTTTGGATGATTTATTTTCTCCGTATAACGTACGGAATATCTATTTTGTATCTGAAGCAAATTTGTAGTTATTGAATAGGAGAAAAAACTGCGGAACAAACCTATCAGAAAAAAGTGCAGTACAAGTGCCTGAAAAATTGCAAAAATGCCCACAAAGTCATAAAATATTGAAAAATACGTATACGAAATACGTATAAAACAGAACAGAACATTTTTGCGATTTTTATGGCACTGGATGCACTTTTTACGGGTAGGTTTGTTCCGCATTTGTTTCTCCTATTCAATATTTACAACTTTGCTTCACACACAAATATGTTCTTCAGACACAACTCACGTCCAAGTCCCAGAATTGAGTACAAAATCAATGAGCTGAAAAATGCTGTACTGCCTAAATTTAAGGCCAATATTTTTGTAGAACATATCAACCCTTTATCTTCCCCACATAACGGTAATTTTTGAATTTTTTGTAACAAATGGTAAAAAACACCCCTTAGAGGGGGAGGGGGGAGTTGATATGTTCTACAAAAATATTGCCCATAAAATGTTAGAATATACCAAATCCTAAACTTAACACAAACACCAAAAACCGGTCAAATTCTAGTCAAAAACACCCTTTTGGAATATTCATGCAGCAATGTTATTCATATGCCCTAGTATTTGAAGCAATGAATAAAAATATACAATTCCGAAGAAAATCGATACATAATTTAAAAAGTAGTAGCTTTCGCTTGAGCGAAAAAAATATAATTTTTGCCAAGAATGAAGAAACAATTTTCGCATTGTTTTTTATTTTCTTAAAAAGATTGAAGAAAAATCTATCGAAATAATTTGGAGCGAAATTTATGCAATTTTAGGATATGATCGGATTCCAATTCCGGCTGTATACTTGAAATATGCAATTCTTATTCAAAATATAATAGGCACATTGTAACTGGATAATTCTGTGCATGAAAAGTCCAAAATTTTAATATGCAGCAGTATTCAGAGTATGTTAAAAAACCTAAATAGCATATAATTCGGCTGTCTAGTAATAAGTTATATGAATGGGACAAAATATCGGTTGACCAAAATTTAAAAATTCAACATCCTCCAACTCGGACAGTACTTAACCGATTTTATCGATTGGTTGAAATTGTCTGTCATAACTACTATCCAATAGGACTTAACTGGGTGCAAGTTTAATTTCGATCGGAGACATCGGCTTTAAAAATTTACTCACTTGAGAAGATATCCGCCATATTCTTGATTGTCGTAAAATTCTATAACCGTCAGCCTCTTTATATGAAAGCACTTTAGTTACAGTTGTTAGGATGATAAACTTTGGCATAAATATTTCTAATAGATGCAGTTTGTTTGGAATTACAAATGAGCCGAATCGGTAAATTTTTTGATATAGCTCTTCGATAGATGTCACTTACAAATTATGTCATTATCATTTTATATATGGTGATTCATTGTGAGGTTTGATTTATAACACTGGTCGACACGATTTTTGGGTCTGATTTATAAGTGTAAAATTTTAGTTTCTTTTTTGTTACTAATAAAGGGAAATATATATTTTTTGTCAAAGTTGGTTTTTTTAGAGATTAGAGTACATTTTCGAATTTCAAGAGAAGTGAATGGTTTCTTCGCTACCACTTTTTAAATTATGCACCAATTTTCTTCGAAATAGGCTCATTGAATTCATGGTCTTTTGAACTTTACGATAAAGTCATTAAAATATAACAATTGTACATTTTTGGATTATTTTATGGGATTTTTATTTGAAAACAAGTAAGAAAGTTTCAGTCAGGTAAACCGACTAAGGTATACCCTCACTTTGTGAGTAATGTAATATTGAATATTACACAAATTATTCTGTCAATTTTTGTGGGAGGTACCAGAAGGGGTTTATACACCTATATTTCGCTGAACAGTAGATACTTTAAATACATTGCACTGTGTCGAATTGTAACCGTTTATATGGACTGGTATATTAACGTTGAGATATTAAATTGTGGTATAATTTGGCCATTTTGTGTGGGAGGTACAAAAAGGGGCGTGGTGATAACTCTCATTTTTCACTGGACTATAGGCATTATAAAAGCATTACACTGTACAAAATTTCAAGTAATTGTGTGTACTGATATTAATGTTATAAACTGTTAACTTTTGGTGCAAAATGGTACCTTTGTGGGAGAGGTACCAAAAGGGGCGTGACAATAACGCCCATTTATCAATGGACTGTAGGCACTATAAAAACATTACGCTGTACAAAATTTCAAGTATTTTTATACACTGGTATTAATGTTATAAGCTGTTAACTTTTGGTGCAAAATGGTGCATTTGTGTGGGTGGTACCAAAAGGGGCGCGGCAATAACGCCCATTTTTCACTGGACTGTAGGCACTATAAAAGCATTACACTGTACAAAATTTCAAGTATTTCTAAACACTGGTATTAATGTTATAAGCTTTTAACTTTTAGTGCAAAATGGTGCATTTGTGTGGGAGGTACCAAAAGGGGCGTAGCAACATGGCCCATTTTTCTCGAGTTGATAGCGACTAATAAACTAATGCTATGTGTGGAATTTCAGAAGATTCGAATAAGTAGTATACCAGTTATTAAAGATTCAATATTTCACACCATTTTAACACTTTGTGGGGGAGGTACTAGAAGGAGTGGACCAATATGGCCCATCTTCGAACTTAGCCGGAGATAGAAAAAAATATTACCACGTACCAAATTTGAAGTCAATCGGTTACTCCTTTCGAGAGTTATCGTGCGCACCAGCCAGCAGACACACAGACAGACAGACAGACAGATAGACAGACAGACAGACAGACGGACGGACATTGCTCATTCGACTTAAAATGACCCAAAACGAATATCCGCCGAACATACTTAGGGTCTTAGATCACTCCTTCGATGTGTTACACTTTTTTTCGTAGCAAATGATATATACCCTCGTCACACTAAAGTGAGGGTATAATTATTAAAATGTTCCCAAAAAATATGATTTTTTTGCAATATTTTGTAAGATATCGCCGAAATCGCTGAACGGATAATTGAACTAATTCAGAGAAATGGTTCTCTAGTTATGCTATAATAAAAGGTTTTCCAATAAGAGTGATATGATTTCTTTGAAAAAATACACTTATTGTGTGGGGAACTAAAATTTTTTTTTATTTAATGTGAAGTACAATCGATACAATTAAGTTCAAAATAAAACGTCATTCAAATGGCCTTCACGACTTCTTCTGCAGGAACGAATTCGATGAACCCAATTTTCGAGCACTTTTTCCACTAAATCAAGTCGTATGTCATGAATGGCACGTTCAAAATTGACTTGTAAAGCTTGAAGAGTCTGGCCAATTAATTCAAATAACCCCACAAGAAAGTATACATAATGGTGTTAAATCACAAATTCTTGGAGGCCATTCAATATTCCCAATTTCTTGAAATAATTGAATCTCCAAACTTTTCTCGCAACAATTCAATTGTTTCATTTGCTGTATGTCAAGTAGCGACAATCGGTCAATGGCAAAAAGATAGCTCTTAACGAGAGCTAAAATATTGCTCATGGGTGTCAAGGTCGTAGGTCGACTGGAAAGTGTTTTTTATACCCTACACCACACTGTGGTACAGGGTATTATAAGTTTGTTTCACGGCAGATGTTTGTAACACCTGAAAATAACACAGCTAAACCCACCTTAAAGTATACCGATCAACTCAGAATCACTAGCTGAGTCGATTAAACCATGTCTGTTCGTCCGTCCGTCTGTCCATGTAAAGTTGTTTGTCGACTACAGGTCGCAATTTCACTCCGATCGTTTTGAAATTTTGCAGTTTAGAGTATTTCGCAGCTGTTAAGATCCCTATTGAATTTGGTTGAAATCGGTTCAGATTTAGATATAGCTCCCATATATATCTTTCGTCCGATTTGGCCCTTTAGTCCTGTATAAGCTGTATTTTACATCCAATCATTTTGAAATTTCAAATGGTAGAGTTTCTTGGTCCATGAACCAACACTGCCGAATTTGAAGAAAATCGGTTAAGATTTAACTATAGCTCCCATATATATGTTTCGTCCGATTTGGCCCTTTAGTCCTATAGAAGCTGTATTTTATATCCGATCGTTTTGAAATTTAGAATGGTAGAGTTCCTTGATCAATGAACCAACATTGCCGAATTTGAAGAAAATCGGTTAAGATTTAGCTATCGCTCCCATATATATGTTTCGTCCGATTTTTCTCTTTAGTCCTGTAGAAGCTGTATTTTACATCCAATCGTTTTGAAATTTAGAATGGTAGAGTTTCTTGATCCATGAACCAACATTGCCGAATTTGAAGAAACTCGGTTAAGATTTAGCTATAGCTCCCATATATATGTTTCGTCCGACTTGGCCCTTTAGTTCTATAGAAGCTGTATTTTACATCCAATCTTTTTGAAATTTATAATAAACAATTTATACATGAATTACAAAATTTATATTTCAGAGTTATTCAATATTACGAGAGTGGTGTAGGTGTGTATTATATAGTCGGCCCCGCCCGACTTTAGCCTTTCCTTATTGGTTTTTTTTTGGGATTTAAAAAAATTGACTTTGCGCACGAAAAGTTGCAATTGGAGAACGATTATTTCGATAATAAAACTGAATAATTTGTAAACGTTGTTCTTGCGTACATCTCTCCATGATGAAATTGTAAACACTACTGAATACAATGAAAAACACATGACAGATCATGACATATTACAAATAGCCGAAACGTCACTTCAAAATCATATCATCCCTATTGGAAAACCCGTTATGAAGTTGAAGGCTACTTAATTTAGCATTTTTTTTAAACGTTCCTGAACTAATTCGGAGAAATGGTTCTCTAGTTATGCTATAATATGTGGTTCAACCTCTTTTTTTCTTAGCCTAAAGGGCTGTTTCTTTTAATTCTCGCGATAAACCTCGATGTTTGAGAAATAGAGAGTTTAATCCACATGTTTTGGTATAACTCGAGAACCATTTATAAGAATTAGTTCAGGAAAGTCTTAAAATAAGTAGCCTTCAATTTCAGGGTGGCTGATGAATATTGCTACATTAAGAAACTCAAATAACTTTTTTTTTTCAGTGTATGGAATTCAGTTTTCTTTTATTTATGTTAAAGCTCATTAAATTTAATTAAATATAGCTTAATTAGTTTTAAAAATAATGGAATTTAAATGCCCCCCCCCCTGCTCGTTGGTGCATGTGCGGCATCTTACCAAAAAGTTGTTCATTACTGCTTGGAGAGTTGAGACGGGAATAGCCGCAATTGTTTCTCGAATACAATACAATTTTCTTCAGAATCTGTGCATTAAAACAGAAACCCAAGAAGAAACTTGGATTTTGTCGACCGGTGTAATATAAAATAAAACACAAAAATTTGAAAGTGAACTATCAATTTTTATTATCGGTTAAAAGAACAATTTAAGGCATTAACGGTTTGAAAATGATATCATGTAAATGTTGGCCATGACTACGTCTGAGGTGGTCCATTCGGAAGGCCCAATTTTGTTTTTACTGAATGTAATGCTAGCTCTTGTTACGAAAATTTTGTTTATTAACGTATCCATTGAGCCAGAAATGCGCTTCATCACTGAACAAAATTTCACGATAAAACACCGGATTTTCATTTGGAACAATTTTGAACAATTTGAAGACGCTGTTGTGGTGTGAGTCATTACATGGTGACTTGCCCAACGATACTGAACAAAAATGACAAAACAGTTTAATATGAAATCAAACCTCACGATGAATCACCCGTTACTTGTATTTTGAAAAGAATTCATAAATATTAATACAGTCCCGAAGTTTTGTCAGTTCAAATCGACCAATGTAGGTCCATAATGATACCACATTAGATTTTCTTGACAAGTTTGACGTAGACCGCATCTGTCATTTGAAGGTTATCCAGAAATGTTCCCTCAATTTGTTGTTGGGTAGTAGGTACTGATTAAAACCTGAATGTTTTTGGGAGACATAACCACCTGACTATGCTTCAAGGGAAATGCGGATCCCAAATGCTTCAAAAGCCTTGGAGTAAACAAATATTCCAAGTTATATTAAAATGTTATGATGAGAAATTAAAAAAAATATTATTTCTAGTAAATGCTTGTTTACATACATTTGTTTCAACAAGGTTTCCATCAAATGATCCATGGAAAAAATCATAATATTCAGCATAATTACGCCCATCTTAATGCACTTTTTTAAGTTTTTAATACTTAAGAAAACCTTGAATATTTGAATGTTTGCTTTTTTGCAAAAAAAAAAATCGTTTGCAAAAAATCGTTTCAATGTTAACAAAGTCCCATCAATAACAATTAAATGTTGCTTTATTCAAATATTTACAAAACCATGATAAATTATTGGATGATTTCAACAACATTTCGCAATTCATTGTTTTGGGCAAACATTAATTCATTTATTTTGTGATTTATTTAAATAATCCATAAAAGGCGAAATCTTTTTTCTGGTCATTGGAAATTCTCGCCGGAGAGAAAAAATCAATATAAACCCAACAAAAAAAGGCCAAAAACGAAATCCAAATCTTATTAACCCCCACACACAATGCAGCGAACCATATTAAAATGAATAATAACAATAGACACACACAAAAAAAAAACAATTATAAAAATGGTTAATTTCACATTTGCCGCAGTCATTGTTGTTGGCGTCTGCGATGGTGGAGATGGCGGTGGCGGCTTCTTCCCACAAATTAACTGCAACCATGAAAAATAGAAAAAAGCGTTAATAGAAAATTACAAATGAGACCGACAGACGGACTGACGGATGGACAGACAAACGGGCCTACAAACTAGAAACCACTTTAGGGGCTAACGAGTTACGAGACTCAAGAGTTTCGAGTAAAATCTAAAATAAAGGCGACAACGACGACGACAACAAAAGTGGCAACAACAAAAGCTGCAATTCGTCAGCTGTTCGTTTTTTTCGTTTCTTTTTCTCTTAGCGGTTTTTCTTCATAATTACACGTTTTATTTTTATTTTTTTTTTCTTCTTTAATTTTGTCTCGCTGCTTAATTGTTGTGAGTGAATTTTAACATGACATCAAATCTTTGTTCCAAAACACTTTCACTTGTTGTACTACAAACGACAACTCGAGCAGAAGAGGTAAAAGGGGCAGAGACGGCAGATACGGCAAGCGACGTTGTTGAAGGGAGAGTGTTCATGCCAAACTCTCAGGCCTATAGGGGGACTAGTTACCTACCGTTGCAATGCTAGTAGCAGTTACTGCTGGAATTTGAAATGTGGCTAATGTTGATGTGGAGGTGTTCCAGCAAAAGTGACATTTATGAGGCAACAAATACCTGGTAGCAATGACAGGAGTCAACAGATTTGGGAGTAAGAGGTTAGACTGGATTGAAAGCTGCAATTTGTATAACATGGTTGGGAGTGAAGGATGTAGAAGTACGTGTTTAACAAGTAATGGGTGGTCTTTTAAGGGTTCCTTTTTCTAATAACGCTAGTTCAACTAAACTAAATTCGGGTAAAAAATCAACTTGAATATTCAAGGAAAGAATATGCAAGGGAAAAAAGAAATACCTTGAGTTGCTTCATACTTAAAAGTAATTCTTATATGTAATCTATATAAATAGAAATTGGACCAAGTGGACTGCAGGTCAAAAACAACAGCAATGCATCCGAAGATCTGATTTACCACCAGTGAAACATAATGCAGTCTTTTTCACTTGACTATTCAAATAACTTGCTTCACTTAGAAAGAAACCCTTTGATCTTCAACTCATCTCCATAGTAAGAAAACTAAAAAATAACATCAATTATAGACCAACACCTCACAGGGATTCATCAAAATAAATGGGTCAGATCTGTCAAAGCTATTATTAATTGAGTGTGTTTTACAATATTATCATGAATAAACTAACAACAGAAAAATGTTTGTAAATTTAACTTATCTATTTCATGCTATTTTAAATGACAAGCCTTGTTTCATAGCCAAAAATTGTGAAAAAAATATTTTCAAACTAAATTATTTTTTTTGAAGGAGATTTATTCATATTCTGGGCAATTACACACATTCTTAATTTATCACAGTAATGTTCGACACTATCGGTTTCTTTTGCTTGCCGATATACCGATGACTTGATTTTGAGGCTCGAAAAATATTGTAAATCAATCGAAATCTTATGAATCCCCTCACCTTGAGTCCCACAAAAATATTCGTAAATTTTTTGTTGTTGTTTTAATTAAATTATTAACAGGGTTTTCCAATAAGAGTGATATGAAATCTTTGAAAAAAACACACTTATTGTTAAGGAAATTCAAAAGTTTTTTATTTAATGTAAAGTACAATCGATAAAATTAAGTTCAAAATACAACGTCATTCAAATGGCCTCCACGACTCCTTCTGCAGGAACGAATTCGATGAACCCAATTTTCGAGCACTTTTTCCACTAAATCAAGTCGTATGTCATGAATGGCACGTTCAATATTGACTTGTAAAGCTTGAAGAGAGTCTGGTTTATTTCGGAAGACCAATGACTTCAAATAACCTCACAAGAAATAGTCTAATGGTGTTAAATCACAACTTCTTGGAGGTCATATCACAATTTCTTGAAATAATCGAATCTCGAAACTTTTCTCGCTACAATTCAATTGTTTCATTTGCTGTGTGGCACGTAGCTACAATCGGTCAACGGCAAAAAGATAACTCTTAACGAGAGCTAAAATATTGTGTCAAGGTCATAGGTCGACTGGAAAGAGTTTATCCCCTCAACTTAGAGAGGAGCGTATATATCATTTGCTACGAACCAAAAGTGTAACACATCAAAGGAGTGACCTAAGATCCTAAGTATGTTCGGCGGATACCCGTTTTGGGTTATTTTAAGTCGAATAAGCAATGTCCGTCCGTCTGTCTGCTGACTGGTGCGCACGATAACTCTCGAAAGGAGTAACCGATTGACTTCAAATTTGGTACGTGGTAATATTTTCTTCTATCTCCGGCTAAGTTGGAAGATGGGCCATATTGGTCCACTCCTTCTAGTAACTCCCCCAAAAAAGGGGTAACTTTTAGTGAAATATTGATTATTTAATAGGTTAGGTTAGGTTAGGTTGAATAGAGGAGACGTTTAAACGTCTCATGTCCATGGACATACACTTACGCCAGTGGTTCGGCCTGTTGTGCGCTCCTTATTTATGATTTTTATACCCCTCGGGTTACAAAAAATCGGTACTAGACACGTATTTTCTCAGTATCTGCCAGTCATATCCTCTGAGATGAGTCAAGTCTGGCAATATGTCGGAACCGAAATATCGGGATCTTGCATGTATGAAAGCTGGACAGTGACACAGAAAATGTTCCATCGTTTCGATGTTTTCCCTGCATGCCCTGCACTCGTCGTTTTCTGCTAGTCCTATGCGATGAAGATGTGCCTGTAAGCTTGAGTGTCCCTTTAGAACACTTATCATCTTACTAATCTCGATCTTGTTTAGTTTCAGAAAACTACTGGTTTTTTCTCATTTGATTATTTAATAACTTCTATACTACTTATTTGAATCCTCTGAAATTATACACATGGTATTAGTTTATTAGTTACTAATACCTCGAAAAAAATAGGCGAAGTTGCCACGCCCCTTTTGGTACCTCCCACACAAATGGACAATTTTGAACCAAAAGTTAATAGCTTATAACTGTATTACCAGTACATACGAAGACATGACATTTTGTACAGTTTGTACAATACAGAGAAAAATGGGCATTATTGCCACGCTCCTTTTGGTACCTCCTACACAAATGGACCATTTTGCACCAAAAGTTTCAAACTTATAAATTGAATACCAGTGCTTACAAATACTTGCAATTTTGTACAGTGCAATGCTTTTATAGTACCTAGAGTCCAGAGAAAAATGGACGTAATTGGCACGCTCCGTTTGGTTCCTCCCACACAAATGGACCATTTTACACCAAAAGTTAACAGCTTATAACTGTAATACCAGTGCATATAAATACTTGAAATTGTTTACAGTGTAATGCTTTTATAGTACCTAGAGTCCGGAGAAAAGTGACCGTTACTGGAGCGCTCCATCTGGTAACTCTCAGACAAAAGGATCATTTTGTACCAAAAGTAAACAGCTTCGAACTTTACTACCAGTACATACTTTAAAGTTATCAAATGCAATTAAAATTGATAATAATTTAAATAAAACAAAAAAATAAATAAATTTACTAATATTTTTCGAGGATCCTGGTGAGGGAATTTATTAGTCGGTTTACCCGACTAAACTCTCTTACTTGTTTTTTTTTTTTATTTAAAAAAAAAATTGACTAAGCATCATTTTTATATGTGAACGGAAAGTTTTGGTCAATGGCAAAAAGATAGCTCTTAACGAGAGCTAAAATATTGGTCATCGGTGTAAAGGTCGTCGGGCGACTGGAAAGTGTTTTTTTGGATTTAAAAAAAATCGACTTAACGCACGAAATTGAAGATAATAAAACTGAATAATTTGTAAACGTTGTTCTTGCGTATATCTCTCCATGATGAAATTGTAAACACTACTGAATACAATGAAAAACAAATGACACATCATGACATATTACAAATGGCCGAAACGTCACTTAAAAATTATATCATCCCTATTGGAAAACCCGTTATTTAGAAAATTTTGTCCAAAGGGTTTTCGATAGCACTTTCTTAAATCCTTTTAAACAAATATCAACAAATCCTAAATCATTTACTCTAATTGATTCAGCAAAGGCTAAGAGAATCCTAAATTAGTTATTCCTCATCTTCTTCTAATATGTTTTTTTCATTCCTTCAGCGGTTTCAAAGATATCTTACAGGGCATTGCGAAAAAATCACCAAAAAGCTTTCCTGAACCAATTACTGGTATTATAAATGAATCTCGAGTTATGCTAAAATATGTGGTTCGACCTCTATTTATACCCTCACTTTAGTGTGACGAGGGTATATATCATTCGCTACGGACAAAAAGTGTGACACATGGAAGGAGTGACCTAAGACCCCAAGTATGTTCGGCGAAAATCCGTTTTGAGCCATTTGAAGTAATTTTAGCAATGTCCGTCCGTCTGTCTGGCTGGAGTGCACGATAACTCTCGAAAAGAGCAACGGATTGACTTCAAATTTGGTATGGGATAATATTTTTTATTTTTCAGGCTAAGTTCGATGATGAGTCATATTGGTCCACTCCTTCAAGTACCTTCCTCACAAAGGGTTAAAATCAAGTGAAATATTGATTCTCTAATAACTTCTATACTACTTATCTGAATCCTCTGTAATTCCACACATGGTAATAGTTTATCTGGCGCTATCAACTTGTGAAAAATGGGTAAAGTTTGCTATCTCCCACACAAATGGACCATTTTAAACAAAAAGTTAACATCTTACAACATTAATACCAGTCCATAAAAATACTTGAAATTTTGTACAGTGTAATGCTTTTATAGTGCCTACAGTCCAGTGAATACTGGGCGTTATTGCCACGCCCCTTTTGGTACCTTCCACACAAATGTAACATTTTGTACAAAATTTTGTACGGTTTAAAGCTTTTAAAGTACCTATAGTCATGTGATAAATGGGCGTTACCATCACGCCCCTTTTGGTACCTCCCACACAAATTGGGCAAATTATATCAAAATTGAATAGCTCATAACGGTAATATACTAGTGCACATGTGCGATTCGCACATTGTATAATCGCACATACTGTTCAGCGAAAAATAAGTTTATTTGATAAACCCTTTCTGATACCTCCCACACAAATTGACAAATTAATTCGTGTAATATTCCATATTACATTACTCACAAAGTATTGGTATACCTTATTCGGTTTACCTGACTAAAACTTTCTTACTTGTTAGTAATATAATTATTCAAAATTTGTTTGTAATTTTTCTGAAAGTCCTAGCAGAACGATATGGTTGTCAATTGAAAGGGCATTTTTTGGACTATGTAATTACAATTTTTGTTTTTCGAATCTGGAAATAAAAAGTTCCAAAAATCGCTTTGCAAATTTTTGTCCTTCATTATCCGTTAAGATCCACGGTGGAAAATTTTTGAATAAAATACATTTTGCGGATTTTACCCTCCACCGTAGGATGGGGGGTATATTCATTTTGTCACTCCGTTTGTAACACCTCTAAATATTGATCTGAGACCCCAAAAAGTATATATATTCTTAATCGTCGTAAAATTCTAAGACGATTTAGCCATGTCCGTCTGTCCGTCCGTCCGTCCATCCGTCCGTCCGTCTGTGGTAATCACACTACAGTCCGCAATAACAGAGTTAGGTTGATAAAATATGGTACAAATACTTCTTATAGTTGCAGGTTGTTTGGGATTGCAAATGGGCCATATCGGTCCATATTTAGATATACATAGCTACAATATATAGCGTCTAACTTGTTGTGATTCCTACTGTTCTCATCTACTATATTTTTTTTGTGTTTATCGGTGTTATTTTCTTTAGGTTTGGGTTATTTTGTGAGGTCACATGCTATCCATGGTGGAGGGTATATAAGATTCGGCATGGCCTTTACTTGTTTAAATTTACATTATTCGTTGATTTAAATTATATAAATTAATGTTTTTTTTACTTTTTTCTATTTTCAGGTAAGTTGGTTATTTCATATGCCTTATGTACAAATCGTAGTTACGGTAAGTCGATTAATTTTGAATAAAGTAATTACTATTTTTTTTGTGATTCCGATGAAAAAAGTGCTAATTCATTCCAAAAATGCTGGCATTCCGAGTTTCAGGAAAAAAAGGAGCCTACCAGTTAGGAAGATACTAATTTTAAATAATTAATGTTGGACTTTGAGTTGCATTAACTATAAATCATATTTATCCATTTCCTAATATACAAAAAAAATTAATCTCAATATGTTTGTATCCACTTCTGCCGAAATAATCTCAAACTCATCAATCGAAATCATATTTTGGCATATAAATTAAATCAGTCTATCGTGAATTCTAACCGAGACGTCGCAAGGTTTGTCCTGCATTTTTTCTCCTATTCAATATCTTCAACGTTGCTTCAGACACAACAGATATATTCCGTACGGTATACCGAGATATAACCGTGTAAAAATATAGAAAAAGTCCTAAAAATCCACCTTGAGCTAAAAAATTCGTATGGCCATTAAATTATTAGTTCTTATTTTTAGGGCTACTTTCACGTCCAATTCTCGGAATTTAGTCCTAAAATTATGTGTTTTACTGTGTTATGTATATTTCCAGCAGAATATGTTTGGAACAGTATACTACAGAAGCGATTTTTTTCAGCGTGTACTAATTTAGTCGCAACTACAAAATCCTGCAGCTAAACACCATTTCATCCTTGGGGGTTGAGCCTTGTTCACTATGAATGATTAAATTAAATGCATCCGACGCGTACTCGTATACATTATCCCAACCCTCCCTCCAGAAGAGGTGTCATTAAAAGTAATTAAACAGAAGCAGCCGCGAAAATTGAAGTTAATCGTAATTGAAGGGCTTTTAATGAAATAATTACTATGTGTAACCCTTTTTTGCCTTTTCCAAGCTAAATATAGAAAGAGAGAGAGAGAGGGAAATAAAAACAACAAAATTGCGTGGCGCATTTTCACTTCAACAAAAGTTAAATAATTGAAGGAATGGCTATTTGTCTGTCCGTCTGCCTGGCTGTCTTCGCACAAAGTTCATTGTCTTTTTTATGCTTTGGGATAAAAACTTAGACTAAGACAAGAAAAAAAAATTAAGTAACCGAAGGCGGTTTTGGGAGAGAGGCTTCAGGCAACAAAACCTTTCTTTTCTGTCTGTATAAGTTTGTGCACTTTTTCTTGGATTTTTTTTCTTCTATCCCTTTAGTTTATTATTTAATTTGTCATTCATTCATTACATTGCATTGCAATGTTTTTGCAGTGCGAAGTACGTTCATTTTCGATGTTGTCACTTTTTTCTCTGAGACTTTGTCTTTGGACACTTTGACAATGTCAATAACAGCCAACATCGCCAACGTCATTTATTTGTGCTCCTCCTCCTCTCCTTAGGCACTAGCCATGACCATCCATTCCATTCCCCCTCGGTGGGTAACATCATAACAAGACTTTGACTGGACTCCGAATGGCATCATCAGAGTCATTGTCATCCTATGACAATGTCATCGTATATTCGATGACGACGTCGTTGAATATCCATTCGTTTGTTTTCATTTTTCACTTTTTTTACGGTTTATACGAATGTGAAGGCGTCAAGTGTTTGACACTTTCACGCAATCGCAGTACACATGTTCAAGTGTCGCAGCCCCTGTCTTTCCCCAAGGCACAGCCCCTCCACAATGGATCCAATGTCATTAACATTTATTTGCCCATGTTGATAGATGTTGCCTATTTTCTATGTTGGCATTTTTTCTTCTTCTTCTTCTTACGATATTGACAAAATGCCATTAAAAATTTTAATCATTTTGTCAACGTTTTCATATTCAAAGTGGCATTAACTCAAGTGTCAATCAGAGGGGATTTTAGTAGCAAAAAAACTCATCAATTGACATTAACATTGTCAACATAAGTTTAGAGGGAACGTGACAAAGAAGGACAAAACCTTGAATTGGCTATTAATTTAGGGGGAAACACAATAGGGATGTCCTTATCTTCTCGCAACCTAATGATTTGATAAGAGACAACTGTAATAAATAAATATATTCTAGGTTTCTAAAGGAAATTATCAGAAACACAATGGAAGGTTTTCTATGAAAACTCTAATCAAACTCTAATAGAAGTTTTCTATGAAAACATCAATCGTGGGTTAAAGTTTTCTATGAAAACATTAAAGGAATAACATTTTCTATGAAAACATCAATCGATGTTTTCATAGAAAATTGATGTTTTCATAAAGTTTTCTATGAAAACATCAATCGTTGATTGAAGTTTTCTATAAAAACATCAATCGTTGATTGAAGTTTTCTATGAAAACACCAATCGTTGATAGAATTTTTCTATGAAAACATAAAGCGGTGATTGAAAGTTTTCTGTGAACACATCAATCGTTGATTGAAGTTTTCTATGAAAACATCAATCGTTAATTGAAGTTTTCTATGAAAACATCCATCGGTGATTGAAAGTATTCTATGAAAACACCAATCGTTGATTGAAGTTTTCTATGAAAACATCAATCGTTGATTGAAGTTTTCTATAAAAACATCAATCGTTGATTGAAGTTTTCTATAAAAACATCAATCGTTGATTGAAGTTTTCTATGAAAACATCAATCGTTGATAGAATTTTTCTATGAAAACATAAATCGGTGATTGAAAGTTTTCTGTGAACACATCAATCGTTGATTGAAGTTTTCTATGAAAACATCAATCGTTGATTGAAGTTTTCTATGAAAACATCTATCGTTGATTGAAGTTTTCTATGAAAACATCAATCGTTGATAGAATTTTTCTATGAAAACATCAATCGTTGATTGAAAGTTTTCTATGAAAACATCAATCGTTGATTGAAGTATTCATAGAAAATATCAATCGTTGATAGAAGTTTTCTATGAAAACATCAATCGTTGATAGAAGTTTTCTATGAAAACATCAATCGTTGATAGAAGTTTTCTATGAAAACATCAATCGTTGATTGAAGTTTTCTATGAAAACATCAATCTGTGATTGAAGTTTTCTATGAAAACATCAATCTGTGATTGAAGTTTTCTATGAAAACATCAATCTGTGATTGAAGTTTTCTATGAAAACATCAATCGGTGATTGAAGAATTTTAAGGAGAAGAAATTTCAAATCGCAATGAAATGTTAACAATTGTCGCCCACTTGAAGGCGATGCTCCGTCATTCAACAAGCTTATCTTCCAACAATAAATAACAATAACAAATCAAAATCTTCCTAAACTTTATGTGTATTCCATCCCCATCTGTGTGATTTTAGGTTTACCACAATTCCACTATATTTTTTTTTGTTGAAAAGAGAAATATCCAAAATTGTATATATTGCTTTCTATTATAGTTTTTTTTTTAAAGCACTTTCGGTTAGATCGTTTGCTCAAGGATCACGTTCCGTCCTGCATTGTCTTGTCTTGTCTCAAACAAACAAAAATCGTGAGAAATTAAAGTGTTGTGGCAGTGAAATTACAACACATTTCTGATTTGAGTCTACTCCAGTTTAAATTTGTTTTTAGTTGTTGTTGTTGTTTTTTCCCCTTACACAAAAATTACAACATGACACAACAACGGGTTGGAGTGGGTTCAAAATTGCCATTTATGCGAAACACTTTTTGAATTAGTTTTTAGCGAATTTTTGTTGCTTGGTGATGTGCAATTAATTTGTTTCTCCTTTCTGCAAAATTTCTACAATAATTGTACAAAACGCTGTCAAGTAGCTCAGTTCAAAGTAAATGTAAGTCTTTGTACCTTTTGAAATGTAATTGCTGGAAATGTCTGTAACATTTTTGGTGCTTCGGAAAGAAATTGCAGTACGAGTTGGGCACAGTGGGCGGGTAATAACTATTCGGAGTAATAGTACTTAGATGACTCTGTATATGTTTAGAGGGACGCAATCAAAAATTATGCATACAACTGCAGAGCTCATATGATTTACATTAGAAAGGAATTCCACACAAAAAATTCAAACAAAAAATTCTCCTGAGAATTTTTTTAAGGAATTGGATGCACTTTTTTCGTGTAGCTTTGTTCCAATTTTTTTCTCCTATTCAATATCTACAACTTGGCTTCAGACACAAAAGAGATACTCCGTACGGTATACCAAAAAAAATATAGAAAAAGTGCTAAAAATTCACCTTGAGCAAAAAAATCGTATGGCCATTAAATTATTAATTGAGCCAACATGGGGCTACTTTCACGTCCAATTCTCAGAATTGAGTCCCAACATTTTGTGCTGTGCTATGTTATGGTCTTCTTTGATCATTAATATTTTTTTTTGAAAATAAAAGTATTCCCCGACCATTGCGGGTTTCCGAGAAACTAAAGTATTCTACAAAAATTAAGGCCTTCTTTGACCATTAAGGTCCTGCTCTACCAGTACGGTCTTCATTTCTTCCTCGTTAATCTTCTTGAATACTTAATATCCACATCAACCATTAGGGTCAAACTCGTCCTTAAGATCTACCTCAATCATAAAGGTCTCGATCGACAATTAAAGTGCTCCTCGACCAGCGTTAATGTCTTCTTCGATCATGAAGGTCTTCCTCGACTACCAAAATCTTCTTATGCCATTAAGGTTTTCCTTGACCATTAATGTCTTTTCTAGTTATTGGGGCCTTCCTCGATCACTAAGGACTATATCAGCCACTAAGGACTTTCCCAAACTTTAAGGTCTTCCTCGAATATTAAGGTTTCATCGACCATCGAATTTTTCCTCGACTTCGTCGACCATTAAGGTCTCAACCGTTAAGGGTCTCGATAATCATGTTCGACTATAAGATCTTCCTAGACCACTATCGTCTTCTTTGACCATTAAGGTCTTCCTTGACCATTAAAGTCTTACTCGACCAACAAGGTCAAAAATTAAGGTCTTCATCGTCCATTAAGGTCTTCCTCGTCCATCAAGGTCTTCCTCGACCATTAAGATCTTCCTTGACTAATTATGGTCTTCTCCGATTATTTAGTTCTTCCTCGAATGTTAAGGTCTTTATTGACTGCTAAGGTCTTCCCCGGTCATTGAGGTATTCCTCAAAAACGAAGGACTTTTTTCAAAATGAATGCTTTCCTTACCATTAAGATCTTCCTCGCAAAATAAGGTATCCCTTGACTATTAAAAACTTCCCCATGATTAAGGTATTCCTCGACTGTTAAGGTCTTCATCGACCGTTAAGATCTTCCTCGACCGTTAAGGTCTTCCTACACCGTTAAGTTCTTCCTCGATCATTAATGTATTTCCCGACCACTAACGACTTCGTTGACAACTATGGACTTTTTGTTACCATTAAGGTCTTCCTCGACCAGTGATGTCTTATTCGACCATTAAGGACTTCCTCGATCAATAAGTTCTTCTTCGACCAATAACTTCTTCCTCGACCAATAACTTCTTCCCGATCACCTTAATGATTCCTCGACTACTAATGTCTTCCTCGAAAATAATATTATTCTCCTCGACCATTAAGGTCTTCTTCGACCATTGAGGTCTTCCCCGTAACGGAGGTCTTCCTCGACCATTAAGTACTTCCTCAACCACTAAGGTTTTCATCGACCCATAAAGCCTTCCTCGACCCCTGATGTTTTCCTGGGCCACTGAGGTCTTTCTCGACCGCTAAAGACTTCCCCGACCACTGAGGTCTTCCTCGACCACTGAGGTCTTCCTCGACCACTAAAGACTTCCTCAACCACTGAGGTCTTCCTCGACCACTAAGGGCATAATCGATCATTAGTGTCTTCCTCTACTATTAAGGTCTTTCTCGACCACTGAGATCTTCCTCGAGTATTAAGGTCTTGTGCGATCTTAAGGTCTTCCTCTACCAGTGATGTTTTCCTCAGCCATTGAGGTCTTCATCGACCACTGGGGTTGTGCTCAACTATTAAGGTGTTCCTCGACCACTGATGTCTTCCTCGACCACTGAGGTCTTCCTCGACCACTGAGGTCTTCCTCGACTAATAAGGTCTTCCTTGACCACTAAAGACTTCTTCGACCATTAGGGCCACTTCTACCATTAACGTCTTCCTCGACCATTAAGGTCTTCCTCGACCATTAAGGTCTTCCTCGACCATTAAGGTCTTCCTCGACCATTAAGGTCTTCCTCGACCATTAAGGTCTTCCTCGACCACTGATATATTTCTCGGACTCTGAGGTCTTTCTCTACCACTGAGGTCTCCCTCGACTGCTAAGGTCTTCCTCGAACACTAAATACTTCCTTGACCACTAGGGTCTTTTTCGATTACTAAGATCTTCCTCGACCAATCAATCAATCATTAATTAAAGACTTCCTCGACCATTTGGGTCTTCTTCTACTCTTAAGGTCTTCCTCGACCACTGAGGTCTTTCTCTACCTCTAAGGTCTTCCTAGACCACTAAAGACTTCCTCGACCATTTGGGTCTTCTTCTACTATTAAGGTCTTCCTCGACTACTAAGGTTTTCCTCCACCACTAAAGACTTTCACGACCATTAGAGTCTTCTACCACCATTAAGGGCTTCCTCGACAATTAAGGTCTACCTCGACCACTGATGTTTTCCTCGGACACTGATGTATTCCTCGACCACTGGGGTCTTGCTCAAATATTAAGGTGATCCTCGACCACTAAGGTCCTCCTCGACCACTAAAGACTTCTTCGACTATTAGGATCATCATCTACCATTAACGTCTTCCTCGACCATTAAGGTATTCCTCGACCACTGATGTTTTCATCGGACACTGAGGTCTTCCTCGGACACTGAGGTCTTCCTCTACCACTGAGGTCTCCCTCGACTGCTAAGGCCTTCCTCGAATACTACTGACTTCCTAGACCACTAGGGTCTTTTTTGGGTACGGAGATCTTCCTCGACCAGTAAAGACTTCAATCATTAATGTCTTTCAAAAGACTACCTCGACCATTTGGGTCTTCTACCACCATTAGGGTCTTCCTCGAGCATTAAGGTCTACCTCGACCACTGACGTTTCCCTCGGACACTGAGGTCTTCCTCGACCACTGATGTTTCCCTCGGACACTGAGGTCTTCCTCGACCACTGAGGTCTCCCTCGACTACTAACATCTTCCTCGACCACTAAAGACATCCTCGACCACTAGGGTTTTCTTGGACTACTAAGGTCTTCCTCGACCAGTAGACTTTCTCAATCATTACGGTTTTCCTCGATCACTGAGGTCTTCCTGGGCCTCTAAGTAGTTCTTCGACCTCTAAAAACTTTCTCCACCATTGGGGTCTTAATCTACCTTTATGATCACTAAGGTCTTCTTCGACCATTAAGGTCTTCCTCGACCATTAATGTCTTCCTCGACCACTACTGTTGTCCTCGGCCAATGAGGTCTTCCTCGACCACTGAGGTCTTCCCCGACTACTAAGGACATCCTATAAGGGCTTATTCGATATTTTTCTGATGTTTTCCTCGGACACTGAGGTCTTCCTCTACCACCGAGATCTCCCTCGACTGCTAAGGCCTTCCTCGAATACTACTGACTTCCTTGACCACTAGGGTCTTTTCGAGTACTAAAATCTTCTCGACCAGTAAAGACGTCGCCATTCATTAATGTCTTTCTCTACCTCTAAGGTCTTCCTAGACCACTAAAGACTTCCTCGACCATTTGGGTCTTCTTCTACTATTAAGGTCTCACTTGACTACTAAGATCTTCCTCGACCATAAAAGACTTCCTCGACCATTTGGGTCTTCTAACACCATTAGGGTCTTCCTCGAGCATTAAGGTCTACCTCGACCACTGATGTTTCCCTCGAACACTGAGGTCTTCCTCGACCAATATTAAAACCGAGCTAGACTCTACTTTGGGGGAGTCTGCTCTTTCGTTTACAACTATAAAATATTGGGTGACAAAGTCTAAACATGACCGTACGAAAAAACGAACAACCTAGTGGCCGACCAATTGAGGTGTCCATGCCAGAAATGGTTAAAAAATCCATAAAATGGTATTGGGTGATCGTTGGTTGAAGGTTAGCGAGCTAGGTGAAGTAATAGGCATTTCAAAAAGTGCTATACATCGCACATTGATGGAAAATAGAATAGTTTAAACACGCACCTTATTGGCCAGATTTAGCTCCCACGGATTGTATGTTGTTTCCAAACTCCAAAAAATGTATCGGCGCAAAAAGGTTTGCCAGTAATGAAGAGTTGGAGGTTGCGATCGATGGCTATTTTCAGAAGCTAGCCGGTTCTTACTATAAGATAAGGGTTTCGAAGATACATATTGAAATTCGCTGGAAAAAGTGTATTGAGCTAAAAAGAGATTATGTGGAGAAATCAAGAAATATTTACCCAAATTAATTATGTTTTATTTGTTAGGTCGGCTAAGTTTGGGACCGCCCTCGTGGCATGTCATGTCTCATTAAATTTTGTTCTCGCGCTGTGTAATAAGACTTAGTCGAGAGCTTATCCTGAACGTTAGTCTTTGAACTGTGTAATAAAACTCTCACTAGAGTTTATTGTGACCATCCGTTTTTATGTTGTTTCTATGGATTTCCGGGTTTCTTCTTAGAATTTCTTTTCGAAATTAAGATTTAATAAATATGAAATATATATTACATTTCAAACAAAATAGTATGTTTTGTGGCCCACTGTTTGCAAACTCTGCGTTTTACATAGAAAACTAACATTTGTTCGTATTTAAAATTGTTGCATTTCCCTGTGGTAATTTTCTCCTCTAAATTATTTACATAAAAACTGGAATTCCTACCATGAATGTAAATAAGCATTTTGTTCACTATCTTGCTTTTTGCACAAAAATAATTACATTAAATTGTAAAACTGACCATTTGTTGCTAAACTAAAACTCACTCTGCCAACTGTGGTGGCCAAAAGTTCATTTCAAATGTTTGCAGCCAATGGAAAGTGAAATGAAGTCACGTGCTGCGCTTGCGGAACGTGGCAATGCAGTTTCAAAATTTCAGATTTAAATAAATGATTTCCCAAAACCTGAGCAACAAAGAAAATAACACGGCAGAGATTTTTCGTTAAATGTTTAGAGGGAATTGTGAAATGGAAATGGAGAAAATGCAAAAGGATTTTTTTGTGTGAAACCATGAAATTCAAATCAGCTTTACAAACTGGCGTCGAGAGTCTAAATGTATTTTTTGTTTTTTTTTCACAAACATATGCTACTTTTGGCAATTGAATATATTATTTTTTTTTATTGCAAAAACATTTTTAGCATATTTTGTGATACTCAAGGTTTTGCCGCCAAAATCCACATATGCTGCGTTTCGCGGTAACCCCATTTCAATGAATCATAAAATGCATCATTTAGTGTGTTTTTGTTCGCTGTAATAAATTACCCCAATTTTGTTCCAAAAAAAAACGTACATATACGAGTATTACAGACTGAAATCCAAACTCAGTCTACGAGTCAAGTCGTCATAAAAAAATTGCGTACTTGAAGGACTCAGTCGTCTCCCCGACTTGTCATTTCCTAATTAAGCAAAATGTTGGCAATGGTTGGTGTTGTTGCAGTCGTTGTCGTTTTATGTAAAGGGGTTTCTAATAAGGGAGGGTCGATGTTGAAATTGAATGAAATAAGCTGTTTTTGATATGCCATTAACGATATGCCATTATGTATGGATCGGATTTTCACGATGTTATATGTCCGAGAGGTCATATTTTCAATGACTCTTCCGAATAGATCTGGTTGAATTTGAGAGGAGGACTAGGTTTCTTTGACTTTCTGTTCAATTGGAACCTGAATCCAAAAATATAACTCGTCGCAATGTCCATTGTCATTAACTTTGATCTCCTGTTTCAGGTGGATATAGAATGCAGGTCCAAAATTCGTCAAGCTTAAGTTTGTCCAAAGCCAGAAAACTTCTGCACGACGATAAGTCGACTGGGTTTTGTTCTAGGTCTACCTGCCGTTCCCTTAATTTTTGCTGTCTCGAATTGCGTCACCACATGTTGGTGAGTCGACCTTGAAGGTTCATCCCGCCTACCTAAGAACACTTATTCAATAATAATTTTTTGTATCAATTGGACCAGCTTCTCAATCGCGTAACTTGACATGTTGGTTTGGCAACGGTAACTGAGTTATAAACAACATATTATAAACACAAACTGTCAACATCTATCCGCCCTTATTGATAACCCCTTTGTATACATACCATACAAAGGAATCTAGAACATACCGACCGACAATATTTGTGCAATGAAAACACATCTGAAACTGAAAAAGTGCTGGAAAAAAGTTACTCCCATCACTCACTACGTTGCATTACAGCTCCGGAATACAGCTTGCCAACGGAGTCAACACCGCCGTTGGGGGCTCAGAGACACACACATGAGGGCGCCATCAAGTGTTGTGGGTTTCACTTACAAAAATTATGAAATTCTATATGATTCGGATGTTGTTGGTTGTCGTCGTCGTCGACGTTTTTCATTTTATTTATTTTTTTTTTGCATATAATTATGGCAAAAACATAAAGTTGGCGAATGCCGCAAACAGAAAAAAAACTCGTAACATATGTTGTTAAACAACGCAACGCACAGTTTGGTTATTTGCAACGAAGCCCAAGAGTAGTTGGGAGACTTGAAGACACCAGGCTGTATCGACTAGTTGTCTTATGTCTAAGCAATGTCATGGTACAGGGCTAGTATCATAATGAGTTGCCAAACCAAAGGCCTATAACACCCGTGAATTGTTAAATCGGCAGTTGCCCTTCAATGGCTCAGTGGTTAGTGCATTAGACTTGGACCCCGAAGGGGCTGGGTTCCATTCCCAGCCAGGGCACTGGCAAAATTTAACATCAACATTTCATGTTTTCATCATAATTCGAGTTTCTAAAAATAACTCACCGGTGGCACTTCCACTACATCAACATCATCATCATCACCCAAGTCAACAAGGACGCTACAAATAAACACCATGGCGACTATTAACAGAAATGCAGCGCTTCTAGTGGAGAATAGGAACAGTAATACTCAAATAACATCCATTCCCTGAAAGTAACAGACGAATGTTAATTAACAACCGGACAACATTGAGTAGATGAAACAACATAAGGTTCCCGCGATAATCGGATATATGCCGGAACGAAGTCTGTAATAGAAATAGACGCAAGGATTATCAACTTAGCGCCTTCAAGCTACAGCAACAACAACAACAACACCATTTGCCAATTTAAAGATATTTGCTTCTTTTTATATTATTCGACCTTTTTTATTATTAATTAGAATAAATGATTTTTCAAGCTCGAGGTCATTTGCTTCCAAAAAAAAACACCGTATATTAGTTGATCAAAGTGAAGATCGTGAAAATGGGTAACAACAAATATATACTCGTACATGATTGGAGCTCCAGAAGCAAGAATTCTTAATTGATCTGATTGAAATGTCCAAATTTGTGTTTTATTTTACCAATAACCATTCCTAGTAGAAATGAGCCACATTGGTCCAGGAGTCTTTGAAGCCCGCTAGTGAAACACGCGCTGCAACAATTTTGTAGGATATTTGAAACGGTTTTAGCTTTTTTTAAAAAAATGAATAAAAGGTTCTACAAAAATGTGAGATATTCCCTACTCGATTTTCCTAAAATTGCACAGATTCAGCTTTTTCACATTCAAAGCTGACAATTGCCGACAGAAAGCTTAGTTTTATTATAGAATAAGTTGTGGTTTATTGAATATGTTGTGGTCGAAATTTCACGTTTTGTAATACATTTTAAGCATTTACAGAACAGAGGACGAAAATGTAGCATAAGCATTAGATTTACTGGATCAAAATATTGTATACAAATAACCCCAATTCGAATTATGCTGGTCAGAATTTCCATAAAATTACTTATGATTTTTGCATTTTTATTGAACTATATTTGATGAAAGAATGAATAATTTATGTGGTCATTGAAGTCGAGTCTGCAATATTGTTGTTGCAATGTTGTGGAGAAGCTCAGTTGATAACACAGTACAACACATGATTTTGGGACTCAATTCTGAGAATTGGACGTGAAAGTAGCTCCAAAAGAAGAACATCTGCATCCTTCGTTTAGTCAAGCTGGCACAATTAATAATTCAATGGCCATACGATTTTTTTCTTTTGTGTCTGAAGCAAAGTTGTAGATATTGAATAGGAGAAAAATGCGGAACAAACCCAGCGTGTTTATACCCTCGTATCACTAAAGTGAGGGTATAATAATCCGAGGAAGCTAAATTTGGCGAATAAGGTACATGCTGAAGAAATTTTGTAGTTTTTGTTAACCATTTTTGGAGTGGATACCTCAATTGGCTGACCTCTACGGTGTTCGTCTCGTACAACCCGGTTTAAACACTGCCGCCCAATAATGGAATTTATATGCCTCCCCCTGCCTCCCTCCTGCAAACGGAATGTGGAGTTTCTAGATATTAGCTTATTGGGAAATTTACGTCGCAATTCTGTCATAACAGGCCGGGCTATGTTAGGAGTTGCAACATCTTGATGAAACCACACAGAGTTGAAAGAAATTCTCATTCGGCGCAATTCTGGATAGAAAAACTCGTTAACGGTCTCCAGTAACCGTAACGGTGTGACCGTTTTCTTCGAAGAAGTAGGGCCCGACAATGCAGCGTGATGAAACTGCGCACCAAACTGTGACACGAAGTGGAGATGCAATTCCGTCTCATGGAGTATCTGTGGGTTGGAAGCACTCCATATTCGACAATTTTGTTTGTTATACTCTCACTTTAGTGATACGAGGGTATATATCATTTGCTACGAGCCAAAAGTGTAACACTTGGAAGGAGTGACCTAAGACCCTAAGTATGTTCGGCGGAAATCCGTTTTGGGTCATTTTAAGTCGAATGAGCAAAGTCCATCCGTCTGTCTGCTGCTGGCTGGTGCGCACGATAACTCGCGAAAAGAGTAACCGATTGACTTCAAATTTGGTATGCGATCATTTTTTTCCCACCTCCAGCTATGTTCGAAGATGGGCCATATTGGTCCACTCCTTCTAGTATCTTCCCATAAGGGTTAACATTTAGAGAAATAGCTTCTATACTACTTATTCGAATCTTCTG
Organism: Eudasyphora cyanicolor; assembly: GCA_963930755.1. Lineage (NCBI taxonomy): Eukaryota > Metazoa > Arthropoda > Insecta > Diptera > Muscidae > Eudasyphora > Eudasyphora cyanicolor. Next base: position 279,158,099 of record OZ005734.1, on the reverse strand, counting down.
AAATTCCACACCTAGTACTAGTTTATTAGTCGCTAACACCTTGAGAAAAATGGGCGAAGTTGCCACGATCCTTTTGGTACCTCCCACGCAAATCGACCATTTTTCACCCAAATTTAACATCTTATAACTTTAATACCAGTGAAAAACACTTCAAATGTTGTTCAGTGTAATGCTTTTATAGTGCCTACAGTCCAGTAAAGAATGGGGGTTATTGGCACACCTCTTTTGGTACCTCCCACACAAATGGACTATTTTGCACCAAAAGTTAACAGCTTATAACATTAATACCAGTGCATACAAATACTTAAAATTTTGTACAGAGTAATAATTTTATAGTGCCTACAGTACAGTGAAACAAAGTGGACCAAAAAATATTGGCCATATGGCCGCCGCGACCTCGGCGACACACCTCCATCCGATGGTCCAAATTTTCGATGACGCTGAGGCATAATTGAGGTCCAATGCCGTTAATGTGGCAAATTATCTCCTCCTTTAGCTCTTGAATTGTTGCTGGCTTATCGCCGTACACCTTTTCTTTCAAATAACTCCAAAGAAAGAAGTCCAACGGTGTCGAATCACATGATCTTGGCGGCCAATTGACATCGCCACGACGTGATATAACACGGCCATTGAATTTGTTGCGCAAAAGAGTCATTGTTTCGTTACCTGTGGGGCAAGTGGCACCGTCCTGTTGAAACCACATATTGTCCACATTCAAATCTTCCAATTCGGGCCATAAAAAGTCCGTTATCATCTCACTATAGTGAACACCATTCACAGTAACTGCCTGACCGGCATCATTTCGAAGATGTATGGCCCGATGACGTCGCCAGCCCATAAGCCGCACGAAACGAACTGGGCGAGCATGCACAGGTGTTTTCACATCTCCTACAGACCCGGTTTGCTGAAATTTGCGCATAATTCTCCCGATTGTGGACACATTTGGTCGATTATGCTGATCAAAAAACATGACGAAGTGCATTTTGATTTGAACGCCCATTTTCGTAAAAGGTTAAAAATCTTTAACGCGTTGCTCGATTGTGTATCTTTCCATTGTTCAAATTGAGTTAGTCTGAAATGGAGAAATGTTAAATGAAATGCAGAAAAAAACTTGACGTTTAGGTGTGGTTCACATTCAACACCGGCCCTTACAATTTGACCACCCTTTACTACAAAACTGTGCACAGTATAACGCTTTTAAAGTACCTATAGCCCTATGAAAAATGGGCGTTATCACCACGCCCCTTTTTGTACCACCCACACAAAATGGACAAATCATACCAAAATTGAATAGTTCATAAACATTGCAGATAAACGCTTATAATTCGGCACAGTGCAATGTACTTAAAGTATCTACTGTTCAGCAAAAAATAAGTGCATTTGTTAAGCCCCATCTGGTATCTCTCACACAAATTGGCAGATTAATTCGTATAATATTCCATATTACATTACACACAAAGTGAGGGTATACCTTAGTCGGTTTACGCGACTGAAACTTTCTTACTTGTTTTTAATGATACAAATAAAAGTCATTATTATTCCTATGTTAAGATTTTTATCACTCATTTGCACTTTATTTTGGCCGATAGCCCTTGGAGAAAAAAATTTACAAATCATATCAAAATTGAATAGCTCATAAAGTTAATATACCAGTGCAAATAAAGGCTTATAATTCGGCACAGTACAATGTATTTAAAGTATGTATCAAATGTTCTTCCAATAATAGGGGTATTTGTTAAACCCCTTCTGGTACCTTCCACACAAATTGACACATTAATTCGTGTAATATTCCATATTACATTACACACAAAGTGAGGGTATACCTTAGTCGGTTTACCCAACTGAAATATGTGTTTCTTACTTGTTTTAAACTTCACCGCCATCTATATGTCATTTCGCCTAATTTTGGGACCTCCCTCGTACTTATTATAGCTGTAGGTAACGCGGGATTTAAAATTAACTTTATCCTTAGGGATGGTTTCTGAGTTATGCTCTTCCGCTATCGTTGTCCAAGTGTTAAAAATATTACATTTTTTATACACAATACTAGTACTTCATCAGATTTTTTTGGCGATTTAATTTATTGCACAATTTGGAAATATCGGAACGTCCTAATAAACTCATAATGAGTATGAATTCTTGTTATAGGGATTCCTTTAGATATGTGATGGAATGAAATACAAATTCTTTAGTCTTCTTCTTCAAATCTTGACTGTGGGATATACTGGAATACCCTCTACGCTATGCGTGATTACCTATATTCATTTTTCTATAAAATAAGGACTTTAATATTGATGCATAATAATTTGTGGTATACGAGTAGCACTTACAATCTACAGATACGATTCCATATTAAAATCAAAGTACTGTCATTAAATGTTAAGATAACTTTCACAATATCCTATCATTCGAAACTAGTCCCTTTGCCTTTTTTGTGGTTAAAATTTAATGTTTATTCAACTGAAATTTGTTAAGAATTTGTTTTATGGGTTTCGTGTTGTTTTTTTTTTCGTCTTCTTGATTTTAACAGAATTATGTGTTGTTGTGAGAGGGTGTTTGTTTCATTTATTTGCAATAAACGCCTTCAACAAAAGTGCAAATAAACAAAAAAAAAGAGAACATGTCACACCAACGACCACATAATTGATTACCCAACAATTATTCATTTATCAGCAAATCTTTTAATTTGTTAATAAAATTACAAAATTTTAAATTATGGCAATAAGAAAATCACTCAATTACTTATGGTAATTGACATGTAGCGTAAAGGAAATGTGTCATTAAAGAAAACAAATAAGGAGACACATTTTATAATAAATTTAAATTAAAGTTGAGATTTTCTTTTTGTTTTTCGATTATTTCTCCAATTACGAGTATTAAAACAAAAATAAAGTAAGTCAATGTAGGATATATATTTATATAAGAAACTCTACTTCTGTCTTTCCGTCCTTCTCTCTGATAACTGTCCGTCCTTCCTGTCTGAAATGACGCTACTTAAGTACAGTATCAACATTTCCGTGGTCATCCAAAGAAAGTCATGATTAATGTCTTGACTAACTCTTGTTATAAGATGCAAGTCTTCAAAATTTGGTAACTAAATTCTAAGGGAGTAAGTGACAATTTTTGGAAGTCTATTTTTTACTAATTCAGTAAGAATCTCAACGTTTTCATCCAAATATTTAAAAAACGCAAATTCGGAAAAAATTACGAATATACCTTTATTTACATATACGAGTAGTTTATTGTAAGAGAAACTCTCTTTGTTAATTTAAACATGTTTGCGCGAACAATTTCTATAATTTAAATAATTGAAGGCTTATGTGTAATCAATTTGCGTAGTCTATATTTTCATAGCGATTATCTTTCTAAATCCATCAAACGTTGTTTTTGTTTTTAAGCTATATAATTATGTACATTCGAATGTATGTAATAAACGTTGAGCTATGTCTATGTCTTATCCATCCATCCCATCAATGTTCATAATATCAAAACTAATAATTTTCTATGTATTTAATTAAAAATTCCTTTGCTTTGTTTTACATTTGAGTCTGAACATAAAACAAAATTTTCAAGTGTACCAAACAAGTATCTAAAAATGATAAAACAACAAGATAAAAAGAGTAAATTGAGAAAAAAGGCAAAAACATAGCGCAGAGGCCAATCAATGCACAAAGTCAGAGATGACCTTTAAACAAAGAAAACTCAAGTAAAAAGACAACATATGGTCGGACGGACAGACATTATATTCGTATATAAAACAAACAAAACATAAGTATATACTTTACAACTTATTAAGAAAATGTTGTTGGAAAATATAAGAGACTATGATTACATACAACCCAGCATAAAATATTGTGGAAAATATTCAATTTAATCAAATCTCAATCAATAAAAATGTTGGTTCATTAAATCAAAAAATTCAATTTTAATAGAAAGAAAATATAAAACCAAATATGAAAAATTCAATCCAGTAAACTCACTAAGTTACGAGGGCGGTCTCAAAATTAGCCGACATGACGTACGGGTACACGCTGAAAAAAATCGATTCTGTAGTATATTGTTCCAAACATATTCTGTTGGAAACATACATGTGTTCAGGGTACACTCCAAACTTATTATATTTGACATGTTTGTCTAATCACAACTTTGTTTCTATCCTAATATTTTTTTAGTTGGAATTAATATTTCCGAAACAAAGATTAACTTGCATTAAGTATTTTGGCAATTCCTTAATTTACCAAAAATTTTTCAGTTTTCTGAAATTGAAACTTTAATTTTTTATAAATTTTAAGCATTGGTAAATTCACTTAAAATTGAAATTGTATAATATTTCTATATATAAAATAAATTGCATTGATGTCAAAAAGTGATGAATTGGAATATTTATAATTTATAAATTAGTGTGGTGGTTAAATTTTAAGGGCCGATGTTGATTTTGAATAAAACACAAATTATTTAGGAAATTATTGTCATTTCTTTTTAGTATGGTTTAATTATGTATGTAACAAAATATCGGGCAAATGGACGCCGCGACCTCAGCGGCACACCTCCATTCGATGGTCCAAATTTTAGATAACGCTAAGGCATAATTGAGGTTCTATGCCGTTATTGTGCCGAATTATATCATTCTTTAGCTCTTGAATTGTTGCTGGCTTATCGACGTACACCTGTTCTTTCAAATAACCCCAAAGAAAGAAGTCCAACGGTGTCAAATCATATGATCTTGGCGGCCAATTGACATCGCAACAACAAATTCAGCTGTGTGGCAAGTGGCACCGACAGCTGTGTGGCAAGTGGCACCGTTCAAACCTCATATTGTCCACAATCCATATCTTCGAATTCAGGCCATAAAAAGTTCGTTATCATCTCACGATAGTGAACACCATTCACAGTAACTGCCTGACCGGCCTCATTTCGAAGAAGTATGGCCCGATGACGTTGCCAGCCCATAAGCCGCACCAAACGAACCGGCCGAGCATGCACAGGTGTTTTCACATCTCCTACAGACCCGGTTTGCTGAAATTTCCGCACAATTCTTCCGATTGTGGACACATTTGCTCGATTATGCTGATCAAAAAAACATCACGAAGTGCACGAAATGCTTTGAACGGCCATTTTCGTAAAAAGCTTAAAAAAACGTTAACGCGTTGCTCGATTGTGTATCTTTCCATGGTTCCATTGGTACAATTTAACCACACTTTATATTAATGTATGCGTTCCAAACAAAATTTCTTGATTTTCAAATAATATTTATGTATTTGTTCGCAAATATATAAAATTTATAAATTTTGGTTCCAAATATATTTTCTTTCAATTCAAACATAAAAAAATGGCGATATTCTTCCGTGTATAGATGGCGGTAGCAGTTTGAAAAAAAAATAATTTCGTGAAAAACCTTCTAAAACGTATGTTTTAAGCTTCAAGGTACTCAAAAATAAGGGATCTCAGTGAATTTGTGAACATGAAAAAATTGGTCACCGATATCTAATACAATATTTCAATTTAAAAGGTCTCAGTCCAACCAATATTAGAACCGATCTAGATTCTACTTTGGGGGAGTCTGCTCCTTCGTTTACAACTATAAAATATTGTTTGGCAGTGTTTAAAAGGGACCATGCGAGCTGCGAAGACGAACACCTTAGTGGTCGACCAATTGAGGTGTCCAGGCCAGAAGTGGTTAAAAAAAATCTAGAAAATGGTATTGGAAGATCATTGGTTGAAGGATCATGAGCTAGCTGAATACATAGGCATTTCAAAAAGTGCTATACATCACATATTTGAGGATGGCAAAGCTGTACGCAAGATGGGTGCCGCGTTTGCTCACAATCAAGACAATGCACCCATTCACTATTACGATGATCGAAATCAATAAATTAAATTTAAATTAGCTCCCTCGGATTATTTTTTGTTTCAAAAATTGGAAAAATGGTTTGGCGGAAAAAGATTTGCCAGCAATGAAGAGGTGGAGGTTGCAGTTGATTGCTATTTTCAGGAGCTAGACACTTCTTACTGTAAACAGGGTATCGAAGCTATTGAAAATCGCTATTGAAAAATTTTATCGATCTAAATGGAGATTATGTTGAGAAATAAAGATGATCATGGATCGATCAAATGCATAGTTTTAGCCAAATTGTTTGACAAATGATTTGATATATGGCTTAGATGAATATATTCAAGAGCGATCTCTGTAGAAGAACTATCTCAAAACATGTACCGATGTGGTCAAACTTCGTTGTGCAAATTTGATGTATGTAACGGGTTTTCCAACAAGAGGTGTTATTTTGAATCACCCGGTATTTCGGTAGCTGTCACTTTTGAAGCTTTGATTATTTGACATTTGACACTACGCCATTTCCACCTCGGTGGCTACGTCAAAAAGCAAAATTGTCGCATCTGGGGCTCGGAAAACCCAAGCGTTATTGTTGAGAAGCCTCTCCATCCTCAACGTGTGACTGTTTGCTGCGGTTTATGGTCCGGCGGCGTCATTGGACCTTACTTTTTCGAAAATGAGGTTGGATCAACAGTTACGGTGAATGGATTGCGCTATCGAGAGATGATTAATGATTTTCGGAGTCGGAGTTGGATGGTATTGATCTGGACAACGTTTACTTTCAACAAGACGGCGCATCGTGCCACACAAGCAACGAAACCATTGCTCTGTTAGTTTCCGGACCGTGTTATCTCTCGGTGATCACAATTGGCCACCGATATCTTGTGATTTAACACCTTGCGACTTCTTCCTTTAGGGCCACGAGAAAGATAAGGTCTACGCCAATAGCCCAGCGTCGATTCAAGATCTCAACGATAGAATTCGTGAGGCTATCGAGGACATAGGGCAGCCACTTTGCGATTTGGTTATGGAAAATTTCATGAAAAGGATATGGTCCTGTAAGCGTGGTCGTGGTGTCCATTTGACTGATGTTGTTTTTCATTATTAACGGCAACACCTCTTGTACAGGGTTGCCCATATTCGACGGACCCACGGACTCGTTGGGCCCATTCCAATCGACGAGGCTTGTCCGCAGGCAACAATCTTTGCGTCAATTGAATTTTGTACGGGAACAAATGCAAATCAACGCGAATAATCCATTGTAAAGTGGACCGAGCCATGCCCAACTGCTGAGAACGGCGTTTTGGGATGTTCTTGGGGACCTCTCGACACTGGCTCGTACGGCAGCGATATTCTCGGCCGATCGCCTTGGTCGACTTTTATTTGGCCTCTTCGGATTAGAAAGAGCCTCACCAGTCGAAAATTTTTCGTATAAACGCTTAATGGTGTTCTTAGAAGGCGCACTTCTCACATTTTTTAATATTTTAAAAGCACGTTGACTTGACTTCTTCTGTTGAATGTAAATTTCAACTATTTCAGAGCGCTCGCGTGGCGTGTATTGTTCCATGGTAAAAATCTGCTTGGACTGACGCTTCAAACGCGGTATGTCATTAAGCGATCTGACATCTCTGTCAAAAGTTATGGCGTTGCCAGATGGGTCCGTCGAATATGGGAGAGCCTGTATTTGAGAACGACCTTTATTTGGTGATTGAACCAAAAATTAAATGATTTTGATCATTTTTGTAATAATGAATTCTTGTCAAAACACAATACAATCCGGAACGTGAAAATTTTGCTTAGAAAATTTGGTTTTTATGGCTTCGAAGGAACATATTTAGGATCGAATTTTATATCAAAACATTAAGCAGGAGCTATATCGAAACAATAACCGATGCGACTCATTTTCAATCTCAAACTACCTGCAATAATAGGAAACATTTCTGCCAGATTTGATCCACCTAGCTCTACTACAACGGTAGCATGACAAATGGACATGGCTAAATCATCTTAGAATTTTACGACGATCAAGAATTTATATGGGGAATTCCACGACGATATTATTAGTTATTAAACTCGTATAACAAAATGTTCACAATGTTATCGATTTTCTTTTAGTTTTGCTTTAAATAAGTTTAACAAGTGGAAGTGTCCGTAAAATAGAATTTACTGTTTTCGTTTTGATAAGTCAAACCAAAATGCAGGTTCAGATATACATAACTTGTTAGCTTAAACAAATTTACGGGTTTCAAAAAATGTTCAGTTTTTATTTTTCCACTTTTTTAAATATTTTTTAGTACACTTGAAGAAACACTTTGTGGAATTTTTTGAGATTTTGCCGATAAATCGTTCAGAAGTTATCGATTTTTGAAAACTCGTTGATATCTCTCCGTATTTCGTGTTTTCGGTCATAACTTCTAAAGTTATGGTCCGATTTGAAAAATCTTTTTTTTTTAAATGAATAACTATGAAATATCCAATATATACTTCAACTAAAATTTATAAAAAGTGTGAGATTGAAACTATTTTTGTCGATGTGCTATGCAATCTATATAATTGTACTTTATTTGAACTTATTTTATCAGTATACATAGATATCTGACATCTGAAAGGCTTGTCATAAATTATTTCGAGTCAAATGTTTCGCTGGGTTACTTAATTGTCTAAGCCCGTTTAATCCATACCTTGTTAATTTGTAGTTTGAGTAAAAACATACATAAAGACTAACTAACATACACGTACGTCTGCACAAATAGTCTTGTGATTATAGGAAAAGCGTACACACAAAATTTGTTTTAAGCCTCAAAATCTAGCTAGACAAAAACCATAGATACAGAACACTCATACATACACATAACAATATGTGTATGTGTGTGTGTGTGGATGTATATGCAATTTACCTTGCCGTAATTGGTAACTTGTATTACTTGGCATTACTTAATTTGAGAACAACAATAACAACAACAACAGCAGCTCTTAAAAGGCCCCAAAATGCCAGTAAAATAATCCCCAAAAAGCAAAAACCACAACGAATACAAAAAACAGCCGAAGTAGAAGAAGAACAACAATCACAATAACAATAACCATCAACCAAACGATGAAACAACGAACTGCCATAGAATCTATTCTAAGCTGAACAATGTCTGCAAATGGATGGTTGTATTATGGAGCCATAAAAAATACAGGGTGACATGAATGTTTGTAGACCAAGAATGCAGAAAAATATAAAGAATATTGAATATAAATATAATAATATAAAATTTAAACATAGTTGAATCTGAAAGAAGATATTCTAAACATAAATAAGAATGGCGATAAGATCCCTAGGGTTGAATCTAATATATCCTCCACCATAAATTGTCTTCAATTCTATAACCGGAAAGATGCAAGTAATAGTGGAAAAAATTAAAATAAAAGCCCGATATGGTTTCTATTGTTGCAGCAGATTAATTCTTGAAGATTAATCCAATCTGAACGATTCAATCTTCCACTTAATTCTATCTCCGGGATTTAGTATTATTAAGAAATTGAAGTAAATAAAAACAATATCATTAAAAGTAATGAACATTAATTCGTATTTTATTAGAAATGGACACTGCATATTTATGCACTGTACGAGTACACATGCACTGAAAACAAATTTGTCATAAGTTAAAGAATGGCTCCAAAGACGTCATTAGTTTTTAAAATAAGTACATTTTGTACTTAAAATATAGATAATTTCAATAATATTAAGTAATTTTAAGTAAATTTTCCTAATTTTAAGTACAAAATGTACTTATTTTGAAGACTAAGGACGTCTTTGGAGCAACTCTTTAATTTTATGACACATTTTTTTCAGTGTGTGTTTCAACAAAAACATAGTCCATCTATGCGGTTAAAATAATCCCTACTGCATAATTTGATTTGCCTCATCTTTAGTTTTATTGTCTTTGATTTTTTCAAACTACTACCGCCATATAGGTATGTCATATATATCAAATAGGCTAGTTTTGGGGCCGCCGTTGTAAAGGGTTTCTAATAGGGCCATTTGTAATATGTCATGATCTGTCATTTGTTTCTCATTGTATTCAGTAGTGTTTACAATTTCATCATGGAGAAATATACGCAAGAAAAACGTTTACAAATTATGCAGTTTTATTATCAAAATAATCGTTCTCCAATTGCAACTTTTCGTGCGCTAAGTCAATTAAAAAAAAAAAAAAAACACTTTCCAGTCGACATACGACCTTGACGCCCATGAGCAATATTTAAGCTCTCGTTAAGAGCTATCTTTTTGCCATTGACCGATTGTGCCTACGTGCCACACAGCAAATGAAACAATTGAATTGTTGCGAGAAAAGTTTGGAGATTCGATTATTTCAAGAAATTGTGATATTGAATGGCCTCCAAGAAGTTGTGATTTAACACCATTATACTATTTCCTGTGGAGTTATTTGTAGTCATTGGTCTTTCGAAATAAACCAGACCTCTTTGATTTAGTGGAAAATTGGGTTCATCGAATTCGTTCCTGCAGAAGAAGTCGTGGAGCCCATTTGAATGACGTTTTATTTAGAACTTAATTGTATCGATTGTACTTCACATTAAATAAAAAACTTTTGAATTTCCTTAACAATAAGTGTGTTTTTTTTTTTAAAGAAATCATATCACTCTTATTGGAAACCCCGTTACGAAAAAACTTGTAATAATTTTTCCATACCGTTTACCGTTGACTATAACATCCTCTCCATCGTCGTTTTTGAAGACATATCGATACCTCCATTCTAAAACATACTAAGTCGACTTAGCATGTTTTTAGGGAGATTACCTTCTTTAACTTCTAAATATTCGAAATTATATTCAGGTAAAATTTGGTGTTAATCCGTTAAGCCGAACAAAAGTTATTCACAAAACAGTAAAGGTCATTCGATTTTCATTACAAAGGAATTCCACACAAATTTGAAAAATTAATCAAACTTTGGTCGCCTCTCCTGAAAAACTACCTTTTAGCACTTAGCATAGTTTAGAATGGAGGTATCGATATGGACAAATACGTCTGCCCGCCCATAATGCGCACCAAACTCTTATTTTATGTGGATGTACTGGTGTTTGAACAAACTCTTGTTTATTAAATTCACTTCAAATGAGACAACTTGGCTTATTTATCTATTAATTCAACCAGAAATGAGCTTCATCGCTGAACTTTGACAAAAAGTTGCAAACGGTGCTCCCATGTAAGTCTATCAGTGATGAAATGGCAATCCAAACTAAACAAAAAGAAGGTATCAGCTGTTGTCGAATAAAGGGGTGATACCAACTCAAAGTAGTGAACCTCTAAAGAGGCACCCTGTACAATTCAAAAAATATTCAAGTACGAACATTTCAATCGAGTTAACCGACTCATTTTGTGAGAAATACATTAATATGAAATTTGTCACTTTGAGCAGTTGAACAGTGGAAAAATTGTATTCACTTTTTGCCAGACTAAAAATGATTATAAAAAAATATATAAAAATTATTGTAAAATGCCAAATATGCACCGCAATAATTTTATTTTTATGTAAATATAATTTCTTCTACATGCTCGAATATGGGTCATATTGGTCCACGCCTTCTAGTACCTTTCCTACATAGGGTTAAAATTTAGTGAAATATTGATTCTCTAATAACATCCATACTACCTAACCGAATAGTCTGTCATGGCACACCTTGTTAGGGTTTATACGTCGCTATCACCTTGAGAATAATAGGTGAAGTTACAACGCCTCCTCCCATACAAAGGGGTAATTTTGTACAAAAAATTAGCAGCTTATAACTATAATACCAGTACATAAAAATTCTTGAAATGTTGTGCATCCAAGTTTTGTACATAAATGCTATGACATTGTCATTGTATCGATGACAAGTGGCATCGATTCTAGGACACAATAAACATTAAAGCTGTGATCGACGTGACGCCAATGACGTGGCCAGACGTGGTACAATCATACTTGTCATAGATTTTATGTCACCTTACATTAAAATTATGTAATTTTCTCTCTGAGTGTCTAACTCTTGTGTCACCCTGTCTTAATGAACATACTCGTAGTTTTTTTTTAAGTTACAATGGTCACAAAAGATACAAGTATGTACTTAGATATCCAAGAAAAAACCCTCGGTTGAGAGTTTCAAGATGGTTGGTTGGTTGGTTGCTTGTTTCTTGTCCGTTGACGTTGCGGCAGATGAGCTTGCTTTAAGCCATTTGTAGTTTTTTGCTGTTGTAGTTAAAGTAAAACAATAGTTTCAACAAAATTGCAAAAGAAAACAACCACAAAGAGTTGTAAAAACAATAACATGTTATTTTTTGGACGAAAAAACAAGCACAACGGATTTGACAAATTTTCAACATTATTTACTTGTTGACACCAGACCGACAGATATGTGGACGGACAGACCAACTGACAAAGACATTTGTCAGTATTTATTTGGGGCTAGGAAATGTCATTTATATTGACAGAAAATTCGCATAATAAACGTCAAATCATTTTAAGTTGCTTTTTCGTTTTGAGGAAGTATCATTTCTTGGGAATTTGTTATAAACGCACAAAAAGCTAAAAAATATACTGAATATTTTTTTATTATACTCAAAGTATTAAAAACCGGTATAATTTCTCAGACGCCGGCTGAGTCATACAGATATGCATAAACGATTTTATTTGTTTTTCTTTTTATTTAGTTAAAATAAATTTCGCTATTTCTCCACGTTTTATTCAGTTCTGTTGTGCTGAGTTGAGTTATTTGAATATTTCTCACTCCAATAAATTGCCAATTTATGAGGTAAGCATTCCATAAATTTCTTGAAATGGGTTAATAAAATCGATTCCGAAATGAGAATGACTATCAACAAACCCTAACGAAGAAGAAGAATTGATGATATTCTTTGTTTATGACATACGAGTATACAATATATTTATTGCATATTTTGCAATTTCTTTGGATTGGTAAAAGAATGAAATTTATTCAGAGTTTCAGCATATAATTTAATTTTAAAATATGCTAATATTTTTACAATAGGGAGGGAGGGACTTGGATGAAATTTGAATACGAATTTTCAAGAAAAATGCTATCTCAACAAAATTGTTGTAGAATAGTCAGATAGTAACAGTTTTTTTTTTAGAAAAATAGAATACATTTTTCTAGAAAAATGCAATGTCAACAAATATTTTATAGAAAAACTGTTTAAGACAAATGCAATTTCAACGAAATTTTGAAGAAAAATGAAATTTCAACAATATCTTATAGAAAAATTAGATTTCAAAAATTTTTTAAGAAAAATGGAATAAACTTTTCTAGAAAAAAGCAATTTCAACAAAATTTTGCAAAAAATTAAATTTCGAAGAAATTTTCAAGAAAAATGCTAATTTGAAGGAATTTCCAAAAAAAACCAATTTGAAGAATTTTGGTAAAAAAATGCAATGAAGATAAAATATATAATTTTCTATAAAAATGCAATTTCAACGATTTTTTTTCAATTTCAGCGAAATTTGCAGAAAAGAAAAAATACAATTTAAATGAATTTTTTTTAGAAAAAATACAATTTGAAGGATATGTTATTCATATTTGAAAAAATATACGGCTCCCCACAACCCCACAAAAAATACAATATTTTCAATTTCAAGAAAAATGATAATTTGAAGGAATTTCCCAAAAAAAAAATCAATTTCAATTTAGTACGACGAAATATATAATTTTCTATTAAAATGCAATTTTCATTAAATTTTCTAGAAAAATGCAATTTATCATTTTAGCGAGAAAATTTGTTTAGAAAAAATACAATTTAAATGATATTTTACTTAATTAGTCATATTAGAAAAATATACAATTTACGATAAAGCCCTGGACTAAGAAGTATACCCTCATTTTTTGAGTAATGTAATACGGTACTTCTAGTGGATCATGCAAGAACGTTTGAAAATATCTGGTTTTAGAAAAAATCTACGAAATTTTTAAGAAAAAATAAATATGAACAAATTTTTCGAAAATTATAATTTCAGAAAATTTTTTAAAGAAATACAATTTTCTAGAAAAATTCAATTTTAACAAAAATTTGTAGAAAAATTTAATTTTAACAATAATTAAAGAAAAAATATTAGAAAAAGTTAGAATTCGACAAAATTTTGCAGAAAAATTTAATTTCATCGAAAAATTCAATGGCAACAAATTTTTTGCAGAAAAAAAATTATTTCAGAAAATTTTGTAGAGAAATAAAATTTTCTAGAAAAATTTAATTGCATAAAATTTTGTAGAAAAATAGAATTTCGTCGAAATTTTCAAGGAAAATACAGTTTCTACAATATGTTGTAGAAAAATTAGAATTAAAAAATAGATTCTACAAAAATTTTTAGAAAAAATATATTAGCAAAATTGCATGTCAATGAAATCTACAACAAAAATTAATTTGAAAAAAATTTGCGGAAAATTAAATTTCGTCAAAATTTTCAAGAAAAACGCAATTTCACCGAAATTTTTAAGAAAGCCGAAAACAACAAATTTTTTTTTACAACAATCTGATTTAAAAAAAAATGTTTAGCAAAATTCAATTTTGAAAGAAATTTTTAAAAAAATAAAATTTTAAGAATATTTGTATAAAATTTTCTATAAAAATGTAATTTTTATTAAAGTTTCTAGAAAAAAATCGATTTTAAAGAATTTTTATCCAGTTTTCAATTTCACTTTGCACAAATGCACTTTCAAAAAAATTTTGTAGAAAAATTAAATTTTAACAATAATTTAAGAAACAAAATATTAGAAAAATTTCGAATTCGCATAAAAATTTAATTTTATCGACATTTTCAAGAAAAATTCAATCTCAAAGAAATTTTGTTGAAAAATACAATTTCAACAAAATTTTGTAGAAAAATTAAATTTCAATGAAATTTTTAAGAAAAATTTAATTTAAACGACATTTTAAGAAAAATTCAAGGTCAACAAATTTTTTGCAGAAAAAAAATTGTTTCAGAAAATTTTGTAGAAAAATTTAAATTCAATAAAATTTTGTAGAAAAAATAAATTTCGACGAAATTTTCTTGGAAAATACACTTTCTACAAAATGTTGTAGAAAAATTAGAATTAAAAAAATAGACTTCTACAAACAAAAACTTATCAGAAAAAGTTAAATTACGTCAAAATTTTGCAGAAAAATTCAATTTCAGCGAAATTTTCAAGAAAAATGCAATCTCAACAAAATTTTGTTGAAAAATACAACTTAAAAAAAATTTTGTAAAACAATTAAATGTAAATGAAATTTTCAACAAAAATGTAATTTCAACGAAATTATTAAGAAAAATTCAATGTTAACAACATTTTGTAGAAAAATTAGATTTCAACAAAATTTTTTAAAATGTTTTTAAAAAAGTAGAAAAAATTTTCTAGAAAGTTTTAATTTGAAAAAAAAAAGTTGCCAAAAAAATTAATTTCGACAAAATTATCAAGAAAAATTTAATTTCACCGAAATTTTTCAGAAAATCGAAAAGTCAATAACATTTTGTACAACAATAAGATTTCAACAAAAAAATTTTAGAAAAATAGTACTTTGAAAAAATCTATAAAAAATACAATTTTAAAAATATCTGTACAAAATTTTCTATAAAAATGCAATTTGTATTAGTTTCTAGAAAAAATTCAATTTTAAAGAAATATTTTCCAGTTTTCAATTTCTCTGAACTTTATGCAATTTTCGATGAAACATTTTATAAAAAATACAATTTAAACGAAATCTTATTTTATTAGTAGTTTTAAAAAATATATATAATTTACTATAATATTTTTATGAATTTTCAAGAAAAATTTAATTTCAACAAAATTTTGTGGAAAACAAAATAAATTCAGGAAATTTTGTAGAGAAATGCAATACATAAAAAATGCTCTCATCAAAATTTTGTAGAAAAAATAAATTTTGACGAAATTTGCAAGAGAAATGCAACTTCAACAAAATTTTGTAGAAAAATTAGATTAAAAAAATAGAAAAAAATAAATTTCCACTAAATTTTCTAGAAAAATTAAATTTCGGTGAAATTTTCAAGAAAAATGCTATTTCAACAAAATTTTATAAAACAATTACAATTAAACCAATTTAAAAAATATTAAATAAAATATTATATATTAATTATTAAATATTAAATATTATATTAAATATTAATTATTAATAACATATTAAATATTATATCGTCGGCTTAGTGCTATTTTGGTCCATACGCCATTTTTGTGTATTTTGAGTTAGGAGTTGATAATATGGGTTCCAATCATGCTCTTTCAGAATCTGCAATCATTTTTTTCCTATCTCGCCTAGTTTTCGAGATATTGGTAGGGTAAATTTGTTTTACTCTGAATAACGGGAAATAATTTCGATCTTTTTGTTCTATGTCTCAATTTTTCTATCGCCCTATATTTTTCACTCAGTATTTTGCGCTCTTTCGATCACAATATGTAAATTAGTGTCCTTCCATACCGACTCTTGTTGTGGTCCATGTAATACAAATACGAAAAAATATTAAAATAAAAGTGGATATGGACCAAAATGCCAAGTACAAAAATTGTTATAACTTGCTTATTTTTGGATGTAATGGCATAGAAATGCATGAGAATCATACAAACACTGTTGGGAACCCTATGAAATAAAAAGTGTGTAACTCTTCAGTCCCGTTTTTACTCAAACAATAAATTGCGTTTTTCTCCGATCATACAAAATGGCGTATGGAACAAAATAGCATTAAGCCGACGATATATTAATTATTATATTAATATTAATAAAATATTTTTTTTTTGAAAAAAGCTATTTAAACAAAATTTTGCAGAAAAATTAAATTTCAACGAAATTTTCAAGAAGAAACCAATTTCAACGAAATTTACAAAAATTATATTTCAACAATTTTTTTTAGAAAAATGGAATACATTTTTTTTAGAAAAATGGAATAAAATTCTAGCAAATGCAATAATAACAAAAGTTTTGTAGAAAAGTTAGATTTAAATAACTTTCAGAAAAATTAAAAATTTTTCAATAAAAATGCAAATTTGAAGGCATTTCTAAAAAACATCAATTTCAAGAATATTTGTAAAAAATGTAATTATGATAAAGTATATAATCTTCTATAAAAATTAAACTTTCTAGAAAAATGCGATTTAGCCAAATTTTTTCAATTTCAGCGAAATTTTGCAGAAGAAGGAAATTTTTTAGAAAAAAAAACAATTTAAATGGTATTTTATATTATTAGTCATATTAGAAAAATATATAATTTACGATTATTTTTTTGTGGCGGACATGAAGATTTTTTACGTGGTTATGGAGTGCCAATAAGGTTGAAAGGGTTGGGAAGCCCCTGAAATTGCATTTTTTTTAGAAAATTTTATTTATTGCATTTATCTACAAAATTTCCTGAAATTATTTTTTGTCTGTTGTTGATGATATTTAGTTTTTCACTTCTACCTCTTTTCTCAGGATGACAGCGACAGATAAACTATTACTATGTGTGGACTTACAGAGGATTCTGATAGGTAGTATAGAATTTATTAGATAATAAATATTTCACAAAATGTTAAACCTTTGTGAGGGAGTCTAGTACCTCCCTGGTCCAAAATGGCCCACCTTCCTACTTAGTCTGAGATAGAAAAAAGTTTACCACATACCACATTTGAAGTCAATCCTTTCGAGAGTTATTCAACGCATCAGCCAAACAGACGGACGGATATTACTCAAATTACTTAAAATAATCCTAAAACTAATTGTCGCCAAACATACTTATGGTCTTAGCTTACTCCTTCGATGGGCTAGACTTTTGGGCCTTAGCAAATGATATATACCCTCATCCACTAAAGTGATGTACATATATTGCTATTTTCTATATTCACATGTTCTCTAAATTGTATGTAGTATTTATTTAGCAAAAATCTCAAACAAAACTGAAACACTTAAAACTAAAAGAAAGAACAAATTCTTCATACACTCATTGCTTGCGGCAGATCAAAGGTTTCATTATGAATGAAATGGAGGCCTCACCGACTGACTGAGTGACTGACTCTGTGTGACTCAGTGACTATTCCTTAATGCACTACTTTTGAGAAAATAATCGACTGCATAAATGTTACAAACGAACCAGCGACTGACATGGCAACAACTCGACTCGAAAAATGCTATAAAAAGCCAAAAGCGGCAATTATATAGCACTTTGCCAAAGAATGTTGCTATTTTACAAAGCAAAGCAAAAAAAACAACGACAACAACAAAAACAGCCAAAGAAACAGAAAGCAATGTCTCATAGCAAAAGGCAAGAAGTTCATGTGCTCCTCTCGTAAATACCAAAATAAGGCAAAAATTCTGGTACATTCATATGACGAAGACTAACAACAATTAGGGCTAAGATGACGATAATGATGACGATGATCCAAGTGAAATTAAAACAATTTTTCTTGTTAGTATTTTTCTCACAAGACAAAAGAATTTCTTTGCAATTAGAAAAAAATAGAATTTAATGGATTTTTCTTTTTTTTTTCCTATATTGCAGATTACATTTTGAAACCACAGCCGAGGAAGGAGGAATATTTTAAAGGAACAATATAAGGTAAGTTCAAACATAAAATGTATATAATTCAGTGAAATGAGTCGGTTAGAGGGGAAATAACGAAATTTTGATATTACCTTTATTTTGGTCAACATTTTTAATTTTCCTAGCAAAACTTAAAATGGCTATAATTCCTTAAAAAATTCCTTAAAGGCCGAAATTTCGGAACGGGATCACTTTTATTTTGGATAAAATATTCTGAAGTTGGGTCTTCATTTACAAATTGCAAAAAAGGAGAAAACTGTTTAAGGAAAAAGCAACCATTTTAAACAAGAAAATTTAAAAGTATGTATGTCGAAGGAAAACATCAGTTATTATGGAAATACATGCAGTTATCTTCAAATACTTCAGCACCTACTTATTTTACTTAAATGATGGTTTATTAATAAAAAGTAAGGAAACTGTTGCTGATGATGTGGGCTCCATTTTTACTAATCCTACACTGTCAGCTGTCAAAATGTATTATGTTTAGTGTGTCTTTTGGACACCCTATAAAAATATAATGTCCAATTAATATGAGTGTCATAATCCCTCAAAAACAAACAATTAATATGGATCAACAGATTTTCCTGCTAATCCGCCTAGAAATATTCTCAACCTCCACAATCAAGTTGTATCTGCCATAAGACGTTGTATTAATTTTCCTCCCAGATTTAAGTTGGAAGTTTTCCACAAGCTCTACAAACAAAAACTGCTTAAAAAATCTTTTCCTCTCCCTCTCTCTTCTTCTTCTTCTTCATCATCATCATCACCAAAATCCTCTTCATTCAGCATGAAACTTCACAAACGGAATCTACATAATTTATGATAATCTTTGGCATTAAAGTGGGCCACATGATCTGTTTTTTCTATTGTTTGTTTGTTCTCTATGTCATACACAAACGCGAGTCTAGTTAGTCTAGACTAGACACAATAGACTACTTAAATCTAAGAAGCAAAGGCATCAAATCAAAGTCAAATGCTTAAAATGTTTTTATAAACATTTATACATTCACTTTTAGGCACAGAGGAAGAACTTCGTCCGTCCGTCCATCCATCTGTGTCTCTGTCGAGCTGAGGTGAAAGATGAAGAGAAAGAATTAAAGAATGGAGCTATACACAAAATAAACACAACAACAAAACACAATAATATTTTTTGTTGTGTAAAGTGTGGAAAAATATGCATAAATTAAATACAATTAGCGGCGGCTGAGGAGAACGAACACAAGACCGCGAGAATAACTCCCGAGAAGTGAACTAAAAAAGTCGACACAATTGAAACGGTGCACAGTGTGCACAAAAACTATATTATTTTGAATTTCACTTATGTCCAAAAAAATTGAGGCAGTATGTCTGTTCATAAACTCAAAGAGTTTTCTACAGAATATTTCCGATTTGTCATAACATTAGTCAACTTTCTATAAAAAGGTAAACAAAATGAGCTGTTAAAATTTATAAAAAAAAATTCCATAAAACATTTATAAATGAATCCGGTTATACAGGGTTTTCCCAATAAGAATGATTCAACGAATTCAATTTCAATTTCAACGAAATTTTCAAGAAAAACTAAATTTCAATACAATTTTGTAGAAAAATTAGATTTTAATCAAAATTTTTAAGAAAAATTGAATATTGAAGGAAATTTCAATGAATACAGTTTCAAGAATATTTTTGTAGAAACATTTAATTTTGATAAAATATATACTTTTCTATAGAAATTAAATTTTCATTAAATTTTCTAGAACAATTTAATTTGAAGAAAATTTTTGTTTTAAATTTCAGCGAATTTTGAATTTTCCAAAGACATTGCAATGCATTCTTGGTATTTATGTGCACTAAAGACTTGGCTATTTTTTACTGGACTGTAGCATTACACTGTATAAAATTTCAAGTATTTATATGATTTCTTTGAAGAAAAAACCCACTTATTGTTAAGGAAATTCAAAAGTTTTTTATTTAATGTGAAGTACAATCGATACAATTAAGTTCTAAATAAAACGTCATTGAAATGGCATCCACGACTTCTTCAGCAGGAACGAATTCGATGAACCCAATTTTCGAGAACTTTTTCCACTAAATTAAGTCGTATGTCATGAAATAATCGAATCTCCAAACTTTTCTCGCAACAATTGTTTCTTTTGCTGTGTGTCACAATCGGTCAATGGCAAAAAGATAGGTCTTAACGAGAGCTAAAATATTGCTCATGGGTGTCAAGGTCGTAGGTCGACTTGAAAGAGGTTTTTTGGGATTTAAAAAAAAATTGATTTCGCATCATTTTCAAATGTGAACTGAAACTTTATTTTTGCTCTAGCTTCTTAACGGTACGTCGGATCGGGAATCGGTCAATGGCAAAAAGATAGCTCTTAACGAGAGCTAAAATATTGCAAGGTCGTAGGTCGACTGGAAAGTGTTTTCTTGGATTTAAATTATTATTATTATTTCGACCATTATGAATTCAGTTCTGATAGTCGTTCTTCTAGGTTAGATCTTCTTTTCGAGATATTCATATAAAAAGTATGTTGGAAAATCAAAAAGGTTAGTTATTTCGGGGTGGAATTTGCACCGGCACCCTGCGGAATAGTCATCCCCTCTTCGCGATAGCCTTTATTTTGGTCAAAATGTTGAATTTTCTTAGCAAAACGTAACAAGGCCATAATTTCTTAAATAAGCCTCCTAGAGCGATATTTCGGGATAAGAGATGTCAAATTGCAAATCCCGGGATTTTTGGGATAAATCTGGATTTTTTCATTCTTAATAATGTGATATTTCGAAATGGAATACAAACATTTTAGATTTAATTTAATTTAATTGTAATTAATTTAAATACGGATAAAAGCAGCTAACGCATAAATTGACTTTTGTTAAAAAATACAAAATTTTATTTAAATATTTCACAACATCTTAGATATGGAATAATTTTGGTCGAATTTCTGTTCGTCGTCTGAATTATTATTGACGTTATAATTTTCTATCATTGAACCACGAAAAATATTGTTTCCAATTTGAGAAATCAGTTTGACTAATTCCGTTTTTATGAGAACCAAATCGATGTGTCGATCCAAATCCGATTTGTATTAGGATTTTTTCACAAAATTTGAAAGAAGAGAATACAATGTTCTTCGTTTTCTGGGACACAAACTACATTTGTGTTCGTGTTTTAAGTTTACTTGTTTGTAATTAAATAATTTATGATATATTTTGAAATTCTTCTCCAAATTTAAAATTTTTTCACTGGTTAACATTTTGATGTTAACAAATGGCTTCATTAGTTTACATTTTCGAAAATATTTTATACGAGACAGCTTCATATCCCGGTATTCATTTTAAAAAGTCAGATTCGGGATTTTTCAGGATCGGGATTTCCCGTTTAACATCACTATTCGGGATCACCTTTATTTTGGTCATAATTTTGAATTTTCTTTGCAAAACTTAAAATGGTTATAATTCCTTATATGAGCCACCTAGAAGGAAAAGGAATCAATTTTATTTCGGTCAAAATTTCAATTTAAAATGGCTATAATTCCTTAAATAAGTTTACTACACCGAAAAACACAAAATTTTCCGTTCTTCGTTTTTTTTTTAAATTTGAAGTTTCTTCTCAAATATTAAAATGGCTATAGTTCCTTAAATAAGCCTCCTAGAACGAAAAGGATGAATTTTGGGACCACTTTTATTTTGGTAAACATTTTTTTTAGCAAATCTGAAAATCCCTTCCTAGACCGAAACGAATGCAATGTTGGGCCAACCTTTATTTTGGTACAGCTAATTTTAATTTCCATATTAAAACTAACAATTTCTTTTATTTCTTTAAAAAATACCTTTCAGAGGGGAAAGGGTAACACTGCTTAAATAAGAATCATAGAGCGAAAAGGGCGGCAATTCGGGATAACCTTTATTGTGGTTACAATTTTGAATTTCATTAGCAAAACTTAAATTGGCTATAATTCCTTGAATACGGCTCCAAAAGCGAAATGTAAGCAATTTTGTGCTAACCTTTAGTTTGGTAAACAATTTGAATTTTCTTTAGCAAAACCTAAAATGGCTATAATTTATTAAATAAGAATTTTATTGGGAAAAGGATGGCATTTCGGGATCACATTTATTGTGTTCAAAATTTAGCTTCTTATCAAAACTCAAAATGGCTATAATTGTTTAAATAAGCCTCCAGCGCGAAATGGATGAAATTTTGGGATCGCCTTTATTGTGGTTAAATTTTTTTAGCAAAACTTTAAATGGCTACAACTCCTTAAGGAAGGTAATGTTAATTCGTGGAAAAAAAGCACATTTTTATGATTTTTTTGTGACGAAAAGGGTAAATATTTTTTGTTTAAACCAATGGTACATGAAAGTAACTATAACTTTCAAAGTTTATTGTGTAAAATTTTCATAAAAAAATATTAAAAAATATGACAACAACAGCATTTATGCGGAAGCGTCTCGAAAAGAAGTTGATTTGCGGAGCCCCTCATAACTCTATACGAGATCATGTAAAATTAAAAAAAATAAGTGAGCACCCCAGTAGGTGAGTAGGTAGAGTAGAGTAACTCGCCTATGAGTTTGGGGGTCGTGGGTTCGATTCCCACCAGAGGCTCTGGTCTGTCGCTGCAAAACTCTAGCCAGGTTACAAGATCTTTGTAACCTGGCTTTTCCCTGAAAAATTAGAATATAAATTAACTTTGTATTGTAATTCATATAAATAAATAAATAAATAAAAAAATAAATTTATTTAGTGATAATCGTTGTAGCCGATTTTTTCGAAATTAAATTTTTTCAATTTTTGGGAACACTTTGAAGTGATAAATGCGATTTTTGCGAGGAAAAATCGACTAATTGGCTATTGTAAAATAATAGTAATTAACAGATTTAAAAAAAAACTCGACAGCGTTAACTCGTAAATTATGTAAAGAAATACTGTTAAAAATTTCAAAATGATCGATTCAGTAGCTTTTAAATTATGAGGGCCACAGTCTTTTTAAAGTTTTTCCGATGTACTGAGTCACATAAAGGGTCCATCAACAGGGACGCTACAAAAGTAGACCGACAGGGACAGCAAACGACGCCATATTTTTTGCCGCTCTTTTGACATTTCTCTTCGGTAAGATTTGCCATTTCATAATGGAAAGATATACGAGCAAACAACGAGTCGAAATTATACTACCGAAATTCGAAGTCAGTGGCCTCAACGTTAAGAGCGCGAAAAATCGAAAAATCATATTCAGCGATGAGGCTCATTTCTGGCTGAATGGCTTCGTCAATAAACAAAATATGCGTTATTGGTCAGACAGCAATCCACACGTACTCCATGAGTCATCATTGCATCCCGAAAAAATTACGGTTTGGTGCGGTTTATGGGCCGGCGGCGTCATTGGCCGTACTTCTTCCGTGATGATGAAGACCGGCACGTTACTGTGAATGGGAATCGCTACCGTTCAATGATAACCGAATATTTTTGGTCCCAATTGGATGATATGGACTTGGAGGACATGTGGTTCCAACAGGACGGCGCCACAAGCCACACAGCGAATGCCACAATCTATTTATTGGAAACCAAGTTTGGAGAACGTGTTATCACACGAAATGGTCCAATCGATTGGCCGCCTCGGTCGTGCGATTTGACGCCGTTAGACTATTTCCTGTGGGGCTACGTCAAGTCTATGGTCTATTCCAACAAGCCAGCGACGATTGATGAACTTCGTACGAATATCGAACGTGAAATTGCAGCAGTAACGGCCGATTTATGCTTGAAAACCGTCGAAAATTGGGTTCAGCGTCTGGACTTCTGCAAGCGTGCCAGTGGTGGCCATGCAAAAGAAATCGAATTCCATACATAATGGCATCGAACGTACTTTCACAGGAATAACGAATTTCATTGATATCCCAAACCGTTTTTGTTTTTTTTTAAAAAAAACTTTTGTAGCGCTCTTATTGAAGAACCCGTTATGAGGCGCGGTTGCTCAGACTGTTGTATCTCCTTTTGTTTTGCTGCGATTCACCTCAAATTTCCACACAATGTTCTTGAAAGGTTCTCTATTCAGAAAAAAATGCAAAAAAAAAATATAAACGTTACCCACTCCCCTTCTTAAATAAGCCTCCTTGTGCGAAGCGGATGAAATTTAAAATGACTATAATTCCTTAAATAAGTCTCCTAGAGCGATTCTGACAAAATTTTGGGATCACTTTCATTGTCGTAAACATTTAGTTTCTTATCAATACTTCAAATGGCTATACTTTTTAAATAGGTCTCCAAGTGTGAAAAGAATGTCATTATAGAATCTTTTATCATATGAGAATTTTAAATTTCATTAACAAAACTTTAAATGGCTATTGATCCTTAAATAAGCGAAACGGATGAATTTTAGAATGACTATAACTCCTTAAATAAGACTCCTAGAGCGAAATTTCATCATGGAGGGATATACGCAAGAACAACGTTTACAAATTATTCAATTTTATCATCAAAATAATCGTTCTCCAATTGCAACTTTTCGTGCGCTAAGTCCATTTTTTTAAATCCAAAAAGAAAACACTTTCCAGTCGACCTACGACCTTGACACCCATGAGCAATATTTTAGCTCTCGTTAAGAGCTATCTTTTTGCCATTGACCGATTGTGGCTACGTGCCACACAGCAAATGAAACAATTGAATTGTTGCGAGAAAAGTTTGGAGATTTGATTATTTTAAGAAATTGTGATATTGAATGGTCTCCAAGAAGTTGTGATTTAACACCATTAGACTATTTCTTGTGGGGTTATTTGAAGTAATTGGACTTTCCAGAATACACCAGACTCTCTTCAAGCTTTACAAGTCAATATTGAACGTGCCATTCATGACATACGACTTGATTTAGTGGAAAAAATGCTGGAAAATTGGGTTCATCGAATTCGTTCCTGCAGAAGAGGTCGTGGGGGTCATTTGAATGACGTTTTATTTAGAACTTAATTGTATCTTGTATTTCACATTAAATAAAAAACTTTTGAATTTCCTTAACAATAAGTGTTTTTTTTTTCAAAGAAATCATGTCACTCTTATTGGAAAACTTTATACTTTCATTTGAATGGTACCAGTCCTTTGTTTACAACTATATAATATTGGGTGGCAGAGTTTAAACGGGGTCGTACGAACTACCAAGACGAGCACCGTATTGGACAACCGTGGTTTGAAGGTTCGTGATCTATCTGAAGCCATAGCCATTTCAAAAAGTGCTATACATCGCATATTCACCGAAAATTTTATGATGAGAAACCTGTGTGCAAATGGTTGCCGCGTTTGCTCACAATCAAGACAATGCACCAGTTCACACATCCACTATTGCTATAGACAAAATCAATAAATAAAAGATCGAACAATCTCAGAATGTTATTTGATTACCGTCGGTTAAAGGTTCTTGAGCTAGCTGAAGTCATATTCATTTAAAAAAGTGCTATACATCGCATATTAACGGAAAATTTGATGATAAGCTGTGCCCAGGATGGGTGCCGCGTTTGCTCACAATCAAGACAATGCACCATTTCACACATCCACTATTGTGATGGCCAAAATCAATGAATTAAAGTTGGAATTGCTTCAGCATGCACCTTATTCGCCAGATTTTGCTCCCTACGATTATTACGAAAATTTTAACACATTTCGAGTCACTGTCCAACCCAAAGAAAATGTTCCAAAGAAGCCACAAATAATTAAATAATTTATGATATGTTCCGTTTCTGATTTTCACACTCCCTACAACAACAACATAAACCAAAGTAATTTTCACGGTATTGTAAATCATTTAGACAAACAAATAAACAAACAAACACTAAAAAGTGGAAGAAAATTGTAAATGCTCTAAAATATTCTTTGAACATTGATCGTAACCCAAATGGATTAATAGAAAAGTGGCAGCAGAGTGAAAAAGAAAACACTTAGCATTAGTGGCATTTATGGTCTTCCTAATAGATCGATGCCCTTAAAATATATTCCAGCAAAAAGGCCGCATTTCTTATTTGCTTCATAATTTATTAATAGTTGGGAATTTTTTAGAGGCTTATTGATATGAATCAACAATGAATGAGCCTATGTCAAGTTTTTATTTTTTTGCTGTCGGTTTTGTTATATTTCTTTTGTGGTAACTTATCGCTAGTCTTTGTTAACATTTTTTCTTTAGATTTGTTGTTCTGATGATGCCTTTACTAATTTCTTGTGATAAGTTCGCCGCCTATCGCCTATCAACGTCAGTGAGTCAACAAAGACAATGGAAATGACAAAAATGTGATTTATACCGAAAGTCACGTTATTGATTGTTAAGTTTAGTTTTGCAAAGAATTCTTAACTATCAATGGATATGGCAAATGCAATTCTGGCAATAAAAATGATTATGACATAGTTTGTGTTTTCTTTATTTTGTTTTGCAGATAATGGTGAGTGTATTTTCTTGTGAACGATATCAAAAGATTATTAGATAATTTTAAAGTCGTCGAATTCATATCGTAACTTTCACAGAGATGATATAATTACTTGTGTCAAAATTTCAAGAGTTTTTTTTATTTAACAATGAACTTGCTGTATAGCATAACAGAACTATATATTTATATCTTGGTTATCTTTGGCCAAAAACGTCAGCATGCAGTTAAGTGTAGATCTTTACAAAAATAAAAGAGAGTGCGGAAGAAATTAAAGGTGTTTCAGGGGCTGCGACTCGCAGTGCTTCCAATCCAAAAATGCTGTAATTTTGTTAATAAAGGGGTTTCCAATAAGAAAAAGCACACTTATTGTTAAGGAAATTCAAAAGTTTTTTATTTAATGTTAAGTACAATCGATACAATTAAGTTCCAAATAAAACGTTATTCAAATGGCCTCTAAGACTTCTTCTGCAGGAACGAATTCGATGAACCCAATTTTCGAGCACTTTTTCCACTAAATCAAGTCGTATGTCATGAATGGCACCTTCAAGATTGATTTGTAAAGCTTGAAGAGAGTCTGGTTTATTGCGAAAGACCAATGACATCAAATAACCACACAAGCAATAGTCTAATGGTGTTAAATCACAACTCAATATCACAATTTCTTGAAATAATCGAATCTCCAAACTCTTTTCGCAACAATTCAATTGTTTCATTTGCTGCGTGGCACGTAGCCACAATCGGTCAATGGCAAAAAGATAGCTCTTAGCGAGAGCTAAAATATGCTCATGGGTGTCAAGGTCGTAGGTCGACTGGAAAGTGTTTTTTGTTTGATTACAAAAAGGACTTAGCATCATTTTCAAATGTGAACGGACTGTTTATTTTTGCTCTATCTCCTTAACGGTACGTCGGATCGGGAATCGGTTAATGGCAAAAAGATAGCTCTTAACGAGAGCTAGATTGCTCGTGGGTGTCAAGGTCGAGTGGAAAATGTTTTTTTCGGATTTAAAAAAATCGGATTTAACGAAAAGTTGCTATTGGAGAACGACTATTTTGACAATAAAACTGAATAATTTGTAAACGTTGTTCTTGCGTATATCTCTCCATGATGAAGTTGTAGACACCACTGAATAAAATGAAAACCAAATAACAGATCATGACATATTACAAATGGCCGAAACGTCGCTTCAAAATCATATCATCCCTATTAGAAAACCCGTTATTTATTTTTATACCCTCCACCATAGGATGTCCTTTAAACATTAACCATTGACTCCACAATATATATTCTAAATTATTATTAAATTCTAAGTAGATTTATCCAAGAAGATTTAATGGTAGATCCTTTACACGTAGTGCATGATCCAAATGATGTACCAAGTAGTGGTTCTTCTTAAAAAATGCGACCACGTGCCCATCGGTGTATATTTTGCACTCAGTGGTAATCGACTGTATTTGTACAGAGCCTTGCTGTTACCTGGGCGCCTTAGCGAGCAACAGGTGCTTCGGCACCCAGTCCTTGTCACAATACTGGGGAATATGTATCTCCGCCACACCCAATCGAACACGCTGACGGCGACGGCCGCAAGCGCAATGAGCACCGGATAGTGCTCAGAGTTTTGACGTAGGTGAAAACTGTTGAGGTCTCGACTCGTACCGAAAAGCAAATGGGCTAAGAGCGCCATGGTTGCTTCTAAAGCCAATGAGTCGGCTGAAAAGCCACAACTTCAGTTGTGCTAACAGCTCGTAACATAGCCAAAAGAATTAGATCAGTTGATGAACCGCTGCCTTCGAAAAAGGCAAGTGGCCATAATGTCGCCATTATTATGACATTAACCAAGAGTCCTTCAATGAAGGGTCGAAGGAAAGTCTAGTGATGGCCGTTATAGGCAAAATTAGTGAGGATGACACCTTCCCCAAGGACGCATGGAGTCATGTGCAATTGGCCACCGATGCCCAATGCCTCGCTGTTCAATCTGCAACACCATCAATATGGAACGATGTAGCATGGCATCAAGGGAGAGTAACCGTCTGACCCACGCTGTCGAACGTAATCGTTCGCATTTGCGACCAACTAACAGGCACCAGGCAGTATGCTTTGTTGGTCTGATGCCTTTTTGTAGATGACAAATCAGGTGTTTTTCGCAAAGTAGTCATGCGAACGTTAACGTTTGAAATTGTGGGCCAGGCGGTACAGCTCATAGCTTTCAGTGATGCCAGATCCGTAGACCTTTAGAAATCAAACCCAACCAAACACGCTGACGGCGACGCTGGTTTAATTCTCTAGCGTCGATACTAAATGAAGGAGCCAGCGGATGCCGGCCACTTTTCTCTCTTTGTCTGTTGCAGCATTTTTTCTGAAATTGTGCAGAAACGTTTATAAACACGTATTTTTCACCCAGTTTTTACAAAGATGTGGCAACATTATCACTGATTAAGTGAGAGATAGGGAAAGTGTAACACATCGAAGGCGTAACCTAAGACCCTAAATATGTTCGGCGGATATCCGTTTTGGGTCATTTTAAGTCGAATGAGCAATGTCCGTCCGTCTGTCTGTCTGCTGGCTGGTGCGCACGATAACTCTCGAAAGGAGTAACCGATTGACTTACAATTTGCCATATTGGTCCACTCCTTCTCCTTCCTTAACATTTAGTGAAAAATTGATTATTTAATAACTTCTATACTACTTATTTGAATCCTCTGAAATTCTATACATATTAGTTTATTAGTCACTATTACCTCGAAAATAATGGCCGAAGTTGCCACGCCCTTTTGGTACCTCCCACAGAAATGGACCATTTTGCACCAAAAGTTAACAGCATATAACTTTAATACCAGTACATACTTTAAATTTATTAAATGCAATTTAAATTGACAATAATTTTATTAAAACAAAAAATTAATAAATTTACCAATATTTTTTTGGGACTCGAGGTGAGGGGTTTCATAAGTCGGTTTACCAGACTGAACTTTCTTACTTGTTTTTGATCAGACTCTAACACAAAGGCCACAACACTATTATCTGAGTATGACGAGGAGTTCGATAACGCCCTTGTTGTGGTGGATGTTAACCTGTCGGTTATCAATGATGTTAAGAATTCTACATATTAACATCTATCGTACTAAAACAGCCTTAACGGCTCTATGCAAGTGCAGTAGACATCGTTCTGATACAAGAGCCCTACGAAATATTATCCATTGACTCCACAATATATATTCTTAATTGTTATTAAATTCTAAAGAGATTTATCAAAGAAGACGTAATGGTAGTTCGTTTCTATGTAGTGCACACTGGGTGACACCAAATGATCTACCAAATAGTGGTTCTACGTAGTAGTAGGAAATGTTTGTGGTATCAACACTTTAACTTGCTTGTACTCACAACCAGATACCTGCAGGTTCTATTGAGCCGAAATAATGGCAATTTACTCGGGTAGTAAAGCTGCCATAAATTTTCAGGAGGCCACATCCCTAAATTCACAAACATCCCTCGACTGCCGCAGATTTCTTAACGAGATGGCTGAGCAGTGTAACATATACCTCATATATCACCAGGGTATAGAGATATCACGGTGAACTACAAAGCCGAGAAACTTGATAGTAAAGCAGGCATTAAAAATTCTCGAAGAATTTGCATATATTGGTGCGCCACTATCCACATGCAAGCTTTGGCTTATCCTGCGTTTACACGGGACAATTGACAGAAGACAATTGAGAATATGTAATGGTTGCAAAAAAAAAGGAAAAATTGATCATGTGACTTAGGCGTCCAGACAATAATGAAGAAAGTACACTTGAAGCAACCCTCGTTAGTGTCGTTTCGCGCTCTGATTGGCTGCTTACATCATAATGGCCGCATCCGTCAAGACAATTGCCGAATTTACTGTATTAGTAAAAAAGTGGAAATGTATTGCTATTGTCTTCGCAAAACTGTCTCGTTTAAACCCCGGGTTAGGCGAGAGCCAGGGAGTCCAATGAAAGATGGACAGAAATCAGCACCTGCAGGGTAGCTAGACAAATCAGACTACGATATGCAAAATATGAAATATATTTGTCCTTCTTATGTTGAACTGATGTGGTCCCACGAAATAAACTTAGCTCCTATTTCAAAATTCCAAAATGCGGTA
This sequence comes from Eudasyphora cyanicolor, assembly GCA_963930755.1. Classification (NCBI taxonomy): domain Eukaryota; kingdom Metazoa; phylum Arthropoda; class Insecta; order Diptera; family Muscidae; genus Eudasyphora; species Eudasyphora cyanicolor. The sequence continues at coordinate 279,127,215 of OZ005734.1, read as the reverse complement.
TAAAAGCCCAAGAAATCGCCATTAGTGTCAGTTCTGACGGACTCTGCTGATCGGCGTGCACGCCAGAAGGTTGGGTATTGAACGGCATCTGAGCCCTTGGTAACACTAGGGACTTGAATTGGTCTATGGGAGCTGGTAAAACCGACTTCTTAAAGACACAGGTAAATTGATTGCAAATGGGCAACATCGGTCCATTTATTGACATAACCCATATAAAAAACATCCCTGAGACAGCATTTTTAATATTAACCTATGAATTTTATTTTTGCCTAAAAAGTTTATAAAAGGTTGGTAAATGGTAAAATAAGATATCACCATCATCACATCAAATTTTATGGGAATTTTACGTTTCATGAAATTTTGAATTGCTTTTGAATTTTTTTAAATGCATATATTTTTTCGAATTTTTTTTTAAAAACTTTAATTTAAAACAAGTAAGAAAGTTTCAGTCGGGTAAACCGACTAAGGTATACCCTCACTTTGTGAGTAATGTAATATTGAATATTACACAAATTATTTTGTCAATTTTTGTGGGAGGTACCAGAATGGGTTTAAGAAATACACCTATATTTCGCTGAACAGTAGATACTTTAAATACATTGCACTGTGCCGAATTGTAACCGTTTATATGGACTGGTAACGTTGATATATTAAATTGTGGTATAATTTGACCATTTTATGTGGGAGGTACAAAAAGAGGCGCGGTGATAACGCTCATTTTTCACTGGACTATAGGCATTATAAAAGCATTACACTGTACAAAATTTCAAGTAATTGTATACACTGATATTAATGTTATAAACTGTTAACTTTTGGTGCAAAATGGTGCCTTTGTGGGAGAGGTAACAAAAGGGGCGTGACAATAACGCCCATTTTTCAATGGACTGTAGGCACTATAAAAACATTACGCTGTACAAAATTTCAAGTATTTTTATACACTGGTATTAATGTTATAAGCTGTTAACTTTTGGTGCAAAATGGTGCATTTGTGTGGGAGGTACCAAAAGGGGAGCGGCAATAACGCCCATTTTCCTCGACTTGATAGCGACTAACACACTAATACTATGTGTGGAATTTCAGAAGATTCGAATACGTATAACAGCAGTTATTAAAGAATCAATATTTCACAACATTTTAACCCTTTGTGGGGGAGGTACCAGAAGGAGTGGACCAATATGGCCCATCTTCGAACTTAGCCGGAGATAGAAAAAAATATTACCACATACGAAATTTGAAGTCAATCGGTTACTCATTTCGAGAGTTATCGTGCGCACCAGCCAGCAGACACACAGACAGACAGACAGACAGACAGACGGACGGACATTGCTCATTCGACTTAAAATGACCCAAAACGGATTTCCGCCGAACATACTTGGGGTCTTAGGACACTCCTTCGATGTGTTACACTTTTTTCCGTAGCAAATGATATATACCCTCGTCACACTAAAGTGAGGGTATAAAAAAATACTTCCCCTTCAAAGAAAAATTTCCCATTCACGTTTACATTTACAAATATTGCGTCCCCACAAATCCAATTACAGGGTTTTGGATTTGTTAGAGTCTGGTGCATATTCCGTGTTAATTTGAAAAAATCTTTGAGAAAAAATGTATAAATGCATTTAAAAAATCAACAAAGAAATTGCCCGTTACGTTCTCTTTTAAACGACGTAAAATTTGCAATCGGATCAGCTGTTCAAGAGCTATTACACATTTCGTAAAACCAAAAATTCATTTTTTAAATTTTTCTAAAATTTAAAATATCCATAAAATTTTGGAAAACATATTTTCCAATAATAAATAATAGCTAGATCGTATTTTCCAATTTAACAAGCTTTTGTAAGCTTTTTAGGCAAAAATAAACTTCATAGATTAATATTAAAATTCTGTCGCCCTCTGATTTGACTTTTGTACACTTAAGTGAAAAACACTCTAATGCGGTATTCATTTAGCTGCTCAAGTGCGCACTTATCCGATTCACATAACTGCCTTTGTATACTTAAGCGAAATGCTGATGCAGATTTGATCATGACATGTGTACATACATACCAAAAACACAACGACTTTTTCACTACTCTGTCTTACTCTCACAATGCATTGCGTTATTTTAATGGTATTTTTCTTTTATAACAATAACCGAATGTGCCGAAAATAACTCGAGCTTTATTTTCAAGTTCTCCATGATCTTTGAAACAAAAAGCAAATAATTAGAGAATTGTGTTCTAAAATGTAGCTTTATGCCAAAATAATGCTATTAACTGAATTGTGCACTTAAACGAAATAAACGTAAACATAATAATTTCTAATAAAAGCGAAACAACGTGCAAAATATTTTCCCTTTTGTGCTGGTAAGGACAAAAGGCACTTAAGGGCCATGCAGCTAAGCGTAAAATAATGTATATTGAGTACTCACTTTAATGACAATCCTATATAAAGAATGCTAAAGATGTATGCAGCTTATTATAAAGTAAGGAAATTCAAACATTTTGCACCCAGTCTCATTATTTTCTTTGTACTTTTTTTCTTCTGTGACAACAAAATATACTTTAGCTTTCTTCTCTCTAAATTAATCCCACATAATTGTAGGCATCAATCGCAAAAACTTATTATCTTCTCCCAAGTTCTGCCTGAATTTTGAAAACGAGCGAACAAACCGAGAATTCTGTTCTAAAAAACACCGAAATGCCAAAATAATGCTATTAACTGAATTGTGCACTTAAACGAAATGCACGTAAACTTAATATTTTCTAATAAAAACGAATCAACGTTCAAAATATTTTCCATTTTGTGCTGGAAAGGACAAAAGGCACTTAAGTGCAATGCAGCTAAGCGAAAAATAATGTGTAATGAATACTCACTTTAATGACAATCCTATATAAAGAATGCTCAAAATTTAGGCAGCATTTTATAAATTGAGGAAATTCTTCTGTAACAAGAAAATATACTCCAGCTTTCTTGCCTTTAAATTAATCCCACATAGTTGTAGGGAACAATCGCAAAAACTTTGTATCTTCTCTCAAGTTCTGCCTGAATTTTGAAAACGAAAAGCGAACAATGAGAGAATTTTGTTCTAAAAAACACCGAAATGCCAAAATAATGTTATTAACTGTATTGGGCACTTAAACAAAATGCACGTAAACATAATATTTTCTAATAAAAGCGAACCAACGTGGAAAGTATTTTCCCTTTTGTGCTGGTAAGGACAAAAGGCACTTAAGAGCAATGCAGCTAAGCGAATTTTGCCATTGACCGATTCCCGATCCAACGTACCGTTAAGGAGCTAGAGCACAAATAAATTTCCGTTCACATCTGAAAACGATGCCAAGTCCATTTTTTTTAAATAAAAAAAAAAAACACTTTCCAGTCGACCTACGACCTTGACACCCATGAGCAATATTTTAGCTCTCGTTAAGAGCTATCCTTTTGCCATTGACACATTGTGGCTACGTGCCACACAGTAAATGAAACAATTGAATTGTTGCGAGAAATGTTTGGAGATTCCATTATTTCAAGAAATTGTGATATTGAATGGCCTCCAAGAAGTTGTGATTTAACACCATTACACCACTCATTGTGGGGTTATTTGAAGTCATTGGTTTTTCGAAATAAACCAGACTCTCTTCAAGCTTTACAAGTCAATATTGAACGTGCCATTGGGCTCGAAAATTGGGTTCATCGAATTCGATCCTGCAGAAGAAATCGAGGAGGCCATTTGAATGACGTTTTATTTAGAACTTAATTGTATCGATTGTACTTCACATTAAATAAAAAACTTTTGAATTTCCTTAACAATAAGTGTGTTTTTTTTCAAATAAATCATAATATCACTCTTATTAGAAAACCCTGTAAAAGCGTTAAAGAGAAAAATATCCAAAGACTGAAGAAAAGTAGTGCGTAAGTCAATTAGTTCTTTACTATCATAATAATATCAACTACTTAACTCAACTAATTTGGCCAATAAAATGCAATGAAGCGGATTTAGATCTGATGTTTTTATTAGCCGATGTATTGCAGTTGAAAGTTGACATTAAAGTTCTGCATAGCTATCTAAAATAATTTTCTAACAAAAAGTCTATGTTAAAACTGTAATTACTAAAATGTTATGTGTAATGCTAATTAAATAATTTCAAAATCAAATAAATTTGTCAAAGCCACAAACACAAATGAAATCGTATAATATTTACGTATTCCCATAATTTATTATTTAATGCTAATTTTGTTGTTAAACATCAATCAATATTTCCTCTTCTCAAATTTTCTGCAACAAAACCCAGCAGTGACATTTCTCCAGCAAATATAAAATTCAATTTCCTTTATTGCCATATTTGGCAAATATTTACTGCAAAATTTTTGGGCATATTTAAATTTCCTTATTTGCTCAGAGTCGCTCACACACACATAAACTTGCAAAACAAATAAATATTCGTTGAAACTATTGAATGTTACATCATTTACAATTTGCCATTTATGGTTTGTATGTAGTACATTAAGGCTTCTGAGCTCTGTTGCTAAAATATTGATTGTACATGTCAAAATCATGACAATTCACTTCACTTCAATGGGATTCGGTGCGGCGGCATTGTGAATGACTGAATGACGGATGGACGGACGGGCAAACTGACTGACTGCCTATATGGAAAAATCCCCATGGACTTTCTGACATCTGCCATCGAAAATCAACCAACTCTTCTACATCAAGTCACATACTGCACTCGAACCCAGAGTGATTACTCCCCCATCGCACAGATGAAATGATGAATAGCAGATAAAACAGGGGCGTAGAAGTATTTCAGAGGAAGAGGAAAGAATTAAAAATGTATCTTTAAAAATGTCATAATTTTTAAAGGTTGTAAGCGAATTGCTACTTGCCGCCAGCTGAAAACAAACCGAAAACTGTCAAATGGTCCTGAGTAGTCGGGCAGTAGCCCCTGCCAATTTATGTCAGTGGCTTTTAAATGGATTTGTCAGTGATGCATCTGAACCTGCTGCTTTGTTGGCAGGAGGCAAAAATGTTGTCTTCAAATTAAAGATTGATAATCATAATAATAAGTACATTTTGTCCTATTTCATGTATATTTGTATATTTTCATGAATATTAAGAACTTTATCTTAATTTTAAGTACAAAACGTACTTATTTCAATGACTAAGGGCGTAAATCTTTAAATCTTTAAAAAAACAAAATATGTAAATCTTTAATTTTAAGACAATTTCATTTTCTGTATACATATATTCAACGTACCTTCATAGTTGCCTTTGGCAATAGGTTCAAAGAGATCTACCATCTTGTTCTCTCATCAAAAAACTATCCCCCCCCTTGTCTTAAAATTAAAGATTGGCGTCAAAGACACCCTTCATCATAATAATAAGTACATTTTGTACCTAAAGTATAGATAATTTCATTAATATTAAGTACATTTTCTTAATTTTAAGTACAAAATGAATTTATTTCAATGATTAAGGGCGTCTTAGGCGCAAATCTTTAATTTTATAGTTGCCTTTGGTAATAGGTTCAAAGAGATCTCTCCTCTCTAATATTTTCTAATAAAAGCGAACCAACGTGGAAAGTATTTTCCCTTTTGTGCTGGTAAGGACAAAAGGCACTTAAGAGCAATGCAGCTAAGCGAATTTTGCCATTGACCGATTCCCGATCCAACGTACCGTTAAGGAGCTAGAGCACAAATAAATTTCCGTTCACATCTGAAAACGATGCCAAGTCCATTTTTTTTAAATAAAAAAAAAAAACACTTTCCAGTCGACCTACGACCTTGACACCCATGAGCAATATTTTAGCTCTCGTTAAGAGCTATCCTTTTGCCATTGACACATTGTGGCTACGTGCCACACAGTAAATGAAACAATTGAATTGTTGCGAGAAATGTTTGGAGATTCCATTATTTCAAGAAATTGTGATATTGAATGGCCTCCAAGAAGTTGTGATTTAACACCATTACACCACTCATTGTGGGGTTATTTGAAGTCATTGGTTTTTCGAAATAAACCAGACTCTCTTCAAGCTTTACAAGTCAATATTGAACGTGCCATTGGGCTCGAAAATTGGGTTCATCGAATTCGATCCTGCAGAAGAAATCGAGGAGGCCATTTGAATGACGTTTTATTTAGAACTTAATTGTATCGATTGTACTTCACATTAAATAAAAAACTTTTGAATTTCCTTAACAATAAGTGTGTTTTTTTTCAAATAAATCATAATATCACTCTTATTAGAAAACCCTGTAAAAGCGTTAAAGAGAAAAATATCCAAAGACTGAAGAAAAGTAGTGCGTAAGTCAATTAGTTCTTTACTATCATAATAATATCAACTACTTAACTCAACTAATTTGGCCAATAAAATGCAATGAAGCGGATTTAGATCTGATGTTTTTATTAGCCGATGTATTGCAGTTGAAAGTTGACATTAAAGTTCTGCATAGCTATCTAAAATAATTTTCTAACAAAAAGTCTATGTTAAAACTGTAATTACTAAAATGTTATGTGTAATGCTAATTAAATAATTTCAAAATCAAATAAATTTGTCAAAGCCACAAACACAAATGAAATCGTATAATATTTACGTATTCCCATAATTTATTATTTAATGCTAATTTTGTTGTTAAACATCAATCAATATTTCCTCTTCTCAAATTTTCTGCAACAAAACCCAGCAGTGACATTTCTCCAGCAAATATAAAATTCAATTTCCTTTATTGCCATATTTGGCAAATATTTACTGCAAAATTTTTGGGCATATTTAAATTTCCTTATTTGCTCAGAGTCGCTCACACACACATAAACTTGCAAAACAAATAAATATTCGTTGAAACTATTGAATGTTACATCATTTACAATTTGCCATTTATGGTTTGTATGTAGTACATTAAGGCTTCTGAGCTCTGTTGCTAAAATATTGATTGTACATGTCAAAATCATGACAATTCACTTCACTTCAATGGGATTCGGTGCGGCGGCATTGTGAATGACTGAATGACGGATGGACGGACGGGCAAACTGACTGACTGCCTATATGGAAAAATCCCCATGGACTTTCTGACATCTGCCATCGAAAATCAACCAACTCTTCTACATCAAGTCACATACTGCACTCGAACCCAGAGTGATTACTCCCCCATCGCACAGATGAAATGATGAATAGCAGATAAAACAGGGGCGTAGAAGTATTTCAGAGGAAGAGGAAAGAATTAAAAATGTATCTTTAAAAATGTCATAATTTTTAAAGGTTGTAAGCGAATTGCTACTTGCCGCCAGCTGAAAACAAACCGAAAACTGTCAAATGGTCCTGAGTAGTCGGGCAGTAGCCCCTGCCAATTTATGTCAGTGGCTTTTAAATGGATTTGTCAGTGATGCATCTGAACCTGCTGCTTTGTTGGCAGGAGGCAAAAATGTTGTCTTCAAATTAAAGATTGATAATCATAATAATAAGTACATTTTGTCCTATTTCATGTATATTTGTATATTTTCATGAATATTAAGAACTTTATCTTAATTTTAAGTACAAAACGTACTTATTTCAATGACTAAGGGCGTAAATCTTTAAATCTTTAAAAAAACAAAATATGTAAATCTTTAATTTTAAGACAATTTCATTTTCTGTATACATATATTCAACGTACCTTCATAGTTGCCTTTGGCAATAGGTTCAAAGAGATCTACCATCTTGTTCTCTCATCAAAAAACTATCCCCCCCCTTGTCTTAAAATTAAAGATTGGCGTCAAAGACACCCTTCATCATAATAATAAGTACATTTTGTACCTAAAGTATAGATAATTTCATTAATATTAAGTACATTTTCTTAATTTTAAGTACAAAATGAATTTATTTCAATGATTAAGGGCGTCTTAGGCGCAAATCTTTAATTTTATAGTTGCCTTTGGTAATAGGTTCAAAGAGATCTCTCCTCTCTTTATCTCATCAAAAAACTATCCCCCCACTGACGGTCCACGCCTCTGTCCGTACCACACTCTGCTCACCTTAAATATGAATTCATAATTCGATAGGATGACATGGTTGGGAGTGACTGAGAAGACTGCTTTGGTTGTTTGATGTGGCGTGGCGTTAGGTTTGACATTTTTCAATGTTACGTCGTACATGCATTTTATAATAATACGAACCGCTGATGATGATGATAATGACGGTGTTGACGATGACGGTGACGGGTGACGTCGCAGATGGCGACAATGAGAGGATACATTTTCGTTGCACTGGCAGAAGGCAACATCACTAAAGGTCAAATGTCATTGAAAACCCCAAGATGAATAGACTTTAAATCATGTGCATTTAAAAAAGTTTTACTGGGACGAGTACTATATGTACTCGTATATTTGACGTCACCAAAAAGTTGTTTTTAAAGAGTTGTGACAATGAGAGTGAAACGAAAGAGGTTTAAAAGAGAATGAGTGATTTAAGCAAATCGACTATAGATTAAAGACTTTTAAGACGCTTTAAGTCTATTTTGAAGGCCTACTTTTCTTAATATTTTCTATAAAAACAGTCCCATATAAAATGTATCTATAGAAGCAGACTTTCTTTAAGGTCTTTTAAAAAATATAACTTTCTATAAAAAATTCTTCCTAAGAAGACTCCTTAAGAACATTTTTAAAAATTAAATTTCGTAGTATTCCTGATGTCTCCTTCCTAAGAAGCTCTACCTATATGTACTCCATTGGAACACACCCTCATTAAGTGCTGCTGTAAAACAAATCCTCTATGAAAGTTTTCTGCTAAATAAACTCTTCCTTATGATTTTTATAAATGACTTCTTCAATCTTAAATATCTCATATTGGAATCTGGGCATAGCGACATTTCCAAGACGTCCCTTTCCGTCTTGGAAGGGGACGACATTTCACATTTTCGAATAACTTGCATATATAGGCGCGACAAGATGCAGTCATGCCTCTGTACAGAAATTGACACCTGTAGTGTAGCTAGACAAATCTGGTTTCGATACGAGAATGAACTTAAAAGGTTAAATTGTCAACTCGCACTAGAGAGGAAAAAGCTGTCTACTTTAGGGCCAGTTCTGACGAGACACTGCGTGATCGAAAATTGAGTTCAATGACTTCTGCAGAAGCCGCGGACATAAGGAAGAAGTGGAGATCCATAAGCACCTGCTCAATGCATTGAGTAAACGACGTTTGGATACACCCAGAAAATAATTGGGTGGAATTCGATTGTAACAATAAAAAAAAAATAGTACTAACAACAAAAAGTATTTTGCCTTCACCGTTTGTCGGTTGTATTTATATATAAATAGTTGAAACAACAATAATAACATGGTTACGATCAAATGAAAATGCTTGCAACTAAATCGATGGTTGTATCAATCGAATTAAGATTGTTTTTTTCATTGACACTCGGTTAGTGTGGTAACCAATTTTAAACTTTCATAATAGTATCATATGATCGATTATTGGTTGTGACAACCAATGTTTTATTCATGACAACAGAAATTGTATCAATAGACCAAAGATTATTATGGCAATGAATAATTGGTTACTACAACAGAAAATATATTAATAATTAATCGTTTCTTGGTTATCCCAATAATTTCCAAAATTTAGAATAATTAAATGTATTTTGGGAAATACAACCGAAAGATTGGTTGCTGTTCTTTTGCTGATACATGACAAAAACAAAAAATAAAATTACTTGACATAAATAAATATTCAACATTTTGTTCAAGAACGGTATATGTAGTCAAAAATAATCTCGTGTGAATAACAATGTGTGGAATGCAGAATATGTTGTGCAAACTGTTTTACATAAATAAAAAATAAAAGCAACAATGATTAATTGTTTGTTTTCATTACATTTTATTATATTTATTGAACAAAAATAAATAAAATAAAAATTAATGAAAACTGTTTTTAATTAATTGTCGGTAGTATATGACTGACAAATTGTCAGAACAACCAATTTTTTAAAACAGTTGGTTGTGGCAACATACAGCAGATAATTTTAGCCACCACTTTCGTAGTTGGCGCAACCAAGTTTCATTGTTGTCAACATGGAAGCAGAAGTATACCACAACCAAAATGTTGGTTGTCCTGATGGAATCGCATGATAGTAGACAGAACTACCAAAATTCGGTTGGCAAATAATTCGGTTGAGGCAACAAAACTGTATTCTGTGTGTATATTGGGTTCGGCCTTCCTAGGAAGTCTGACGGATCTGGCTAATAAAGATATTCGTATTATTGACAACTTTGTGTATAAAACAGGTTGGTTCCGATTAGTGTCAACTGGGCCCGTGGTAGCACTATGGACTACAATTGTTTTAAGTGAGCTGGTAACTCCGCCTAAAACTCTAATCAAAACTAAGCACTTCAAAGGAAGACCTCCGTTAGGTTTTTTTTAAGAAAAGACCTACCTTAAGGTCTGATGTGCAAGAAGAAATATTCAAGGGATTCTATTGAAACAGTCCTTCATTAAGGTATTCTATAAAAAAATACATTCTTTAAGGGTTAACAAAAATGATTTCTATAAATAAAGACCGTCTTATATATTTATTGTGAGCATATTTAAGCTCTGCTATAAATGATCTTATTGAAGACTTTTCTGAAGTCCTTATCTTCTGAAAAATATATCGTCCATCCATGCTAAGTCGAAACAAGTAGTTTTTCAGGAGAGGTGTCCAAATTTGGGAATTTTTTAGGGAATTCCTTTATAAAGTAAATCGTTTGACCTCTACTGTTTTCCACATACATTTTGATTTTTACTGTATATAATTTGGAATATTTATAAATTAACGAGTGAAATGTCCCTTAAAATATGCTAGGTCGACATACTTTGGAATGCAGGTATCGATATGCCTTCTACAAATAAAGGCCTTCCTCAATGTATTTAAGGTTGACCTTCTTCAAGGGTTTATAAAATCGAACCTCCATTAATATTCTATAACTAACCTTCTTCAAGTTTTTCTATTAAAATATCCTTTATACAGGGTTTTACAATAAGAGTGATATGATTTCTTTGAAAAAAAAAAACACACTTATTTTTAAGGAAATTCAAAAGTTTTGTATTTAGTGTGAAGTACAATCAATACAATTAAGTTTTAAATAAAACGTCATTCAAATTGCCTCCACGACTTCTTCTGCAGGAACGAATTCGATGAACCCAATTTTCGAGCACTTTTTCCACTAAATCAAGTCGTATATCATGAATGGCACGTTCAATATTGACTTGTAAAGCTTGAACAGAGTCTGGTTTATTTCGAAAGACCAATGACTTCAAATAACGCCACAAGAAATAGTCGAATGGTGTTAAATCACTACTTCTTGAAGGTCATTCAAGAAATAGTCGAATGGTGTTAAATCACTACTTCTTGAAGGCCATTCAATATAACAATTTCTTGAAGTAATCGAATCTCCAAACTTTTCTCGCAACAGTTCAATTGTTTCATTTGATGTGTGGCATTTAGCCACAATCGGTCAATTGGAAAAAGATAGCTCTTAACGATAGCTAAAATATTGCTCATGGGTGTCAAGGTCGTAGGTCGACTGGAAAGTAGTTTTCTTTTTGGATCTAAAAAAATGGACTTAGCGTCATTTTCAAATGTGAACGGAATGTTTATTTTTGCCCTAGCTCCTTAACGGAACGTCGGATCGGGAATCGGTCAATGGCAAAAGGATGGCTCTTAACGAGAGTTTAAATATTGCTCATGGGTGTAAAGGTCGTAGGTCGATTGGAAAGTAGTTTTTTTTTGGTTTAAAAAAAATAGACTTGGCGTCATTTTCAAATGTAAACGGAAAGTTTATTTTTGCTCTAGCTCCTTAACCGTACGTCGGATCGGGAATCGGTTAATGGCAAAAGGCTAGCTCTTAACAAGAGCTTATGGGTGTCAAGGTAGTATGGAAAGTGTTTTTTTTGTATTAAAATAAAAATGGACTAAGCGCACGAAATTTTGCAAATGGAGAACAATTATTTTGATAATAAAACTGAATAATTTGTAAACGTTGTTCTTGCGTATATCTCTCCATGATGTAGTTGTAAACACTACTGAATACAATGAAAAACAACAACAGATCATGACATACTACAAATGGCCGAAACGTCACTTCAAAATCATATCATCCCTATTCGAAAACCCCTTATAACATATATATTTATGAAAAATATAAAATAAAAAATAGAAAAAAATTATTAAAAATGTTTAAGAACCGGTGCGGGATTCGAACCCTCAATTTGATTATTCCTAGACAAAGGGAGCATTTAAAGCAGTGAAGTTACCATAAAAGTACTCATACGCTCAAGCGTTCAAATACGAGATAATTCGAACTCTGGACACTGATAATCCGAACTCTTTCATTAACATGCGATGTTATGCTGCTACAGCGCTAGGTGACCCTGGTTTACCACACGGCACGACCAAAAATTTCACTATGAAAAATTCTTGATAAAAATATAATTAAAGAAAAACAATTTTAGAGCGTCCAATATATTATATATACATATATAGCATTTGCATTACGTTATGAGCAGTGTTGCGAATGTACTGCCAAATAATGAATGAAATGGTGCGACAAAGCCCATGTAAAATTCATCGGTGAAGATTCAATGCAGATGTACAATGTACTTCCGGAGCGCAATAATAACATCTTAAACAAATTTTTTGGAAATTCTTTTTTTTATGGTACATCCAGAAAGATTACTGTTTGGTGCGCTTTATGGGCTGGTGGAGTCATTGGTGCATATGTCTTCACAAATGATAATATTCTAGAAATGAAGGCCTTCCTTAAAAGATGTTTGTATCGAATATTTTTCAATAAAGAAAGACCCTACTTGACCCTAATGAAATGGTGCGACAAAGCCCTTGTAAAATTCATCGGTGAAGATTAAATGCAGAAGTACTTTCGGATCGCAATAATAACATCTTAACCAAATTTTTTGGAAGTTCTATTTTTGAAGGGTACATCCACAAAGATTACTGTTTGGTGCGCTTTATGGGCCGGTGGAGTCATTGGTGCATATGTCTTCACAAATGATAATATTCTAGAAATGAAGGCCTTCCTCAAAAGATGTTTGACTCGAATAGTTATCAATAAAGAAAGACCCTACTTAAGGTCCACTGCTGAGGAAGGCTTTCTGCAAGAGTTTTTCCATATATTAATTATTGGTCTTATTGTACACCACCAGAAGAGATTATTCCACAGCCATCCCATCCGAGTTTAACAGTTCTGTTACTTACATTTTCTTACCGTACCAAACATATTTGTGATATTTTCTTTGGAATTTCAAAAATAAATTTTTTCTTCACTTGCGAAAAAAAAACTTAATCTGCCATCTACAATAATTATAAAGAAATCCTATTTATTTAAATAAATAAAGAAAGAAAAAAAACACAATCAACTCCGCCAACTTGTTTTACTACATTCACCTCCTAAATGAAAACATTTTTCCGAAGAAACTCCTAAGCACACGAAGATGTGCCATAACCACAACAACGAGAGATGCTTTCCTAACAAGATTGTAGATTGTCATGATGAAAGGCATGGAAAAAAAGCAGGAAAAAGGCGATGGTTTTTTTCCTACCAAAGAAAATTGGTGTCAATTGACTGGATTCCCAACCAGATACTTTGTATCTCGGGATACTAAAACCCGTTGTTGAGATGCACAGATGCAATTACTGGTATTCTCTGGAAAAAAAAGATAAAACCACAACTATTTTTAGTTATGAATAATAGTAGAAATATTTTTTTGTTTTGGAATTTCCACCAGCGATTTTCCATGAATGTGGAGAGGCGAACGGACAGTGTTTGAATGTCGGTTACAGACAAAAAATCTAGTATTAAATTTTGAATATTTAATCGATGTTCAATGAAAGATTAGAATGTGTTACTTGGATATCGCACAGTAGGACTTTTATCTACATTAAACCAAAAAATTACAGAAATAATGTAAACATGTTTTTAGATTTTATAATTTGTCTTTTAAATAGTTTATTATTCTATTTATAAAACAGATTTTTTACAAAATGTAAAATTCTCCACTACAACTACAATGTTTAAACTATCCTCTTGTATCTTTTATAAATTGCCTCAGCATTAGGAAAAAAATTACTCTTTTGTACATTTCTCATAGTTAAATTGCCAATATTGACAAAATTGACAAATGACTCAGCATTTGGAGAATTTACAACGCCAAAAAATTTCAGCAATAGATATTTGCGTGGGAAAATGTCTTCAGCCATGAAATTTTTATACGAATTCGTTGAACAATTCATATGGTGGTCAGTCGTCATATTAAATTTACAAATAATTGCCATTTTTTAAACTAAGAACCGCAAACGTGTTCTGAATAGATTTTACGTTTTACATTAAGAACAATAGACAAACATCAATACTCATTCAATTCACTTCAACACGACTTAGCCTCAAACGTTTCAATTATGCCGTAATTCAAACTGTCATTTAAAGAGAAAAAAATAGTTTTTCAAAATTACCATAAAAGCGTACAAATGCTAAGTAACTTTGATACCCGTGAGTACCACGTGTTTTTTCTTTTCGTTGTCATTATCCAATTGTGTTGTAAATTTGTGAAATCACCCAAATAAAAAGCTACAAACACTTGGTTTCCTTCAAAAAAAAAAAAAGAAAAACAAAAAAGTACGTTCAAATAATCCCAACTTTAACAACAACGGAGGGACAAAAAAATATAAAATTTACTAAAAACTCATGGCAAAAATATGCGGCGTAATCTAAACGCCACCGCCATCAGCTCCACCTCCATAAGAGGCTTAAGAAAAACTTAAATCCCACCAAATGCACCGCAAACTCTTTTAGGGGGAATGAATGAACCAAATGAACAACAAGCGACTGAATGAAGTTGGGGTCGCCATGCCATTGCCGTCATCTATCTGCACACTGAAAAAAACAGACTTAAGAACCCCTTCCTTGAGATCTTCCGGAAATAATATTTCTTAAGGTCTTCTGTTAGGGAACTTTCTTAAGATATTCTATAGAGAACCTTCCTTAAGTTCTTCCATAACCGAAGACCATCAATAAGGCCTCATTTAAAGGAAGACCTTCCTTCACCCTATAAACGGAATATGACTACATTTGAGAGGTTAGCAAATGAATGTAGGAATAATGAATGAGTAAATGAAATGAAGAAAAACCTTAGGGCCTTAAAACTATTTATATGGACACGTTGAGGTTCTACAAAACTTCTATAAGAAAGGTTTTTCTGAAAATATTCAATGAAATAATAACTTCCTAAAGGTATTCTTTAAAACAACATATTTCTCAGCGTTTTCTATATAACAAGACTTTATTTAAAGTCTTCCAAAAAAGGAGTCCTTCTTTAAGGTATACTATAAAACAAGAGTTGTTATTTTGGTCTTCAAAGAAAAATGGAATTTTTTTAAATAAATGATCGGATGTTTATTTCATAATAAAGAAGAAGGTATGCCGTTAATAATGAAAAACAACATCAGCCAAATGGCCACCACTACCCCGATTACAGGACCATATCCTTTTTCATGAAATTTTCCATAACCAAATCGCAAAGTGGCTGCCCTATGTCCTCGATAGCCTCTCGATTTCTATCTCTGAGGTCTTGAATCGACGCTGGGCAAGGTGTTAAATCATAAGATCTCGGTGGCCAATTGTGATCACCTCTTCGAGAGATAACATGATCCGGAAGGTTTTTCCGTAACAGAACAATGGTTTCGTTGCTTGTGTGGCACGTAGCGCCATCTTGTTGACAGTACACGTTGTCCAGATCAATACCATCCAACTCCGACCATACAGAATCATCAATCATCTCTCGATAGCGCAATCCATTCACCGTAACTGTTGATCCAACCTCATTTTCGAAAAAGTAAGGTCCAATGACCCCGCCGAACCATAAACCGCACCAAACAGTCACACGTTGAGGATGGAGAGGCTTCTCAACAATAACTCTTGGGTTTTCCAAGCCCCAGATGCGACAATTTTGCTTGTTGACGTAGCCACCGAGGTGGAAATGGGCCTCATCAGTCAAGATGATTTGTCGATGGAATTCCGGATTTCACCATTTCAGATTTTCACCATATAATAAATGCAATGTGTTGTTGAATCGTGTATCGTTCCCTTTGTAGTAATAGCGTAGTTTCTTCTTGTCAAATGTTAAAGAATAAAAGCTTCAAAAGTGACAGCTACCGAAATACCGGGTGATTCAAAGGGTTGGAAACCCCTTTATTAAAGAAAATTGTGCATTTTAAGATTATCCTTTCAGATCTATTTTATTATCATCAACATCTTCAACTCCTCCTTGGAATAAGTCTTGATGAGCAGGTGGAGCTAAGTAATATGTTAACTGAAAGGAATTTTTAGGGCGTGTGGTCGTTATATAGTCGGTTGCTGGTTTTATTTTAAAGAAGATCATAAAAAGGTCTTCTTATTTTAAAGAAAATCTTAAAATGGTCTTCTTATTTTAAAGACCTTAAAGAGATCTTCTCTTCTAGCTTAACCTTAAATAATGCCATCTTTATAGATTAAATTAGGGAAGGTCTTCATTAATATAATGCTTTACGGAAAGTCTTCGTGGACAGAATATCTAAAGGAATATGTCATTTTATGGAGGACCTATTTTATAGAGGACGGGATAATTTAAGAGATCTTACCGAACATTTTCTCGAAGTTCTTCTTGTTGGATCACATTAGGGAAAATACTGTTTATAGAAGACCTGAAGGAGAGTCCACTTTTGTAGAAGACCTAAAGAAAGTCTACTTTTATAGAAGACCTTAAGCTAGCCGTCTTCTTTTATAAAATACATTAGAAAGGTCTTTTTTGAATGAAGACCTTATGAAAGGACTTCTTTGGCAGAAACCCTTATGGAAGGCGTTCTTGTACAGAAGACCTTATGACTTGCTTTTTCAATGGAAAACCTTTATGAATGGTATTCTTCTAAAGAAGACCTTAAAAAGTCTTCATTTACAAAATATCTTTTGGAATGTCTTAGTTTAGTTTGAAATTGTCTTAGATCTGTGGAGCAAATATTGTTTATAGAAGACCTAAAGGAAAGTCCACTTTTATAGAAGATCTTAATCAAACCGTCCTCTTTTAAAGAATACATTATGGAAGTTATTTTTACAGAAGACCTTAAGCGAGGCGCCATCATTTATAGAATACCTTATGAAAGGTATTTTTTGAATGAAGGCCTTAGGAAAGGTCTTCTTTGACGGAAACCCTAATGGAAGGTGTTCTTTAATGGGAGATCTTGTGGCTTGTCTTTTTAGTGAAAAACCTTTATGGATGGTATTCTTTTAAAGAAGTCCTTAGTTTACCAAATACCTCAAGGAAGGTCTACATTTACAGAAGATGTTAGAGAAAGAACTTAATGATGGTATAGAGGTCCTTATTCAAGATCTTTTTTTTAGAGGAAGGGGTTCTTTTGTAGATGACCTCAATAATGTTCTTCATTTATATGGGTCAACATTTTTATTATTAGCTTATGAAATTATTTTTGGATGACATTCTTTTAAAGAAGACCTTAAAAAGTCTTCATGTACAAAATATCTTTTGGAATGTCTTAGTTTACAAAAGACCTAAAGTAAGGTCTACGTTTACAGCAGATCTAGTTTAAAGACGATCTAAGAAATGTATTCTCTTGAGAAAGAACTTAATGAAGGTCTCCTGTTTTGAGTGTTTCATTTGTAGATGACCTTAATAAAGTTCTTCATTTATATGGCTATAGTTTTATAATATTAATCTATGAAATATAAAAAAGTTGCTATATGAAAAATAAAATAACCGTCACATTTATTTTTTGGAAAAAATTACAAAATTGTATGAGGATATGAAATTTTAAAAAATTTAGAGTAAAATTTTGGGTTTTACTATATTTTTAATTGCACTTGAACGGTTGAGTCGATTTTTACAAAGTTAACGTCGAGTTTATTGATTTTCTTTAGAAAAAAATTTAAATAGTTTGCAATTTTTTTTTAAATCTTTATGGCTGGTTTGTTTTTGGATAAAAAGATTGCCCCATTAACATGAAGCACTAGAAAATATACGCAAAGAAAGGAATTCGTTCTGCGAAACGAAATGTTAGACAACTACAATTCTCGGATCTGCTGCAAACGCAGGTAGACCTTCCTTAAGGTCTTTTGTAAACTAAGACACTCCAAAAGATATTTGGTATGTGAACCTGTTTAAGGTCTTCTTTAAAAGAATGTCATCCAAAAATTATTTCATAAGCTAATAATAAAAATGAAGAACTTTATTGAGGTCATATACAAAAGAACCCCTTCCTCTAAAAAAAGATCTTGAATAAGAACCTCTATACCATCATTAAGTTCTTTCTCTAAGACCTTCTGTAAATGTAGACCTTCCTTGAGGTATTTTGTAAACTAAGGTTTTCTTTAAAAGAATACCATCCATAAAGATTTTCCACTAAAAAGACAAGCCACAAGGTCTTCCATTAAAGAACACCTTCCATTAGGGTTTCCGTTCAAAAAATACATTTCATAAGGTATTCTATAAATGATGGCGCCTCGCTTAAGGTCTTCTGTAAAAATATCTTCCATAATGTATTCTATAAAATAGAACAGTTCGATTAAGGGCTTCTATAAAAGTGAACTTTCCTTTGGGTCTTCTGTGAAGCGCCATCAACATCCATTCACCGTCGTTCTCAACAATTGAACATTTCGGAGACATCATTGAGACGAATTTTGCACAAAGACCTTGGTATGACGCCATACAAAGTCCAATTGGTTCAGGAGTTGAAGCCAACTGACCATCCAATGCGTTTTTAGTAGTTTTTTTATAGCATTTTCAAAAAAAAAAAGTTATTTGGCGGACCCTTTATAAACAATATTTTCTCTAAACTGATCTAAGATAAATCCAAACTAAAATAAGACATTCCAAAAGATATTTTGTAAATGAGGACTTTTTAAGGTCTTCTTTGGAAGAATACCATTCATAAAGGTTTTCCATTGAAAAAACAAGTCATAAGGTCTTCTGTACAAGAACGCCTTCCTTAGGGTTTCTGCCAAAGAAGTCCTTTCATAAGGTCTTCATTCAAAAAAGATCTTTCTAATGAATTTTATAAAAGAAGACGGCTAGCTTAAGGTCTTCTATAAAAGTAGACTTTCTTTAGGTCTTCTACAAAAGTGGACTTTCCTTCAGGTCTTCTATAAACAGTATTTTCCCTAAAGTGATCCAACAAGAAGAACTTCGAGAAAATATTCCATAAGATCTCTTAAATTATCCCGTCCTCTATAAAATAGGTCCTCCATAAAATGACATATTCCTTTAGATATTCTGTTCACAAGGACTTTCCGTAAAGCATTATATTAATGAAGAACTTCCTTAATTTAATCTATAAAGATGGCATTATTTATGGTTAAGCTAGAAGAGAAGATCTCTTTAAGATCTTTAAAATAAGAAGACCATTTTAAGATTTTCTTTAAAATAAAACCAGCAACCGACTATATAATACCCTACGCGCCCTAAAAATTCCTTTCAGTTAACATAGTACTTACCTCATCAAGACTTATTCCAAGGAGGAGTTGAAGATGTTGATGATAATAAAATAGATCTGAAAGGATAATCTTAAAATGCACAATTTTCTTTAATAAAGGGTTTTCTAACAAGAGGTGTTATTTTTAATCACCCGGTATTTAGGTAGCTGTCACTTTTGAAGCTTTTATTCTTTAACATTTGACAAGTAGAAACTACGCTATTACTAAAAATGATACACGATTCAACAACGCATTGCAATTATTAAAATTTACTACAAATATGGTGAAAATATGAAATGGTGAAATCCGGAATTCCATCGACAAATCATCTTGACTGATTAGGCCCATTTCCACCTCGGTGGCTACGTCAACAAGCAAAGTTGTCGCATCTGGGACTCGGAAAATCCAAGAGTTATTGTTGAGAAGTCTCTCCATCCTCAACGTGTGACTGTTTGGTGCGGTTTATCATCCGGCGGGGTCATTGGACCTTACTTTTTCGAAAATGAGGTTGGATCAACAGTTACGGTGAATGGATTGCGTTATCGAGAGATGATTAATAATTGTTTATGGTCGGAGTTGGATGGTATTGATCTGGACTACCTTTACTTTCAACAAGACGGCGCTACGTGCCACACAAGCAACGAAACCATTGCTCTGTTACAGGAAAAGTTTCCGGACCTCTCGAAGAGGTGATCACAATTGGCCACCAAGATCTTGTGGTTTAACACCTTGCGACTTCTTTCTTTGGGGCCATGTGGCCATTAGGTCTACGCCAACAGCCCAGCGTCGATTCAAGACCTCAAAGATAGAATTCGTGAGGCTATCAAGGACATAGGGAAGCCACTTTGCGATTTGGTTATGGAAAATTTCATGAAAAGTTTATGGTCCTGTAAGCGTGGTCGTGGTGGCCATTTGGCTGATGTTGTTTTTCATTATTAACGGCATACCTTCCTCTTTATTATGAAATAAACATCCGATCATTTATCTCAAAAAATGGAATTTTTCTTTGAATACCGAAATACTTAATGGGGTCTCAGATCAATATTTAGAGGTGTTACAAACGGAGTGACAAAATGAATATACGCCCCATCCTATGGTGGAGGATATAAAAACGATAACCTCTAAGGTAAGATCCCTAGACGTCGAAGAATACGTTAAGGCAGGGAGTTTTATTTTATGTTGGACCTTAAAAAAATCGTTAGTTTTTCTGTCCTCTGCACAAAAGCTAATGTATATGTAGCTGAAAAACTATGTTCAGGTCAATTAAATTCAAATGTTTATGTTCCCAAATATTTTAATGTTTGGAATCCTTTTGAAACCCGCATATTTCGTGATTAGGAAAATATCTTTATTTTGCTCTGTGTATCTGGAGGCCGTTCATTCATTCCTAAATGTGGCTGCCACATGAGAAATACAAACGGGCTTGCAAGTCAAATTGACAAACGTCATGTCGAAAGAAATCTACAGAAAAAACGACAACTTCAAACATTTTTCTATGTGTGTTTTCTTAGCTAAGACAGCCGGCCGGTCTGTTACTGATAGAAAAGCAAATAGGGTTTTGTTTTCATTTTCATGTCGTCGTCGTCGTCGTTCTATTTTTCTCCCCTTCACCACAACGTCATGAACTTTGTCTAAGACCGTTTCGTTGGAAAACCGCTAAACTCTCAGGCAACTTTTCCAGCAAGAACATTTTTTTTTTTTGGGAAAAACCACACTAAAAATCAATATTAGTAAATGACTGCCTGAGGGCGTTGGTGCGCAAAAAACAATTACCCAACGAAAAGGAAAATCCCTCTAAGTCACACACACACACCAGCCCGAAAAGTTTGCAGAATTTAGTTAGAAATGCCGGAGACATTATTTATGCCGCAATGTTCATATGAAAACGAAAACTTTGAATTGCAAAGTATTTCTTTAATACATGCTGCAAGCAAAGAGAGCAGTTAAGGTAACAATATCCCAGATGTGGGGGGAAATAAATCAGATAAACACCGTGACACCTACACGGGAACAATTTTTATTTATATTTCGAATAAATAACGAATGACACAAGAAGTTTGTGTTATATAGGGTCTATACAATAATCATAAAGTTATAAGCCATTAACTTTTTGTGCAAAATTGACCATTTGTGTGGGAGGTATCAAAAGGGGCAATAGTGCCCATATTTACACTGAACAAAATTTCTAGTACTAGCAAGCATTGGAACCGAAGTTATAAGCCTATAAGTTTTTGTGCAAAATGGTCCATTTGTGTGAAAAGTACCAAAAGGGGCGTGGCAATAGTGCCCATGCATTGGAATACAAGTTATAATCCGTTAACTCCCATTCTTCACTGGACTGTACCAATTATTTGTGTGAACTGGTATTAAAGTTATGATCTGTTACCATTTATTTAAAAATAGTTCCGTTTGTGTGGGAGGTGCCAAAAGGGGTGTGGCAATATGGCCCATATTTTTGGAAGTGATCGCGACCGACAAACTAAGGAGTGGGCCAATACGGACCATCTGCGAACTTAATCTGAAATAGAAAACAAAGTATAACGTACAACATGTGAAGTCCACTCCTTTGGGACTCATTTTTGCTTAAATGACCTAAACTATCCTTAAACTAATTTCCTACGAACATACTTAGGTCTCAGGTCACTCCATCGATGTGTTACACTTTTGACCCGCAGTAAATGATATATAACTTCCTCCACTACAGTGCGGGTACACAAATTTAAGATATGCACCTTCTCAAATACTCTTGTATTCCGGGAAATACTGACCAATATTAAGCATTTCTCACACCTCATAAACAACTATGTCTGCGACCTTTTTGGGTCACTCCAATGTGGGGTTGAGCATACCTGTATGTATATGTATGTGGTGTTTTAGATTTCCTCCAAACTCCTCAGTGAAATTGTGCAATAGTGTTAATTAATCGTTCACCGCCAATGCTCCAATACGAGTATCGTTGGTAGCCAGTCAACCAAACAACCGACTTTTCGACAAACGGGGTGTGAGAAATGGAGCAATCTGCAATGCAATTCAAAGCAAAAGCGCACAAACGCCATTCGCATTTGCATCGCCAGCATCACCAGCACCGGCAACAAAACGGCATCGGGCCAAATGGTAAACAACGCGAGACTTGCATTTGCAATGAATTCAGGAGGACGGATGGAAGTCAGCTGGGGCTGCTGCCACTGCTGCTCCCTCGGCGGCTGTTGCTGCCGTTTGCTGTTGTTCCATTATAATGGCCAACTTGTATTAGCACCGTTTATTAATGTTAACAAATCGCAAAAGGAGAAATAAATTGTGGATGGTTTTTTTTTAAACAAACAAACAAATCGGAGGGAGTTGAGAACGGCTGCCATAGAAAATTGAAACGAAGAAACACAAATAAACGTTAAGAATTTCAATGTACGCTAATTAGTCTACTTTGTAGACGACTGACTAAGTAAATGGAACAGTTAGGCGGGTTACCTACTCTCCATTAAGGCTACAGCAGACTATTGTTAAGACAGTGGTTTTAAGGTATAATAACAATTTAAAATGGTTTGACTTCTTATAATTACCCTACGGGTGAATGAAGTGAATGAACCTAAAAACCTAACCTGAGTCTACTGATCCCACTGTACCTATCCCCGATCTGATGGCATAGGGATGGATTTGTATCAATTTAGTAGGGATAAATGCAACAAACAATATTGATAGAATTGATGTATACTCCTTAGTAGAGGAACATTTGGGTTGTCTGCTCCTTAGTAGAGGACCAGTAGGGTTATCAACTCCTTAGTTGACAACCACTTAGGTTATCAACTCCTTTCTTAACAACCAGTTGAGTTATCTACTGTTTACTAAAGAACCAGTTGGGTTATCTACTGCTTAGTAAAGGACCATTTGTATTATCTACTTTTAAGTATACGACCAGTTGGGATATCTATTCCTTAGCCGATGCCCAGTTGGGATATCTATTCCTTAGCCGATGCCCAGTTGAGTTATTTACTCATTAATAGACAACCAGTTGGGCTACCTACTCCTTAGTTATTTAGTGGACTCCTTAGTAGAGGAACAGTTAGGTTATCTACCCTTAGTAGTGGACCAATCTCCTTAGTTGACAACCACTTGGGTTATCTACTGTTTACAAAGAACCAGTTGGGTTATCTATGGCTTAGCATTTGTCCATTTGGGTTATCTGCTCTTTAGTAGACAGCTGGTTTGGCTATCTAATCCTAAATAGACAACCACTTGGGTTATCTACTCCTTAGTAGAGGACTAGTAGGGTTATCAACTCCTTGGTTTACAACCACTTAGGATATCAACTCCTTTCATGACAACCAGTTGGGTTATCTACTGTTTACTAAAGAACCAGTATTTGTCCAGTTGGGTTATCTAATCTGTAGTAGACAGCCGGGTTGGCTATCTAATCCTAAGTAGACAACCACTTGGGTTATCTACTCCTAAGTAGAGGACCAGTTAGGTTATCTACTCCTTGGTAAACCTTAGTGGGACGACCAGCTGGGCTTTAGTAGACAGCTAAGTGGGTTATTTACTCCTTGTAGACGATTAGTTGGGCTATTTACTTCTTTGCAGACGACTTCCTGGGTTATATATTTCGTAGTAGATTAACAGTTGGGGTATTTACATAAAAAAATCTACAACATAGTAGAGTAGATACTCCTTAATATACGGCAAGTTCAACTTTCACTTCTTAGTAGAGGACAAGTTGGAATATTTGCCACCAGTTAATTTATCTTCTGCTTAGTATTTGTCCAGTTGGGTTATCTACTCTTGAGTAGGTGGAATAGTGGGTTATATATTCCGTAATAGATGACTAGTTGGGTTATCCATTCCTTAATAGAGGATAAGTTAGGTTATCTACTCCTTTGTTAACAACCAGTTGGGTAATTTACTCCTTGGTAGAAGGTCAGTTGGGATACCTATTCCACAGCAGACGACCAGCTGTTTAACTATTCCTTACTAGATTGGTAGTTGTGTTTCTTACTATTGCTGGATGTGGTATGTCGTATTATATGAGAAATCTACTGCTTAGTAGGCAACCATTAGTGTTAGCTACTCCTCAATATACACCATGCTTTGTTACTTACTCCTTAATAGAGGACGAGTCGGAATATCTACTACCATTTGGTTTATCTAATGCCTAGTATATGTTCATCTGGGTTATCTACTCTTTAGTAGACAGTCAGGTTGGCTATCTAATCCTAAAAAGACAACCACTTGGGTTATCTACTCCTTAGTAGAGGACCGGTTGGGTTATCTAATACTTTATTGACAACCAATTTTGATTATCTACTTCTAAGTCGACGACCGGTTGGGTTATATATTCCTTAGCAGATGCCCAGTTGGGTTATTTACTCCTTAGTAGACAGCCACTTGGGCCACCTACTCCTTAGGGGACGACCAGCTGGGTTATCTACTTTTTAGTATACGCAAATTGGGGATATTTACTACTTAGTAGAGGATAAGTTGGTTTATCTACTGCTTAGTATATGTCAAGCTGGGTTATCTAATGCTTAGTATATGCCAAGCTGCGTTATCTAATGCTTAGTATATATCCAGTTGCGTTACTTACTGCTTAGCATAGGTCCAGCTGGGTTATCTACTGCTTAGTAGGCGGTCATGTGGGTTATCTATTCCTTATAAGATGACCAGTTGGATTATCTCCTCCTTTGTTGACAATTAGTTGGGTTAACTTCTCCTTCCAAAGACCAGTTGGGTTCACAATTCCTTAGTAGACGACCAGTTGGGTTACCTATTCCTTAGTGGATGAATATTGGGTTATTTACTGTTTTGTGTACGGACAGTTGGGTTATCTATTCCTTTGTAGAGGGTCAGTGGGACTAGTTTTCGAAGTTCAAATCAAACTTATGCTATATCTGACAATGTAGGGTCAGGTACTGTAGGAGGACTAGGTACACGGAGTACCCGCCGCTTCTGCCCTTTTAGATAAGTATTTAAATATGTCGCATTGGCTTTGTTATTGAAAGTGGTTACTTTTAGTGACTATCAAAGGTCCAAATTCCCGTGGGGGAATAACAGACAACAAATTATAATTTTTGTAATTTTAATGTGCAGTTGTGTTTTGTTGTTGATTATCGCAACAACAAAACACAACGCAAAGTCCTAAATTGTTGGCGGATCGGTCGTTAACAAGATATGGCTGAAGGGGGAATCTGAATTCGGGCGATATTATCCATTTTAATGGGGATCGCTCTTGACACAAGAAAGCCTAAGCAGCCTATATTTTGGTAAATGCAGGGTTTTCTAATAGGGACATAACAATTTCAAATCTTTATGACAACGCACCCTCAAACATTTTTAATGATCTTTCAGTGTTTAAACGTTAGTCAAAGTCAACATTTTGATTATGATAAAGTTCACTTTGGAAATCATTAAAAATAAAATTCCGAATCGGTGGTCGCAACTTTAAGAGCGCTTACTTCACATTTCGGCCGTAATAATCGTCCCACCCGACAGGCTGTGTGTGAAAGAGACGCCGTACCGCTCGAAGCGACGAAAATATCGCAGCCGTAAGTGTATCCGTTCAGATACAAAAGGTCTTGGCCTTAATCCTTATAAGATCAAACGGACTCAAGAACTAAAGCCACTTGATCATTTGAAACGCCGAAACTTCTCCGATTGGGCTCTGGCAAAGTTAATCGGGTCTGTTCTGTAGCAACGCGATTTGATATCACGGTGATTTTAAAATCACCGGCGACTTAAAATTACAGTTGGATTTCGAAATCGCCCGGTTTATTATTCATAGCCTTCCCAAAAAGATTGTTCGTATAAGATAGCGGATAGTGAATAAGAGTAACCAGGACTTTAATCACCTTAATGCACAATCTAACGGACACATCTAAATCGTATAAATATATTTAAAAAGGTACTCTCCACATATGTTTCACTACCCGCTCCACAGTGCAACCATTTATGGTACGAAATTGTAAACGAATAAATTGAAGTGAAGCAAATGGAATACAGATCAGGTTAAGAAATACATATACAAGATGCTGTGAAATTCCTAAATTGGCTTGAATAAAAAAAAAACATATATTCCCCCTCTCCCTCAACAAAAAAAGAAGTATTCGCAAAAGCAAGATTTGGTGGCAGATGCATAAACCATCCAACCAACTCGACTACACCAAAAAACATTGCATTGCATCTCACAAAAGTTACAGCAGATTTACGACTTTTGCAAAATACGGTTAACATAACTTTAAATCGGTTGCCTCAAAAGAAGAAAAAAAATTGCAATAAAAAACTAGACGAAGGAGATGCAAGCTGACTAACTAACATAAACGTTACTTGATTTACATAAATCTTTGGATTTTTTCTTCTTTCTTTTTTCAAGTCTATTAACAACATTTAAACGGTGGCCGCGACTATATTTCGCACAACTTCTTCAGAAGAAGTAAAGAAAAAATGATGCACAAT
The DNA here is from genome assembly GCA_963930755.1 of Eudasyphora cyanicolor. Classification (NCBI taxonomy): domain Eukaryota; kingdom Metazoa; phylum Arthropoda; class Insecta; order Diptera; family Muscidae; genus Eudasyphora; species Eudasyphora cyanicolor. Next base: position 279,100,316 of record OZ005734.1, on the reverse strand, counting down.
GCAAAGAAGCAACTGCGAGAGTGACCCAAAAATGGCAAGAGTTGTAGATGTTGCCAATGGTTTTTCTCTACATCTTAGCTACTGAAAATTTTCGATCATACATAGTATTAATTTTTTTGTTCCTCAATATTAGGTAATGAAGGTAATAAAAAAAATCTGTAACAACATTAACTGCTAAGCCGAGGTAATGCACGATTTTGCGAGCAAATTTTTGATTACAGCAGATAGACCATGGAAAAAACTTTGTCAGTATTACGAGAGAAAATTAAACGGTAGCAGACGATAATACTAGTTATGAAATTATCGAATTTGTATAACGTATGAATATTAGGATGTCTCGTTTGAAAAAAAATATTTACAAATGAAGAACAATTTCAAATTAATTTGTATACACAGAAAACGGATGATTTCCTATGTTTACAAATGAAAACACACCAAGTAAGAAATGTTCAACCAGGTAAACCGATTAAGGTATACCACCAGTAATGTAATGGCACATCGGGTGGGAGATGCCAGAACGTTGAAAATAAAGTGTGTATTCTTTGTCAGTCTGTAATCACTAGAAATGTTGTCTAAAATACAAAATATGGATGATTGCTGCAGATGTTATGGGACGGTTATGTCCGAATGAATTTGTCAATTTAAAGGGGCTTGAGAAATGCACCTTTTTTCCCGTGATTTTTCAATAGATACTTCCAAGACATTGCACTGTATAGAATTGTAAGTGTTACGGGTTAAGTGCCATTCAATTTTGGTATGATTGGGCCATTTTATGTGAGAGGTTCCAAAAGTTGCGTGGCAAAAGTTCACATTTTGTACCAGACTGTAGGTGCTACCAATATTACACTACACAAAATTTACATGCAATCGTATTAAAGTAAGGTTTAGGTTAGGGTGGCACCCATTTTTTCCAGCTCACACAGACCAATTTAAGTTCCTCAGATGCCCCTCATAGAAACTAAACTGTTTAATATATAAGTACAAAGTTTTAAATAGTACGAATCTCGGTAAGATCTGTTAAACATCCTTGAAAGGCCAGGACAGTAGCAAAGCAGGTTCTCAATACTCTCCGCTTTTTCCTCATCTACATAGCTTCTGCAGAAATAATTGGATGCAGGAACAATTGGAGTCAATACATTATGGCGTGATCGCCGATGAGGCTGTGTCCCATCAGAACGCTAACATTGACAGTATTTTCCTCTCTAGTACGAGGAGATATTTTGACCTTCTGAGGACATAACTTGGCCAGATTTGTCTAGCTACCCTACAGTTGCCGTTTTCTATCCATCTTTCAGTGGATGATTTACCTGATTGCCTCTTGCCTAAGTCAGTAAGTAAGTTCCTAGTAAGATCGCCTTTACAGTTCCTCGGGATATCCCTATGCCCAGATACCAATTTGAGGTAATTATATGTTAAACTGCAGAAGCATTTGGTGGCCTCCAGACAATTGATGGCAGCCTGACTCTCCGAGTAATTGACAACACCAGTGTAGGCCATTATTAGACAGCGGAATTCTATTTTGACTTTTTAACATACTCTGGATCCGGCTGCATATTTAAATTTTGGACTTTTTAGGCACATAATTATCCAGTAACCATGTTACTATTATATTTTGAATAAAAAAGTGCATATTTCAAATATATAGCCGAAATAGGAATCTGATAACATCTTAAAATTGCATATAATTCGGCCTTCTAGTCATTATGTTACGACGCAGCTAATCGGCGATTATTTCGGATATTGCCATTATTTCGGCTTGATAGACACTGAAAGTATCTGGTAGTCTGTGAGCTATATCAAGACTAAGATCTTTACAGTGTACTCCGAATATTCTATTTCCTGGTATTCTGCCAACCTATTCCTCTCTGGCAGGCATCTTAGTAGTGAAATTTGTCTTCAGGGTGTACTCCGTTTGTACATAGTCCACTTGGTCTGTTACCATAGTCTACAGCGTATACACATCACCAAACATAAGCATAGAGGAGTTCAGAAGGATAACGGATACAGTCACCAGGGACGCAATGCAACACTCACCTGCGGTCATTGGGGGTGACTTTAATGCATCGGCAGTAGAATAGGGATGTCACAGGACAAACGAGAGAGGAAGATCACTCTTGGAGGCCTTCTCACAGCTAGACGTGGTGTTAGCAAACAAAGGGGATTGCCCATACATTTAGGAGAACAGGTTATGGATCAATTGTTGACCTCACCTTTGTAAGCTCCAGCTTAGCCAGAAACCTGGAATGGCAAGTTAGCGAAGACTACACCCATAGCAACCACCAGGATATTATAATGACGGTGGATAATAAAACAAGGCCAAAGGCGGGTAATGAATGAGACGCGTCAATGCCTAGAAGGAGACAAAGCCACAGAACGAAGGAAAACTTCTGGTGGAATACGCACATAACCGAACTAAGGAGAGTATGCTTGAAAACTAGGCGGCTATACCAACGCGGCCAGATATCCTTATCAAAAGGGAAAACTATCACAAGGCGAGAAGCTCGCTCCAAAAGGCCATAAATAAGAGCAAAGCAGATAGTTGTAAACGGTTGTGCAACGAGGCCGACTCTAATCCCTGGGGTAACGCCTATCGCGTCGTAATGTCCCGTATAAAGGGGAAGAGGACGCCCCAAGTTACGTGCCCGGAGCTTATTAACAGAATAATTGTTACCCTTTTCCCCCAAGGGGAACCCTCTACAGTGGAACCAATACACCAGTTCATTCGTAATCCGCCGGAGGTTACCGTAGGCAAAATATTGGAGATGGACTCTGAAATAGGCGCAAACAAATCGCCGGGAATATACCTTATCCCAAACAGAGCTCTGAAGCTTGCTCTAAAGACGAGACCTCAACTTATCGCCGATCTATTCAATGAAATTTAAAAAAATGGAGTATTCCCGAAAATATGGAAAAGACAAAGGCTTATCCTGATACCCAAGCCAGGGAAACAATTCGGAGAACCAGAGTCCTATAGACCAATATGTTTACTTAATACCATGGATAAATGCTTGGAGAGAATTATATATAATAGATTGCTAGCAGCCATAGCGGAAGCCGAAGGGCACAATTCGGATTCAGAAAAGCGAAGTCAACTGTCGATGCCATAAACTATGTGACGAACACGGCAAGAGAGGCCATTCAAGGAAAGAGATCAGCATGGAAGTATTGCGCGATAATAACACTGGATATTAGGAATGCTTTTAATTCAGCTAGGTGGAACCATATCATGGCATCGTTACGGAAACTACATGTGCCAGAATACTTAGTATGGATCGTAAATGACTACCTATCGGATAGGACCCTATGGTATGACACAGATGCACGGGAACTTATAGAGTCACAGTTGGAGTACCGCAAGGATCAGTCCTGGGACCCTTACTGTGGAACACAATGTATGATGATGTGTTCAGGGTCGACGTACCGGAGGAAGCGACAATTGTGGGATTCGCAGATGACGTCGCTGTTGTCGTCAGGGCGAAAGAATTAGAGGACGTACAATTATATGCGAACGATGCAATAAGAAAAATAAAACTATGGCTTGAATCAGTAAATCTAGACATTGCTGTAAATAAAACGGAAGCAGTGCTTATTAGCAATAAAAGGATTAAGGAGACCCTAAGAATCCGTGTAGGAGAATGCGAAATATGCTCAAAGGATAGGAATGAATATTAGGGCGTAATGATTGACGATCGCATACAATTTAAGCGGCACATGGAGTATGCGTGCGAGAAAGCAACCGGAGTAGCGAATGCCCTGTCTAGAATGATGCCAAATATTAGCGGCCCACGGCAGAGTAGGATGATACTAATATCCCGAGTGTCCAATTCGGTCATTCTATATGGAGCCCCGGTCTGGAGAAAACATATAAAATGTGTTAGCAAAGATGTAATTTCTATATTCCGAAGAACCTGTCTCCGAATCTGCAGCGGATACCACACGATATCCCTAGACGCAGCTAGCGTAGTCGCTGGAGTTATACCTACAGATATAGCAGTTAGAGAAATGTCCAATATATATGAAAGTACGATAAGCCTCCCGGAGATTTCAAAGAAGACCCTAAGACAGATGGAAAGGACGAAATCTCTGGCGAGATGGCAGACCAGATGGAGCAACTCGACCAAGGGAAGGTGGACATACCAGCTTATCCCTAATATAATCAAGTGGATAGACAGGAGACATGGGGAGGTGAATTACCACCTTACCCAATTATTAACCGGCCATGTAGGCTACAGGGCCTATTTGTGTAGGTTTGGACTAGATGACTCCCCAACTTGCCCAAACTGTCCGAATGAGGACGAAACTGCGGGACATGTCATCCTTTGTTGTGGGAGATTCCACGCACAGAGATCAAGAACTGAAGAAGATCTGGGTCTAAGCCTCACAGCTGAGAACGTGGTTGACACTATGCTTAGGTCTGAACGCGATTGGGAGATACTCAGCAACTTCATCACTTTTGTTAGCATGAGCTTGAGAGAAGAGGAAGAAATTCGAAAAGCAGAGAGAACCACACCGCTCAGTAATCGAATAGGAGCATAAAAGTAAGCAGAAAGGCGCATCAAGAAATGGGGAAAGGGACTGGCGATGGAGGTGGTTTTAGTCGGTAAGAATCCCATACCCATTTTATGTGGGACCTTATGAAGGTTTCCATCTCCAGCCGGGTTTTCTAATAGGGATGATATGATTTTGAAATGACGTTTCGGCCATTTGTAATATGTCATGATCTTTCATTTGCTTTCATTGTATTCAGTAGTTTTTACAATTTCATCATGGAGAGATATACGCAAGACCAACGTTTACAAATTATTCAGTTTTATTATTAAAATAATCATTCTACAATTGCAACTTTTTTTAATCAAAAAAAAAACACTTTCCAGTCGACCTACGACATTGACGACCGATTCCCGATACGACATACCGTTAAGGTACTAGAGCAAAAATAAACTTTTCGTTCACATTTGAAAATGATGCTAAGTTCATTTCACTTTAAAAATCCCAAAAAAATACACCTTCCAGTCGACCTACGACCCTGACACCCATGAGCAATATTTTAGGTCTCATTAAGAGCTATCTTTTTGCCATTGACCGATTGTGGCTACGTGTCACACAGCAAATGAAACAATTGAATTGTTGCGAGAATTTCAAATTTGGAGATTCGATTATTTCAAGAAATTGTGATATTGAATGGCCTCCAAGAAGTTGTGATTTAACACCATTAGACTATTTCTTGTGGGGTTATTTGAAGTCACTGGTCTTTCGAAATAAACCAGACTCTCTTCAAACTTTACAAGTCAATATTGAACGTGCCATTCATGACATACGACTTGATTTAGTGGAAAAAGTACTCGAAAATTGGGTTCATCGAATTCGTTCCTGCAGAAAAAGTCGTGGAGGCCATTTGAATGACGTTATATTTAGAACTTAATTGGATCGATTGTACTTCATATTAAATAAAAATCTTTTGAATTTCCTTAACAATAAGTGTGTTTTTCTTTCAAAGAAATCATATCACTCTTTTTTGGAAAACCCTGTACCAGTGCACATACACGCTTAAATTGGGCACAGTGCAATGTATTTAAAGAATCTACTGTTTACCGAATAAAATAGATGTATTTGATAAACCCTTTCTGGTTCCTCACTCACAAATTGACAGATTAATTAGTGTAATATTATTACATTACTTACAAAGTGAGGGTATAACTTAGTCGTTGTACCCGACTAAAACATTCTTACTTGTTTGTTTGTACTATGAAACCAATCTGAGTTCTGCACGATATAAATTTAATATCGACGTTAATATTAAACGACTCAACAGACAACTGATAACTAGACCAAAGGTTAAGAAACTACAATGAAATGGAACACGAGTAATGATGAATATTTTTACAAGTTTGTGACATCCGTAAAATAGCAAATTAAACCAATTCAATTGAAGTCTCATTAAAAGCAAATCATTAAAAATTTTAACATTTACATTCTGCATGGTTCGTGACAATAGTTCATTGGAATCTTAAGACTCTTTAGTTTTTCATCTTGCCCAAATCACTGAAGTGTGACGACAAACCCGAAAGGAAAGTAATGAACTTTGGTTGAGAATTCATCATTCATATCTTTGTTCAATTTCAATTTCTATTGTTTAACTGAAATACTTGAAAGTACTTTTTCATTTCTATTTTCTTCTTTTGTTTTAGTAACAAATGGAATAACGATAATGGCCCAACGAATAATAAAATTTTTTTCTTATAGCGAGTGGAGTCTTTAAATAATTATAGATTAGTTGTGCTGCAGAGAAGTGGTTAATTTTCACTTTTAACGGGGATTCTTTAATGTTTAGAAGTTTGTTTTTTGTGTTGTATTCACTCTTGCTGGATGAATGAAATGGAAATTTAAGTATGGAGGAAAATGTTTCATTAATTTAATATTAAAGGGAAACAATTTCATTAGGTAATTGAGGGGAATTAGGTTAAAGGTTCCCGTTAAACAAAAATAGGCTAGAGCAGAGAGGAAAAAATACTATATAGTAGATGGCCTCAATTCTAAGAGGGTCAACATGATGGAAACTGTTTTCTTGTGGATTCTAAAGAAGGTTGAAAGTTGGTAAAAGAAATGTTTCCTAATAATGGCAACCAATATTTGAATATCCCACCATGAATGTCATATTCTATCTGAAGAGAGAAGAGTTAAATCATCAGCAGAGATAAGAGTCAAATTGTGAACCAATCTTAAAAGCCCACTTTAGTACTCTGAATCACTTACCTTTGAAAACCCATCTACAATTTTAGACTAAAATTTTAGACTACTTCAATCTGGAATGGTTATGCCTTATCCTATTTCACCGTTCACTACATACTGCTGCACAGTTTAATAATAATTTAAATGTTTTTTTGGAATTCATTAGGCAGCAAAATTCAATTAAGCTACAAAATATGATATGCAATAACTCTTACAGAATTCAACATCCATCCCCAGCGACCAACTGACCCATTGAATTAATTTATTATTCAACAATGACCCACAAAAACAAATAAGCCGATTTATTTTCACTCAGTCGCTAGCCCTCAATAACAAAAAAGGCTCTGCCAAATGTACATAATTTCAATTATTTCTATAACCAAAACAAAAAAAATAATATTGTTGAGATGATGTATTGCTCATTGACAAAAACAAACCTTTTATCCTATTACAGATGAAGCACAGTGGGGGGAGAATAAAAAAAATTCTCACCAAATGCTTGTCAATTGAAGAACATAAAATAGTATAAAGAATTAAAAGAAATCAAAATTAGAATCAATAATATATTCATTCAGTGCCAAAATAAATTAATTTGGAATTATTGGACCTCGGATTTTCTCATTTTCTTAATTTTTCATCTGATTGAAACAAAACATTCCTTTTTGACGTTTTATGTTTCAACTATATAACGGGTTTTCCAATAGCGATGATATGATTTTGAAGTAACGTTTCGGCCATTTGTAATATGTCATAATCTGTCATTTGTTTTCATTGTATTCAGTAGTGTTTACAATTTCATTATGGAGAGATATACGCAAGAACAACGTTTAAATTATTCAGTTTTATTATCAACATAATCGTTATCCACTTTCCAGTCGATCTACGACCTTGACACCCATAGGCAATATTTTAGCTCTCGTTAAGAACTATCTTTTTGTCACTGACCGATTCCCGATCCGACGTACCGTTAAGGAGCTGGAGCAGAAATAAATTTTCCGTTCACATTTGAAAATGATGCTAAGTCCATTTTTTTAAATCCAAAAAAAAAAAACACTTTCCCGTCAACCTACGACCTTGACACCCATGAGCAATATTTTAGCTCTCGTTAAGAGCTATCACTTTGCCATTGACCGATTGTAGCTATGTGACACACAGCAAATGAAACAATTGAATTGTTGCGAGAAAAGTTTGGAGATTCGATTATTTCAAGAAATTGTGATATTGAATGGTCTCCAAGAAGTTGTGATTTAGCGCCATTAGACTATTTATTGTGGGGTTATTCGAAGTCATAGGTCTTTCGAAATAAACCAGACTCTTTTCAAGCTTTGCAAGTCAATATTGAACGTGCCATTCATGACATACGACTTGATTTAGTTGAAAAAGTGCTCGAAAATTGGGTTCATCGAATTCGTTCCTGCAGATGAAGTCTTGGAGGCCATTTGAATAGCATTTTATTTAGAACTTAATTGTATCGATTGTACTTCACATAAAATAAAAAAACTTTTAAATTTCCTTAACAATAAGTGTTTTTTTTTCAAAGAAATCATATCATTCTTATTGGAAAACCCTGTATTAAGCATATTTTGGATATGCACTAACATTTCCTATATTTGAACGATACAATGTCTATATATAAAGTTTAGGTCCAATCGGATGAAAAATGTGAAAAAATCCGAAGTCTAGTAATTATGAATTCTGTCCCCACTGTGGCGCACACAACCAGTAAATCAAGTATTTTTCACATTACATCAATGCGGTGTACTTTTTTTCGGTACCATACAAAATTGAATCATCTCCGTTGTTTGGGCAGTTTTCCTTTACTTCTTTTATTTAGTTTTTTTTTATGAACAGTGAGTGATATGACTTCATTGGTTTTTCGTTGATGATTAAATGGCGCTGTCGTCTTAAATTTCCCACAAGTCATTATATGTAGGTCGTTTAGTAAGAAAACAAAAACTGACAAAAAAACATCAATCGTGGGAGGTACCCAAAAGCCAACTAAACTGACTGAATTATGTTGTTAATGTGAAGAAGATTTTCAATTTGATATAGCTTTGGGCTAGATGCCTTTATAGCCATCATTATCTATTAATGTCTGGAATACTCGTTTATTATATGGCGAGGAGAAAGTTGATTGATTACTTATCTCATCCAAAGTGAAGAAGAAAGAAATCACGAAAATTCGTGAATTTTTTATTAAACTGATTGAACCGTCAATATTGCGCAATATCATGAATTTTATGAATATTTAGTAAACATTTTTGAAATTTATTAGTCAATGGATTTTAGAGATATGTAAGAGTAGTCACACTAGGAAAAAAGCGTCTTGAATTTCAAAGAATTGGTCTTAAATTTTATGATTTCGGCAATGATTTTGAGCCAACGACAATCAGAATAAAAATAAAAATGTTTGTAGTCAATTAAATGCCAAGAAATGTACTTGATTTTTGGATGGACATCATAAAATCAAGTACAATACGTAATAAAAATAATTATATTTGGCCTTGAAATAAACATATATAATTATATTTGGCCTTGAAATATACATAAACATATGTTGTCGTAAATTTAAGTATGATTTGTACTTATTTCTAGTAAAATTTCTTAAAATTAAGTACGTCTGCGTATTTATATTTAAAATGTCTGACCTTGAAATAAGCATGTACTTGTAAATATTTTAAAGAAAAGTTAATTCAAAAAAAATTTGTTTGTTTTTTTTTAAACCCAAAAAATCTAATTTATCTACGAAAATGTTTCTTAAATACAAAGAAACATTCCAAAGAGACGACGTTGTTAGATTAGGAAAACAAATCTTTGTTTTAAAGAAAATATTCTTTAAATTAAATTAAATTAATTTGTTTTAATAGTTAAAATAATTAGCCTAACCTCACACAAATTAAGTGACTAATATACTATAAAATTATTTTTATTTTATTATAAGTTTGGAAATTTCAACAAATTTTTCACTGATTCGATTAACACATTATTCATATTTGAAAATTAACTCTACTCCGAAATAATATTGACCTATGTTTAAAGATTTGGCACAAAATCGTCCTAATCTTTAAAATGAGGACATCTAGTATTAAAAACTAAAACAATTTAGTTAATATTTACGGAAATGTGTTCTCATTTTAAGTACGATACGCCATATTAAAGATTGGGACGCCTTTGGGACAATTTTCTTTAAATTAAGACTATTTGTCTTTGTTTCAATAAATTCTTTTTGAATTTGCTGTAAATTTACAATTAAACTTCTTCTGCCAAGTTCTCACCTTTTTTTCTATTTTATTAATTTTTGTTTCTCATTTACATTTTCCAGATTATGGCCTTATATCGAACGGAATAGAGAGGAAACCCCCCATCACGTATCGATAACAAGAACAACAGCAACAACAGACATCATGTCTTCCTCAATATGTACACATTTCTCCCAGAATGCCTGGAAGAAGGACCTATGCTCGAATTGCTTTAAATCGAAAGATGAACACAAACAAGCTGCTGCCCTGGCTGCCTCCCGATCCAAATATACCTCAATCACGTCCAGTTTAAGTAGCAGTCTGAGCTCTAAGTCGACAACGAGCAGCAGCCACAGCCACAGTAGTGGTAGCGATCCAAAGACTGATTATCCAAATAAACATAAAAAACCCTCGAAAAGTATAATCAAGCGAACGGCACAATCCTCGAAATCATCGAGTAAACATAAATCGCATAAGGTGAGTTTTCCCAAAAATCTCTCCGAGGTCATAGGCTATGGTGGTGAGTGGTCCGATGACTCGGATGATGATCATGATTTCATGAATTTGGCCAATGATAAAGACGATGACAAAGCTTTGGGCACGGATGATGAGGAGTCATTGGAGCTGAAACGTATCACTCGGGCCAATACGGATTTCAATATGATCAATGGCAATTTGTTGGGAGATCCTCAGGAGAATATTAAGAAAACATTTGCGGCTCTAAAATTGGGAGCCCCACAGGTGGATAAAGAGGGTAAGAAGCAGACATTGCAAATTAATGTTCTGCCTTTTGGAGCTACAGAGACGAAAGAGTCTACAACCAAGACGCAGATAACATCGACGTCGTCATCATCATCATCTTCGTCGTCGTCCACAAGTACAAATACCAGCAAATCTACGGTGAAGGCCAAGTTTGAAAGTAAAACTGAAACTGCGGCCACAACTTCTAAAACAGTGGCTAAGAAAACCACAACGGGCATGTCCTCATCATCGTCGTCATCATCCAACTCCTCCTCTTCTCTGGTCAGTGCAAAACCAATCATTACCGATCCTTTGCCTTCTTTGGACAGTGATGGCAAAAATAGTCCTCCTATTGAAAGGGCCATGGAAAAATCTTTACTCGATGAAATTTCCGAAACTTTAGAGAAAAAACAAACCGAAAAATTGGCCACAGAACAGAAAGCGGCCGCTGCAGCCTCGGCGGCAAATTCGTCGTCGTCGTCATCTTCTGCCACCGCCTCGGGCAGCAAAATTAAATTCGAAATTGGCAGTTTGACAGAGTCTCTGGAGAACAAAACCTTTCTTGACCTTAAGAAGCCAATCGTGCGTAACCCGCCTATCACAAAAGATCAAATCAAACCCAAAGTGAATGTTTTCAACAAATATTCCGACTCCGACAGTAATTGTTCGGATGCCGAGAATGGTGTCTCTGCCTATTACGATGTTGTCGAGTCGTCACAAACCTATGAAAATCTGCCAGATGGTAAATATGAACACCAGGAATCGGCGCAGAGTTCTGGCAACTCTAAAACTGATCAAACTGATGCCTCGAGTATATTCTCCTCTTCTCAATATATCACAGATATGCTATTATCTTCCAAGACCAGGGCGGCTTCGTACAATCTGCATGAGGGCAATTTCATGACCAGTAAAATCACCTCAGATGGTTTGATTGTTACAAAGTGCAGTTCTGATGATGCTCTCGACTCGACGGGCAGTAGTTTTGATGGCAGCAGTGATGAGGAGACTTCGTACAATATGATACGCAGTGAATCGGATTCGGGTATTGGGATTAGCATTGGTCATGATTACAAGAACATACATGTGGCCGAAAAGGACAGAGATCGTTTGAGAATAGAAAAGAAACTGAGTGCCAGTACCAATAATTCCGACTATGAAGATATACAAGTAAACGACCAAAGGCTCTCGCTGTCTTTGAAGGAAGCCAATAGGAGCACAGAGGTCGAGAAGTCCTCATTTAGTCTAGACAAATCCCGGGAATTACACGGAGAACCTGATGGTAGTGCCGATCCTGATGGTAGTCTGGAGAATCAGGAACCTCAAGAATTACCAGCTCTACCCAAGTCACCTCCACCTTCATCAAAGGTTATTGATGCTCGGCCTTCCTTTTTACATGGTCTGCAAAAGCAACATCCTCCTATATTGCTAAAGAAGCCTGATTTGCCGGTAAAACCTTTAGTCTCACCCACCCCTAGTCCCATGAAAACTTTCCTCACCAAACGTACACCCATCAGTAATGCCACATCGACATCTACCGACCAGCAGCAGGTGATATCACAGCTGCAAATGATTATGTCCAAATCTTTGGAAAACCAGGATAATGAATCCTCAAAAGATGAAGCCAAGCTGAAAAAGGGTAAAGCTCCAAATCCTCCACCCGCATCAATGGAGGCGAAAACCAGTGCTCCGCCTACACCGGAAAGAGATTATAATATGGAGGAAGAGTTTGCCAAGGAACAACGAAATGAGACCACTTATGCTCCAGCTAATCTCAAAAAGGAGGAAGATCCCAAGGCCTCAACAAATGTCGAAGTAACACTAGCTTCTTCCTTGGAAGCGGCAGGCAATGCTTCCCCTGCTCCTTCAATCTACACACGCAAAATCGGAGCCATGACCAGTGCGGGAACAGTGGGTAAAAATTCAGCCGCAGCTGCTGCCATACGAGAAAAGGATAAACGCGAGAGAGCTACTATCAATCCCAAATTCCGCAGCTTGAACACCTTTGCCACTCAACGCAGCAATGCCATTAAGAATTTACAACTCCAGAATGCCACTTCGTCCATAAGCTTCAATCAGTCCATGACCCCCGAGCCAAAACCCCGAAATCCCAAGAGTATCTCGGCCTCCGAAGAAAATCTAGCCGCTGCTGCTACTGCCACAACGACCAAAACGGTCACTACTTCCATGTCCATAACCAATATAGCGGCTGCCTCACAGGCGTCGGATAAGAAATCCTCCAACAATCCCAAAACGAAAACCAAATTCTCCATAAAGAAATTCCTACGCATGGGTGCCAGTAAGACCACCGAAAATCTAACAAAACAAAAGGAAAGCATTTACTCCGAGATCTGTACCGGCGAAGAGATGGGTGTCTCCGGTAAGCCCCGTTTAGTCATTATTCATCCCATAGACATTAATACAACAGCCGTCGAGGTGGTCAAGGATATTACGAAAACGAATGATGCCGTTACTGCCCAGACAGTGGCTGTGGTCACGGCCAAACCGCCGGCACCTCCTTTGCGATCGATGGACACGCAACGTAGTCACGAAATGAATAAACCCGCAAGGCCACCGCCACCAAAAAGTGCGGAATTGCGCAGGAAGCAACAGATTGCATTGACCACAAGTTTGCCATCGTCATCGACATTGTCATCATCAGCAAACGGAGGAGCAGGAGGCAGCCTCAACAGCAGCAGCAGTGAGACTTCATCGCCAAAAACGTCAGCATCGTCATCATCATCATCTGCAGCCGCCGCCTCAGCAGCAACAGCAGCAAATAACATCCGCATAATAGGGGAACAACAAAGCGGTTCGATAAAAAGCAAGTCGGACAATGTTTATGCCAATTTAGGTAAGTACATAAACCTAAACGATGAAGACGACGACGACAACAACAATCGTAAATATTTAACTTATGTGTTTAGTTTTCCGGCTGACAGAGGCGTAGATAGTTGGAGGGGATATAACAATAATGTAGAAGAGAAAGAGGATTGGGAGTTCTGAACATCTCTGAATTAATTGCAGCATTTGATTAATAGAAGTCAGTGTTAAAATATAATCGTTCGTAGAAACTCAAAGTTCGACTACAGTAGAGTTTAAGTCCTCTGTGGTCGGTATAGATGAAGACCTCTATGGTCAATTTCACTGTAGATCAAGATCTTCGTTGTCGACTGTGTTATAAATAAGGTGTCTGTAGTTGACTCCAGAATAGATACAAAATCATAGTGGTTGACTTCAGTATAGATAAAGCCCTCAGTGTAGCCTCCAGTATAGATATATAAAGACATTCGTGGTCGTCTCCAGTATAAATAAAGATAAAAACACGTCGTCAATTCCAGTACACGTAAATATATCCGTGGTCGTCTCCAGTATAGGCATATACTCCGTGTTGAATTTAGATAACGACCTTCAGGGTCGATTTCCATGGTCGACTATGCGTTCGGCTACAGTAGGGAAAATACTTCCGTCGTCGATTTCAGTTTAGGTAAATACATCCGTGGTCGATTCCAGCATACATAAAGACCTCCGTGGTCGCCTCCAGCCTATATAAAGTCCCGTGTGGCCGAAAATGATATAGATAATGATCTCTGTGGTCAGCCCAACTATACATATAAATATATCAGTGGTCGACTCCAGTAAAGAGAAGATCTCTGTGATCGACTACAGTATAGATCAATACTTCCGTCATCGATTCCAGTATAGATAAACCCATCCGTGATCGATTCATGTATACATCATCGTCGACATCATCATAGATAAAGTCCTCCGTGGTAGACTCCAGTATATATAATAGCCTCCGTAGTTATACTGGAGACAAACGCATCCGTTGACTATAGTAAAGGGGAATACCATAGTGATCGTCTCAAATGTAGATAAAGACATCCATGGTCGACTCCAGTGTAGATTAGGGGTCTTTATCTTCGCCTTCAGTATAGTTAAGGGGTATTTATCTCCGACTTCAGTATATATAAAGATCTCCGTGTAGATAAAGACCTCCATGGTCGACTCCAGTGTAGATTAGGGGTCTTTATCTTCGCCTTCAGTATAGGTAAGTGGTATTTATCTCCGACTTCAATAAATATAAAGATCTCCGTGGTCGGTTCCAGTGTTGATAAAACCCCGTAATCGACCCCAGCACAGATAAAGACCTACATAGTCGACTTCAGCATATATAAAAACCTCCATGCATAGATAAAGCAATTTTTGTCGACACATGTATAGATAATGATATCTGTGGTCAACTTCGGTATATATATTGGTATCACTGATTGACTCCATTAAAGAGGGACAACTCAGAGATCGTCGCAAGTGTAGATTATGACCTCCATGTTCGACTATAGTATAGATTAGGGGTATTTATCTTCTATTCCAGTTTATATAAGGATCTCCGTTCCAGTATAGATAAACCCCGCTAATCGACCCAGAATAGATAAATACATCCGTAGCCGACAGCAGCATAGATAAAAACCTCCGTTGCACAGATAAAGACCCCTGTAATCGACACCGGCATAGATTATGATTTCTTTGGTTTACCCTTTATATACAAATATAGCAGTGGTTGACTACAGTAATGGGAAATACCTCAGTGATCGGCTCAAGCGTAGATAACGACCTCTGTGGTCGACATCAGTATAGATAAAGACCCCAGTGGTCGACTTCAGTATGGGAAAAGAAATATGTTGCCGACTCCAGTAAAGATACCCGTAAACCTTAGTGGTTGGATGTGATTCCATCCTGCCAGTCTTTCATCAATATAGAAAACTGCAAACGAAGTGAAAACTTCCCTAGTTTCCACTAACCTCATTTTTTCCATTCATGATCGTTCTTCGTCGTTCTTCAACGTTCCTGAAATTTTACAATCAACCTATCTACCTACATACATAGGTTCTTCGTGGTTTGCGTTGCTGGCTAAAGATTAGCATGTTTTTGTAATCATCTTCCTGCAATCTTCTATTTCTCCTCTTTCCTCCTCTCTGTAGAACATTCACCGCAAATTGCGTGTTTAGCACGCATTACTATGAGGACGAGGATAATGCTGATGATGATCTTTAACCAGAACTAAACCACAACCTCAACAATGACAGTAGAGGCAGCAGTGGTATCGAGATGCTGCTGCCGCTGCTGATGTTGATTCCCTCAGTAGAACATTTACTCTGCCACCGAACTGTGTGTTGCATTGTTGTTGTTGTTGGGTTTCCACGCCGTCAACCAACCAGTCCACAGTCCAACACTATGGCTATCGTTTAAATGCAATTAATTGGAAACATTTTTCCTGCTGTCATGTACTATGGCTGTGGCTGATGCTTCACGGCCTGGTCGTCATAGTTTTGATGGAAAAGTTCATTACGGTTACTGATGAAATTGCATCTTAGTGCTTTGGGGGTTTTCGTACGTATATACGTACATATATTTTTTCTGCATTCTTCTTTTTCTATTTATTTTCTGAGTTGAGAATATTTCCTGGAAATGGGGGCATTATTTTTGCACAGAAGAGAGTCCATAGAATGTTGTAATAGATGTTTCGTTGTTAGTTCTACTGCCCACAGGATGTTTTTACAGGAAGGTTGTGATTGAGATTAAATTGAATTTAATGATGCAACTGAAATGAAAAATGATGTTGGAATGCTGTAAGTCTATGGATCCTCGGTAGGTATGAGTCATGGCTCGGCTAGGAAGGAGTGTGGCGGTATGAAATTTCACTTTTTTATGGAAGAGGAAGTTGAGGAATTTTGAAGGAGTCAAACTAATCGCAATACGAATATCATATAGTCCAGGCTCCCAATATACATAGCTAATCTTCCCACATCTCACTGAGAAGAAGAAATAAAGTTAAACGTTTATAAATCATCCATTGTGATTTTCTGTAGCTGGTCCTTAAATATTACCCCGACAATCCACCTTCCAATCCACCAGTACTAATTGATATAGACTTTATTACATGACCCATCGCTTTCTCCAGTTTCTCCTTAAAGGTCTGTGTTTTCTACGTAGAATCTTTTTCTCCTGTTTCCCTTAATCACACTTCCATGAATTCATTTAGTTAAGCTTTTATGTGACATGCATTCAAAGTGTCTTTCTTCAGCAGGTCTTTAAATATCTCCCCCATAGTCCATTAGTTTAAGTTGAATTGTTGTACTCTTTTCCAACCATTCGTATCGTCTATGCTCCTGCTTGCCCTTAAACTCTACTACTACTATCTGCAATGCTTCAGCACCAATTATGGCGAATTAGAAAATCTGAAAATTGTCATTTTACTTAAGAGATCAACTCTTAGAAATACGATAGGTAGGTTGAGGTAAAGAGTACCAGCCTGTAATAGTGGCTTACTTGGACTATTTAGCCCATTGTGCTACCACAGGGATGTTAGGGAAAGTTTTTCGTAGCCCCTCTCGGTGAATTAATTTGATTGTTGTAGAAAGCCCAAACTTTGGCGGATTTTAGCACTAACCGTATGTATGCCGTTGCTGATTTCATATGTATGCCGTTGCTGATTTCATTTCTTGCCTTAAGGGCACTATCTCTCAAGAAGAGCTTACAGGTCGTATGAGGCGTAAACAATCTCAGTGAAATTGTAAACATGGTCACCGATATGTACTATAATACTAATCATTTGAAAGGTTTCAGTCCAACCAATATTAAAACCAAAGTAGATTCTACAGGGTTTCCCAATACAAGTTATATGAGGGAAATTTAAAAGTTTTTTATTTGATGTGATGCACAATCGATACAATTAAGTTCTAAATAAAACGTCATTCAAATGGCCTCCACGACTTCTTCGGCAGGAACGAATTCGATGAACCCAATTTTCGAGCACTTTTTCCACTAAATCAAGTCGTATGTCATGAATGGCACGTTCAATATTGACTTGTAAAGCTTGAAGAGAGTATGTTTTATTTCGAAAGACCAATGACTTCAAATAACCCCACAAGAAATTGTCTAATGGTGTTAAATCACAACTTCTTGGAGGCCATTCAATATCACAATTTCTTGACATAATCGAATCTCCAAACTTTTCTCGCAACAATTCAATTGTTTCATTTGCTGTGTGGCACGTAGCCACAATCGGTCAATAGCAAAAAGATAGATCTTAACTAGAGCCAAAAAATTTTTCTCATGGGTGTCAAGGTCGTAGGTCGACTGGAAAGTGTTTTTTTCTTTGGATTTAAAAAAATGGACTTAGCACCATTTTCAAATGTGAGCGGAAAGTTTATTTTTGCTCTATCTCCTTAACGGTACGTCGGATCGGGAATCGGTCAATTTCAAAAAGTTAGCTCTTAACGAGAGCTAAAATATTGCTCATGGGTGTCAAGGTCGAAAGTCGACTGGGAAGTGTTTTTTGTTTGGATTAAAAAAAGGGCTTAGCGCACGAAAAGTTGCCATTGTAGAACGATTATTTTGATAATAAAACTGAATAATTTGTAATGGCCGAAACATCACTTCAAAATCATATCATCCCTATTGGAAACCCAATTACTTTGAGGGAGTCTACTCCTTCTTTTACAACTATAAATATTGCCAAGACGAACATTGTAGTGGTCGAACAATGGAAGTGTTCACGCCAGAAAAGGTTAAAAAAACCACAAAATGGGTTTGGATGACCGTCGCTTAAAGGTATTTCAAAAAGTGCTAGACATCTCATATTCACGCAAAATTTGATGATGAGAAAGCTATTTGCAAGATGGGTGCCGCGTTTACTCACAATTAAGACAATGCACCAGTTCACACATCCACTATTGTAATGGTCAAAATCAATGAATATAGTTCGAATTGTTTCAGCACGCACCTTATACGCCAGATTTAGCTCCCTCGGAATATTTTTTGCTTCCAAACGTGAAAAAATGGATCGGCAGAAAAATATTTGCCAGCAATGAAGAGGTGGAAGTTGCGGTTGATGACTATTTCCAGGAGCTAGACAGTTGTTACTACAAACATGGTATCGAAGTTATTAAAAAACGCTGGAAAAAAGGGTAGACAGCTAAAAGGAGATTATGTTGAGAAATAAAGAAAAATTGTCGCAAATTTGTTGTGTTTTCTTTGTTAGGTCGGCTAATTTTGGGACTACTCTTGTATCTCTAAAAATCTCTAAAATAACTTGCAGGTCGCTGAAGGCATGTCCACATATATACAAGACCTCCGTGGTCGCCTCCAGCCTATATAAAGTCCCGTGTGGCCGAAAATGATATAGATAATGATCTCTGTGGTCAGCCCAACTATACATATAAATATATCAGTGGTCGACTCCAGTAAAGAGAAGATCTCTGTGATCGACTACAGTATAGATCAATACTTCCGTCATCGATTCCAGTATAGATAAACCCATCCGTGATCGATTCATGTATACATCATCGTCGACATCATCATAGATAAAGTCCTCCGTGGTAGACTCCAGTATATATAATAGCCTCCGTAGTTATACTGGAGACAAACGCATCCGTTGACTATAGTAAAGGGGAATACCATAGTGATCGTCTCAAATGTAGATAAAGACATCCATGGTCGACTCCAGTGTAGATTAGGGGTCTTTATCTTCGCCTTCAGTATAGTTAAGGGGTATTTATCTCCGACTTCAGTATATATAAAGATCTCCGTGTAGATAAAGACCTCCATGGTCGACTCCAGTGTAGATTAGGGGTCTTTATCTTCGCCTTCAGTATAGGTAAGTGGTATTTATCTCCGACTTCAATAAATATAAAGATCTCCGTGGTCGGTTCCAGTGTTGATAAAACCCCGTAATCGACCCCAGCACAGATAAAGACCTACATAGTCGACTTCAGCATATATAAAAACCTCCATGCATAGATAAAGCAATTTTTGTCGACACATGTATAGATAATGATATCTGTGGTCAACTTCGGTATATATATTGGTATCACTGATTGACTCCATTAAAGAGGGACAACTCAGAGATCGTCGCAAGTGTAGATTATGACCTCCATGTTCGACTATAGTATAGATTAGGGGTATTTATCTTCTATTCCAGTTTATATAAGGATCTCCGTTCCAGTATAGATAAACCCCGCTAATCGACCCAGAATAGATAAATACATCCGTAGCCGACAGCAGCATAGATAAAAACCTCCGTTGCACAGATAAAGACCCCTGTAATCGACACCGGCATAGATTATGATTTCTTTGGTTTACCCTTTATATACAAATATAGCAGTGGTTGACTACAGTAATGGGAAATACCTCAGTGATCGGCTCAAGCGTAGATAACGACCTCTGTGGTCGACATCAGTATAGATAAAGACCCCAGTGGTCGACTTCAGTATGGGAAAAGAAATATGTTGCCGACTCCAGTAAAGATACCCGTAAACCTTAGTGGTTGGATGTGATTCCATCCTGCCAGTCTTTCATCAATATAGAAAACTGCAAACGAAGTGAAAACTTCCCTAGTTTCCACTAACCTCATTTTTTCCATTCATGATCGTTCTTCGTCGTTCTTCAACGTTCCTGAAATTTTACAATCAACCTATCTACCTACATACATAGGTTCTTCGTGGTTTGCGTTGCTGGCTAAAGATTAGCATGTTTTTGTAATCATCTTCCTGCAATCTTCTATTTCTCCTCTTTCCTCCTCTCTGTAGAACATTCACCGCAAATTGCGTGTTTAGCACGCATTACTATGAGGACGAGGATAATGCTGATGATGATCTTTAACCAGAACTAAACCACAACCTCAACAATGACAGTAGAGGCAGCAGTGGTATCGAGATGCTGCTGCCGCTGCTGATGTTGATTCCCTCAGTAGAACATTTACTCTGCCACCGAACTGTGTGTTGCATTGTTGTTGTTGTTGGGTTTCCACGCCGTCAACCAACCAGTCCACAGTCCAACACTATGGCTATCGTTTAAATGCAATTAATTGGAAACATTTTTCCTGCTGTCATGTACTATGGCTGTGGCTGATGCTTCACGGCCTGGTCGTCATAGTTTTGATGGAAAAGTTCATTACGGTTACTGATGAAATTGCATCTTAGTGCTTTGGGGGTTTTCGTACGTATATACGTACATATATTTTTTCTGCATTCTTCTTTTTCTATTTATTTTCTGAGTTGAGAATATTTCCTGGAAATGGGGGCATTATTTTTGCACAGAAGAGAGTCCATAGAATGTTGTAATAGATGTTTCGTTGTTAGTTCTACTGCCCACAGGATGTTTTTACAGGAAGGTTGTGATTGAGATTAAATTGAATTTAATGATGCAACTGAAATGAAAAATGATGTTGGAATGCTGTAAGTCTATGGATCCTCGGTAGGTATGAGTCATGGCTCGGCTAGGAAGGAGTGTGGCGGTATGAAATTTCACTTTTTTATGGAAGAGGAAGTTGAGGAATTTTGAAGGAGTCAAACTAATCGCAATACGAATATCATATAGTCCAGGCTCCCAATATACATAGCTAATCTTCCCACATCTCACTGAGAAGAAGAAATAAAGTTAAACGTTTATAAATCATCCATTGTGATTTTCTGTAGCTGGTCCT
Source organism: Eudasyphora cyanicolor (assembly GCA_963930755.1). Classification (NCBI taxonomy): domain Eukaryota; kingdom Metazoa; phylum Arthropoda; class Insecta; order Diptera; family Muscidae; genus Eudasyphora; species Eudasyphora cyanicolor. The sequence continues at coordinate 279,079,124 of OZ005734.1, read as the reverse complement.
TAAATATTACCCCGACAATCCACCTTCCAATCCACCAGTACTAATTGATATAGACTTTATTACATGACCCATCGCTTTCTCCAGTTTCTCCTTAAAGGTCTGTGTTTTCTACGTAGAATCTTTTTCTCCTGTTTCCCTTAATCACACTTCCATGAATTCATTTAGTTAAGCTTTTATGTGACATGCATTCAAAGTGTCTTTCTTCAGCAGGTCTTTAAATATCTCCCCCATAGTCCATTAGTTTAAGTTGAATTGTTGTACTCTTTTCCAACCATTCGTATCGTCTATGCTCCTGCTTGCCCTTAAACTCTACTACTACTATCTGCAATGCTTCAGCACCAATTATGGCGAATTAGAAAATCTGAAAATTGTCATTTTACTTAAGAGATCAACTCTTAGAAATACGATAGGTAGGTTGAGGTAAAGAGTACCAGCCTGTAATAGTGGCTTACTTGGACTATTTAGCCCATTGTGCTACCACAGGGATGTTAGGGAAAGTTTTTCGTAGCCCCTCTCGGTGAATTAATTTGATTGTTGTAGAAAGCCCAAACTTTGGCGGATTTTAGCACTAACCGTATGTATGCCGTTGCTGATTTCATATGTATGCCGTTGCTGATTTCATTTCTTGCCTTAAGGGCACTATCTCTCAAGAAGAGCTTACAGGTCGTATGAGGCGTAAACAATCTCAGTGAAATTGTAAACATGGTCACCGATATGTACTATAATACTAATCATTTGAAAGGTTTCAGTCCAACCAATATTAAAACCAAAGTAGATTCTACAGGGTTTCCCAATACAAGTTATATGAGGGAAATTTAAAAGTTTTTTATTTGATGTGATGCACAATCGATACAATTAAGTTCTAAATAAAACGTCATTCAAATGGCCTCCACGACTTCTTCGGCAGGAACGAATTCGATGAACCCAATTTTCGAGCACTTTTTCCACTAAATCAAGTCGTATGTCATGAATGGCACGTTCAATATTGACTTGTAAAGCTTGAAGAGAGTATGTTTTATTTCGAAAGACCAATGACTTCAAATAACCCCACAAGAAATTGTCTAATGGTGTTAAATCACAACTTCTTGGAGGCCATTCAATATCACAATTTCTTGACATAATCGAATCTCCAAACTTTTCTCGCAACAATTCAATTGTTTCATTTGCTGTGTGGCACGTAGCCACAATCGGTCAATAGCAAAAAGATAGATCTTAACTAGAGCCAAAAAATTTTTCTCATGGGTGTCAAGGTCGTAGGTCGACTGGAAAGTGTTTTTTTCTTTGGATTTAAAAAAATGGACTTAGCACCATTTTCAAATGTGAGCGGAAAGTTTATTTTTGCTCTATCTCCTTAACGGTACGTCGGATCGGGAATCGGTCAATTTCAAAAAGTTAGCTCTTAACGAGAGCTAAAATATTGCTCATGGGTGTCAAGGTCGAAAGTCGACTGGGAAGTGTTTTTTGTTTGGATTAAAAAAAGGGCTTAGCGCACGAAAAGTTGCCATTGTAGAACGATTATTTTGATAATAAAACTGAATAATTTGTAATGGCCGAAACATCACTTCAAAATCATATCATCCCTATTGGAAACCCAATTACTTTGAGGGAGTCTACTCCTTCTTTTACAACTATAAATATTGCCAAGACGAACATTGTAGTGGTCGAACAATGGAAGTGTTCACGCCAGAAAAGGTTAAAAAAACCACAAAATGGGTTTGGATGACCGTCGCTTAAAGGTATTTCAAAAAGTGCTAGACATCTCATATTCACGCAAAATTTGATGATGAGAAAGCTATTTGCAAGATGGGTGCCGCGTTTACTCACAATTAAGACAATGCACCAGTTCACACATCCACTATTGTAATGGTCAAAATCAATGAATATAGTTCGAATTGTTTCAGCACGCACCTTATACGCCAGATTTAGCTCCCTCGGAATATTTTTTGCTTCCAAACGTGAAAAAATGGATCGGCAGAAAAATATTTGCCAGCAATGAAGAGGTGGAAGTTGCGGTTGATGACTATTTCCAGGAGCTAGACAGTTGTTACTACAAACATGGTATCGAAGTTATTAAAAAACGCTGGAAAAAAGGGTAGACAGCTAAAAGGAGATTATGTTGAGAAATAAAGAAAAATTGTCGCAAATTTGTTGTGTTTTCTTTGTTAGGTCGGCTAATTTTGGGACTACTCTTGTATCTCTAAAAATCTCTAAAATAACTTGCAGGTCGCTGAAGGCATGTCCACATATTCCAGTTCCCCTGTACCATATAAGGTAGCATTTAGTCCTGCAACTTCAACTTCAATGCAGTTCCCTGGTATGTTCCTGTAGACCGGCACTTAAATCAGATGAATATTGAACTTAGAGATCTGCAACAGTCGAGGGCAGCTTTTACAAATTAAAACTGCTTTAACGGCATTTCAGTTTATTTATAAAATACACTCTGAATATAAGTAATTAATCATTCGAAGTCTTTGTTTTTGACCTCTCGACTCAGTTGCTGATAATAATATATTATTCCAACAAAACGGTAAAAATGGATCTCTTCAGGCATAGTATCATTGGAATTCCACTTGTTTTCAACAAACAAAAACCATTAATTTTGCATAGAGAACAGAACACACACACACATAATAGATAGTAGGAACGGCAAATAGAATTTCTCCAGCAGAACCTACGAAATAACAATCGAAAAGCGTACGCACAAAGATTCTCTAACCCAAATCACGTCCCCCAATATGCGACTGAGCAATTTTGCAAAAAACTGCAAAACCAAATTACATACATATATAGGAGTACGTATATTCGACCTTCAAGAGTATGTGTAGTGGCTACCCATTAACCTCAATAGGTATATAAACCGGCAAAAAGTGTAATTGAAGAACCCAAACTCTGCATAACATTGTTATCCACAAACCCGCACACCACCTGCCTGACAGACCGACAGATGTGGACGGCCATCGATGTGAATGAGCAGGCAGCTCGGCGGACGAACGAACGTACAAAGTCCCAATAAAAACCCCAAGTCAAAATTGTACTTCCAAAAGGTAGTCATAGTAGTGCCAATATTAATTGGCGTTGGTCATCATCGCCTTCTGCACATTTTATGAGCTTTCGCATGAATCATGATTCACAAACTACACCTGAATATGAAAACAAAATCTTCAGAAAATTATTAGCCATAACTGGGTACATCAACAACATCATCATTACCGTGGTCATTACGAGTGCACTGTGGTTATGAAAAAATATCTGACGATTCAAAAAAGTACATTCAATTAAATATATATAAATAGTACATACAGAGTAACTGCTTGATCTCATTGCTTAAAAATGCTTAAGTCTGTAAAATAGACTGTTTAAGATCAAGGGAAACATTCTGGAAACTAAAGGGTCCGCCAAATAACTTTTTTTTAAAACATCGCGCAAAGCATCGAGTTTAGCTTCGGCTGTGTGGCACGTAGCGCCGTCCTGTTGAAACTAAATGTTGCCAATATCCTCCTCTTCAATTTTTGTGAACAAAAAATCGTTCAACATGGCCCGATAACGATCGCCATTGACTGTAACGGCCACTCCTTGCTCATGGCCCAATTATGCCTCTGGACCAAAATCCGCACCAAACAGTGACTCGTTTTGGGTGTATCGGCTTTTCAATGTTTACTTGCGGGTTTTCTGTGTCCCAAATGCGACAATTTTGCTTGTTTACATACCCGCCAAGATCAAAATGAGCTTCATCTGAAAAGATGCTTTTTTTTGGCAAAATCAGCATTTTCTGTAAGTCGATCGCATTCAAGCGTATTTTTCAAAGTTCAAGCGTATACACAACCATATTCGTTCAGCTGAAGGATAAAACTAATTATCTGTCAAATCAGACATGAGCTAAGTGTTACCATTCACGAAATAAGCACTAGTTGAAAAAAAAAACGTTAGATGGCGGACCCTATACATAAGTCGTTGCTAATGTTCTACTGTCATACACAGGCTCGAACTTGCAATAACTTAAAAATGAGATGTTAAACAATTTCTAATATTTTAGAATGATTAAAGATAAACTATTTATTGTCAAGCTTGTTATGGCCTTTAACTTAGCTAGATTTTCAAGAATCTAAAGTAAACATTAAACCTACTACACCAGTCAAGGTCGATGTTCTTCTACCACAAGTTAACTTTAACAAGTGTGATTTTAACCAATAGCAAATCTTTTAGAATCAGTAATGAAGGTATTCTTGAGATTACGATTTTTCTCCTATCTATAATTAATATAATTCAAACAACATAGTGGTCGTATTGATAACATTGCTGCACGAACAGGCAAAAGATAGTATTGACTGATTTTTGGTTTTTGTGTTTAGTTTTGTGCTTTGGTGTATTCTGACATATAGTAAAATTTCATGACTAACATTTTTGTAGAATATTTTTTACGATTTGTTAAAATATAGACAAAAATTTCCTTTATTTGGGGGAGCTAGCTCTGAAAATATTGATCAGATTAAAAGCTTCTATTGGAATTGGTTGTAGGTAATGTCAGTCTTTATTTTCCTAAATTTATTTCAACCTAATCGGACAAGTCGTTTCCGAGTTATGATAAATGATGTGCAGAAATGTCTCAACAAATTGACATTTTCTCGATAATTTTACGATTTTGAAGCACTAAATGCTATTTTTTCAAGACATTTTATTTTACATATTTGTTCTCCTAGTCTGTACAGCAATAATTCCTATCGGCTATCTAGATATAACCGCAGAAAAAATAAATTCTTTCAGAAAAAAATGCCAATAATCATGTTTGAGCCAAAATATTCACGATACGCTAAAATACGAATTGGAGCTAAAACGGAAAAACCCAAATGACATTTTGTTACTTTCGATAAGCATTTTCGGAAACTGAAGACAAAACGAAGTCAACTTTTTTATGTGTTGCACTGCATTATTAAAGTATTCTGTTCTTTAATTATATCCGGAATTTAAAAGATCCTAACTGAAGAAGTTACGACAATTTTACAGAACAGATTGTTTTTCCATAATTATTTTAAATAAGTTTCTGAAATCTATAATCTCTTTAAAAAAGGTCGAGGTGGAATCATAGAATTTGGCTTGAAAAGAGCTCTTGTGACTGATGAGAACCTACATCAAGATATAGTAAAATAGGGAAACCAAAAATAAAATAAAAATCCACCTTTCGATATTTATAGGGGTCCTACGAGTACAAACAAAACATATATTCTTGATCAAGAAAAATTTTAAGGCGGTTTAGCCATGTTTGCCCGTTAAATCACGGCAATAAAACTATGTGACTAAAAGTTGGCAGATGCTTGGGATTGGAAAATGGCTATATCGGCAACAGGTTTCGATATTGAGCTCTTCGTTCGTTTATTTTGAAGCACGAACTTTTTATAGTACTACTGGTTCTGTGACATTGAAGCACGAACTTTTTACAGTACTACTGGTTCTGCAGACATTAGGCAAGTTTTCGTTACAAGCTAGCACTTTTAGTTTAGCACTTTGCAACGAAAACAACTGACTTCCACTAACTGGCACATAAGCAATAAGTGGCGGATTTTCACTATCTGGTAGCAATGGTGTCATGAGTTGCGAAGAAAGAACAGTGCGAAACAGACAAAAAATTGGTGAAAAGTATTTATAAAACATATATTTACTATTCTATGTTCAATTGTTTACACTCTTTTGCAAATATTAAAATAATTTCCCATTTTTGTTCTTCTTCTTCCCGTTAATTCACAATAATTGCTAAAATCTCCCCAAAAATGGGATGCCATATTGCTAAATATAGGGTTCCCAATCTGGCAAGATCATACACGATTAAGACATGAACACAAGCACCAAACTTCATCGGGAACTAATAGTGCTTAAAAGTGCTTAGCTCCCCATACAAATTAAGCACTTATGGTGTAACGAAAACACGCCTAATGTTCTGCATTTTCAGTACGTTTTCCAATAAGAGTGATATGATTTCTTTAAAAAAAAACACACTTATTGTTAAAGAAATTCAAAAGTTTTTTATTCAATGAATAAGGCATGCATAAGGCACCCATCTTGTACACAGCTTTATCATCAAATTTTCCGTCAATATGAAAATGCCTATGACTATCTCTCGAACCTTCAACTAACGGTCATCATCTTGGCAGCTCGTACGGCCCCGTTTAAACTCTGCCAACCAAAATAGAATCTACCTCGGTTTTATTACTGGTTTGACTAAGACCGTTCAAATGAAAGTATTGTATTACATATCGGTGACCAATTTTTTTCATTTTTACAAATTCTCTGAGATCGTTTACTTTTGAGTGCTCAAAAAAAAACTAAACAACTTGGCGACCTTTCTTCAATAGTACAAGGGTAAAAGTAAACCACAATAGTGGACTTTTGACCTAAATGCCAGGAAAACGACATACAACAAGCTATTCAGCAAGGTCAAATATATTGGGGTCACTAGGTTACCTATGAAGAGCGACACAAAGGCGAGTAAAGGCGTTTTTGGTACACCTTCAATGGATAAGTGGGAAGGTCTCAGATTCCGCAAGGCTGCGGAAGACACTATACGCTATCGGTCAACAACTGTACAATATCCTGGGGAACTCACTGAAAGAACTCGAGGAACAGCAGGACCATCAAAAGAGCGAGTGGATTGAAGCCTCACTAGGTTGTGGACTGAGAAATCAGCTGGGCGATTAACAGCAAGGGAAAGTCTACAGAATCTGTCCTGCACTAACTTGAGGGCATTATCGAATCATCTCTACATTGCAAGGAATTCACTATGGTGGTATTTCTTGACATAGAAACGACTTTTAACAATTATATCCTTTACATTTTTTTGATATTTTTGGTTGCAACCCACTGTTCATGTTAACCGGTGGCCACCATTGACTGACTGACAGTCCGGTTGTGTTGCCGGGTTCTTGCCTGTCTTTGGTGGTTCGTTAACAACAAACCCACCAAAAACGTCAGCCACGCATTTTAATAAAGTTAACGGTATCAAACGAAACGAACGAAGAAAGTTTAGAAAGAACCACAAAAGAAACAAAAAAAAATATTCAGTCAGAGTCCACAAACAGTACCAATCAACATTCGTCTGCCAAGACAACCGACCAACCAACTAACCGACCGACTACAATGACAACGAAGATAAGAAGAAGGAGGAAGAGCAGGTGCCCGAAGAAGACAAACATCAGAAGAGGAGCTCATGAAAATACACGCTTGAGCTCTTACAGCGAAAGATTAAAGTGGGTTAAGTGCAGCACACAAACCCGCCAACAACAACAAGACAATCATGGTTAAACTTGAACACAGATTATGGCCAAAACAATAATAATGCTTAAAAGCGGGAATTCAACAGAAGGAGGAGTAGTTGGACCGACCGACCGACAGACAGGCCATAAGAACACAGAATGAATGAAAGAAAGAACATATATATATAAGAATCATGACACTCAACAAGAATAAGAAGAAGAATATTTCTACACAAATTGTTCGAACAGAGAGAAGGTGTCAATATGTGTGATGCCCGCATTAACCGGAGAACCAGTATTCTTCACCTTCTTTCGGCGTTGTCATTGCCACCCTCCTCATATTCCTCTGTTTCTGCTTCTTCTTCATCGTGTGTAGTAACTTGTTACACCTGCTTCATTTACGATTGCAGCACTTACATATGTATACTTTTCTGTGATAGCCACACACACAGACACTTGCACATAGACGACAACCGATTTTCAGTTGATGAAGTTCCACAAACGAAAACAAGTTCATGTTCGGTTAGAATCATATGTACATACACTGTATGCCATGCATTGCATTCATTTTTTTCATTAGGGGTATTCACTGAAGATTTTATTAAACAGAATGATGGACCACATTAATAAAATATTAAGACCTGAACAAGCAGGCTTCAGACCAGCTAAGTATGTCGTGTACTGAAGAAATTAGGACACTAAGGTTAATAATCGAGTAATTCCTTGAATTGCGTTCTACTCTTTATATGATGTTTGTGAATTATGAGAAGTCTGAGCTATACAATATAGGCGTGCCATCTATTTGGTGATGAGAAAGGCTGTATATGTGAACCGAGGTATTGCTTGGGGCCTGACGGAGAAGTTAGGAGATCCCGACTATGCCGATGATATCTGCCTTCTTAATCTATCTTTCTGTAGATGTGAACAGAGGTATTGCTTGGGGCCTGACGGAGAAGTTAGGAGATCTCGACTATGCCGATGATATCTGCCTTCTTAATCTATCTTTCTCCGACATGAATAACAAATTAACATCGGTTAGCGAAACGCACACTCCGTGGGCCTCAAGATAAACATCACAAAAACCAAAACAATGAGAATCAACTCCAATGTTGATCAAAAATTCTGCTTGTGGTACTTAGAAATCGCCGATGCTACCTGGGAAATATATTCGACAAAACTGGCAGCTCTACATCAGATATTTCTGCCAGAATTAGCAAAGCCCTACAATCCTTCGGTCAGCTAAAACCTGTCTGGAACTCCGCATCCAGATCAAAGCGGAACAAAATAAACGTATTCAATTCCAACGTTAAAGCCACACTACTGTACGGTTGTGAAACGTGGAATGCGGCAACATGGGATTTTCAAACCATACAGACCTTTGTCCTCAAATGCCTATGCAAAATCCTTCGTATATTCTGACATTCAACAATAACAAACAACTGTTTGTGGGAAGAAACAGCACAAAAACCCAGAAGTACTGAAATCCGGAAACGCCATACGCTGCACAAACCGTAGGAGGATATAGCAAAACAAGCCATAGAGTGGAACCCTCGTGACAGTCGTCGCATTCGACGACCCAAACAAACGTGAAGGAGGCAAGTTGTGATAGAACTATCCAAATAGAACCTCCGATGGAATGAAGTCAAACATCAAGCGGAAGATCGTGATTATTGGAATGACCTTGTAACGGCCCTATGCTCCTTGCAGGAGTAAAAGGAACATATATATCTAAAATGATTAGATTAATAAGAAGATAAGATAAGAAGATAATTTTAAATCTAGCATTTTACACAACGACGAATTCTCCGAAACTTTTCTCACCACCACAGGCTTTAGAAAGGGATGCCTTCTATCTCCCCTCCCCTTTCTAATAGTGCTAGATCCGGTTGTTAAACGATCGACAGCAAACAAACCCAGAGGTATCATATGGATCCCCCAAATCCACACATTCGCAGGGAATCTCAAGATTATGCCAACAAATGTGAGTTTCACACAGACGTGAAGATCTTCAGGCTAAACTAAATGGTCTTACCCAGGAGTTGGTTAAAGTCGGTTTGAAAATTATGATCAGTAAAACTAAGAACTCGCAATCCAATGAACGATAGAAAACCAATAATGCAGAATTGCCAATAACTTGGTAGCACGATCAATGTTAGTGGTGGTGCCCTGTAGATGTTGAAACGAGGATAAGGAAGTTCCTTTGCATATTTATCGATAATATGGAATTCAAATGAGTACAGCAAAAATAGTAAACTAAATATATTCTCCTCTTACGTGCTGTCTGTTCTACTATACGGCTGTGAGACCTGGAAGAAGAAATCAAGTATAAACTGGAAGTATTAGTCAACGAATGCATTAGAATAATACTCCACCTATATTGGTCAAAATATGTTTCAAATGTCAGTCTTGCTCACTATTAATAACAAAATTCGAAGGAGAAAATTTGGTTGTATTGGTCACACGATACGAAGAGAAGACAACTGTATTTGTTTAAGAGCATTGACATACAACCCACAGGATCAAGAAAGCGAGGAAGCCCGAACAACTCATGGCGACGTCATACTTTAGATGGATTGAAAAGAATTGGAGAGAAAATTTATTAACCTGCTTGAATTGAGATAAACGGCTAAACGAAGATCCAGATGGCGATATCTAATCGAGAGCCTATGTCCACCTTGAGGTAGCTCGAAATTACTTCGAGCAAGGTTTATTTTAATTATTATTCACTGGAGATGCTATAAATAAAATTTTGTCTCAAATTAGTTACATGGAGTTATACAAGTATACTATCAAGAAGAGAAGGCAAATGTTATGTGCACACAGCAAGGACACGCAATGAAAAGGTTGCACGGAGAGAAGCATATACCCACCCATCTTTAAAAACAATTGAAGAGAAGAAGCGCAAGGAGCAATAGGCGAATATTTTATTCCGAACTCTCTTGCGCTGCACAAAAGGCCGCCGCTGGAGGTGTGGAATCTTCAGATACGAGTAGATGTATGACTCAGCCCGTACTGAAAAACATGCACGATACTTACGTACTAAACCACACCCCCCTCTTCGACCATCACTCCTTCACGGAACTGCTGTGAAGTATTGCTTCGTGAAGAATGGTTAGCCATTAGGCTATCTACTGAACTCTAAATCGTATTGCTTTCTGCATCTCTCCGCATATTGTCTACTCTATGTAGCTCCAGGATTGTATTTGTCACTAATTTGGAAATATTACGCCATGTATCATCGCTTTGTAACATATATTCGATTACGTTCGAATGTTCGATTGTAGTTACGCCTTCTCTGTTGAACGTAGGGCCGAGGAATATGACGTGATTTGCGTGTTCTTCCGCTTCCACACAGTTTGGGCACATAGGCGAGCTATAATGTCCAAATCTGTGCAGATATTTCCGGTAGGCACCATGGTCTGTTAGGAACTGCGTGAGGTAGTAGTTCGTATCACCGTGTCGTCTGTTCAACCATACACTTATGGTAGGTATAAGGAGATGTGTCCATCACCCCTATGCAGATGTGTCCCAACGAGATTGCCAAGTGGCGATCAATGAGGAACGGTCATCCTTGGCAAATTCTGCTCTCTGCTGTTTATTCTGCGGTTTTATAATATATATCAGTTGTTGTTATTTATTGCTGGTCTGTGCTTTTGTTATTCAGTCAGAATTTATTTTTGGTTTCATTTCGGAGGCTGCTATTTTGATTAGGATGAAACCAGCGACTACACCGCTGCATCTTCCGATATGGTTCGATACCCGGAGATCACGCGAAGATAGTTAGTCGGTTTGTAGTCATCAGCTTCTTCCTATAGGATTTTACGCTCAATGCATCCGCTCATACGGGAGAAGCATAATGAATCAAAGAGTTTACTATGGGGGCTAGTAGTTTCCTTCTCGCGAGTTTAGGACCTCCAACATTGGGCAGCATTCTTGCCAGGGATGCTTGTATTTTTGCAGCTTCCTCGCTTACGTACCCAATGTGATACTTGAACGTCAGTCTGTTGCCTATCATAACTCCCAAATATTTGACTGAACGACTTGATCTGATAACCTTATCTCCAACGATCACATTAACACACAAGAATACAGAATGCATGGATTTAACTGAGCCAGGCTATCGGAGAATACCCGTATATTTATTCCAACCTTTGTCAGAATGTTTTATCTCAGGCAATCTGCTACCTCCCTAATAGCTATGGCAAGTTATGCAGTAATCAGGCAGCCTACGAGCTATAGATAGCCCAAGTTCGAGTTAAGTTATTTCTTAAAAATTAAGTTATACCAAAGCATTGGTAAATTGGTATTCAAGTTTTGTACATGAAAATAAATTCGAAAGATGCCTGATTGTGGTAATTTGTACAAACATTTCGGAAGGTGTCAATGATCTAGTCGTCAATTAAAAATACCTAAAATCTATAGCTGGCTCCGAACACATGTTTAAGAATATTAATGAAGTCTCTCGATTCTGAAACATCGGCAGCATTAATGGGATCTGATGATCTTGCCCGAAGTTTGAATTTTATTGCGACCCCTTTTAATTGATTTCCTGGTAGTCACAGAAAATGTTCTGAGAATAGTTACTGCACCTTAAAATAAGGTTAACCCTCGTAGCGCTATATCCACACTACAGGAAATGTAGTGCCAAGTAAGCAGAATGAGTCGATGCTTATAAATGTAATTTTTCACGTTCTAAAATAATATAGTACCTACTCTCGGACCTGCAGTGACTGATGCACTTATTGTTTTATATCAGTACTTTGATATTTCACAGTATGTCTATTTATCACTCCACTGAAAATCGACATTAATGTTTTCGGTGACATTCATACAAAAGGGACAATACGGGAACCGATCGCTGTGCTTAAGAGGCCCATCACGCGACTGATTCTGTGGCGATCCAATTTCCTACAGAGCTTAATTCATTACAGCCTATTCCAGGAACAATTTTCCGTTTCGAAAACCACATACATATATTAATAACTCCTATTAGCCATATTGCAAACATTTCTATCTTAAGAAGCGATGTTTTTTTCGTTATAACACATTCTAACTGCTTTATGTCATTACTAGTCATATTCAATTTTATTTTCAAGTACAATACAGTTTGCATTAGTGAACACCCTTACTGCTAGTGCATGTAGTAACACCATACATACATTTTTCTTAACTTGTTCCACACCATTTGAAACAGATACAATTTCACCTCCTCCTCCTTCGTCTCCAAACAGGTAACACAACATAAGTAAACATTCCTTCTGACCATACCTTTTAGCACTTGTAACAATTCCAAATGATTTGGGTCTGTCTTAATGCTCTCCATGGGGAATATGGGTCAAAATGTCAATTAGATTTCTGCCACTTGTTCATCAACAAATCCACTTGAGAAAACCCCAAATAGAGAAAAGCAACAACCACAAGTTATTTTGGGAGTCATTTACCCAATTGTATTGGATAATCATGTTCAAGTTGTTGATATATTATCCTCCTCTCCAAAGAAAAAAAACCTTAAGTAAAAAATAAAAGCTGATGGGATCATCTGTTGGTTGGATAAGTCAAGTGCGGTCAGGAAAAATCTACTGTTATTGCGTCTGTGTCCATAGGCTGCCTGCTGCTTCTGGCGATAAAGTCATAAATCACAGTCTCCGATTGTGGGATTACATTTCAAATTTAGTTAGGGTCTTCGAAAAAGGGTAAATTTCCCCTGAAGCTTCATTTGATGTTTGGAGCTGGGTGAACAAGCCCAGCTGTAGTTTAATTGGAAATAATCATTGGTTTTATGTGTATAAACTTGAGATGAACTTCAGTGAATGATGAATGAATGGTCACAGAAGCACATCTAATGCATTTGGTATGGAGGGAGCGAGTAGCGTTACCATTATCCGTTAACCTTATAGCCAGTGTGTTTAAGGTGATAAACTGTGGTCATCTGCATTTGAGTGTACAATTTTTTGAGTTCAAATCATATTAAAAGATTTCACAGATTATATATAATAGATAGATAGCAAAAATGGGTTCAAAACCAATTAGGAACAGCAAATGTCAGGCGGAGCCATCTATATAATACCCCACACCACATATAGGAGCTGAATAAGAAGAAATATTGTCCAGCTTATCAATGTTGTTTTCCTAATGATAATGATCTGACAATTTTTTTTATTTTTTAGTTCTTAGATTTAATATCGGGGTATAAGTATATACCTGAGCTGCGTTCAGTTGTGGTTCAAAAAAGCCATCTTCTGAATTTTATAAAGATCTGTTAAAAAATGCAGATTACATACTCCTTTGATGCTAAATCGGAATATAGGTATATATATGCAAATTATGGCGCTTAATGCCCATAAATTTTTTCCTTAAATCTACGATAACCTTCGGTAAACATGACTGGCAACAGAGGAAATCCTCAAGAAGATCCAAGCTAAAATAAACAATGGCGGGCTTAAGAGTAAAACCAATAAGACTCCGATAGGTGTTCAATAAATGAGTTCAAGCAGCACAGTGACAGTTACATTCCATTGGATGATATTTAAAAACTCGTTCGTCACCATGACGAATCAGGTTCGTCAATATATCTTCGTACTGGTGACGAAAAGTTTCGTACATGCGATGTTTTTGTACGTCAATAGAACGAACACGATCATCAACCAATATTTTTGGTGATTTCGAAATTCGTAGAGGGAACGATAAGATTTCATTCCCTCGACGAATTTCGAAATTTAAGATTTATTTTACCATTTTGTTGAAAATATGATAAATCGAAGCAATCAATTTATAGATTGTGCTTAATTGTACTGTTCTATATGATTTATAATAACCTTATATAAATAATTTGTTGTAAAAGTTTAATTTAAAAAATCTAATAATCATGATGAATGGGATTCGTCGTGATGATGAATGGATTTCGTCGTGGTGATGAATGGAGTTCGTCGTGGTGATGAATTGGATTCGTCGTGATGATGAATGGGATTCGTCGTGGTGATGAATGGAATTCGTCGTGGTGATGAATGGGATTCGTCGTGGTGATGAATGGTGATGATGAATTCGTCTGTTGGCAAATACATTACTTGATGAGATTATTTTTGATTTAAAATACCAGAAGTAATGAATATTTCTCGTTTGTTTGCTTTAAGCCTTTCCTGCTAAGAATTGAGTTTCGAAACGAATAATCGTAACTGAACCTGGGAAAGCAGTCAAGTAATTTTATTTTCCGTACCGTTTTTAATGGTCTAAAACAAGAAGGATATTTATTGCAATTTTTAAAATTTAAATGGTCGTGGACATGAATTGTTTTCGTCGTGCTGATGAATGGAGTTCGTCGTGCTGATGGGTGGAGTTCGTCGTGGTGATGAATGGGATTCGTCGTGGTGATGAAAGGGATTCGTCGGTGCAATGAACTTGATTCATCGTAGAGATGAAATGTGATCATCCTGAGGACGAAAGTTTTTGGTTACGGAGATTCGTCATGGTGACGAACAAATTCATCAAGAGGGTTATTCCGTACGTTAGCTGACTTTTGACGAAAAAATTATTGTGATATAGTACAAATTCGTCGTCCTGACGAAGCCTTTTCTTTTCCATCAGTGAATGGAATAAATATAGGCGAAAGCTATGATATATATTAACTTTGACCTGTGGTTAACTCTTAGTATCACTTATGTGACTACCATATGCACTTTATATTTCTCATGCAACGGTTGATGAAACTTTGTATTGTGCATATCTCTTCACACCTTTTCACTTAGGTTGGGGAATTTATCCCATCGCTAATAGGACCCTCAGAACGTATCTTGATTTTTCAATAAACAATCCTTAGTGTATGCAGCGGTTGTAAGGTTTCGACGGATATGAATCGAAGTCATTTTTAATGCATTAGGTTATGGTGGCATCCAATTTTGCCAGGTCACATAGACCAATGTAGGTCCCTAGTGATACCTGGGCTCTAATGCCGATCATCGAAGCTATACTGTTTGATAAACAAAGTTATCAATAGTACGAATATTTGTCCCGGAAAGATTAGTCGGACTTCCTAAAAATGCCGAACTCAGTATATCCACGTCGTTTACTTAATGAGGGTCAGTAGCTGCTCAATGCTCTCCACTTTTTCTCACAGCCACAGATGCTGCAGAAGTTATGGGACTCAATACCTAACCTTCTGGCGTATTCGTCAATCAGGCAGTGTCCCGTCAGAACTGACAGAGTATACACTTTTCTCCTCTCTAGTGCCAGGAGACATTTTGACCTTCTCAGTTTGTTTTTTGGCCACATTTGTCCAGCTACCCTACACGTGCCGATTTCTGTCCATCTTTCACTGGACAGTGACGCAACAATATGTACAAATTATTCCAAAATTTGTAATGTCGCCCTTTCCTAGCAAGTTCATTAGCTTTGCAGTTCCTCGGAATATCCCAATGCCCATGTACCCATATGAGGTGTATGCTAAACTGTTCAGTCATCTCTTTAACAGATCTGCGGCAGTCGGGGGTTGTTTTTGAATTTAAAGATGTGGCCTTCAGAGAATTGATGGCAGCCTGACTGTCCATGTAGATGACAACGCCAGTGTTGGGCACTATGTTGCGAATCAGCCACTTGGCGACTTCCTTTATTGCCCAAATTTCGGCAAGATATACACTGCAGGGACCTGGTAGCCTGTTACCTAAGTTCTTTACAGTGTACTCCGAAGCCAACATTATCACCAATCTTCGAACCATCTGTGTAGAAGTGGATATATTTTTTTCTTGGTATCTTGCCAACCCACTTCTCTCTGAATATCAATGGGCAGCCGATGAATTAAGACTTGTAGAGACTCAGTCGCTGTAGACGTTAAAGCCTTGCTTATGGTTAGGCAGGCAGTTCTCTGAACCTTTGATAATTGATTGGTTGGTTAAATTAAACCCCAAAAAGCATACAAAAAATGAAATTAAGCCTCCAAAAAAATTATTGTTGTTTGACATGTTATTTTTTGGGGCCCCTATTCATAAAAATATCGCGGTGTATTTTCCTGAGGCCCAATTTTATTCCGCCTAAGCCACCAAGTTATTTTTTTCATAAAAATATTAGGGTGTATTTTTCTGGCCCAATTTCATTCCACAGTCAGGGTTACCGAAGGTTATTGTAGATTTAAGGAAAAAAATTATGGGCATTAAGCGCCATAAAATTTGCATAAAGCTATAGCAATAAATGATAGTAAAAAGTGAAGATGTACTTAAAAAGTTCCAAACTACTCCTAACAAAGCTCTGCAATCACAAGATGTAGACTTGCTTTTAGCATTCCATAATGTCCATCGGATACATTCGGAATAGGATACAATCAATGCCAGCGAATTCGTCTCAGAAAAACTTCAAATCGATCTTGAATTTTAGTGAAGCTCGGAAGGATCACGCTTTGGATCCTGAATAAATCCTTCAATTCCAAATCGCTGTGTGAAGTATGGTTAGTTTGTCAGTTGCCGTCCACCATACAACAATACCGTATAACAGTATTGGACGAGCTACTGCTATATATATCCAGTGGACGATTTTGCCCTTCCGTACACGGTCCAATACGTAAAGTCTAAATAACAGTTTTCTATCTACGAGTAGAATTATTCCTAAAAATATTGCACTTTTAGAAAAGACTAGATCTGTTCCATTTATCCGAGGTGGAGGGTCCACATGTGGGACCTAATACGTCGTAGTAAATATAACCAATTCTGTCTTGGGTGGGTTAACGACCAAACCATTGCTTCTGGTCCATCTAGTTAATTTGTTCAGAGCCACCTGTAGGATGTCTCTGCGACATCTTTCCCGTTTTGGGTATAATACCAGTTTTGTATCCATAGTTTTGTTCCTCGCCTTATGTTGTTGAGTTCCCCGGGAAATTGAAATTTTGAATTTATTACGTTGTTGACACTTTCGGTTAACTTATTTGAACAGATCGAGAAACTGAATGGGCTAATAGTGATGCGGAATTGATTTGATCACATACTTCGCAGAATTGTTGTTATATTGCATCATTTTAATATTTTCTGGAAGTCAATTAATAATGGTAATTCATAATTAAATGAACTATACTCCAGTATGCTTCTCCTAGGTATTTTGTTGTATAGCTATTCTGGCATTTCATACTAAAGTTTAGAAGGTAATTATTCTTACTGCTCCTAAAATTTATGTCATTCTATTGTAATATTGCACTCTTGACTTGTACCTGCAAATACTGAACGTTCTACGAGTACATTCTCTAAAAACTTCTCATTACAATATTTAGTAATTTACTTAAAATGTCTCTCATTAATTTCCTTCCAGGAGAAATCCGCTCATCAATAGCACCACGTAAACCAGAACGTACGGCCAGTATGCGTGAGCGTGAGGCACAATTGGAATTGGCACGTAAACGACATATTGGAGGAGCCCAACAACAACAGCAGCTTAACGGCAACAACAACAGCAAGGAAAACGCTGATACTATCTCAATTTGCTCGTCAAATGGTGAAAATGTATCTGCGGAACAACAGCATTCCACAAATCCCAATGGTTCTACAACAACTAACAAGCAACAACAACATCTAACCAATTCAATGAAAAGTCCACAACTAGGTGGCGCTGGCGCTCGCCTTGACGGCAAACCACCAAGTGGTAGTCGCACCAGTACCTTTGAACGCAAGAAGAATGAAGCGAAACCAACCATGTCTAATAAATTGGAAATATTCGAAAATGGTCAAAATGCCTCGGACACTTGCTCCGTCACCAGTGATGGTCGCACCAACAGCCTGAAGGACACCGTGCGCAAAATCAACAGCACTATTGACAACTACTTGAAGGACAAACGAGACTATGAGAATATGTATGAAATGGTGAAGAGTCCGGCTTCGCCGCCACCACCACCAGCCCGGTCGGCAGATTTGCAAGCTTCCCAGCGTCTAATGCAGGCGAGACGAAGGGAAAATAATCTACAGTTGGATACCATTTCGGTGGCCAGTTATACGCGTAGTGAATATGGACCAGTTAGGAATTTCGGTCTCAACAATAGTTTGGGTAAGACAGAGGTTTTAGATCGGAGGGAGCAGATTTCATTATTCGTTTCCTTCTTTTTTCCATATGACGTTGAGCAGCTAATATTCCCCGCATGATTTCGGCTTCGTATTGTGGCAGCGAAATGGGTGACCTGGATATTTATTCGCCCTACAGCTATTATGGCAGTGAGGCAGGTGGAGATGTTACCGGCGATATCAATGACAGTGTTTGGGGTATGCCATCGGTAGGTTATAGGGTGGAGAGTTTTCGTGAAGGCATTCGATTTAAACATTGTACATTATCTTTCCACAGGGTATGAAGAACCGCACCAAGGCTACAAATCGTTTGCGCATGCGCAAAGGCCGCAGTGTGGTCCATAAAACCATCGAGGATAACTACTCAGCCGTAGTGGGGGCCAATCATGAGGCATTGGCTCAAGTTTTAGAACAGGTGAGTTATTTCAATTTCCAAGTTGACAAGGTTCATATTGTAAGGTCTCGAATTAGTTATTCAAGAAAATAAAAAATATATTATGTATATGATCAATTGCCATAGATTACTTAGAATGATCAACCATATTATACGAGTATATTCAGTCTGTATTTACAAGACTTGATCTTCCTGCCATCATTGTAGCTTGTAGTAGAACTTCTTTAAGTATTTTCATTAAATATTAAAACTTTTCATTGTTCTCTTCTCCCTTTCACAGCTCCAACAAACCCCCATCATACCACCAGCTCTACGTCCTTTGGCCAATGCCATCAATTTGCGTTTCGAAGATTTTACAATTCTCGAAGGTGCCCAGGCATTTGTGGTCGGCAAAAAAGCATTCCATGCCGCTATTTGGACTACAGCTCCCGTCACACTGGCTCTGTCCGCCGATTGCAATCAGTTGGCCGGATTGGGTGGTGAACTCAGTCAACTCTCGGGTGGAGTATCGGGTGCTTTAAATCCCATAACCGAATTTTGTGATATTGTGCCCAGTTATCACTTGCCATTGATTCCCACCACAGAGATGACACTGCTGCAGGCCACCATCTCGGTGCTGCCACGTCTACAATTAGATACACTTCAATCGATAGGAGCCATCCTGAAGGGCAAGTCGCATGTCTTGGATAAGAGTAATTTTAATTTCCGTGGTTCCATACCAAATCTGACCGTATTGAAGGATGCCTCCTCTGGAGGTAATTTGCGAAATGGCATGTCTGTTCAAAATCTTACCACATTGAATGAGGAGACGGGAGACATGAGTCTGAAATTGGCCGAACAGGCGAATAATGCGGCCGCCACCAATACCAATGGTATACCAGCCTTTGATGATGTCATGACCAGAGAGGTGGCATTTATAATGCTACAGCTGATCAATGGAATGAAACATTTGCAAGTGAAGGCAGTGGAAGAGATGCCCTTGAGCCTTTCGAATGTGGTGCTATCCAAGGAATATGATAACAAGGATGCTCAGGCGCGTTTATGTGTATTGCAGGGGTAAGTTATAGTTATTGGCATGCTACCCTCAATGGGGATATTTAGCGGAGCTATATTTTTATTTGGACGTGCCTACAACCAGAATAATAATATTTTTATAATAGCGAACATGATCTGCAAATACGTCCGTAGTCGATTTATCTGTCTTTTTATAGTAATTTATCTGCTGATGAAACAAAATCTCTGCAGTTCATAAACATTACTACTAATTTAAAACTATGGATAGGTTATGCGGAGTGAGAACGCTGCTGGCGATTCAAAATCTCTGCATTTTTTGAACCATAAAGGTCCTACTACAAATTAAAACCCAAGGTTAAGTTATGCGAAGTGAGAACTCCTTCATGAAGTGTCATCCAATGAGATCATAATGAATGCATATTTACTTTTCTTAAGGATCCACGTTGAGAATTCTGCCTTCGAATTTATAAGATTATAAATCCATCAATGACTGACCACCGAGTGGAGAGTAGATCAAAATCCGGATAGAACCAGATCGCAATATCGAAAAACTTGAATCTAATAAAGCGAGATTTTTTATGATACACTTAACCACTGAGGTCTTCCGCTGTGGATACTAGAGTAAACAAATGGGGTCTTCCTAAATAAATACTAGATTCAATCACTGAGACCTTTCCCTATTGATTCTATTATCGAGCTTCTTTTATACTAGACTCGATCGATCACTGAGATCTACCTCTAGAGACGACAACAGATTTTCCTCTTTACTGAAGTCGACCACGGGCCTTCATCTACAGTCGTCCACAGGGCTTCCTCTATACTAGAGTCGTCCACAGGTCTTCCTGTGGCCTTCGGTAGCTCAGTGGTTAGTGTGTTAGACTTGGACTCCGAGGATGCAGGGTTCGATTCCCAGCCAGGGCACTGGAAAATTAAACATCAACATTTTCATGTTTTCATAATTCGAGTTTCTGCAACTAAAAATAACTAACAGGACACACTCGCCCCTGTTCTGGTACTCACCTCACATTCATCTCACTTCTCACCTTTACTTTACGGGACGAATAGGGAGGTGTCTTGCAACTGCAGATAATATTGGTTGTCGAAATTATGTTTATTTAATGCGTAACATGTGATTTGCCTGCCGAGCCATACGGTTTTAACACGTGATAGTGACTTGTAGAACAGCACTGTCTTGAGACATTTCACGTGAGATGCTCCAAGCGAGTGTCAGAACATACCCGACTACCACCACTACAACAACATCTGATCACACAAGTCAACGGGGAAGCTAAAAGTAGACTTACCACCATGACGACAATTAACCTAATCTGATATATGTCGGAACGAATTCTGTAATAGAAATAGACTTAAGGATTATCAACTCAGCGTATCCAAGCTGCTACAACAGTAACAACAACAGGTCTTCCTCTACACTAGAGTCGACTTCAGGGCTTTCTCTACACTAGAGTCGACTCCGATCGTCACCTACACTAGAGTCGTCCGCAGATCTTCCTCTATACTAGAGTTGAGCACAGGTCTTCCTCTATACTAGATTTGACCACAGGCCTTCCTCTATACTAAAGTCGACCACAGGTCTTCCTCTATACTAGCGTCGACTTCGGGTCTTTCTCTACACTAGAATCGTCTACAGGGGTTCCTCTATACTAGCGTTGTCTCCAGGTCTTCCTCTATACTAGAGTCGACCTCAGGTGTTCCTTTATACTAAAGTCGACCTCAGGTCTTCCTCTATACTAGAGTCGACCTTAGGTCTTACTCTATACTAGAGTCGACCTCAGGTCTTCCTCTACACTAGAGCCGACCTCAGGTGTTCCTTTATACTAAAGTCGACCTCAGGTCTTCCTCTGTACTAGAGTCGATCTCCGGTCTTCTTCTATACTAGAGTCGACCTCCGGTCTTCTTCTATACTAGAGTCGACCTCCGGTCTTCTTCTATACTAGAGTCGACCTCAGGTGTTCCTTTATACTAAAGTCGACGTCAGGTCTTCCCCTATACTAGAGTCAACCTCCGGTCTTCATCTATACTAGAGTCGACCTCAGGTCTTTCTCTACACTAGAATCGTCTACAGGGGTTCCTCTATACTAGCGTTGTCTCCAGGTCTTCCTCTATACTAGAGTCGACCACGGGTCTTCCTCTATACTAGAGTCAACCACGGGTCTTCCTCTATACTAGAGTCGACCTTAGGTCTTACTCTATACTAGAGTCGACCTCAGGTCTTCCTCTACACTAGAGCCGACCTCAGGTGTTCCTTTATACTAAAGTCGACCTCAGGTCTTCCTCTATACTAGAGTCGACCTCCGGTCTTCTTCTATACTAGAGTCGACCTCCGGTCTTCTTCTATACTAGAGTCGACCTCCGGTCTTCTTCTATACTAGAGTCGACCTCCGGTCTTCTTCTATACTAGAGTCGACCTCAGGTGTTCCTTTATACAAAAGTCGACCTCAGGTCTTCCTCTATACTAGAGTCAACCTCCGGTCTTCTTCTATACTAGAGTCGACCTCAGGTCTTTCTCTACACTATAATCGCCTACAGGGGTTCCTCTATACTAGCGTTGTCTCCAGGTCTTCCTCTATACTAGAGTCGACCACGGGTCTTCCTCTATACTAGAGTCGACCTCAGGTCTTCCTCTATACTAGAGTCGACCTCAGGTCTTCCTCTATACTAGAGTCGACCTCAGGCCTTCCTCTATACCAGAGTCGACGGCAGGTCTTTCTCTATACCAGAGTCGACCTCAGGCCTTCCTCTATACCAGAGTCGACCTCAGGCCTTCCTCTATACCAGAGTCGACCTCAGGCCTTCCTCTATACTAGAGTCGACCTCAGGTCTTCCTCTATACTAGAGTCGACCTCAGGCCTTCCTCTATATTAGAGTCGACCTCAGGTCTTCTTCTATACTAGAGTCGATCTCAGGTCTTCTCTATACTAGAGTCGACCTCAGGCCTTCCTCTATACTAGAGTCGACATCAGTTTGCCTCTACACTAGAGTCGTCCACATGTTTTCCTCTATACTAGAGTCGTCCACATGTTTTCCTCTATACCAGAGTCGACCACAGATCTTGTTCTACACTAGAGTCGTCCACAGGTCTTCCTCTATACTAGAGTCGACATCAGGTGTCCCTTTATACTAGGGACGACCACAGGTCTTCCGCTATACAATAGTCGACCTGAAGTCTCCACTATAGTCGTCCACAGGTCTTCCTCTATACAAGAGTCGTCCCCAGATCTTCCTCTACACTAGAGTCGTCCAAAGGTCTTCCTCTATACCAGTGTCGACTTCAGGCATTCCTCTATACTAGAGTCGAAAAACAGGTCTTCCTTTATACTAGAGTCGACCACTGGTATTCATCCATACCAGAGTCGCCAACAGATCTTCCTCTACACTAGAGTCGACCACAGGTCTTCCGATATAGTACTATAGTCGACTCCCAGCAAATACTGATTATTGTTTATCATGAAAAAAAATCATTATTTTATGGCGATTTATTTTCCGCAAAAAAGTGCATCATGTTCTTTGCCCTTTTCCCGTAAACTGGACTTTTATCCCACATTTTGGATTTTTGAAATATAAGCTGTGTTTAATTCGAGGGTCTGTATCAGATCCAAATATTTTTCAGAATCGTAATCACGATTCTTAAGCAGGAGCAGCGTGTCAGTGTCACGGTGTTTGACAGTAATCATGAAACACTCTCCGGTTGCCCTTTCAAACCCTCCAAAGACCTGTTGGCCTTCCATATACCTTCCCCCGTTGTATTTTCTTTTTCCCAATTTGCTTTCATTTATATCCACAATTGATTGGGACCACCAAACGGAGTAGCATTGAGGACGAGGTCATCGTACGTCACTCCCTTCATGGTTAAATTCTACTATAAAGGTTCTTACGTATATAATATGAATTAGTGGACCTGGGACCCCAAATTTATTGGACGTTCTGGGTCCACATTTTCATTTTTGGGGACTTCTCATCGTTCTCTTTCATTGGAATATTATATTGCCTACAAACTAACATTTTCCCCTTTTTTCTTTGCAGCAACCACCAAGACGAAGACGAGCCTATGGGTACACTCTGTAGATGCGCTCACATAGCCTTAAGCGAAATGTTGCCCCCAACCAAAATGACACCGATTGTGGCGGATATTCTGCAACAAGATCGCTCGGAGTCTCTCTCCAAATCAAAGTCAGTACTTGAATTTATACTCTGGGGTCCATCGGATGTTGTACTCACCGGTTCGACAAAGGAACGTGAAACGGCCCTGCAACGCTGGCTCGATTTGGAGAGAGCCACAGTGCTGCATGGTCTAGTGCGCACTCGTGTCGAACTGACCGTCTACGATGAATGCCACTTAATGTTCTTGGTGCGATCCACAGCGAAAATCATGAATGATGCGGCGAAAATCATTGCCAACTATCAAGAGAAATTGCCGCAATAATCAAAATAAAAAATAGGATTAAAAATCCAATTTAGTTTTTAATTTAGGGAATATTAATTATTATCATCGATTGTATCGACTTGTTCTTGTACTATTTACGATTACGATTAGCTTTTCAAAAGGCATTCAAATTTAAATTATACAATACATATTTATATTGAAAAATTCACTACTAAGTTCATCATCTATCTATCAGCTTGCCCTTGAAGTGTAAGCGTGTGCCAAATTTTCATCTGTAACGAAGTCTTGCTCAACTTTAAGAATTCTTCTTCTGTTTTTTTTTCGTTTGAAAATTTCTTATTTTTTTGTTTGTTATATTTTTCGTTTATTTTTATTTTAATTGTAATTTTTTTGTTAAATCATAACTTTAAAGAAAAAAATGTATATCCCCCCAAAAAAAATCAAAATCAGAATGAAATTCGAAAATAATTTTATTTTATTTGCAGAAATATGTTTCTTATAATACTTAATTATTTTCTTTTTTACACTTAAACTTTATGTTATTACAACTAAAAATAATTCTGCATATTATTATTATTATTATAATTATTTCATTGTGTATATTTATGAATATTAATGTTAATTTTCTTCATTTATAATTTTTATATTATTATTTCCATTTTTTATTGGTGTTTGCGAACAAATTTATGAAATATCAAATATCATATATCAAATCGAATTATTATACTATGCCAAGGCATACATACGTACATATATATATTTTGTAATAATAAAGCAAATATTTATATTAAATTTAATTAAAATTATGGAATTTTATTTGTTTTAAAAATTTCGAAGAATTACAATGGGTTATGCTCGTCAAACGAAATTGTTTGATGCAAATTGTCCACAAAAGTTGATAAAACATGGAAACTATAGGCAAATTAAAAAATTTAAATTTGTGTGTTTTTCAGAAATTCCTTTAATTTTCCCATAGTTGCCAGTCTTATTAACTGTTAAGGAAAAGTTTGCATCAAAAGATTTCGTTTGATGAGTATAATCGATTGGCATATTCCAGTTTTCAGCGATCGATATAAAATTTTTATTTGCTTCGAGAAGGCAATATTTAAGAAAATATTGAATTTTTAAGAAGATATTGTTTTTTAAGAAACTCAATTTTCCTTCCTATAATTTTCCCATACTTGTCATGTCTTATCGCTTTTAATGACAATTTTGCATCAAACGATTTCGTTTGACGTGTATAATCGATTGGCACATAAAATTTTTCGAAATTCCAAAATCGGTGAAACCCCATTCTAAAATTTGGGAAAAAAGAAAAAAATCGATTGATCGATAAATTTCAGGTGGCATTGGTGAATAATAGAGGGCTCGTTAGTGATCTATAGAAAATTTGTATTTGCTTCGAGAAGCCAATATTTAGAGAAATAATGTAGTTTTAAGAAAATATCTTCTTTTAACAAAATATTATTTTTTTTTACGAACTCGATTTTCCCCCCTTTAACTTACCCATAGTTGCCATGCCTTATCACCTTTTAAGGATAATTTTGCATCAAACGGTTTCGTTTGACGAGTATAATCGATTGCCATATGCCATTTTCGAAATTCCAAAATTTGTAATTTTGTAAACATTTTCGCAATTTTTTGCAAAATTTGGGAAAAATGGAAAAAAAATCGATTGATCGATAAATTTCAGGTCGCATTGGTAGATGATAGTGGGCTCTTCGGTGATCTATAACAAATTGGAATTTGCTTCGAGAAGACAATATTTAAGAAAATATTGAATTTTTACGAAAATATAGATTTGTTTTAGGAAAATATTGATTTTTTGAGGAAATATTGATTTTTATAAAAAACGAGAATTTGTATTTGCCTCGAGAAGCCAATATTTCAAAAAATATTGATATTTTTAGAAAACATTGATTTTTTAGAAAATATTGATTTTTTTAGAAAATATAGATTTTTTAAGAAAATATTGATTTTTTAAGACAATACATATAGATTTTTCTAAGAAAATCGGTTTTCCCTTCTTTAAATGTACAATAGTTGCCATGTCTTATCAATTTTTCAGGACAATTTTGCTTCAAAATGTTTCGTTTGGTGAGCATATGTCATTTTTCGAAATTCCAAAACTAGTTTTGATCAAAATTTGGTTTGTTGTAAAAATGTTTGCAATTTGAATTTCCAATCGTTTATACACGGAGGGAAAATCGATTTTATTAAAAAAACTCAAATATTTTCTTAAAGATGTAATATTTGCTTAAATAGTTGCTTCCTTTGGTACTTTTTAGGACCTCGAAGTACCGTGGTTCTCCCGCGAAACAACTGATCCTTTATTTTTATCAAACATGTCTTTTGTACGCAAATAATATAAACTTTTACAAACCAAATTTCATAAATCGTACACGTGCTACACAACGCCAAGAAATAAATTTGGCTTTTTGTATAACAACAAAATGCACTTTTTTTTTATGGGTTCTGACTCAAAAGTCAGAAAAATTGCGTTCTGGTAAATTTTGCATTTTTAACTAACCTAAAAACGTGCAAGGAAATAAATACTAAAGGCACGTCGCACAGTGGGCTAAAATGGAAAAAATTGACATAATTCTGCCATTTCAAAACCACTTATCGTATGGCGATGAAATGATACTAAAACCGGACACTCCATTCAAAAGTTAGAAGCCGATGAAAATGTTGTATACCCGAGGTGGTCAACTTTAGGGCCCTGTAGCTCCGCCCCTGTATGAGATAGGGGGCCCAGGTTCCGAACTTAAACTCTCTAACACCTCTTGTATACACACATTTCATCGCCATACGATAAGTGGTTTTGAAATGGCAGAATTATGTCCATTTTTTCCATTTTAGCCCACTGTGCGTCGGTTGTAAAACATGGCACCTACACCGCCAAGAAGTCAAATTCGTCTGGAACCATCATATGCGGGGATATATCAAAACACGAACCAATTCTAACAAGGGGGCGATAATTGACAAATAAAACGTAAAATCAATTAGTTTTATATTGAAACCTGTACCGATATTACTCATTTTACGGATAATTTTATGCATGAATCGGTTCTCGTTTACATATTGACCCATATACAAACTCTCTCAATTTTGTATCGGCGGTTAAAAAAGCACATTATCAAAATAAAAAAAAAGTAGCTTGGAACTCTTCGATTTTAAATGAAAGTGTTTTAGATATTGAACTATTATACATATATGTGCTTACTCGTATTTTGTTGATTTTCAAATAAAATGTATTTGCTTAGAAATATATAATATTTAAAAAATTGTGTTTCAAATACATTTGCTTTCGATTCAAACATATCAAAAAAGGCGATTTTGCCCCGTGTAGTTTAATAGAAACCAAAGGTTTGATACTGCTTTAACTTTCTAGAAGCTTGTTGCCTGTTAATATAATTCACATGGAATTTTTTTTACCAATTTTTTTTGATACGCTTAATTCTGGTTGGTTACATGTATATTAAAACAAATTTTAAAATTGGTACTTTTGGGTCGAAAAAGTACCATTTATAAAGATTTTTGTACCATTTCGGTCACTCTCAATTATCAACCAAGTTCTCGAAGCAAATAAATGATGGGCCATTTACAATTTTATATTTGAATCGGCTATGAAAAAGTACTGAACATTTTTTTAAATTTCTGGTTTTATTGGAAAGGTTGAACTTTGTCAGTTAATAATGGAACACAATATCATTATACGACTACCACGACTGGCTCGGCAGTACCTTGTCCGATCAACCCAATTTTTCAGTACATTTTCGATTGTTTCGGGTCGAATCTCTTCAATGGCAACTTTGTTTTCATGTTTCAACGCCTCAATTGTCTCTGGATGCAATGCGTAAGATTTACCCTTAATGGCTCCCCACAGAAAACAATCCAAAGGGCTACCTACAATAACAAGTCAAAGTAATCAGTATTTCAAATTAAAAATTGTAAATGGCCCACCCTTTACAAATTTTTAATTACGAATTTCGATAACTGAAGTACCCACTATCATCCACAAATGCTCCAGGTTGCCATATTGTTTCATTAACTCATAACGGAATATCTCACAAGCTTTATAGCATACTTTAGGGCTTTAGAATTATACATAGATGGCACGTAATATTCTGCTATTCCTGTGTTATTTGCAGTATTTATCAAACAGAGTTTCTTCGGTTTATTTTATTTAAACTGAAAGGACAACTATAAAACTGTCAATCGTTTACGGTTTTTATTCTTTAATAGTTATTTTCATTTAAAAATATTTGATTGTTTTCCTCATTTTTGGGTAATTTATTCAATATCTGATGAATTTTACAAAAAATGTCTCAAATAAAAAAGTATAGCGTGATCCATTTCGAGGTTCCCTACTTTTTAAAGGAAAAAATACAGAAAAATCAAATTTAATGGGGAATGTTTATTATCATTTGAAAGAACATTCTTTGGCATTTATTTTTTGAAGATTATGTCTATCAAATGTTGGCCGCGGCTACGTCTCAGATGGTCCGTTGAGTCCAATTTTCCATGACTCGTTCGAGCTTTTCGACTGGTAACTGGCGAATGACACGCGTGATGTTTTGCTCCAAGGCCTGAATCGAAAAGGGTTTTGTCCGCATAAACTTTAGACTTTACATATCCCCACAGGAAAAAGTCTAACGGTGTGATATCACACGATCTTGGTGGCCAATCGACCGGCCCAAAACGTGAAATTATCTGCTCACCGAAGTGTTCTCTCAATGAATCCAATGATTGATGCGATGTGTGGGAAGTGGCGCCGTCTTGTTGAAACCAAATGTCGCCGAGATCACGAGCTTCAATTTCAGGCATCAAATAGTCGGTTATCATTGCACGATAACGGTCGCTATTGACGGTTACGTTCTCACCGGCATCATTTTTGAAGAAATATGGACCGATGATTCCGGTACGTCGGATCGGGAATCGGTCAATGGCAAAAAGATAGCTCTTAACGAGAGCTAAAATATTGCTCATGGGTGTCAAGGTCGTGGGCCGACTGGAAAGTGTTTTTTTTGATTTAAAAAGGACTTAGCGCACGATTATTTTGATAGTATAACTGAATAATTTGTAAACGTTGTTGAAGCGTAAGTCTTTCCATGATGAAATGCCAAACAATGCTTAACAAAAATAACATGACAGCTATTGAAAAAAGCATCCACTTTTAGATCACCCTATATAAATGGCAAACGACATTAAAATCAAAAATAATTTTAGAGAACGTATTAGATATTTAATTTATAATTTTCGTATACTTTTATTAATACAATTGATTGTATTTATTTATTGAATGTTTTCACATTCGAATTGTTCAGCTTTTTCGATCAACTCTTCCTTTCGAAAGAGAGGTTTTTGTGGTGTTATTGGAAAAGATAAGACACTGCGCTTTGAAAGCCATGTAAACACATACCCTTATACGTATTTCAATCCTGTGCGGGTATATCATCAGAGGGTCTTATACATGACACACAGTGTGAGCTTGTAGTTGTGGCGATCATCACTTGTATATATACCAATATACAAAGAAATTTGCATATGGGAATTATATACCTACGAAGAAAGCGAAACTTAAATTCACCATTTTCACCACCCATGTGACTGGAAAGGGTTGCCAGTTCGACACAGTTGTCTCTACACCAATCGCCAGGTAGATGGCGTGGATTCTTCGTAATAGGGTCCATAATCAAGTGGAACTGACTATTTTAATGAATGGTCTCGTTGACGACTCCATATTGTAAGAATATTTTTAAATATTGGAAGAATATTGACTAAGTGTAGAATCCGTCCATCGACGACATTCGAAACTTCAGCAAAACGTGAATCTACTTCGGCTGCTCAGTAAAAGTTTGATGATTTTTTTTAAATTTGTGTGGAAGTTTTTATATTGCAAATCGAATGAACTGTACTGTTTTCTGAATAACTTTTGATTAGGTTGATGGATAAACACCAAATTTTGACTGAATATGATTTGGAATTAAGAAATTAAAAATGCAATCTCCCTAAAAACATGCTAACTCGACTTGATCAGAAAACACATTGCCGGAATTTGGAGCGGTAATCTGGAAAAAGAAAAGCGAACAAAATATTAAATAAACTCAGATGTATAACGAATAAAGCATAACAAAGAACAAAGCTTTATTTTAAATATCTACGGATATAATAAATCAATTTAGCATGAAGAAATATATAGTGTAATATATCGTCGGTGCGCCGACAAAAACTCCTATGTGTAATTTTTCGAATTTTTTTTATTGTCGAATTAGAACGTCCTAGCGTTCAAACGACTACCCACCAAAGCATTTTGCGCTATCTTGACCGGTTCCGAAGTTACCAAAAACTCCTATGTGTATCCCTCTATAGCAATGCTCCGACAAAAACTCCTATGTGTTGTAGGCACAGCCTGTCCCAAGGGATAGAAGGTTGGCTTAGATTCACGCCAAAAAACGGCTAATGAGGTTTTGTTCAGAATCATCCCCTCTATTCGACAATGAATAGATCAAAATCGGATCTGCTTCCATTCGCGAGTTATCGCGAAAACAGTGCTTTTACTCAAAAAAAACCTAATAGCTTTGATCTGTAAAGAAAAACGCGGAAATTTAGAACTGTAACACAATTTCTTTTAAATATGATTATTTGTAAGACGCTTTGTAACGTCCGCGACATTTGCCATGTTTTTATATTGCGAATTTTGTGTAATCCATAAAATCGACTTACACCGCCAAATTTTTCCAAAAATATTATACCGAATTTAATAGGTTAATAATTTTGCATTTTATAATCTCTGAGGAATAAATTAATATCAGCATTTTCTCGAAAAATATCACTCGACGAATAAATTTTATAAAAAAAAAATAGTTCGGAAATATTTTACTATATAATGCACATTGTAAATCCCTATAAAATTATTATAATTTTTTGTTAAAGAAAGACTTGTAGTCGTTTTTAATATCTCCCAAACTTTCTTTGACCACTTTTTCCTAGGACTGACCGTTCGCGTAATAATAGCATTATATAGTTAAAATATTCTGAACTTAAACGTTTTTTGTTCGATATGTACATATTCGTCACAGGATGTTAATGGCGGAAATGCTAGTGCAAATCTATCCCTCAGAAATCATAGAATGTAAATATATTAATTTTAATAAATTCGCAATAATATTTTTGAAAAATTTAGCGGAATAAGTCGAATTTTTGGATTACAAAAATTTCGCTACAGAATAATATAACAAATATCGCGGACTTTACAAAGCGTCTTACAAACGTTCATATTTATGGGAAAGTATGTTATAGTTTTAAATTTCCGCGATTCAATGTAATTAAGTTCGGTTTTTTGGTTAAAAAATGTTTTTATCGCGATAACTCGCGAAAGGAAGCAGATCAGATTTGGATTTCTTCTGATCTGAGTAGAGGAGCTGATTCTGTACAAAACTTCATTAGCCGTTTTTAGCCACAATCCAGGCCAACTTTCGTTTGCTTGAGGTACGCTGTGAACATTCAAATATCAAAACTCCTATGTGTAATTTTTTTGTTTTATAAATATTTAAAATGCTCCAAACAAAACATCCTATGTGTCGATTTTCATGAAAACCATTTACCACGTCATGGGCTTTTCACATATACGATTTTTGTTATGATATATTTGTGGTAAATAATTAAAAGAAAAATTCAAAAATCTGAGATATTAAAAATATGGCGATTTGACGAAATAGCAACGTTTTTTGTCTCTCCTGAAAACTAGTAAAAAAACACATAGGAGTTTTCGTCGGCGCACCGACGATATGTTTTATACCAACAAAAAAAAAACAATACCGGCCGATTCCGCGGGCTCATAAAAAATTTTAAAAAAATGTTTTTGCAATTGTCTCGAGGTAAGATTTAATATTCCGCCTCGCATTTAATAACTTTTTTTTTGGTGACCCGGCCCAATGTACATCCCAAAGGAAATGGCGAATACTTTCGAAATTATTATATGCATACATACATATGTTTGCAATAGAGCCCACTGTGGGCAATTTGATTAATATATCGTTTAAACGTGCTCTAATAACATAGTTTGTTTTGAGTCGCACGTTTTAATTCTTAATTACCACAGATGGGCAATATAGCGATAATACGAGTATACATCTGTTTTAGTTGACACATTTTTAGTGCTTAGCTAAGCTATATATAATTCAAACAAAAACAATCGTACAAACTACGAATGAAGAAAAAGTTAAATAGAATTTTTTTCATAGATATATATGTATAGTTGCGCTGATCATATGTGTTTGCAAACTATAATGTTATATGGATATTAGAACCAAGACGCATTATTGCTGTGAAGATAATATGGGCTCCTTTCTTTTCATAAATTTCTTTTAATCTAATAAGTTTTTGTTCGTTTTTTGAACCAGATTTTCTCAGTGTAGTAGATGTTACATATTTGCAATATCTTCTTATTTCCAGCCTACAATTATTTTGAAAAAATGTACTTGAACTTACACAGCGGCTATCAGTCGAACTATCAAATATATTCAGAAAATGCGTTCAGTCTGTTTTTATTTTCAACCATTAATGCACGTTTCTTCAAAGCAAAGACTTGTAAGCATTGCAAGATAAAAAACAGAAATATGCAGAAAACCCGATACGAAAATGGTCATAGTGATGTGTTAAAGATGACCGTTCCAACTCAATGCCAATTCAGTCAATTTTCGTCAAGTGAAGTGAACGGAGGGAAAAGTTTTAGAAAAAAAAAATAATATTTTCAAAGAGCTAATTTGTCCGATATGGGCATGGATATTTTATTCAGAGGTAGTAAAATTTGTAAAAGTGTCAATTTGTGTCAAAGAAAATTGTAAAAACAAAAGTTAATTGATTGGTGTATAGCATTTTCATTATATTTAATAACAAAAAAAAAACAATACAATGAAGACAATCCGTGTAATCCGACTGAAGTCTTCCCTCAGTTTATAGGAAATGTAGGGTGACCCAAAATGACCGAGGGGTTTGTGTTCATTATAACTTACTATTTAAGACATAATTATTTATTTTTTTGTACAGTACAGTATATTAATGGAGAATATTTTTAATATAATTTTGACAAATTATATCTAGCAAGAGGTGGCCATTTTCTGCAACGCCTATTCGTGCTCGTTCATTTGTGTACTCTTACATTTTAAATTCCCCAAGTATTTTTTACAAAATACTAAAAAGAATTAAAACAAAATATTTTTGAAAAGTTATAAGCAATTCAAACCCCTTCAGTTATTTTAGACCACCCTGTGTAACATAGAATTTTGAACTTTGCTGGGGGTTATGTTTAGTGATGCACAGTGGGAGGAATTCAAAAAAAGGGAAATAATTTTTCTTAACAAGTCAACCGATTGCACCACAACTTGGCATGATTGTATAAGTAGAAGATGTATTGGAGAACTTAAATTTTGGGTTTGGATCCTCTATGGTAAGGGTGGTCCATATTAAACGCACTATGTTAATTGTAAATAAAAAAAAAAGTTTTCATAGAATTATCTTAATATTTATACCCTACACCACACTGTGGTACAGGGTATTATAAGTTTGTTTCACGGCAGATGTTTGTAACACCTGAAAATAACACAGCTAGACCCACCTTAAAGTATACCGATCGAATCAGAATCACTAGCTGAGTCGATTTAACCATGTCTGTCCGTCCGTCCATGTAAAGTTGTTCGTCGACTACAGGTCTCAATTTCACTCAGATCGTTCTGAAATTTTGCAGTTTAGAGTATTTCGCAGCTTTAAC
The DNA here is from genome assembly GCA_963930755.1 of Eudasyphora cyanicolor. Lineage (NCBI taxonomy): Eukaryota > Metazoa > Arthropoda > Insecta > Diptera > Muscidae > Eudasyphora > Eudasyphora cyanicolor. The sequence continues at coordinate 279,045,271 of OZ005734.1, read as the reverse complement.
GATCCCTATTGAATTTGGTTGAAATCAGTTCATATTAAGATATAGCTCCCATATATATCTTTCGTCCGATTTGGCTCTTTAGTCCTATATAAGCTGTATTTTACATCCAATCGTTTTGAAATTTAGAATGGTATAGTTTCTTGATCCATGAACCAACACTACAGAATTTGAAGAAAATCGATTAAGATTTAACTATAGCTCCCATATATATGTTTCGTCCAATATTGCTCTTTAGTCCTGTAGAAGCTGTATTTTACATCCAATCATTTTGAAATTTAGAATGATAGAGTTTCTTGATCCATGAACAAACATTGCCGAATTTGAAGAAAACCGGTTGAGATTTAGCTATAGATCCCATATATATGTTTGGTCCGATTTTGCTCTTTAGTCCTGTAGAAGCTGTATTTTACATCCAATCATTTTGAAATTTAGAATGATAGAGTTTCTTGATCCATGAACAAACATTGCCGAATTTGAAGAAAATCGGTTAAGATTTAGCTATTGATCCCGTATATATGTTTCGTCCGATTTTGCTCTTTAGTCCTGAAGAAGCTGTATTTTACGTCCAATCATTTTGAAATTTAGAATGGTATCGTTTCTTGATCCATGAACCAACACTACCGAATTTGAAGAAAATCGGTTAAGATTTAGCTATAGCTCCCATATATATGTTTCGTCCGATTTGGCCCGTTAGTTCTATAGAAGCTATATTTTACATCCAATCATTTTGAAATTTAGAATTATAGAGTTTCTTGATCCATGAACAAACATTGCCGAATTTGAAGAAAATCGGTTAAGATTTAGCTATAGAGCCCGTATATATGTTTCGTCCGATTTTGCTCTTTAGTCCTGTAGAAGCTGTATTTTACATCCAATAATTTTGAAATTTAGAATGGTAGAGTTTCTTGATCCAGGAACCAGCACTACCGAATTTGAAGAAAATCGGTTAAGATTTAGCTATAGCTCCCATATATATGTTTCGTCCGATTTTGCTCTTTAGTCCTGAAGAAGCTGTATTTTACATCCAATCGTTTTTAAATTTAGAATGGTAGAGTTTATTGATCCATGAACCAACACTACAGAATTTGAAGAATATCGGTTAATATTTAGCTATAGCTCCCATATACATGTTTCGTCCGATTTGGCCCTTTAGTCCTGTAGAAGCTGTATTTTACATCCAATCATTCTGAAATTTAGAATGGTAGAGTTTCTTGATCTGTATTTTACATACAAGACAATAATGTGTGAAGCAAAATATCGCCACGGCTCGCCACGTGTGATTCACAATTAACATCGTGTATTATGTTTGGACCATCCATTACACAGGGCCGGAGCTACAAGGCCACAAAATTGGCCACCTCGGTTGAACAAAATGTTTAAAAGCGTGTAACTTTTGTCTTTTCTGTCTGATTCATAAAAACTTTAAAAAACGTTTAACGTTTGGCGAGAGTTATCTCGTCAGTTACCAAGATGTCTGCATTTAAAAATTATTTTTTTTTTTCGCCGACCCAGTCCTATTGTTTTGTGAATGTCGCAGCAGAATGTGTATATATTTCCTCCACATCAACTTTTTTGATTTGCTATATGATGAGAACTAATTTCGATCCGATATACCCAAGTTATAGCCATTTGAAATTATATTTTCAAAAAAAAAAAATTGGAGTTATAAAAGAAGTTATTTAAAAAAATTGTAACATATTTATATTTATCCTATAAGGAACTTCCTAGAGAATGTTCTCGTGGATAGAACGGTTAAAAATATTCACCAAGCTTCTCCAATGTACATCATTTTTTACACAAATTCCAAAAGTAAGCCACATTTTCTCCAATCGCAAATCTAGAATATTAAAACCTTTACTATTTTTATATGTACGTTGGACTGCAAACGGAATCACAAAGCTAGAATATGAAAACCTTTACCATTTTTATATGTTGTAATGCGATACACGGTCAACTGCAGCAAGAATTTTTAGCCCGGATTTAGTATATTAGATTTTGGGAAAAAAATTCCGTTACTGGAAATTTTCGAATTTATTTTGGGAATTGTGGGATCGCCTATTACAAATAGAATATGTAATGTTAGAATTGGCCTCGATTTTTAGTGTCAAGACGTAACCATTATAAAAAAAAATAATTGAAATATACAGGGTTTTCCAATAAGAGTGATATGATTTCTTTGAAAAAGAAACACACTTATTGTTAAGGAAATTCAAAAGTTTTTCATTTAATGTGAAGTACAATCGATACAACTAAGTTCTAAATAAAACGTCATTCAAATGGCCTCCACAACTTCTTCTGCAGGAACGAATTCGATGAAACCAATTTTCGAGCACTTTTCCCACTACATCAAGTCGTATGTCATGAATGGCACGTTCAATATTGACTTGTAAAGCTTGAAGAGAGTCTGATTTATTTCGAAAGACCAATGACTTCAAATAACCCCACAAGAAAGAGTCTAATGGTGTTAAATCACAACTTCTTGGAGGCCATTCAATATCACAATTTCTTGAAATAATGGAATCTCAAAACTTTTCTCGCAACAATTCAACAACGATTTGCTGTGTGGCACGTAGCCACAATCGGTCACTGGAAAAAGGATAGCTCTTAACGAGAGCTAAAATATTGCTCATGGGTGTCAAGGTCGTAGGTCGACTGAAAAGTGTTTTTTTTGGATATTAAAAAAATAGACTTAGCATAATTTTCATATGTGAACGGAAAGTTTATTTTTGTTCTAGCTCCTTAACGGTACGTCGGATCGGGAAATGGTCAATGGTAAAAAGATAGCTCTTAACGAGAGCTAAAATATTTCTCATGGATGTCAAGGTCGACTGGAAAGTTTTTTTTTTGATTTTTAAAAAAATGGACTGAGCGCACGAAAAGTTGCAATTGGAGAACGATTATTTTGATAATAAAACTGAATAATTTGTAAACGTTGTTCTTCCGTATATCTTTCCATGATGAAATTGTAAACAGTACTGAACACAATAAAAAACAAATGACCGATCATGACATATTACAAATGGCCGAAACGTCACTTCAAAATCATATCATCCCTATTGGAAAACCCGTTATAAAACCATTACACTGTTATATGCTGTTAACTTTTGGTGCAAAATGGTCCATTTGTGTGGGAGGTGCCAAAAGGGGCGTGCCAATAAAGCACACTTTTCACTGGACTATAGGTACTGGGTAAGTCCAAAGAAAATCGACCCACTCTGATTTTTTATGAACTTCGATATTGCTGAAATTGCTTCGATTTTGCACGCGCATACTGCAAGATGATACGAAATTTTGGCAGTTTACCGTTTGTCAAAATTTATAGCGGTTTAGATTTTATAGGGTTCCAAAGTGGGGCATCTACATTTTTTTTTTTTGAAAATTAAGCTATGTTCATTCTGAAAATTTTGTATTTTATGGGTAAATATGGGGGTAATATTCAGAAGAAAAATAAAAAAAATTTAAAATACTTTTCAGGATAATCAAGGATTAAGGACATTTTTGCATCCTTAATACACAATTAGTGATCCTTTTGTGTATAATACTTAGAAGGAACGTTAATATCTTTAATATGGTACTTATTTTATTTAAATCTGACATTCCGTTCTAAGGTTATGACTTAATTTTCGAAAAAATATAAAATCTAAACCACTATAAATTTTGACAAACGGTATACTGTCAAAATTACGTATCATCTTGCAGTATGCGCGTGCAAAATTTCAGCAAAATCAAAAAGGTAAAATTTTCAAATCGTAATTTTTGGGTCGATTTTCTTTGGAATTACCCTACAATAAGAGCGCTACAAAAGTTTTTTTAAATAAAAAAAAATCGGCTTTTGATATCAATGAAATTCTTTATTCCTGTGAAAGTACGTTCGATGTCATTATATGGAACTCGATTTCTTTTGCATGGCCACCACGGGCACGCTTGCAGAAGTCCAGACGCTGAACCCAATTTTCGACGGTTTTCAAGCATATATAGATATTCGTACGATGTTCATCAATCGTCGCTTGCTTGTTGGCATAGACCATAGACTTCACGTAGCCCCACAGGAAATAGTCTAACGGCGTCAAATCGTAAGACCGAGTCGGCCAATCGAATGGACCATTTCGTGAGATAACACGTTCTCCAAACTTGGTTTCCAATAAATTGATTGTGGCATTCGCTGTGCGGGATGCAATGATGACTCATGGAGTACGTGTGGATTGCTGTCTGACCAATAACGCATATTTTTTTTATTGACGAAGCCATTCAGCTAGAAATGAGCCTCATCGCTGAAGATGATTTTTCGCGCTCTTAACGTTGAGGCCACTGACTCCGAATTTCGGTAGTAAATTTTAATAATTTCGACTCGTTGTTGGCTCGTATATCTTTCCATCATGAAATGGCAAACCTTACTGAAGAGAAATGTCAAAAGAGCGGCAAAAAATATGACGTCGTTTGCTGTCCCTGTCGGTCTACCTTTGTAGCGTCCCTGTTGCTGGACCCTTTATAAAAGCATTAACCTAAACCAAATTTCAAGTATGTATTTGTATGAAGTGCTACTCAAGTTATAAGCAGTTCAATTTTGATGCAAAATGGTCATTTTGTGTGTGAGGTAACAAAAGGGGCGTGGCAACTTCGCCCATTTCTCTTGAGGTGATAGCGATTAATAAACTAATACTATGTACGGCATATCAGATGATTTGAATAAATAGTATAGAAGTTATTAAAAAATAAATATTTCACTAAATGTTAACCCTTTGTGTGGAAGGTGCCAGAAGCAGTGGACCAATATGGGCCATCTTCGAAATAGAAGAAAATATTAACGCATAACAAATTTTAACTCAATTGATTACTCCTTTAGACAGTTATCGTGCGCACCAGCCAGCAGACAGACAGACGGACGGACGGACATTGCTCATTCGACTTGAAATGACCCAAAACGAATATCCGTCGAACATATTTAGGGTCTTACATCACTCCTTCAATGTGTTACACTTTTGTCCCATAGCAAATGATATACATATGTATACCCACGTCACACTAAAGTGAGGGTATAAAAAGAATATTTAAAAATTTGTATCCCAAACATATGCATATTATCGCAATTCAAGCTTATGAGAAGTGGTGACTTTTCTCCGTGTATTTATTGATTTGATATTTTCGTCTTTTCATTTTTATTGTAGGTTATTTTCCCAGTACTTTCATACTACTGTTGCTCTTGTGTACAATATGGGTGACCGCAAGGCCAATACTACCAACTAATGTCAGCCAGAATTTCCTGATATTTGATGAATACATTGGCAAGGAGCTCCCAATGTATGAGGATAAATTCCTCGATGCTGATTATTTTGGTGAAACATATTACGATCATTATTACTATGACTTTTGTTTATATTCTTGCCTTTGTTAATTGTTATTATTAAGTTTGTTTTTAATAAAATATATATATCTATGCTTTGTAATTAAATGGGACATTATTTATCAGGTAAAGAATGGCTAAAATCTGGCTGTACCGACTATCACCCCTGTTCTGGTACTCACTTCACATTCATCTCACTTCTCACCTTTACGTCACAGGACGAATAGCGAGGTGCCTGGCAACTGCAGAAGGTATTGGCTGTCTAACTTTTGCTTAAATAATGCCTAACATGTGATTGGCCTTCCATGCCATACGGTTTTCATCTCACATTTCACGTGAGATGCTCCAAGTGAGTGCCAGAACATACCCGTATATGATGCATTACACCAACTTGTTATATAAGTTCAGGAAGTACATGCAAATGTTTGCAATGTTGGTTTTATAAATAATTAGCTATACGTCACGCATCCTTAAACTTAAGTGAAATAAAAAATATATTAAATTAAAACAAATAACAACATTTCAGTTGAGAAAACTGACAAGGTATACCCTCTATTTGTGAGAAATATCATAGGAAATATTGTACTTTATGTAGGAACCATAAAGGTGGAAATATTTTACTTAGTACCGGGTTTTTCAATAAGAGCGCTACAAAAGTTTTTTTAAATAAAACAAAAACGGGTTTGGATATCAATGAAATTCTTTATTCCTGTGAAAGTACGTTCGATGCCATTATGTATGGAACTCGATTTCTTTTGCATGGCCACCACGGGCACGCTTGCAGAAGTCCAGACGCTGAACCCAATTTTCGACGGTTTTGAAGCATAAACCGGCCGTTACTGCTGCAATTTCACGTTCGATATTCGTACGAAGTTCATCAATCGTCGCTGGCTTGTTGGCATAGACCATACAGGGTGGCTGATATGTAATGCAACAAAGTAAAGCGCTATATTTTTTTTATTATGTTTTTAAATTTTATTGTTCAAAAGCAAAAAATGTCGGAAATAACATAAAATTTTAGAAACAGTTTAGATTTGTTCGAATTGTCCATCTTTGGCACGAATTATGGCCTTCAAACGGCCGACAAAGCCACTACACGCTGCACGAAAGTGGCTCTGCGGTATTTTGGCCCATTCCAGGCGAAGCGCCGTCTTACGATGATCGATACTTTGGTATTTTTTAGTGCGAACCTTACTCTCTACAATGAACCAGGCGCAAAATTCCAACGGATTGAGATCCGGAGATCTTGGTGGCCATTGTGCGGTAGAAATGAAGCGAGGAACCTCCTTTTTAAGCCATTCTTGGTTGACGCGTGCTGAGTGCGATGGTGCTGAGTCCTGTTGGAATGTCCATGGTCTGCGGCCGAAATGTTTGTCTGCCCAGGGCTTCAATACTGTCTTTAGGAAATTTTCCCGATAATATTCGGCATTTATTTTGACCCCATGGTCGATGAATACGAGCGGGGAGCGATCATCGGCCGTTACGGCGGCCCACACCATTACCGTCGGCGGCGCTTGAGTTCTGGTGGCCAATCGAAGGTGTAAATTTTCAGCTGACCTCTTTGGCAAGTAAACCCGATCATTTTGTTTGTTCACAAACTGTTCAATTTGGAATGGCTTCTCATCGGAGAAAACCAAATTCGGTAACTGGCCACTTTCGTGCAAGCGAAGGAACTCCTTGGCTCTTTCCAGTCTAACTTTTTTTGTGCATCGGTGAGCTCTTGCACTTTTTGGAACTTCAATGGCTTTAGTCCAAGCTCATTTTTTAATATGTGTTGTATCCGTTCTCGCGATATGTTCAGCTCACGAACAATTTTTCTACCACTGCGGCGTGGATTTCGATCAAATCACTTCACTTTTCTGATCATTTCTGGTGTTGTTACCGTTTTTTTTCGTCCACTTTTTGGACGCGATGCAACACTGCCAGTATCACGTAACAAGCAATGGTACGAGAAACAAAATATTTATTCACATTTAAATGCTGGAGGGCTCTACCGATAGCCACTTGTGTTTTTCCACCCAAATATAAAGCAATCACACTATCACGCTTGAATTCCATCACGAATAACTTTTTTTCTGAATGCAATAGATCAAAATGCTTTTGTAAGCTTGTAAACAATCAAATGAACTGTCACTGAAATAAATCTGTCAGCTATCAAACTAGCGGTTTAGAAATGATAGCAACCTGAAGTTGGTTGCAATACATATCAGCCACCCTGTAGACTTGACGTAGCCCCACAGGAAATAGTCTAACGGCATCAAATCGCACGACCGAGGCGGCCAATCGACTGGACCATTTCGTGAGATAACACATTCTCCAAACTTGGTTTCCAATAAATTGATTGTGTTATTCGCTATGTGGCTTGTGGCGCCGTCCTGTTGGAACCACATGTCCTCCAAGTCCATATCATCCAATTGGGGCCAAAAATATTCGGTTATCATTGAACGGTAACGATTCCCATTCACAGTAACGTGCCGGCCCAATGACGCCGCAGGCCCATAAACCTCACCAAACCGTAATTTTTTCGGGATGCAATGATGACTCATGGAGTACGTGTGGATTGCTGTCTGACCAATAACGCATATTTTGTTTATTGACGAAGCCATTCAGCCAGAAATGAGCCTTATCGCTGAAGATAATTTTTCGATTTTTCGCGCTCTTAACGTTGAGGCCACTGACTCCGAATTTCGGTAGTAAATTTTAATAATTTCGACTCGTTGTTGGCTCGTATATCTTTCCATCATGAAATGGCAAACCTTACCGAAGAGAAATGTGAAAAGAGCGGCAAAAAATATGGCGTCGTTTGCTGTCCCTGTCGGTCTACTTTTGTAGCGTCCCTGTTGAAACACCCTTTACATAGTCATTGCAAAGCTGACTTAAATAGAGAATATGAAAACGTTTAGAGTAGCAATCATCAGAAATTATGGGGATGTTGCGTGAGTGGAAGGGTCTTGAAAAAAACTTCTATTTGCGCTGAACAGTATAAACATCAAATATATTGCACTGTAACGAATTGTAAGCGTTTATGTGCATTCGTACTTAAATATTGAGCTTTTAAATTATGTTATGATTTTACCATTTTGTGTGGTAGGTACCAAAAGAGGCGTGGCGAAAATGCCAATTTTCCACTGGACTATAGGTAATGTAATAAACTAATGAATAAAATTTTAAGCATTTGAAAGTAAGTTAAAGCTTTGTACAAATATTATCCCACACAAAAGTGAGAGGTACCAAAAGGGCCAAAAGTGTTTGTTACTCTAATGTGCACTTTAAATTATAATTAGGATTTTTTTATTAAAACGGCTGCAAATATTCCCACTTTGACCCATTTAGAGTGCTCCAATCGAGTCCAAATGTATGACCGACCCCCACTAACTTTGGAGGCCCGACCCACCCATGCCAGTGGCACACCCCCTGGAATCCCTGGGGGTTTCATACATTTGGACTCGATTGGAGCACTCAAAATGGGTCAAAGTGGGATTTTTTCCGGGACATCAGAATTCGTTTTAGAGGTATGGTTAATTCGGCAAAGTTTCTTATTTTGATCCCTAGAATAGGATTTTCACTGAGCACTTCACTGAGTGGGGGTCGGTCATACATTTGGACTCGATTGGAGCACTCTAAATGGGTCAAAGTGGGATTTTTTCCGGGACATCAGAATTCGTTTTAGATGTATGGTTCCTTCGGCAAAGTTTCTTATTTTGATCCCTAGAATTCGATTTTCACTGAGCAATGGGCGATTTTTAAATCGACCCGCCCTAATACACATAGTATTAGTTTATTAGTCACTATTACCTTGAGAAAAATGGGCGAAGTTGCCACCCCCTTTTGGTACCTCCCACACAAATGGACAATTTTGAACCAAAAGTTAACAGCTTATAACTTTATTACCAGTGCATACAAAGACTTGCAATTTTGTACAGTGTAATGGTTTAATATAGCGTGATCCATTTCGAGGTTCCTTACTTTTTTAAAGAAAAAAACACAGAAAATTCAAATTTAATGGGGAATGTTTATTATGATTTGAAAGAACATTCTTTGGCAATTATTTTCTGAAGATTATGTCTATCAAATGTTGGCCGCGGATATGTCTCAGATGGTCCATCCGTGGAGTCCAATTTTCGATGACTCGTTCGAGCATTTCGACTGGTAACTGGCGAATGACATGCGTGAGGTTTTGCTCCAAGGCAAGGGTCCTCAATACAAGTGACACACAATTCCATGACAAAATAAAAATAATTTTACTGGAAAATGGCTTCACCAAAACAACAATCTCAACACTTATAAATAAAGAAATCAACACAAAAATCACAACGATCGGTCCAAATTGTACATATCAGTTACTCACGTTCCAAAACTATAAGAACGCTTCGATAATGCGAACTGTTTAGACAGAGACAATTACAGAATAGCACCAAAGACAAATAATTGTTTACTGATATGAAGGAACCTATTGACAATTTGGAAAAATCTAATCTAATATACAAAATAAAATGCAACGGAAACGAAACAACAGAATGTAATAAAATATATATCGGAACACCAAAAAACAAACTAAAAAGAAGACAAGCCGGGCATAAATCGGACATCAAACTAAGATATAGAAATTTAACACAAAAAACGGCGTTGTCAGAACACTGTGCTGCAACCAAACACGAACCCGACTTAGAAGGAGTACGAGTAATAGAGGGTGAGAGCAATTACAACAAAAGATTAATGCTAGACATCATTAACACAACAACAACAAAACGCATTAACTACAAAGCTGACATAGAATGATGTGCAAGCAACTATAGATCAGTGATGGAAGATTCGATTTCTCAAAAAGTACTAAAATTTTACTTTTTAAACTGAAAAGGTATTTTCGTTAATAATAACAATTTGAAGCAAATATAATGAAATTCTTGACTTTTTCATGGAAAATATATAACGATATATTAAATCAGGCCTTCCCAACTGGGAAGCCGCGGCCCCCAGGGGCGTAGCGATATTCTAGAGGAGCCTGGAGTACATTTAATAAATATATTACTATCTTTTTCTGAATGTTATATTTAAAATATTGTTATTGGTGATTTTTATGGGGATTTTGACTTTTTGAAAATGTCTAAATAATACTTTAGAAGGTCTTACAGAAAAGGTAACGAATTGATCGAATCAATTTAAAATAACGGAATTTGTTGCAATTTTAAAACATTGTTTTTCAAATATTCTCCAAATCCTTTTTACGTTCCTTTTTAAATTTTAAACAAAAGTATTCGTGCGTAAATACATTAAGGAATAGCTTTAAAATCTTTAGTTTCACACGGATTTGCCCTTCAGATATGCTATTGGATTTGATTGCATCGTCTCACATTTTGCTTGGCCAATCCTACTCCAGAAAAGTTCGACGAAATACCTTTGGGTATCTCCCACACAAATGGGCCTTTTGTACCAAAAGTTTACAGCTTTTAACTTTAGTACCAGTTTTTACAAATACTTGAAATTTCGTGCAATGTAATGCTTTTATAGTACCTAGAGTCTAGAGAAAAGTGGCCGTTTTGGCACGCCCCGTCCCAAAAGTTAATGGCTTATAACATTAATACCAGTGCATATAAATACTTGAAATTTTGTACAGTGTAATGCTTTAATAGTACCTAGAGTCCGCAGAAAAATGGAATTAAATTGGCACGCCCCTATTGGTACCTCCCACTCAAATGGACCATTTTGTACCAAAAGCGTGGTACTATGTTCATTTTTCGCGTTGAAATCCCATATAAAAGTAGCGAAAAAAACTGCAAAAATTTTTCATTTGTGGTACTATGTTTATTTCAACGCGAAAAAGTAACATTTTGCGCCACCACACATTTAACGCCGTTACAAATTGAACGCCGCAACAAATTTAATGCCGCCACCGTCACACTCCCATTTGTTTATATTTATTTTTGTCCTCAAAAAACTCAACTGTTGTAAATATTAGAAATAAAATTTCCTAATAAAGAATAATAAATTAAATTGTCTTCCGAAATAAAGAAAAAGGATGCAAAGATGTGAAAAGGAAAATAATTATGTTTATGGAATAAACCAGAAGAGCGAAATTCCAATTGGATTGCTGTACAAAAGCAAACTAAATGTGCAAAACACTGAGAGGACATGTGACTAAATGTAATAATATGGAATTTGTCTTGTAATTAGATATGTACATTTATGTTATGTTATGTTTAGAACAATTGTGTGCAAAAGCAGTGTACTAAAGCAGTAGGTCAATGGAATTGGACAGTGCCTGTGATCTCGATTTGGAAATGGCTGTAAAGAACTTGGAGGCCATAGAAGTTGGAAGAAGATATTCCGTTTATGGATGGAAGTATATATATGTCAACAAATATAATGTAAATCCTTAAATGTAATAATAAAACATATTTTTCGATTAGTCAAAACATCATTTTATTTATTTATATTCGTACAACAGTAGGAAATTATTTCGTTATTTATAACATTGTACTACCCTGGCTTTTCATGTCTCACAAACATCGCCACCGCAACAACACAAAATAAATTATTTATGTATAACATTAGCACAATGATCTCCAATAATATTTCCTTTCTGACATTTAAATTATCTATTTTCTAAGTCGGCATTATTCCAGTTAAATGTTTATTGATTCGAATTTTATATTTTGTGTTTTCAAGAATGTTAGCAAAAAGAAAAAATACACATACATACATATAACAGTGACTCTGACACACACACTTCCAAATTGCAATGCGACTTTGTAAAAAAGCTCCCATTTTTCAACTCGAAATAACATTTTGCGAAATTTTTTCGTGCCGAAAAAACATAGTACCCACCTTAAAGTACACAGATTTTAACTATAATACCAGTACATACTTTAAAGTTATTAAATGCAATTGAAATTGATAATAATTTAATTAAAACAAAAAAAAAATAATAAATTTACAAATAGTTTTTTGGGACTCAAGGGACATAAGTCGGTTTACCCGACTGAACTTTCTTACTTGTTTATAGAAAATTTCATTAAAATTACATAGTTATATAAAATTTCTTCGAAATTTTATTTATTTTGAAAATGTTGTTGAAATTCCATTCATCTAGAAAATTTAACGAAAATTTGTATATAACAATGAATGAATTACTTTTATAATTATGTCCTTAAAAATTGTCGAATTTTTATTTTTCTAGAAAATCTGCCTATATTAATATTTTCTTGAAAAAAAAGGTGGAAATTGCATTTTTTAATAAAAAAATTAAGAAAAATTAAATTTGCACACAAAATTTAATAGAAATCGAATTTGTATAAAATTTTTTAAAAAATTTAGTTAAAATTTAATTTGAAAAAAAAAATACTTTTCTATAAAATTTCTTGAATATAATAATTATCTAGAAAATTTTGTTATAATTGCATTTTTTAAAAATTTTGTCTAAATAACATTTCTATTGAATTTTTTTCTAGAATATTACGTTTAAATTAAATTTTTCTAGAAAATTTCGTTCAAATTGTCCAATTTTAAAAAATTTTTTTGGAATTGCATTTTTGTAGAAAATTTTAACAATATCTAAAAAATTTCACGAAACAAAATTTCCCGGAAAAAAATATTTTCAAGATATTTTTCTGATAATGCAATTTTGCAGAAAAATGCAATTTCGACGAAAGTTTCAAGAGAAACACAATTTCCATTTCAACACTATTTTTAGTAAAATGAAAATTTTAAGGTATTTTCTGGAAACACAAAAATTTGTAGGAATTTTGTAAAAAAAAAAAATTCAAGAATTTTTGTAGAAAAATTTAATTATATGAAACTTTAAAAAACGTGTGATTGCAAGAATTGTTGTAGCAAAATGTAATTACATATGATGGAATTTTCTATAAAATTGCATTTTTCATTATATTTTCTAGAACATTTTAAAGAAATTTTCTAAAAAAATGCAATTCCGACGAAATTTTCTAAAAATAAAATTTCGAGAACATTTTTACGAAAAAAATACAATTTGAAAGAATTTTTAGGGCCTGTTTCTGTAACTTATTCTCGTTCGTCTACGGCGAACGATCAAAATTCTCTCAGCTATTACTTGAATTGTATAAAACGCAGGTTAGAAATATTTTAGGAACAAGCTTTTTACATGATTTTCTACAGACACAACGAATTATAAACTTGTGTGATTTATAGATTTCTCGGAATAATTGAGTGATTTTTGATCGTTCGCAGTAGACGAACGAAAAAAAGGTACAGAAACAGGCCCTTAATTAATCAGTCATATTAAGTGAAATGAAATATAATTTCCGATATTCTTTGTGGGAAGGGGGATATGAAAATTTGCACATTGTTGTGAGGTATCGTATAGGTGAAAGGGTTGGGAAGCACTGCATTAAATGTTTTTGCTCCATTCTGAACGAAAACCTCAAATGTTTGCAAGCTGTTCGCAAAATTTTAATAATATCTAAAAAATATAAATTCTTCTGGTTTAACGAAAACTTTGAAAATAAACTCATTTATGAGAAATATATAACAAAATTAACTCCCGCATATACTTCACAACTTCGATGTATATTTTTTTAAACTTTATATGCAAAAAGTGATGTTTTAGAAAATTAAATGTACACCTAATTTACTCGTTGCGACTTGTCCCGGGATTTTTTTAAAATTCTCTTTTGAAATCCCTACGAAAAATCATGCTGGTTTAGACGGTGAGTTTTTAGTTTCAGCAACCAGGGACAAATTTATGTTTTTTATTCGTTCACTCATATTTATTTTATTGAATTTGTTTTTCGTATTCAGTCACTCATAAAAGGAAGTGTCAATTTGTCCCTTGGATTTTCATTTCGAGAAACTTTTACCCCGGAAGCTTCACTACACTTTTCGTCCACAAAATCGTGTCCCGAGCCTCATGTCGCAGGTAAAAGTCGCATCGTGTGAATTGGATTTTAGTTTGAATCTTATTGAATATAGGCGGTTTTAACAGGACATATACGTAGTGGATTATATCTGAAGAATAAATAGATTGAATAAAATGGTACTGAAATGGCTGTGGGGGTATTTCGGTACTTTTGAAAGTGGAAAAGTACTAAAGTACTGATTTTTCCATCCCTGCTATAGACTTCTAATAAAGAAGTTAAATAGAATCGAGTAAGAATATGATCAACTAGTAAGAAAACAGACGGCAACAAGGCAGGACGTATGTCTTTTTATGTTTTGTGTTAGCTTTGTTTACATACTCGTAAGTGAACGATGTTTATGCTGTTTCCAATACATTTAGTGTTTTTTTATTGTATTTTCAAAAATGTTATAGATTTTCCTGAAGATGATTCTCAAAGAGGAACGAAATATCGAATAAACATCAAAACTTGACCTCGAGCTTATTCATTAATTAAAAGCATCTAAAGAAATGAATTTTAATGTTAAAAGGGCGACTTTAAATAAATATGTAATTTAATGTATATGTCTACTGTAGTTAAATTATTATATTAACAACTTGCAAATAAGCTTCAAAAAGATAGTATATTAATCTCACTAATTCTCCATCACAATCAGAAGGGGGTGGGGCACAGCATCAAACGCTTTTAAACCGTCGATAACGACTATGCCCAGATAATTTCTCCTATTATCACAGTCCCCAACGTCGTATACGTAGATACAGAGAGAGAGAGAGGCCGATAGAGTGAGAGAAGAACTTAAACGTAATCGAAAAAAGCTTTTTTTCGCACAAACTTTGTTTACATTTGCAAATTGCTCATCTCTTGTATTCAGTCCACATACGAACGTCGAATAGATCAGATTGAAATTGAAAATAGTAAAATAGTGCAAAATGTTGAGAACTAAATTAGTTAAACAACAATTGATTAGAATCTCGCAGCAACATCAACAAGTAAGTGCAGGTGAACTTAAACTAATGATGGATACTCATGATGATGATGTGGTTTCAGTGGCGTTTGCGATCATCAACAGCTGTTGCTGCGCCAATGCCCAGTGCAGAACCCATCACAGCCAGTGAGGAATGGCTAAAGGCAAAACCCTACGAGGAGCTACCCTCAATAAGTGCGTGGAAACTGTTGTGGAATTTTCTTCCAGGCGGAAAATACACTAAACTCGACTCGGCCCAGTTAATGTTGGCTTTCAAAGAAGATTTGGGGCCAATTGGTATCGTCAGAGGGGTGTTTGGCAAACCTGATGCGGTGCTCTGTCATGATCCACAGGATTTTGAAAAGATCTATCGCAATGAGGGAGTTTGGCCCACACGACCCGGTATGGCGATTTTATATCATTATCGCAATGTTTTGCGCAAGGATTTCTTTCAAGGTGTGGAGGGACTTTCGGGAACGTAAGTAGATATTTATCTTCGTATTACTAATGCTGTGTTGGCGCGTTGCAAGAGCAAGTCGAGCACTTTAGCACCTGAACACACGACAAATGATTCTAAGTTGCGCATTTTCGAAAGCTCTTTATGATGTTCGTACAGTGGTTCGTAGGGTATACGAGGGTTGATATATATATTTCTGGCCTGGCGCCATCTGACATTACTATTGGAAAGTTTGACATTTTTAGCTTAAACGTACTCAGAACTTTTTCACCTACGACCAAATGGAAGTAACACGTGAACATTTGCGTGCTATCAATTTTCTTAAATGATCATCTTTGTATGGCGATGAAGCACCATCCTATAGCACTGTGAAAAACTGGTTTAATGAATCCAATCGTGGCCGACGCTCACTCAAAGACGAAGCTCGTGAAGGTCGTCCAAAAACGGCCGTTGTGCCAGAGAACATTGATGCTGTGTGTGAACTGATAATGCAAGATCGTCATGTGACATACTGTGAGATAGAGGCATACTTGGGCATTTCTTCCACCAGCTTACATACGATATTGCATGAACATATGGCCGTAAAAAGGTTTGTTCTCGTTGGATCCCGCACAATTTGACAATCGCTCAAAAAAAGGCTCGTGTCGCTTGGTGCAAAGAAATTTTGAAAAAATACGATCGCGGTGCTTCAAAAGACGTTTAGAAGATCGTCACAGGTGACAAATCTTGGATCTATGCGTATGAGCCCGAAACAAAACAGCAATCGACCGTGTGGGTCTTCGAAGACGAGCCAAATCCAACGAAAGTTGTTCGTGGAAGAAGACTTCGACGAAAATGGTCGCCTGTTTCTTCGGCAAAACTGGTCATATGGCGACCGCTCCGCTTGAGCAACGTAGGACGGTCAATTCTGAGTGGTACACCACAATTTGTTTGCCTGAAGTCTTCGGAGAAATTCGAAAAACGAACAAGAGAAGACGAATCATTGTGCACCATGACAATGCGAGCTCTCACACAACGGCTCAAACCAGCGCCTTTTTGACCGGCCAAATTGGTCGAATTGATGACCAATGACTTGATTGATGACTTGACACCCAATGACTTATTCTTATTCACTCATATCAAGAAAAAACTGTTTGGTCAACGTTTTTCGACGCCTGAAGCAGCTGTCGAAACGTTCAAAAACCATGTTTTGGAGGTGAATTTTCAACACATTGTAACCCAAACAATTCGCGCTCAAATGACAAAACGGTCTGAGTGAAGTTATGCCAAAAATTTCATACTTTCCAATGGAAGTCCCAGTTTTCATCTGGCAACACCAGCATTTCCAGGACCGAAATATAAATAGCAACCCTCGTATCAAGAGGAATATACAAAATACCCCTCCAAACATTTTTGTTCGTGAATGGCTCGCAGGACTGCAAACATTTTAGATCCAATGGAAGTTCCAGCTTTCGTCTGGCAACACCAGCATTTCCAGGACCGAAATATAAATAGCAACCCTCGTATCAAGAGGAATATACAAAATACCCCTCCAAACATTTTTGTTCGTGAATGGCTCGCAGGACTGCAAACATTTTAGATCGTGAATGACTCAGCCGCGATTCTCGGGGAAGATCGTGTTAATAGCGGAAGAGTTCATGTTGGAATCATATTCTGACCCTCACCTAAACCAATAGGCCCGAATGTTTATAAAGCGTAAAAGCTAAATATCTCAAAACTACTGAAATGGAGATACGACTTTCTTTTTTAACCGTTAATGCAAAAATTTAGGCATTTGTACTATATAAAAAAAAAACAAAAACAATTTAAAAAATTTGCTCCTCTCTCTGATTTTTTCCAAATTAATCGATGTTGTCATTACTAATCGATGTTACTTTCACGAAATCTATTGCAACACCAAGAGATTTATAAATGTAAATAAAATTCATATATTTTGTTGAATAAATACTGCAAACATTGGGCCACTGACATGTGTTTCATTAGAGTAATCGACATTCGAACGGCAGTAATCTGTTGTTCTTCACGAAAATGCGGAAAAAATTTATTTCATACTAAAAAAAATACGAAAAGATATTTACAAATTTTAAATGATTATCTCGTTTGAATTAAAAATATCCCCCAACAGTCTTATCAATTTAGCAAAGGAATCAAACAGAGACACAGTGTCTCAAACACAAAGTACATTCTTCGCGAATTGATATTGTGCTAAACCAATCTTTGTTTACATCCCAATATCTATTTATTTGGGAAACAAATATTTATTTGCATTTAAGTATATAGAAAATACCTAAACTGTGTTAAATTTTTCAGTAAATCAAAGTTAATTTTTTTAAAAAATTTTCATGTCGTAAAAATAATAAATAAAAACAATTGAAATCGTATAATATTTCATCTAATGATGGCTTGGAATACTCAGAAATTGTAATTGATTGATTTAAAACAGAAGTTAATGCTGCATTTGGTATCATAACTGGGATGTTAAAACAAAAAAAATTAACACTGAAATTCGAAAAATTCAACAAAAGTTTCGAAAATCTTTTTTAAAAAAAATATATTTGGAGAAATTCCTAAACAATAATTTTATTTGTATTCAAAGACATATTTTATTTGAGAAATTTAGTTTGCAAATACTATATGCTGTAACATATTAATATACGAGTTCCAAATATATTTTATTGATTTTCAAATAAAATTTATTTGCTCAGAAATATATAATATTAAAAAATTTGTGTTCCAAATATATTTTCTTTCGATTCAAACATATCAAAAAAGTCGATTTTGTCCCGTGCAGGAATAACAAACATAGTATTTTGCTGCTACTCTTGCCACACGAATATTTAACCGTTTTAAATGATTTTATAATTAAATATTTTAAACATTTATTTTTTCAGACAAGGTGAACACTGGGGTACATTCCGAACAAAAGTTAATCCCATCCTAATGCAGCCTAAAAATGTACGAGTCTACTTTCACAAGATGTCTCAAGTTAATAAGGAATTCATAGATAGGTAAATTGATGAATTTTTCACAATATATTTCATTAATGACAACTCTAGTTAAAAAAATTGATCCATAAACCATCAACTATACAGTAAAGAAAGTTCAAAATTGTTCTCGGTCGACTATGTGATAGCCTACACCACTACTGTGATGCATATTTTTCCAGCGAAAAATACCTATCTATAAATTAGGCGTACGTTTTCTCCCAGACCTATTCTGTTATGCGATTTTTAGTGCACAGAGATCTGGATCGGCATATAAGTAGATATAACAAAACAAAAGTTAAACCGGTATGGCCCACATTTTTCAAAAAAAAAATTCAAGCAAAACAAGTAAGGAAAAGTTAAAGTCGGGCGCAGCTGATTACACGATACTCTACGTCACTCAGTTACAAATTGTTTACATAAATTTTCTTTTGGTACATCCAAAACCAGTAAGGAAAGACTAAAGTCGGAAGGTGACGACTATATGATACACTACACCACTCCAGAGAGATTGGATATGGATTCTATGCTCAACATAAAACATTTTATAGTTGTTAAGTTTTTGTAAACAAGTTGTAGTAATTGAGCTCGATGTCTTGTTTGTTGTTTCTTTTTATTTATTCAATATTTCGATCTCCTTCGTGGAACATCCTCAGGAATTCTAAAAACATAATTACATATTTTGTATACGAAAAAATAGAAATGAACACCTAGAAATTACAGCAACGTATCAACCTTCTTACCCGTCATCTCGTTTTGCACTGGCGTGGGTGGATGTTTTTATTTCTTCTTTTACGAATAGGAAGATTGTAGCTCTGAGCGAGATTGTCGAGATCGGTTTTCGCGTTCATTCGTCGTGTTGTATGCGTGCACAGTATGTGTAACATCCCAGCAGCTAAAATCATTTATAGTTGCGTATTGAACCAGTCATAAACTAGTTGCAATGTGAACTATGCAAACCTATTCGTTATAATGTTAAAATCGATAGTTCGTTATATGAAACCAGTAAGGAAAGGCAGAAAGTCGGGCGGGGCCGACTATATTATACCCTACACCACCCTAAAAATGCGATAAGGGTCATTGCGATACTAATTTGGAATAATTGGTAAATGGGTAGGAACATATACATGTGACTATATCTAATACAGAACCGATAATCGCTTAATTACGCAATATTCGTTCCTAAATTGAGAAACATCTTTCTGGAAAATTTTGTAATGATCGGAAGTAAAGTACAACATCTAAAGCGCTTTGATACCAAATCAGGAGGAACATATACAGGGTGGATGATATGTAGTGCAAAAAAGTAAAGCGCTATATTTTTTTAAATTTTATTGTTCAAAAGCAAAAAATGTCGGAAATAACATAAAATTTTAGAAACAGTTTAGATTTGTTCGAATTGGCCACCTTTGGCACGAATTATGGCCTTCAAACGGCCGACAAAGCCATCACACTCTGCACGAAAGTGGCTCTGCGGTATTTTGGCCCATTCCCGGCGAAGCGCCGTCTTGAGATGATCGATACTTTGGTATTTTTAGTGCGAACCTTACTCTCTAAAATGCCCCAGGCGCAAAAGTCCAACGGATTGAGATCCGGAGATCTTGGTGGCCATTGTGCGGTAGAAATGAAGCGAGGAACCTCCTTTTTAAGGCATTCTTGGTTGACGGGTGCTGAGTGCGATGGTGCTGTATGTCGTATGTCATGAATGGCACGTTCAATATTGACTTGTAAAGCTTGAAGAGAGTCTGCTTTATTTCGAAAGATCAATGACTTCAAATAACCCCACAAGAAAGATATTACGGAAATATATTTCTTTATTTACAATCTATCCATTTAAGGATAATAAGCTAATTTTATAATATTTAACAAAATAACAGAATTGTCGAACTACCTAGAGATCGACATTTAAGACTATTTATAGTATCTACATTGAGGAAATTATTTAGTTTAATTTCGTTTATTTAAGATAAATAACACAAGAAGAACTATTTACATGAAATTTACTTATTCAAAATATTTTGTATCCGTTTAAATAATTTTAATATGTTGTAATTAATTATTGTAGGGATGATCTAAAATATGATGTCTTTTTAGTCTTCGCACTTTATTTGTATCATCTAGAAGTGATATAGCCAGGGGGTTGATGTGATCGCTCAATCTGTCCAAGTATTTCATGCTGAATCGATTTATTTCGTCTTTCACTTTTGGGATATTAAGGTCGTTATGAATTGTTTTGTTAGATACGAACCAAGGGGCATCTAAAATCATTCTTAAGGTTTTTGATTGATATGTTTGTAGTATCTCAATGTTCGAGTTGCTTGCTGTACCCTAGAGTTGTATACCGTATGTCCATACGGGCTTTAATATAGTTTTATATATTAAAATTTTGTTTTGTATATCTAGCTGTGATCTAGGTCCAAGTAACCAATAAAGTCTTTTAGTTTTTAAAGTTAAATATTCTCTTTTGGCTTTAATGTGATTTTCCCAGGTTAATCTTCTATCGATGTGTAAGCCCAAATATTTGATTGTTTGACTTTGTGGAATAACATTGATATAGAATATAAGGTTTGGACAATCCCGCCTTCTCAAGAAAAATGTTACATGTACAGATTTTTCAGTGTTAACTTTTACATTCCACATTGTTAACCATTTTTCTATTTCATTAAGTTGAACTTGTACATAAGCAGAAGCTTTTTCAGGGATTTGATTTGATGCTAGTATAGCCGTGTCATCTGCGTAGGTTGCTACAATTACATTTTCAGTTATTGGCATATCCGAAGTGAAAATCTTCTTCTATATATATATAAAAATGGTGTGAAAAATGTATAGTAATTCATCAATTGAGAACGGCTGGACCGATTTGGCTCAATTTTTTTTTCAGTTGTTCGTATTTGCCAGGAGAAGGTTGTTACGAAAGAAAATTTTGGGAAACCCCTCCGGAAAAGTCGGAAAATTGGGAAAATCGAAAAATGATATTTCTTGCGAGATTCCTACTGTTCCTATCTACTGCTCTCTTTTTCAATCCAAATTTTTTTATTAATTTTCTATTAAACAAAAAAGTTTTCTATTAAACATATGTACGAGTATGTGCAATTTTTCTTGCTGCAATTCATTCGAGTTTTGCGTATTCTTACACTGATTTCGCGTATCACATCGGCAAACGGTACAAGCATTACGATCAATTAAAATTCAACGCGATATTTATCAATTCGAACATTTTTTCAGATAATAAGATTGAGTATAAGAGGTAAGGTTATCTTATTGGATTGCGGGCATTGCAAAATCATAATTTGGGATGAATGCACGATGGCGCATAAACGAGCTCTGGAGGCAGTTGACCGAACGATGAAGGATTTACGACGTGATTTGAGACAATTTGGTGAGTCTATGATATTGCTGCCCGGAGATTTTCGTCAAACGCTTCCCGTCATCCCGAAATCTACTGCCGATGAAATTAATGCATGCCTGAAATCGTGGTCTTTGTGGCGGCATGTCAAGAAGTTGAAATTGACCACGAACATGAGAGTCGCGTTGCAGAACGACTCATCGGCTCTTGAATTCTCGAAACAACTGTTGGCGCTTGGCAATGGCCAAATTACTTTTGATGTTTCCACTGCATTGATATTGTTCCCGGCAAATTTTTGCGAGTTCACATCGTCGAAGGAGGAACTCATCACAAAAGTGTTTCCAAATCTCGATTAGATTAGTGAACGGGCAATATTAGCAGCGAAGAATAAGGACGTCGATAGCATGAATTTTATTATTCAAAGTAAAATCGACGTCGCTTGATGTGCCAGGAGCTCCGCCGCATAATTTACAGCTGAAGGTGGAATCGATCATTATCATGTTGAGGAATCTGAATCATCCGAAATTGTGCATAGTTCGCGGTTGTCCATTATGAAACTGATGGACAATGTGATTCAGGCGACGATCATCAAGGGAAAATTCAAGAGAAAGTCCTTATCCCACGAATTCCGATTATTCCAACTGATCTTTCATTCCAATTCAAGCGGATTCAGTTCCCTGTACGATTGGCTTTTGTGATGACAATCAATAAATCTCAAGACCAATCGTAGGAAGTCTGTGGAATTAATCTCGAATTTCCCTGTTTTTCGCACGGTCATCTGTACGTTGCCTGTCTTCCGTCTTCGTTGTTTGTTGTTTATCACATCGCTCTCTACTGATTTCGATTCCTTTTAAACAAATCGCATTAAAATTTTAACTATATGTGTTTTATTATCACTCTGGAGTTTATCTGAAGGCGTTAAATTGGGGCGAGTCGAAGTTCGCCGGGTCCGCTAGTGGTATATAAAATAGGTTCCAAAACACTGCCTTGAGAGACACCCACCGAAATTTCATATATTTCTGATACATATTCGTTAACTTTATTAGCCTAATGGTGTTAAATCACAACTTCTTGCAATAATCGAATCTCCAAATTTTTCTCGCAACAATTCAATTGTTTCATTTGCTGTGCGGCACGTAGCCACAATCGGTCAATGGCAAAAAGATAGCTCTTAACGAGAGTTAAAATATTGCTCATGGGTGTCAAGGTCGTAGGTCGACAGGAATGTGTTTGTTTGGGATTTAAAAAAAATGGACTGATCATCATTTTCAAATGTGAACGGAAGGGTTATTTTTGCAAACACTACTGAATACAATGAAAAACAAAAGACAGATCAAAACATTTCCCCATACATACCAATTTTGAAGTCTGTCGGTTACTTCTTTCGAAATTTGTCGGGCACACCAGCCACCAGCAACTTTTCTCTTACTTCTACCAAAAATATATTTTCGATATTTATCAATAGATTTTTTTCAAGATGTCATGGATTTCTTCGTTAGTGTGCTGGCTTTAAAAAAATGGAATAAAACATGGAAAAATGCGAATTTCAATTGATGTATTTCGAATTTCAATTGATTATTTTCGAATTTCAAATCATGTTTATACCCTACACCACACTGTGGTACAAACAAATGCACAAAGTCATAAGTGCATTTGTTTGTAGCACCTAAAAGGAGAAGAACCCATTGTTTATTATACCGATCGATTCAGAATCACTTTCTGAGTCGATTTAGTAATCAAAGTGCAGGTCGTATTTATGGTCCGATTGTGATGAAATTTAGCATAGTGCTCTTTTTTGGCCCAAGGACGATCCCTATTGAAATTGGTTAAAATCGGTTCAGATTTGGATATAGTCCCCATATATATGTTTCACCCGATTTGACATGTAAGCGCTGTAGAAACCACATTTTCCATCTGATCTTTATGAAATTCGGCAGAGAGAGTTTTATTATTACGTCAATGAACACTACCAAATTCGGAGAAAATCCGTTTAGATTTAGATATAGCCCCCATATATATGTTTCACCCGATTTGATGTGTAAGCGCTGTAAGAACTGTATTTTAAATCAGATCAGTACGAAATTTGGCAGAGAGAGTTCTCTTATTACATGAATAAACACTGCCAAATTCGGGGAAAATCGGTTCAGATTTAGATATAGTCCCCATATATATGTTTCACCCGATTTGACATGAAAGCGCTGTACGAGTAGAAACCGTATTTTACATCCACCTGTACGAAATTCGGCAGAGAAAGTTCTCTTATTACATGAAAACACACTGCGCAATTCGGGGAAAATCGGTTCAGATTTAGATATAGCCCCCATATATACAGGGTGGCTGATATGTATTGCAACCAACTTCAGGTTGCTATCATTTCTAGAACTCAAGCGCCGCCGATGGTAATGGTGTGGGCCGCCGTAACGGCCGATGGTCGCTCCCCGCTCGTATTCATCGACCATGGGGTCAAAATAAATGCCGAATATTATCGGGAAAATGTCCTAAAGACAGTATTGAAGCCCTGGGCAGACAAACATTTCGGCCGCAGACCATGGACATTCCAACAGGACTCAGCACCATCGCACTCAGCACGCGTCAACCAAGAATGGCTTAAAAAGGAGGTTCCTCGCTTCATTTCTACCGCACAATGGCCACCAAGATCTCCGGATCTCAATCCGTTGGACTTTTGCGCCTGGGGCATTTTAGAGAGTAAGGTTCGCACTAAAAAATACCAAAGTATCGATCATCTCAAGACGGCGCTTCGCCGGGAATGGGCCAAAATACCGCAGAGCCACTTTCGTGCAGCGTGTGATGGCTTTGTCGGCCGTTTGAAGGCCATAATTCGTGCCAAAGGTGGCCAATTCGAACAAATCTAAACTGTTTCTAAAATGTTATGTTATTTCCGACATTTTTTGCTTTTGAACAATAAAATTTAAAAAAAAATTAAAAAAAATATAGCGCTCTACTTTGTTGCATTACATATCAGCCACCCTGTATGTTCCACCCGATTTAACATTTAAGCACTGTAGAAATCGTGTTTTATATCCGATCAGTACGAAATTTAACAGAGAGAGTTTTCTTATTACATGTATGAACACTGCCAAATTCGGGGAAAATCGGTTCAGATTTAAACATAGTCCCAATATATATGTTACACCCGATTTGACATGTAAGCACTGTAGAAACCGTGTTTTATATCCGATCAGTACGAAAATCGGTAGAGAGAGTTTGCTTACTACATGTATGAACACTGCCAAATTCTTATCGCAATGCCCATTTTCGCATTGGTAGGTAGGTGTAGGGTATTATATAGTCGGCCCCGCCCGACTTTCTGTCTTTCCTTACTGGTTTTAGAATTTCAATTGATGTGTTTCGAACTTCAATTGATGTTATTCGAATTTCAAATGGAATCTTTGTGGATTTTGAATTTACCTCTTACGAATTTCAAATGGAATATTGAAATTACAATTGATATTTTTCGAATTACAATTGAAAATGGTGTAGATATTGATCAAGGGTATCATATAGTCTGCTTCGCCGGACATTAGTCTTTCCTTACTGGTTTTTAGTTAATATTTTTTGACTTTCCGAATGTACCATATCAAAAAAATTGTTTACCAGAAAAATTCCAACTTTTCAAGCTCGCCCAGAATGTAGTGTCAAATATTTAATATATTTTAGGACTTCGACAGTTAAATTGTTCAATTCAATAAATTTTTAAAATTTTCTTCAAAATTATGTACAAACAATTCAATAAATTTTTAAAAAAGTTATGGAAGGTTTATTGAACTGATTTTCAACGTTAAAGTGTATTTTAAACCTTCCATAACTTTTTATGAATAAGGCCCTATGTGTTTGCAACAACATATAAATTGTTAGTTGTTACAATAGAAATTATGTTGTATAAAAATGCGATAACTTTTATCCAATATTCCAGAATTCGTGAAATACGCGATCCTCAGACCAACGAAGTTCCTGCTACTTTTGAGGAAGAAATTAATCGTTGGACGCTTGATTCGATATCCGTTGTAGCTCTCGACAAACAGTTGGGATTAATAACAAAAAATCGCGATAATCCGCAAACCAAACTTATGTTCAAATCGTTAACTGAATTTTTTACTTACTCGATGGAACTGGAATTGAAACCATCCATTTGGAAATATTATACAACTCCCACAATGAAGAAAGCGGTCGAAGGTTTGGATCACATTACGGAGATCACAAAGAACTATATCGAAGAGGCCATCGAACGCGTAGAGAAGGAAGGCAAGAATGGCATAGCCGAGAAGACAGACAGTGAGAAGAGTGTATTGGAGAAATTGATAAAAATCGACAAGAAAGTGGCCATGGTAATGGCCATGGATATGCTAATGGCTGGGGTGGATACGGTATGTTTGAAAGAAAATAAATTGCGATGAGTGGGAGATATTTAAAAGAAATTAAACTATATTTTGAGGCACTTACCATATTTGGAAAAGGGTAATTTTCGTGGAAGATCTGTAAAAAAAAATGAAAAATATATATCAGAATCTACCCTGTGAAAAAATACCTAATTCTAAAGATTTACAACAAAAATATACCAATCTTTGAAATACAGTATTTTATACTTATACTTATATGTTTTTATACTTAAATTATGTTTTAATAATTTTAAATATTTTTTCATTCCGCGGTATAAAAAATGTTATGTTCATGTTTATTTTTTACCAAATATTGTTTAATTCTACTAAAAGTTTTTATTTTTATTTCCTTAGACAACAACCAGTTTTACTGGCTTTCTTTTGTGCCTGGCTAAAAACCCGGAAAAACAGGCAAAATTACGCCAAGAAGTGCGACAATTATTGCCCCACAAAGATTCTGAATTTAATGAGAGCGTATTTCAAAAAATGCCCTACCTCAAAGCCTGTCTTAAAGAATCTCTGCGCATGTATCCCTTGACCCTGGGAAATACTCGTGTGCCCATTAATGATTTGGTACTAAACGGTTACCGGGTACCCAAAGGAACACAAGTGATCATGATTTCAACATCCCTGACGCGTGATGAGACTCATTACCCACGAGGCAATGAGTTTTTACCCGAACGTTGGTTGAGACCAAACGAGAATTCAAGTGAAACTAACAGCAAATGTCCAAATGTACAGACATTGAAGCCCAGCAGTCTCTTCACTTATTTGCCTTTCGGGTTTGGTCCACGCAGTTGCATTGGACGTCGTGTGGCTGAGATGGAATTGGAAATGGGCATTGCTCGATTGATACGCAATTTCCATGTGGAATTCAATTATCCCATCGACAATGCTTTCAGATGTGTATTGATTAATATACCCAATATTCCATTGAAGTTTAAATTTACGGATGTGGACAATTGATAGTTCGTAGTCGCTAATGAACTTAGTCTGTAGTTTATAAAATATTTTTTGTGATCAAAATTGCACGTATGTACGAAATTTCTTTTATTTATGTATATTTTTAATAAATAATCCACATTATGTTAATCTATCTATTACTATGGGGTATTCTGGGGTCTAGAAAACAGGTAAGAAATTCTCAGTCGGGTAAACAGACTAATACCTTAGTTATTTTTATTTTATTTATTTTGTGTAATGTATTAGAATTTCAAACCCTCTGGCATCTCCGGACCTTTGTACTATAGGTCCGGAGATGCCAGAAGGTTTGAAATTCTATTCTTTGTCAGTCTATAGTCATGGGAAATTTTGCCTGACAAAGAGACATTTGGATGATTGCTGCAGAAGTTTTGAGAATCTTGTGTTCGAATGAATCTGTCAATTTGTGTGGCAGTTACCAGAAGCGGCTTGACCAAATATATAATATATGACACACACAAATATTATATCTATTTATTTATTTATATGAATACAGGCGAAAGCCGGGTTACAAAGACCATGTGTCTAGGTTTGCAGCGACAGACAAGAACCTGTGACAGACCACGACCTCCAAACTCATACTGGGGCGTCCACATATGGGTCTCCCATATTCGACGGACCCATCTGGCAACGCCATAACTTTTGACAGAGATGTCAGATCGCTTAATGACATACCATAATGACAGATTTTTACCATGGAACAATACACGCCACGCGAGCGCTCTGAAATAGTTGAAATTTACATTCAACAGAAGAAGTCAATTCAACGTGCTTTTAAAATATTAAAAAATGTGAGAAGTGCGCCTTCTAAGAACACCATTAAGCGTTTATACGAAAAATTTTCGACTGGTGAGGCTCTTTCTAATCCGAAGAGGCCAAATAAAAGTCGACCAAGGCGATCGGCCGAGAATATCGCTGCCGTACGAGCCAGTGTTGAGAGGTCCCCAAGAACATCCCAAAAACGCCGTTCTCAGCAGTTGGGCATGGCTCGGTCCACTTTACAACGGATTATTCGCGTTGATTTGTATTTGTTCCCGTACAAAATTCAATTGACGCAAAGATTGTTGCCTGCGGACAAGCCTCGTCGATTGGAATGGGCCCAAAAAAAACATGGGTCCGTCGAATATGGGCAACCCTGTATTATATGTTTAGGAGCATGTTGTTCTAAACAAAACCATTTTTTTCATTCTAATATTTTTTATTTACGACTTTTATTCCCTAACAAACATTTATATGCATGAAAATATGTAGATAGCGGGTTTTCCAATAGGTATGATATGATTTTGAAGTGACGTTTCGGCCATTTGTAATATGTCATGATCTGTCATCATCATCATTGAGAGATAAACGCAAGAACAACGTTTACCAAGTATTCAGTTTTATTATCAAAATAATCGTTCTCCAATTGCGCTAAGCCCATTTTTTTTTTAAATAAAAAAAAGACATTTTCTAGTCGACCTACGACCTTGACATACATGAGCAATATTTTAGCTCTCTTTAAGAGATATCTTTTTGCCATTGACCGATTCCCGATCCGACGTAGCGTTAAGGAGCTGGACCAAACATAAACTTTCCGTTCACATTTGAAAATGATGCTAAGTCCATTTTTTTTAAAAATCCAAATAAATGCACTTTCCAGTCCACCTACAACCTTCACACCCATGAGCAATATTTTAGCTCTCGTTAAGAGCTATCTTTTTGACATTGACCGATTGTGGCTACGTGCCACATAGCATATGAAACAATTGAATTGTTGCGAGAAAAGTTTGGAGATTGAATTATTTCAAGAAATTTTTATATTGAATGGCCTCCACGAAGTTGTGATTTAGCACCATTAGACTATTTCTTTTGGGGTTATTTGAAGTCATTGGTCGAAATAAACCAAACTCTCTTCAAGCTTTACAAGCCAATATTGAAAGTGACACTCATGACATACGACTTGATTTAGTGAAAAAAGTGCTCGAAAATTTGGTTCATCGATTTCGTTCCTGCAGAAGAAGTCGTGCAGGCCATTTGAATGACGTTTTATTTAGAACTTATCGATTGTATTTCGCATTAAATAGAAAATAAGTGTGTTTTTTCCAAAGAAATCATATCACTCTTATTGGAAAACTCTGTACCTTAATAGTTTCTTAGATGGAAGTTTTCAGCTTTGAAAGGTAATTATTTAGAAATTTTTAATGATTTTAAAATTTCTTTATCAATGATGTCCTGTATAAAAATAAACAAGTAGAGGTACGTTTTTCCATAGCCTTTTTTTACAGATCACGTGTGAGTCATGTCATGCTGTCATGTTATTTTTGTTAAGTATTTTTTGGCATTTCATCATGGAAATGCCGTTTACAAATCGTTCAACTTTATTACGAAAATTCACGTTCTGTGAGGAATGTGTTTCGTGCACTTCGCTCAACTTTTGGTCAACATAATCGAGTCATCGAAAATTGGACTCAACGGATGGACCATCTGAGACGTAGCCGCGGCCAACATTTGATTGACATAATCTTCAAAAAATAAATGCCAAAGAATGTTAAATGAAAATAAACATTCCCCATTCAATTTGAATTTTCTGTGTTTTTTTTTCTTTAAAAAAGTAGGGAACCTCGAAATGGATCACCCTATAGTTTAACCCTTTAGTAGAAAAAAAAAATAAAAACATTAATTAATACTTTTTAAGGATATTCATATATTAAGAATATTTTCCATATTTATTTTCCTCCCACCGAAAGGACATAAATATTTCATTCCACTGTATTGAAAAGGAGTAGCAGTGCTTTTCATTGACATTAATATCTTTAAAATACGTGAAGCGGTTAAGAAGATACAAGATCAATTGGTCATTTCGAGTAAACTCTCTGAGATAGGTAACTTTTTAAGTTCTGTGCCACAAAAACTACAAAGAATTTTGCAAAACTAAAAACGCCAAGATATTCCCACACACTAGAAGAATTGTTGTGCTAAATTTTGTGAAAATTTAAAGGAGTAATTTTTTTGCGTTGGTCGAACTGCTTTGGAATTGCCCTATATATTTCTAAATACATTTATTTGGCAATCAATAAAATTTAGTTGAAACGCTTATATAGGGTTTTCCAATAAAAGTGATATGATTTCTTTGAAAAAAAAACGCCTTATTGTGAAGGAAATTCAAAAAATGTTTATTTAAAGTGAAGTACAATCGATGCAATTAAGTTCTAACAAGTAAGAAAGTTTCAGTCGGGTAAACCGACTAAGGTATACCCTCACTTTGTGAGTAATGTAATATTGAATATTACTCGAATTATTCTGTCAATTTGTGTGGGAGGTACCAGAAGGGGTTTATCAAATACACCTTTTTTTTTTTGCTGAACATTAGATACTTTAAATTCATTGCACTGTGCCGACTTATAAGCATTTATGTGCTCTGGTATAAACGTTATGAGACATTAAATTGTGGTATGATTTGGGCATTTTGTGTGGGAGCTACAAAAAGGGGCGTGGTGATAACGCTCATTTTTTACTGGACTATAGGCATTATAAAAGCATTACACTGTACAAAATTTCTAGTAATTGTATACACTGATATTAATGTTATAAACTGTTAAATTTTGGTGCAAAATGGTACCTTTGTGGGAGAGGTACCAAAAGGGGCGTGACAATAACGCCCATTTTTCAATGGACTGTAGGCACTATAAAAACATTACGCTGTACAAAATTTCAAGTATTTTTATACACTGGTATTAATGTTATAAGCTGTTAACTTTTGGTGCAAAACGGTGCATTTGTGTGGGAGGTACCAAAAGGGGCGCGGCAATAACGCCCATTTTTCACTGGACTGTAGGCACTATAAAAGCATTACACTGTACAAAATTTCAAGTATTTCTAAACACTGGTATTACAAGTTACAAGTTTTAACTTTTAGTGCAAAATGGTGCATTTGTGTGGGAGGTACCAAAAGGGGCGTGGCAATTTCGCCCATTTTCCTCGAGTTGATAGCGACTAACAAACTAATACTATGTGTGGAATTTCAGAAGATTCGAATAAGTTGTATAGCAGTTATTAAAGAATCAATATTTCACAACATTTTAACCCTTTGTGGGGGAGGTACTAGAAGGAGTGGACCAATATGGCCCATTTTTTAACTTAGCCGGAGATAGAAAAAATATTACCACATACCAAATTTGAGGTCAATTGGTTATTCCTTTCGAGAATTATCGTGCGTACCAGCCAGCAGACAGAAAGACAGACGGACGGACATTGCTCATTCGACTTAAAATGACCCAAAACGGATTTCCTCCGAACATACTTGGGGTCTTAGGTCACTCCTTCGACGTGTTACACTTTTTTCCGTAGCAAATGATATATACCCTCGTCACACTAAAGTGAGGGTATAAAAAGCATCGTTTCATGATTTGCTCCATATATAAAGATTTTTCCAGGAGTAAAATTGAATGCAATCCATGGTGGAGGGTATATAAGATTCGGCATGGTCGAACTTAACGCTTTTACTTTTTTAATATACCTTCTATATATAGACCAGATGCAACAGAAACTCGAATCCAACAATGTAATGGACTTGTCCATAATTTAAGTTGCCTTAAGTCGAAATCAGATTCTTCTTTTAAAATAACTTCTTTAGTTTCCTTTATAAATTCTAACTTCAAAGACCGACAAAACTAGTTAACTGCGGTGTCCGATTATTCCAAATAATTCTTTTTTTGCTGTGTTCAAAAGTGTAAAACGAATCACGCTGGTCGCGAAAGGGAAACATTCTGGATCGTTAGATGAGCTTGGATAGTCTTGTTAGTACACAGATTGCCCAGTGCTGCTATCAAATCCGCTGCACAGAATCAATTCAGCTGATATAAAAATGTTTTTATTAGAATCAAAAATGAGACAGTCTCTGAAACATATCCTTTATGTAAAAAAATGGTGTACATCTGTAAGTAAATAGTTGATTTTTCTGCTAATCTATGTACAGGGTTTTCCAACAAGAAGTGTTATTTTGAATCTCCCGGTATTTCAGTAGCTGTCACTTGTAAAGCTTTTAGGGCATCTCTTAAATACCGGTGAATTGCGTCCTGCGTCTGTCAAAGTGTTGTTGTATGCACAGAAAACAATAGGATGAAATTTGAGTTTGACAGACGCCGGACGCATTCACTGGTATTTAAGAGACACCCTCATTCTTTGACATTTGACAAGTAGAAACTACGCCATTACTAAAAATGCAACGATACACGATTCAACAACGCATTGAACTTATTAAAATTCGAAAAATCGAAAATCATCTTGACTGATGATGCCCATTTCCACCTCGATGGCTACGTCAACAAGCAAAATTGTCGCATCTGGGGCTCGGTAAACCGAAGAGTTATTGTTGCGAAGCTTCTCCATCCTTAACGTGTGACTGTTTGTTGCGATTTATGGCCTGGCGGGATCATTGGACCTTACTTATTCGAAAATGAGGTTGGATCAACAGTTACGGTGAATGGATTGCGCTATCGAGAGATGATTAATGATTTTTTATGGTCGGAGTTGGATGGTATTGATCTGGACAACATTTACTTTCAACAAGACGGCGCTACGTGCCACACAAGCAACGAAACCATTGCTCTGGTACGGGAAAAGTTTCCGGACCGTGTTATCTCTCGAAGAGGTGATCACAATTGGCCACCGAGATCTTATGATTTAAGACCCTGCGACTTCTTCCTTTGGGGCCACGTGAAAGATAAGGTCTACGCCAACAGCCTAGCGTCGATTCAAGTCCTCAAAGATGAATTCGTGAAGCTATCGAGGACATAGGGCAGCCACATAGGGCGCGATTTGGTTATGGGAAATTTCATGAAAAGGATATGATCCTGTAAGCGTGGTCGTGGTGGCCATTTGGCTGATGTTGTTTTTCATCATTAACGGCATACCTTCCTCTTTATTATGGCATACCATTCCTCTTTATATTGAATACCAAAATAACACCTCTTGTTGGAAAACCCTTTATGTATATTTGCATTGTCGATTTTTGTACTGATAATTTCGAAAAGTGATTTTGGCGATTTCTGTGCCTTAACATTGAAGATTTTGCAATCAGAACCACTGTGCGTTATTAGAGAGTAAGAAATCATAAACAGAGAATAAATTTAGCTTTTATAAGTAATTGGTCACAAAAATGTGTAGGATTTTGATTTGGTTCAAAAGAGCAACTGTTTATTGATTTTTTGCGTTTTTGCACTCGTTCGAGAGCGAGTGAGTGTCTTCAGTTCTGCACATACTATTGTTCTCTTCCATACGCTCGAATTATTGCCAAAAGCTTCTGCTCAAAACCCTTAAGATCAAGAGTCATTCTAAATGTTTTGACCAGACAACAGTTCGTCGTCAGTCTAGAGTTGTTTATCAAAGCGAGACAGACACTGTTTGGCCACACATCGGTATTTAGATATAAAAGCAAATAATTACATACATTTTTGCGAACGAAAAAAGATACAAAATGTTAAAGATAACACAACTAATCACGGCAAATAAAACATTTTCGTGTGAGAAAATATTTCAAAAGTCATGGAATACTCGTATACTGCTGGCCATCTCAACGAATGAAAATGTAAGACGAAATAATTACAATTTAATAAGCAAAGAATTGAAATATTTGTATATCTGCTCATTCCAGCTTCGCCATCTGTCCACAAAGGCAGCAAATGATTCTTTGGCCTCCAACACAACCACTTCCAATGCAGAATGGGAACAAGCCAAACCATTGGATGAAATGCCCACGATGAAACCTCTCCAAATGCTGCGTAATTTTCTGCCAGGCGGTAAATACGCCAAACTTGATTCTTCCCAATTGATGTTGGCTTTCAAGGAAGACTTGGGTCCCATCTCCATGTTGAAGGGATTTCTGGGCAAACCTGATTTTGTGATGACCCACAATCCGCATGACTTTGAGAAGGCTTTACGCAATGAGGGCACTTGGCCCATGAGACCGGGAATGGAATATCTATTATATCATCGTCAAGTGCTGCGCAAAGACGTTTTTCAAGGGGTTGAGGGACTCCTCGGATCGTAAGTTTATTTTTTGTTTTAGGGTAAAAGCCTAATTGGTGGTCTAAGTGAGGGGAGGTTGTGGAGTGCAACTTTGAACATTATTGATACTATTACCTGCAGTGTGTTGCAGATCGCAAAGAATTGTCTACATTAATGATTATTTTAAATCTATTCATAGACAAGGTGAAAAATGGGGCACATTTCGTTCAACTGTCAATCCCGTCCTAATGCAACCCAAAAATGTTCGTTTATATTTCCAAAAAATGTCTCAAGTCAATAAGGAATTCATGGATAGGTAAGTTCCCATTTAGGTCAGAAAAACAAAACACTATAAACATTTTTTTATCATCATTTGCAGAATTCGTCAAATCCGTGATCCACAAACCCTTGAAGTTCCCGACAATTTTGAAGAAGAAATCAATCGTTGGACTTTGGAATCTGTGTCCGTCGTAGCCCTCGACAAGCAGTTGGGTCTGATCACAACAAATCGTGATGATGCCACAGCAAAACGTTTGTTCCAATCGTTAACAGATTTCTTTACGTACTCCTTTGAAATTGAGTTTAAACCATCCATCTGGAAATATTTTAAAACGCCAACATTTAAGAAGGCCATTAAGAGTCTAGACGAGATAACGAATATTATAAAATCATATGTGGATGAGGCTATTGAACGCCTGGAGAAGGAACAGGCAAATGGTGGGGGCATTGAAAAACCTGACAGTGAGAAAAGTGTTTTGGAGAAATTAATTAAAATTGATAGAAAAATAGCCATGGTTATGGCCATGGATATGCTAATGGCTGGGGTTGATACGGTAGGGAATAAATGCCCTCTGCATGGATTAATATGTACTCTAGATAAATCGTTTCTTATTTCCAGACCTCCTCAACATTCACCGGTCTCCTCTTATGTTTGGCTAAAAATCCCGAAAAACAAGCGAAATTACGCGAAGAAGTTAGACACTTGTTACCCGCCAAAGATTCAGAATTTAACGAAACAGTTTTCAAGAATATGCCCTATTTGAGAGCCTGCATCAAGGAAGCATTGCGTGTTTATCCTCTGACAGTGGGTAATGCACGCGCCCAGGCCAATGATATCGTTCTAAGCGGTTATCGAATACCGAAAGGAACAATGGTTTCCATGGCTTCTACTTCTCTGCTGCAGGATGATAACCATTATCCCAGAGCTCGAGAATATTTACCCGAACGTTGGCTGAGACCCTCCAAGGAATCAGAGGAGAGTCCGAACGAATGTCCCCAGGCTTTGAAGGCCAGCAGTCCCTTCATTTATTTGCCTTTCGGATTTGGATCGCGCAGCTGTATTGGTCGTCGTATTGTGGAAATGGAATTGGAGTTGGGTATTGCCCGATTGATTCGTAATTTCCATGTCGAATTCAATCACCCCACCGAGAATGCCTTCAAAAGTCTCTTGCTAAATGTTCCCAATATTCCGTTACAATTCAAATTTACAGATGTTGAAAATTGAGATGCTTTCTTTAACTTTAAAGTACTAAGAGTTTATTAATTTTATCGGCGAAAGAAACATTTAAAGTCATTTTGGAAGCTAAAAATGTACAGTAGAAAATTATATTCAAAAACAATACTCTCATAGAAAAATGTAGCAAAAGTGGTGAAAGTCTATCTGACACGAATCGATAAAAATATGTGGTCTATTCCAACCCCTTTTTCTAATTTTATAAGGTGTGTTTATCAATTTCTTCATCATTATCAATTTCCTTATTAAACTAATGGCGAATTCTTTTCTGCAAAAAAGTGCAACATTTTCATTTCCCTTTTTCCGAAAACGGCACTTTTGTGATACTTTTTTGAAATTTGGTAATTAAGTTACTTGAATTTAGCACAACTAAAATTTCAAAAAAGCGATATTATAGTGCAGTTTTCGGAAAAAGGGCAATGCTTAATTAAGCGATTATCGGTTCTGAATTAGATATAGCCACATATATGTACATTAGATAGCCTCGATTTGTATGGAGCCAAAAAAAGTTGCAAATGTACCCCCTCAGAAATGAAGATTGTTGTGTTTTAGAGTGATTCCCAAAATATTTTGGTTCTAGCTATTTCCATTTGTGAGCTGGACCAGTTTAAAAACACCTCCAAAAAAAAGGGTTTTTCGTCAGTAACATAACCGATATTATACTTATATTAAAATAAACGACCATATTTAGTGGAAAAATGGCAGCGCTTGTATTTTGCATTTAAAAAAATTTAAAATTTGTTTTTACACTCCAGATATTAACATTTTTGTGCGATTTAAATATCTCGCATGTTTTCCATCGTAATTAAGATTTTAGGGTACCGTTGGAAAGGTCTTTTCCGATTCTATCTATTTCTGAGTCTGCTTAACCCATTCTGAATATAAATATTAACTTTCTGTATCTGGTCCATAATTGCTTAAATTTACCGATTTTTTAGATAAAATGCATATGTTTGCTAATTTCATGGTCACAAATTTATGTATTTATCAATTAAATAAAAATGGTTGTCCAAAACGTGTTACAAGGAGTAAAATTACTTTATCTTTAAGAAATCTTTTCGGGAATTCATTTTAGTATATTCCTTACGTGACACAATTTTGCTGATTATGTGAGCGGGTCGGTTTTTATCAATGACTGCTAAGCAGGATGGGCTCTTAAGAGGACATCTGCAGCTGGTTACACAAAATAGTTCATTCCATTGCTTCTCTATATAATGCGATGGATTCTTTGTGTTATCGCGATACCTTTCTACAAGCTTTGCCAGATTTTTACGAATTAAAATCCTACTTATTACTGGAAGCTGCGTTCTTTTCCTAACCTGTAGAATGTCTTTGGTTACAACTTCATAAAATTTGTAGAACCCCAATGTTCGAATATTGGTTTTATCTCTCAAAAACAGTAAATGTTGTATTACATCGCAACACCTTGGCAATTTTTTTGTTGTTATTAATTCGCGTGGAACAAACAACATTTTAACATTTTCTTTTTGAGGCTAATGGAGGAACTTTTTTGGAAACGAGAATAATTTATGAAATTATGTGTAAAATTTTTAAGCTCTTTTGAATGAAATTGTAATGCTATACTCGTGTTGATGTTTTTCGATATCATAACAAAGTATTTAACCTTTCCGACGGTACCCTAACATCGAAATTACGATGGAAAACATGCGAGATATGTAAAATTTCATGAAACTCGTATGAAAAAACGTAAAAAAAATCGCACAAAAATCTTAATATCTGGTGCGTAAAAACAAATTTCAAAAATGTTTAAATGCAGATTACAAGCGCTGTCGTTTTTCCATTTATATTTGGTCGTTTATTTTAATATAAGTATAATATCGGTTATGTTACTGACCTGAACTGAAAACCCCTATTTTTGGAGGTGTTTTGCAACTGATCCAGCTCACAAATGAAAATAGCTAGAACCAAAATATTTTGGGAATCACTCTAAAATATAGCATTTTCAGATTAAATGAAACCATTTTCAAATTAAACGAAACCTTTTCCAAATGAAATGAAACCTTTTTCAGCTGAATTGAATCTATTTCGAAATGAAATGAAACTATTTTCAAATGAAATGAAATCTTTTTCAAATGGAATGCAACTTTTTTCAGCGGAATTGAAACTAATTTCAAATGGCATGTAACTTTTTTCAAAATTAATGAAGCTTTATTCATAGATTTCGAATTTATAAAAACAAAACTAACAACCAATGTCAAATCTCAATTCAGCATAATTGAATACATAACTCTGAATGACCTTCTTAACATTGGATCAATAGCGTACACAGATTTTCTCTGTACGACGAGGGAATTAAACTAAATACTGCTGAAACGTTAATATCAAAATATATATTATAAATATATTCTTCAAAGGATCGAACAGTACGTAGAAAGAGACCCGGGAATTACTCTAAAAATATTAAGAAAAAATTGTTTCGCCAAAAAAATTTTGAACCTTTCAAGAAGATTACATTAAAAATGGCAGCGGTGGAAGTGGATATAATGAATGAGTCTCGTATTTTAAATTTTCGTCAACAATATGGACAAGACTTTGCAGAACAAACGGAAAAATTAATAATCATTGATGAATGTGGATTCAACCTTCATCTTCGTAGAACTCAAGCCCGATCCAGAGTGGGCACCAGAGTAAACATCGTTGTACCCATATTGAGAGGACTTAATGTTACTTTGATTGCTGCGATCAATAATAGAGGTGATGTATTTACATCAAATGGTAATAGCCAATTCTGTAAATGGGGACCGATTAAAATTATTTATTGAGGTGTATTGGAGCAAATAAGCCCCCAATTATGTCAAAAATTAAATTTTATACTCGAGCGGTGCTGAATGACCTTATTACGGAATACAATATAGTGGATATTATAAATCAAAGAGTTCAAAACCTGACTCAAAGTGACAGATCACTAACCTAAATCGGATCTCAAATAACAATATTAGGGAGACAATACTAATTATGTTAAAAAATACCTGATGAACATTTTACTTTATAATTAAGTCTTAAGTAAAAGTTTTTCTGATATATATATACCTTATTTAAGGATTTAAATAATTAAATAAAATCAAGTTTCTTCAAATTGAAAAATGTTTCATTTCATTTGAAAATTGTTTCATTTAATTTGCAAAAGGTTTCATTTAAAGTGTAAAGAGTTTCATATCATTTGAAAATAGTTTCAATTCAGCTGAAAAAAGTTTCATTCCATTTGTAAATGGTTTCATTTTATTTGGAAAAGGTTTCTTTTAATTTGAAAATGGTTTCATTTAATCTGAAAATGCTATATATCAATCTTCATTTCTGAGGGGGTACATTTGCAATTTTTTTTTGAGGCACTCTAATGTGCATTTATCGCTCACGCACTTCACGAGTGACATAACTCAAAATTGAAAATTGCCTAGATGTGTAACTTTAAGTCCGTACAAAAATATAAGTAACATTAAATAAGATATAAAAAAACGCTTGAATGATCCGAAATATGATTGTTTACTTGTAGACCAAATTTCGCTGAGATTAGTTTGTGGACATTTGTCAAGGCAATCTCTTATACTTCAAAAACCAGTAAGGAAAGGTTAAAGTCGGGCGGGGCCGACTATATAATACCCTACACCACCTCTGCAATGTACATTAAGAATTTCTTTTTGAATAGTTGAAATAATTAGTTTCCTTTCTTTTACGAAAGTTCTTAGCTCCCCCGCCACGTCAAGGCTTATTCCAAAGAGGAGTTTAATATATTGTGTGGAATTAGAAATTGAACTAATAATAATATTCCACATATTTGCATTTACTGTGGTTATTATTAGCCTTAACACAATAAATAGTCCGATTTTTGGTCGTACACAATATAAGTAATACATATATGCAGGGTATGTTAGGTAGGTACTACCTTGGAATAATTGGTACTACCTTGAAATAATTGGTTTAAGTAATGCTTTAAGTTTCATTTCCGCTGAAGCCTTTCAGGTCTCTAAAATAGCGCTTATATAAAAAAATTAGGAACATCTTTCTGGAAAATTTTGATCGGAAATAAAGTACAACTTATATAGCGCTTTGGTACCAAATCAGGAGGATATGGAGATTATATATAAATCTGAACGGATTTTCCTTGAATACTCATTCATTGAAAAAGAAACTTCTTTCTGTCAAATTTCTTACTGACCGGATATAAAATACAGTCTCTACAGCACTTACATGTCAAATCGGGGGTAACATATATATGGGGGCTATATCTTAATCTGAACCGATTTCCCTCAAATTTGGCAGTGTTAATTCACGCAATGAGAAACCTCTTTCTGACAAATTTTTTACTGATCGGATATAAAATACAGTTTCTACAGCGCTTACATGTTAAAATGGGGGGTAACATATATATGTGGGCTATATCTAAATCTCAACCGATTTCCCTCAAATTTCGCAGTATTAATTCATGTAATAAGAAACCTCTTTCTGCCGAATTTCGTACCGATCGGATTAAAAATACACTTTTTACAGCGCTTACATGTAAAATCGGGAGTAACATATATATGGGGGCTATATCTAAATCTGAACCGATTTTCTCCGAATTTGGCAGTATTCCTTCATGTAATAAGAAACCTCTTTCCGCCAAATTTTACACTGATCGGTTATAAAATAATTTTTTTACGGCGCTTACATGTGAAATCGGGGGTAACGTATATATGGGGGCTATATCTTAATCTGAACCGATTTCTTCCAAATTTAACAGTGTTCATTCATATAATAAGAGACCTCTTTCTGCTGAATTTCATACTGATCGGATATAAAATAAAGTTTTTACAGCGCTTACATGTCAAATCGGGGCTAACATATATATGGGGGCTATATCCAAATCTGAACCGATTTTAACCAAATTAAATAGGGATCGTCCTTGTGCCAAAAAAAAAAGATATGTGTAAATTTTCGTCAAGATCGGGCCATAATTGCGACCTGTACTTTGATTACAAGAATACATCTACAGACAGACGGACATAGCTAAATCGACTCAGAAAGTGATTACAAGTCGATCGGTATAATAAACAATGGATCTATCTCTTCTCCTTTTGGGGTGTTACAAACAAATGCACAGTCATAATACCCTGTACCACAGTGTGGTGTAGGGTATACATATGGTCCAAATACTAAAGAAATCTTCCATGCAAATTGGAATTAAAAAAAAAAATAAAACAATTTTGTTTTCGTTTCATAAAATAATATGTCTCAATCTACACAAAAAAGTTTTTAGGTCTTGGATATTTTTATTTTTATATATTTTTATATTTTTTTGTTGCATAGTGTAATTTATACTGCACATTTCTGGAAAATTTAATAGAAAATGCTTTTTCTGCTAGAGATTTCGTCGAATCTGCCCTTTTGCAGAAAGTTGTATAGAAATACCATTTCTGTAGAAATTTTTCTATATTAAAAATCAATTTTTTTTTATCGAAATTTAATTTATGTATCCCAAACAATGCTAAGTACAAAA
Source organism: Eudasyphora cyanicolor (assembly GCA_963930755.1). Lineage (NCBI taxonomy): Eukaryota > Metazoa > Arthropoda > Insecta > Diptera > Muscidae > Eudasyphora > Eudasyphora cyanicolor. The sequence goes on along the minus strand of OZ005734.1, from coordinate 279,003,940 downwards.
AGTAGTTTTTCAGGAAAGGCGATCAAAGTTTGACGATTTTTTTTTAAATTTTTGTGGATTTTTTTTTGCAAATCCTATGGCCTATACTGTATTGTGAATAACTTTTGAATGAGTTGACCGATAAACACGAAATGAATATTATTTGGAATATTTAGAAATTAAAAATGCAATCTACCTAAAAAACATGCTAAGGCAATTTAGCAACCACCACTTGTTGCAAACGTTGTTATTCTGCTTTATTCTTAATATTCGTAACACAAAGAAAAGAAAGCAGAATTATTAAACAATTTAATAAATTTGTATAAAATTCAGTTTTCATTATAATTAATACTTGACCAAAAAGACTCATTCATTGTCAATGTCATCACGAAGACAAGACCAAAAACAATATAATATAAGAAGACATTCCGTCCCGTAGCCAGTAAGTATCAGTTACGAAAGCATAGGAATTTCATTTCAACGAGTAAGGTTTTTCACGCATTTTCCGACCGAATTTCCCGATTTTTTTTAATTATCCCGATTACAAAATTAATATAATATATACATAATATATAATCGATATGTGCAAAAAAAGTTCAAGAAAAGGCACCAGAAAACTATTTTTTCGCGGTTGAAATATCATTTCTATTCGTTCGTAACTCGAGAAAATGTAAACCAACTTGCGATGGCACATCTTCTATATTCATTGACTTTGGATGGCACATCTTCTACATATATTCATTGACTTTGGACAAGACAGCTATTCTATGTTATGCTTTTGAATTCATATATGATCTCAGAGAGAGTCAAAACATTAGAAAGCTCTTATCGATTAAGAGCTGCTAACGCGGTGTGGGTCATAAACACTCAACTACTAGATGTTCCTTCCCTCTCTTAAGCAAATTTCTCGAGTTACGAACGATTAAATTTTTGACATTAGTAGTTGAGAGAAGAAACAGCACAAATTTGTTTTTATTTTTTTTTTTCATATTTTTGGCATTTTTCCTCAATCATTACACTTTACAATCAGAATTGGAGCAAACACAATTGATTTTTAAAATAAAATAGCAAAAAACACATCTTTAAATCAGCAAATTAAATCTCGAGAGCTAATAAGAGAATGCCAAAATAACTCGAAGAGTGCAAAACAAATGTCAAAAATTTAATCGTTCGTAACTGTCACTTTTTAAAGAGTCGGACGGACCATCTAGTACTTCTTTATTTATGGTGTGTGTAAAAAGTAATGCATAACTCTTCGCTAGAACATATTTAGACAAACGAGAATTTCTCTTAGAAATAAATGTAAATTTAAATATTTTTGTTGTTTAAACTGGGCTGTTTGATCAGAAATTTTTATTGCAAGTTTTTGCAACATTGACGTGATCGGTTCCTGTGATATTAGAGTAACGGGGTTTCCTAATTCAGTTTTTTAATGCCATATGTAATATGTCATGATCTGTCATTTGTTTTTCATTGTATTCAGTAGTGTTTACAATTCCATCATGGAGAGATATACGCAAGAAAAACGTTTACAAATTATTCAGTTTTATTATCAAACTGAATAATTTCGTGTGGGTTTATTTGAAGTCATTGGTTTTCCGAAATAAACCAGACCCTCTTTAAGCTTTACAAGTCAATATTGAACGTACCATTCATGACATACGACTTGATTTGGTGGAAAAAGTGCTCTCGAAAATTGGGTTCATCGTATTCGTTCCTACAGAAGAAATCGTGGAGGCCATTTGAATGCCGTTTTATTTAGAACATCGACTGTACTTCACTTTAAATAAAAAACTTTTGAATTTCCTTAACAATAAGTGTTTTTTTTAAGAAATCGTATCACTCTTATTGGAAAACTTTTTGTGCAAAATGGTCCATTTGTATGGGAGGTACCAAAAGGGGCATTGTAATATCGCCCATTTCGCACGGGGCTATAGGTACTGTAATGTCATTGCACTTCGCAAAATGTTAAATTTTTGTATGTACTGGAATTAATGTTATAAGCCATTAACTTATTGAGCAAAATAATCAATTTGTATGGGAGGTACCAAAAAGGGGGCGTGACAATAAAGCCCATTCTTTACGGGACTGTAGGTACTATAAAAGCATTAATTTCACCTCACAAATAGTCAAGTATTTGTATGGACTGGAATCAAAGTTATAAGCCGTTAACTTTTTGTGCAAAATGGTCCGTTTGTATGCGAGGTACCAAAAGGGCGTGGCAACTTTACATATTTTTTCAAGATGACAGCGACCAAGAAACTAATACTATGTGTGAAATTGTGAAAGATTCTGAGTCGTAATAAGTAGTTATAAGTAATAACCCTTACACGCAAAGAAAAAATTCCTTTCTGAGAAACGAAATATTAGACAACTACAATTCTCGTTTACGACGACTGAAATTCTTTTGGTCAGCACAAAAAATTGCTTACGCGAAATAAATTTCTGTCACAACAAACGAAATTTCAGTTCCGGCAAACGAGAATTGTAGTTGTCTAATATTTCGTTTCGCAGAAACGAATTTTTTCATTGTGTGTAGTGTCAGAGGTACTCGAAGGAGTGGACCAACGTCCATCTTTGACCTTACCCTGAGATAGAAAAAAATATTGACACATACCAAGATTAGAGGTCAATCGGCTTAACCTGTCGAAAGTTATCGTGCGCGCCAACCAGACAGACAGACGGAAAGTCTGACGGACATTGCTAAACTGACATAAAACTCGAAAGTGGTCTTCATAGATAACATACAGAGTAAATGGTAATACATGCCTACTTATCCATGAACGTAGTGACATCGCCTTTGTGGACATTGTGACACTTTTGAAAGTGTCGCATTGTCCATGGACCTTTTTTTTTTTGAAAAAATCAAATTATTTCAACTACAGTTACTAAACTTCTGTTTCCACGTGAAAGTGTTATTACTAACATTTGTAGTAATGACTTTATTGAGCATATTCTTCAATAAAAATGGTCTAAATGCTAAAGGCACCTTCCAAGAAAATGGGAATGTTAACGATTTTGTTGTTTTTAAAAATTATCGCAAAATTTGTTCAATTTGTATCTTTTCGTGTTTAGAGCTCCATATTCGACCAGCAAATTTTATGTACAGCCCTTCGACAACAATTTTGTTGCATAGTGTAATACCCTAAGTACGGTAGATTCCCTGCAGTCAGCCAGGCACCATATGTCTCTATGTCACCACTTGTTCTATAGTGACAATTGAGGTAAAAAGTCTACAACTTTACTTTTATGCGCGAGTAGGAATTCTTTATAGACAACTGTTGTTTTTTGACAGTTGTCCTTTTTTAATTCCTTTATTTTCTTCTGTCAAGGAAGCACGCGTTCGTTTTGTGAAAATAATTTTTGTGTGTTAAAAAGATGATAACAATTATTTTATAAAAATAAAAAATGATATGTAATGCAACAAAGTAAAGCTCTATATTTTTTTAAAATTTATTGTTCAAAAGTTCAAAATGGCGGAAATAACATAAAATTTTGGAAACAGTTTAGATTTGTTCGAATTGGCCACCTTTGGCACGAATTATGGCCTTCAAACGACCGACAAAGCCATCACACGCTGCACGAAAGTGGCTCTGCGGTATTTTGGCCCATTCCCGGCGAATCGCCGTCTTGAGATGATCGATACTTTGGTATTTTTTAGTGCGAACCTTACTTTCTAAAATGCCCCAGGCGCAAAAGTCCAACGGATTGAGATCCGGAGATCTTGGTGGCCATTGTGCGGTAGAAATGAAGCGAGGAACCGCCTTTTTAAGCCATTCTTGGTTGACGCGAGCTGAGTGCGATGGTGCTGAGTCCTGTTGGAATGTCCATGGTCTGCGGCCGAAATGTTTGTCTGCCCAGGGCTTCAATACTGTCTTTAGGACATTTTCCCGATAATATTCGGCATATATTTTGACCCCATGGTCGATGAATACGAGCGGGGAGCGACCATCGGCCGTTACGGCGGCCCACACCATTACCATCGACGGCGCTTGAGTTCTGGTGGCCAATCGAAGGTGTACATTTTCAGCTGACCTCTTTGGCAAGTAAACCCGATCATTTTGTTTGTTCACAAACTGTTCAATTTGGAATGGCTTCTCATCGGAGAAAACCAAATTCGGTAACTGGCCACTTTCGTGGAAGCGAAGCAACTCCTTGGCTCTTTCCAGTCTAACTTTTTTTTGTGCATCGGTGAGCTCTTGCACTTTTTGGAACTTCAATGGCTTTAGTCCAAGCTCATTTTTTAATATGTGTTGTATCTTTTCTCGCGATATGTTCAGCTCACGAGCAATTTTTCTACCACTGCGGCGTGGATTTCGATCAAATCTGGCCTTCACTTTTCGGATAATTTCTGGTGTTGTTACCATTTTTTTTTCGTCCACTTTTTGGACGCGATGCAACACTGCCAGTATCACGGTAACGAGCAATGGTACGAGAAACAAAAGATTTATTCACAATTAAATGCTGGAGGGCTCTAACGATAGCCACTTGTGTTATTCCACCCAAATAAAGCAATCACACTATCACGCTTGAATTCCATCAAGAATAACTTTTTTCTGAATGCAATAGATCAAAATGCTTTTGTAAGCTTGTAAACAATAAAATGAACTGTCACTGAAATAAATCTGTCAGCTATCAGACTAGCGGTTTAGAAATGATAGCAACCTGAAGTTGGTTGCAATACATATGAGCCACCCTGTAAATATATGTGTTTAAGTGTACTGCGCCCACATTTATAAAAATGTAGACCAGTGTCACTAAATTTTACTACTGAATCTTTGGTTCAAATGTCTCTATATGAATTACTTTGACATTTAACATTTACTAGAGAATCTCTGTTCCAAATGTCTACATATGGTTAACTTTGACATTTAACATTTACTAGTGAATCTTTGGTGCAAATGTCTACATATGGTTTACTTTGACATTTATCATTTACTGCTGAATCTTTGGTTCAAATGTCTACTGGTGGTTTTTCAATGACAGCTAATATTAAATGTCTATAGGAGATTACATGGGCAGGGGCACATTTTGTCTGTAGTACTACTGACAATGTCACAAGTAAATCACTACAATTTTACTAATGGCATTTCCTACAGAGTTGTAACAAAAAACAAGAAAGGAAAAACAGAACAATGCAAAAAGGGGCACTGCGATAATAATTTGGAATAATTGGTTTCGTTTCAAAATAAAGTATGTAGATGTGAAAGGATAGCCTTAAAATGCGCAGTTCTCTCTCTAATACATCAAGAAGGTGAAGGAACAAACAGATGGAGCTAAGCGCAATCGAAATTGAAGCCAAATTATAAACCTAAATTAAGAAACTTCTTTCTAAATATATACAACTTCTATGGCGCTTTGTTACCAAATCGGGTGTAACATATATGGGGGTTATATCTAAATCTGAAAAACTTGGCAGTCTTCCATCATATAATAAGAAATATCTTGCTGCTGAATTTCGTACTGATCGGATATAAAGTAAAATAAAATTTCTACAGAGCTTGTATGTCAAATCGCGTGTAAGAAATATATTGGGGCTACAGTGGTCTGTAAAATACAGCTTATAAGAAGCCCTTAGAAGCTAAATCGGAAGAAACATATAAATTTGGGGGAGCCCTATATCTAAATCTGAACCGATTTTCACTAAATTTAGTAGTCATTATTAATGGGTGAAGAGACTTGTCTTGTCTGTCTGGACTAAAAAACTGCACTGTGCTAAATTTCATCACAATCGAATCATAATTACGATCTGCACTCATTATACCTTGGAACGCAGTATGGTGTACAGGGTGGCTGATATGTATTGCAACCAACTTCAGGTTGCTATCATTTCTAAACCGCTAGTCTGATAGCTGACAGATTTATTTCAGTGACAGTTCATTTTATTGTTTACAAGCTTACAAAAGCATTTTGATCTATTGCATTCAGAAAAAAGTTATTCGTGATGGAATTCAAGCGTGATAGGGTGATTGCTTTATATTTGGGTGGAAAAACACTAGTGGCTATCGTTAGAGCCCTCCAGCATTTAAATGTGAATAAATCTTTTGTTTCTTGTACCATTGCTCCTTACCGTGATACTGGCAGTGTTGCATCGCGTCCAAAAAGTGGACGAAAAAAAAACGGTAACAACACCAGAAATGATCCGAAAAGTGAAGGCCAGATTTGATCGAAATCCACGCCGCAGTGGTAGAAATATTGCTCGTGAGCTGAACATATCGCGAGAACGGATACAACACATATTAAAAAATGAGCTTGGACTAAAGCCATTGAAGTTCCAAAAAGTGCAAGAGCTCACCGATGCACAAAAAAAAGTTAGACTGGAAAGAGCCAAGGAGTTGCTTCGCTTGCACGAAAGTGGCCAGTTACCGAATTTGGTTTTCTCCGATGAGAAGCCATTCCAAATTGAACAGTTTGTGAACAAACAAAATGATCGGGTTTACTTGCCAAAGAGGTCAGCTGAAAATTTACACCTTCGATTGGCCACCAGAACTCAAGCGCCGCCGATGGTAATGGTGTGGGCCGCCGTAACGGCCGATGGTGGTTCCCCGCTCGTATTCATCGACCATGGGGTCAAAATATATGCCGAATATTATCGGGAAAATGTCCTAAAGACAGTATTGAAGCCCTGGGCAGACAAACATTTCGGCCGCAGACCATGGACATTCCAACAGGACTCAGCACCATCGCACTCAGCACGCGTCAACCAAGAATGGCTTAAAAAGGAGGTCCCTCGCTTCATTTCTACCGCACAATGGCCACCAAGATCTCCGGATCTCAATCCGTTGGACTTTTGCGCCTGGGGCATTTTAGAGAGTAAGGTTCGCACTAAAAACGGTCGATAAAGCCATCACACGCTGCACGAAAGTGGATCTGCGGTATTTTGGCCCATTCCCGGCGAAGCGCCGTCTTGAGATGATCGTAACATTTTTTATTTTTTTTTTTATTATTTCTTATTTATTAAATTATTTCGTTTTCACATACAACAGGACGCTACGTTCCTACATACCATAATTTATAGGAACGTAGCGTCCTGTTGTATGTGAAAACGAAATTAATAAATAAATAAGAAATAAAAAAAAAAGTATCGATCATCTCAAGACGGCGCTTCGCCGGGAATGGGCCAAAATACCGCAGAACCATTTTCGTGCAGCATGTGATGGCTTTGTCGGCCGTTTGAAGGCCATAATTCGTGCCAAAGGTGGCCAATTCGAACAAATCTAAACTGTTTCTAAAATTTTATGTTATTTCCGACATTTTTTGCTTTTATTTTGTTGCATTACATTTCAGCTACCCTGTATGGTATAAATATTGGGTAAAACGGGGTTGTACAAGCTGCTAAGACGAACTCCGTAGTGGTCGACCAATTGAGATGTTCACGCCACAAATACTTAAAACGTTCAAAGAATGGTATTTGATGAACGTCGGTTGAGGGTTGGTAAGCTAACTGTCATAGGCATTTCAAAAAGTGCTATACATCGCATATTGACGGGAAATTTGACGATGAGAAAGCTATGCCCTAGATGGGTGCCGCGTTTGCTCACAATCAAGACAATGCACCATTTCCCATCTCCTATATTACAATGGCCAAAGTAAATGAATTAAAATGTAACTTGCATCAGTACGTACCTTATTCGCCAGATGTAGCTTCCTCGGATCATTTTTAGTTTCCAAACTTGATAAAGTTGATAGCTGGTAAAAAAGATTTTTCCAGCTGAATATTTGCAGGATCTAGCTAGTTCTTACTATAAACTGGGCATTGAAGCTATTGAAAATCGCTGAAAACACTATATCGAGCAAAAAGGAGATTATGTTGAGAAATAAAGAAAGTGTTTCCCAAATTTGTTGGTTTCTTTGATAGGTCGGTCGGCTAGTTGTGGAACCGCACTACTATCTCCTCTTTTTTGGAGTTACAAACAAATGCTCAAGGTCATAATACCCTGTACCACAGTGTGGTGTAGGGTATAAATAGGTCAGATGAGCTTGGAAAGCTATAAAGTTGTCACCGCCCGACTTTAGTCCTGCCTTAATTGGTTTTGTATTGTATATAAAATCTGATTACTCTTCACCCGAACCTCGTGCAGATAAATGCCTAAATGTATCCATCGTTTGCAAAACAGAACTTTTGCACTTCACTTTCTCTCCTTCTAACCGTAAAGATATTATTATCGGGAGTATCTAATTGGGGCGGGGACTATGGGACGTTTATAGCTTTACTAAAAATTCAACGAACTTTTTCACTCAGACGATTGCCGATCAACTAAGAGAGTACTTGGGGCCATTAGTACGGATTAAAATTTAAATTATAATGTTAAAAACAAAAACCTGCCAAGTCATTGCAAATAATTCATATTTTAGGCAACAAATATTTAAAAAATCATTGTTAGCGACACTCCTGCAACAACAGCAACAACAAGTGAGTACATAAACAACACTATGCAACAGCAGTTTTTTCGAAGGGGTGCGCATAACATGTTCTAGTGTAATATGGAGTTCTAAACACGAAAAAAAAATATTTTAAAAAAATGTTATGGTACATTTTTTTAAGACGTGTTTCTTTAAAATTCAGTTTTCTTGGAGTATATGCTCGGGATAATGGCGGGATAAACGTTAAATTAAAGGAAATTATGAGGACTACAAATGTTAGTAATTAAACTTTCATTGGGAAACCGACGTTTAGTAACTATCGTTAAGACAATTAGAACATTTTTATTTTTTTCAAAAAAAAGTTTTTTTTTGGCGCGATAAAAACCATAAAAAATAAAAAACATTCGCCAAAAAATTGTTGGTTTCATAGTTTGAAAGCTAGCATCCTAACGAAGAGAACAATGCCTATTTGAATCAAGACTATGGATAAATGTAGAAATTATGACCCATATTGTTAAAGGAAGCGAACATCAAAAAAATCAGTTCTCCCCATAAATTTAAATTGTATCTCGGATTCGTCGAGCCTATAATTCTAAAAATATGGTCCAACTACTACAGTTAAGTGCCATAAAAATTGGAATTTAATAAAAATATTTAAAGACAAATTTTGTTTTGGTTTCAATCTATATAACAAAAGTTTTTAGGTCTCGGACACAAACAATTTGTTTTGCTGCATAGTGTAATTGAACACACCAATAAAATAACAAAAAATACAACATTTTTAACCAACATTTTTAAATTCCAGTGGCGTAGCCGATCATCGTCAACAGCTGCAGAAAGCAATGTCGACGCAACCGCAAACACAGGCAGAGAACAATGGGAGCAAGCCAAACCCTACGAGCAGATGCCCACTATGAGCGCTCTAAGATTTCTGCGCAATTTTCTTCCCGGTGGCAAATACAATAAACTCGATTCTTCAGAGTTAATGTTGGCTTTAAAGGAGGATATGGGTCCCATTGCCAGATGCAAGGGACTTCTCGGTCGACCCGATGCTGTACTGACCCACAACCCACATGATTTCGAAATAGTTTTACGCAATGAAGGCATTTGGCCAGATCGACCGGGTTTGGAGGCACTCTTCTATCATCGTAGCGTACATCGGGCCGATTTCTTCCAGGGTGTGGAGGGTCTCTTAGGAACGTAAGTATTTTGTCATTGGCACAGTGGATATATGGAAAAAAGTAAAATTAAAGAAAAACCAGTAAGGAAAGGCTAAAGTCGGGCGGGACCGACTATATAATACCCTACACCACTCTCGTAATATTGAATAACTCTGAAATATAAATTTTGTAGTTCATGTATAAATTGTTTATTCTAAATTTCAAAACGATTTGATGTAAATTACAGCTTCTATAGAACTAAAGGGCCAAATCGGACGAAACATATATATGGGAGCTATAGCTAAATCTTAAGCGATTTTCTTCAAATTCGGTAGTGTTGGTTCATGGATCAAGAAACTCTACCATTCTAAATTTCAAAATGATTGGATATAAAATACAGCTTCTACAGGACAAAGGGCAAAATCGGACGAAACCTATATATGGGAGCTACAGCTAAATCTTAACCGATTTTATTCAAGTTCGGCAATGTTGGTTCATGAATCAAGAAACTCTACCATTCTAAATTTCAAAACGATTGGATGTAAAATACAGCTTCTATAGGACTAAAGGGCCAAATCGGACGAAACATATATATGGGAGCGATAGCTAAATCGTAAGCGATTTTCTTCAAATTCGGTAGTGTTGGTTCATGGATCAAGAAACTCTACCATTCTAAATTTCAAAATGATTGGATGTAAAATACAGCTTCTACAGGACTAAAGAGCAAAATCGGACGAAACATATATATGGGAGCTATAGCTAAATCTTAACCGATTTTATTCAAATTCGGCAATGTTGGTTCATGGATCAAGAAACTCTACCATTCTAAATTTCAAAACGATTGGATGTAAAATACAGCTTTTATAGGACTAAAGGGCCAAATCGGACGAAACATATATATGGGAGCTATAGCTAAATCTTAACCGATTTTATTCAAATTCGGCAATGTTGGTTCATGGATCAAGAAACTCTACCATTCTAAATTTCAAAACGATTGGATGTAAAATACAGCTTTTATAGGACTAAAGGGCCAAATCGGACGAAACATATATATGGGAGCTATAGCTAAATCTTAACCGATTTTATTCAAATTCGGCAATGTTGGTTCATGGATCAAGAAAGTCTACACTTCTAAATTTCAAAACGATCGGATGTAAAATACAGCTCCTATAGGACTAAAGAGCAAAATCGGACGAAACATATATATGGGAGCTATATCTAACTCTGAACCGATTTCAACCAAATTCAATAGCGATCTTAACAGCTGCAAAATACTCTAAACTGCAAAATTTCAGAACGATCGGAGTGAAATTGCGACCTGTAGTCGACGAATAACTTTACATGGACAGACGGACGGACAGACATGCTTAAATCGACTCAGCTAGTGATTCTGAGTCGATCGGTATACTTTAAGGTGGGTCTAGCTGTGTTATTTTCAGGTGTTACAAACATCTGCCGTGAAACAAACTTATAATACCCTGTACCACAGTGTGGTGTAGGGTATAAAAAATATACTTTTATTAGAGTATTTTGACTTTGTCGCATTTGTTTGCAACGCATAAGAAACTGTATTTTTTTATCTGATCAGTTCGAAATTCGTCAAAACGAGGCTTCTTATTTCATGAATGAACACTACCAAATTTGGGGAAAAGCGGTTCAGATTTAGATATAGCCCCCCATATATATGTTACTCCTGATTTGACATGTAAGCTCTGTAGAAACTGTATTTTATATCCAATCAGTACGAAATTCGGCAGAAAGAGGTTTCTTATTACACGAATGAAGACTGCCGAATTTGGGGAAAATCGGTTCAGATTAAGATACAGCCCCCAAATATATATGTTACCCCCGATTTGCCATGTAAGCGCTTTAGAGCCTCTACTTTCATCCGATCAGTACGAAATCGTCAGAAAGAGGTTTCTTCTTATATCAATGAAAGCTGCCGAATTTTGACAAAATCGATTCAGATTTAGATATAGCCCCCATATACATATTATATGTATATATTACTCTCGATTTGACATCAAAGCACTATAGAAGTTGTACTGGTGGAGCTATGTACTTTGTTAACTGAAACGAAACCAATTATGCCAAATTTAATCGCAATGCCCCTTTTCGAATTGTTAAAGAGGTGTAGGCTATTATATAGCCCGACTTTTTGGCTTTCCTTACTGGTTTTTTTATTAGCAAAACTAAACGAATTTTGTGATCAGTGTTAACACCAGATATCTCTCTCGTCTAAGCTATGCAAGTAATAACTTTTTATATAATTTATAATAATAATTGTTCTTATTATTATAAGTTATAATTACAATATAATTATCTGTTTTCAAAGAGACTTCATGTGTTTTTCTTTTTTGTGTGGAATTAGCCAATTTGCATACTGACTATTGGACTTAGCAGATTTGCATACCACTTGAAAACAAAGGGAAAACACAATATAACGGTATTTTCTTTTCTCTAGATGATGTATTTTTGATTGTTCTATCATTCTATAACAAAATCTAAATTTTCATAAAAATGGACTTAGCTATTTGCAAGCGTAGCTAACGATATGTAATATTTTGGAGATATATAGAGGGAAATAAAAAAAGGAATTATAATATATTTATATTCGTCTTAAAGGAAACTGACTGGAGTTTGTTTTCAAAAAAAAAAAAAAAAGAATGAGTCAATAATTTTTATTAACAGAGTTGTCACCATACTCCAAATAACACAATTTAAAAAAAAATCAAAACGTGGCCCCATTTTCGACAATCGTAAAACTAGAATGTAAAAACTTTTTCCATTTTTATATGTAGCACGATAAATAGAAAAATGAATTATGAGCCCGACTTTAGTATAATAAATATTGGGTAATATCTAAAAAAAATAGTTTTTGGTGGACTTTCGAATTTTTTTTGGGAATTGTGGGATTTTCCTTTACAAATATAATCATGTTAGAATTAGCATCGATCTCTGGTGTCAGGAAGGACAAATTACAACAACAACAAAATAATAGAAATAGAAATATATAACTTATACACGGGGGAAAATCGCCATTTCAGATATGTTTGAATTGAAAGGAAATATATTTGGAAACGAATTTGTTGAATATTATATATTTGTTAACAAATACATTTTGAATTGAAAATCAAGAAATTTTGTTGCATATATTAATATATTAGAATATAATATATTTGCAAACTGACTTTCACAAACAAGTAAGAAAGTTTCAGTCGGGTAAACCGACTAAGGTATACCCTCACATTGTGAGTAATGTAATATTGAATATTACTCGAATTATTCTGTCAATTTGTGTGGGAGGTACCAGAAGGGGTTTATCAAATGCACCTATTTTTCGCTGAATATTAGATACTTTAAATTCATTGCACTGTGCCGAATTATAAGCATTTATGTGCACTGGTAAAAACGTTATGAGATATTAAATTGTGGTATGATTTGAGCATTTTGTGTGGGAGGTACAAAAAGGGGCGTGGCGATAACGCCCATTTTTCACAGGGCTATAGACACTATAAAAACATTACACTGTACAAAATTTCAAGTATTTTTATACACTTTTTTATATTTTATGTTTTAATAACATTAAGCTGTTAACTTTTGGTGCAAAAGGGTACCTTTGTGTGGGAGGTACCAAAAAGGGAGTGACAAAAACGCCAATTTTTCCCTTGACTATAGGCAATATAAAAGCATAAGACTGTACAACATTTCAAGTTTTTTATACCATACACCACACTGTGGTACAGGGTATTATAAGTTTGTTTCACGGCAGATTTTTGTAACACCTGCAAATAACACAGCTAGACCCACCTTAAAGTATACCGATCGACTCAGAATCACTAGCTGAGTCGATTTAACGATGTCTGTCCGTCCGTCCGTCCGTCTGTCCATGTAAAGTTGTTCGTCGACTACAGGTCGCAATTTCACTCCGATCGTTCTGAAATTTTGCAGTTTAGAGTATTTCGCAGCTGTTAAGATCGCTATTGAATTTGGTTGAAATCGGTTCAGATTTAAATATAGCTCCCATATATATATTTCGTCCGATTTGGCCCTTTAGTCCTATAGAAGCTGTATTTTACATCCAATCCTTTTGAAATTTAGAATGGTAGAGTTTCTTGATCCATGAACCAACATTGCCGAATTTGAAGAAAATCGGTTAAGATTTAGCTATAGCTCCCATATATATGTTTCGTCCGATTTTGCTCTTTAGTCCTGTAGAAGCTGTATTTTACATCCAATCCTTTTGAAATTTAGAATGGTAGAGTTTCTTGATCCATGAACCAACATTGCCGAATTTGAAGAAAATCGGTTAAGATTTAGCTATAGCTCCCATTTATATGTTTCGTCCGATTTTGCTCTTTAGTCCTGCAGAAGCTGTATTTTACATCCAATCATTGTGAAATTTAGAATGGTAGAGTTTCTTGATCCATGAACCAACACTACCGAATTTTAAGAAAATCGGTTAAGATTTAGCTTAGCTCCCATATGTATGTTATATATTCGGCCCCGCCCGATTTTTGCCTTTCCTTACTGGTTTATACACTGTTATTAATGTTATAAGCTGTTAACTTTTGGTGCAAAACGGTGCATTTGTGTGGGAGGTACCAAAAGGGACGTGGCAACTTCGTCCATTTTTCTCGTGCGACTAATAAATAATACTATGTGTGGAATTTCAGAAGATTCGAATAAGTAGTCTAGCAGTTATTAAAGAATCAATTTTTCACATCATTTTAACCCTTTGTGGGGGAGGTACGAGAAGGAGTGGACCAATATGGCCCATCTTCGAACTTAGCCGGAGATAGAAAAAAATATTACCACATACCAAATTTGAAGTCAATCGGTTACTCCTTTCGAGAGTTATCGTGCGCACCAGCCAGCAGACACACAGACAGACGGACGGACATTGCTCATTCGACTTAAAATGACCCAAAACGGGTTTCCTCCGAACATACTTGGGGTCTTAGATCACTCCTTCGATGTGTTACACTTTTTTCCGTAGCAAATGATATATACCCTCGTCACACTAAAGTGAGGGTATAATAAAATATGTGTTCACACACAAACAATGTTATTGTTTAAGAAGTTTTCAAAATATATTTTATTTAAAAAAGATTTTAAAAACTTTGGTGACTTTTTCTAATTTTAGTTAGTTTATCCTAGATTTCGTGTTAAACTTTATAGTAAAAGATGTCTTTGTCGTTTTACATCAATAATTTTTAATTTACAAATATTCCAATTCATCTCTTTTTGTCAATCTATCAATGCAATTTATAGTTACGAAAGATTATACGATTTAAATTTTAATTAAATTTTACAAACATATACATTTTATAAAAGTTGTCTTTAAAATAAGGCCTTGATACATTGCCAAAATACTTAAATACAAATTCATATTTGTTTCGGAAATATTAGTTCCAAAGAAAAACCAGTAAGGAAAGGCAGAAAGTCGGGCGGGGCCGACTATATAATACCCTACACCTCCCTAACAATGCGATAAGGGTCATTGCCATAATAATTTGGAATAATTGGTAAATGGGTAGAAACATATTATCTAATTCTGAGCCGATAATCGCTAAATTTAGCAATATTCGTTCCTAAATTGAGAAACATATTTTTGGAAAATTTTAATGAGCGGAAGTAAAATACAACTTCTATAGCCATTTGATACAAAATCAGGACGAACATATATATGGAGCTTTAATATAAATCTGAACCGATCTTCCGTGAATACTTATTCATGTAAAAAGACCTCCTTCTGTCGAATTTCGTACTGATCGGATTTAAAATACAGTCTCTACAGCGCTTACATGTCAAATCGGGGATAACATATATATGGGAGCTATATCTAAATCTGAACCGATTTTCTCCGAATTTGGCAGTATTCCTTCGAGTAATAAGAAACCTCTTTCTGCCGAATTTTGCACTGATCGGATATAAAATACAATTTCTAGAGCGCTTGCAGGTCAAATCGGGGGTAACATATATATGGGTGTTATATCTAAATCTAAACCAAGTTTCTCCGAATTTGGCAGTATTCCTTCATGTAGAAAGAAACCTCTTTTTGCCGACTTTCGCACTGATCGGATATAAAATAACATTTTTACAGCGCTCACATGTCAAATCGGGGGTAACGTATATATGACCGACTGTCCGTCCGTTGGTCTTAGCCAAAGCCGACCACACCAAAAAGGGTGCAAATTTCCCCCCAGTACTCACAATAAGTGGTACGATGAGGAGAAAACGTCATGTCCGACCATCAAAATGGAAGCGAGCGGGTAAGGTGTGGCCGGGTGCCCAGTTGGATGTTGTGGAAATAACAACATCCCTAGTCACCCTAGAGCCATCGCCTGCGTTACAGAAGATCCCTTCAGCTTGGATGACATATTAGAGATAATAAAATATTCCAATCCTGATCTGCCGACCCATAATTGGAAAATTTGCAAGTTGGGTGAGGCGGATGGTAAAAAGCGACAGGTCAATTTGATCCTTAACGCTGAATCCACCTCCCATATACAACGTGCAAGTGCAATATGGTTTCGAGACTATAGTCTTGAAGGTATACAAGCAGTATATTGCTCCCACTGCGGAATGCGAGTCGTCGACCGT
This sequence comes from Eudasyphora cyanicolor, assembly GCA_963930755.1. Lineage (NCBI taxonomy): Eukaryota > Metazoa > Arthropoda > Insecta > Diptera > Muscidae > Eudasyphora > Eudasyphora cyanicolor. The sequence continues at coordinate 278,987,831 of OZ005734.1, read as the reverse complement.
GTTTGATACAAGGTTTTCTGGAAGTGTGGGGGTACACACTAGCGATGTAACGAAAGCGACTTTAGCGAAAGCGAATACTGAAATATATTTCTTGCGAATGCGAAAGCGAATAGGGAAATATGCATTTTTGCGAAAGCGAATGCGAATAATAGTAACAAAATTTACGAACTAAATTGATACTTTTGCATGATATTCAAGTACTAAGAACGTTTTCCATATTTTTACCTCCTGTTACCACAAGGACAAGCATATTTTTCAACTGTTTTGAAGAGAAGTGGAGGAGGTTTTCATTGGTATTAATATCTTCAAAATGTGTGAAGCGAAAAGGAAGATATAACACTTTTAACAAATGGAAGCGAAAACTGAAAATCCAGTTAAAATGATGCGAATAATTCGCGTTCGCATATCGCATCCCTGGTACACCTGGACCATTATTTCTGGTGACTCCAACTCTAACAGAAGATCTGTAACGTCCTTCTCTGAGGATGAAAGTACTACTTCGGACACTGAGGGGCTGAGGGAAGTCTCCGGACTCTTTGACGCATCTGGCGGGGACATGCTCCTCGATGATATGAACGAAGAGCTCGGTAACACTATTGTCGGGGTGGATATCAATCTGTCGATTACCAATGATGGTAAGAATTCTACAGATTAACCTCCATCACGCTAAAGCAGCCTCAGTGGCTCTATTGCTGCGCCTGTCCACAGGTGCAGTAGACATCGTCCTGATCCAGGAGTCCACTGTAGTAGGAGGACGGGTGTGCGGTATCAAGACACCAAACTTTAAACTGCTTGTGGTCAACTGTGAAGGCACTCCAAGGATCTGCATTTTGGCCTGAAAACTGTATGTTGTAAAGACCAAACAGCAGCTAGTCTGGAGGTCGGTAATCGCATATACTGGGTGGTCTCCATTTACTTACCTTATGAAGCTGTAGTACCGACTGCTCTATTCAGGGAAGTACTAGAAGAAGCAACATCTGACGAGGTCGAGCTGATTGTTGGCGCAGACACGAACGCTCATCATACTATCTGGGGTAGTACGGATATAAACAATAGGGGTGATTCGCTTCTTGACTTTATTCTAACTACCAACCTAAGTATTTGTAACTTAGGTAATAAACCGACCTTTACAATTAAAGACAGACAAGAAGTACTAGACGTAACGTTTGCTACTGACCGGCTGTCGGACAAAATTATTGGGTGGAATGTACTGGACGACCACTAATTCTCAGATCACCATTATATTGAGTTCAAATTCGCTGAAAAAGCGACTGAACCTGGCGTCCACAGAAATTTGAGAAAGACAAAGTGGCACCTGTATGAGAAGAATTTCTAGAAAGTCCTCAACACCAAACTTCTGTACGAACCGAATGACAAAGCCGGTCTGGATAATCCGGTCGAGCATATCACCACATCATTCAATAGTTCGCTTGAAGAAGCCTGTTCAAAGGGTAAAACTAAACCTGAATGGTGTACTTCTGAGCTAACGGCAAGAAAAAAGACCTGCAACAAGCTATTCAACAAGGCTAAATCTATTGGAGTCGCTAATGATTGGGATGCATATAAAGGGCATCCCGAGGATCAGCAGGGCCAACAAGAGTGCAAGTGGACTGCGAGCGTCGCTAGCTTGTTGACTGAGAGATCCCGAATAAGTTGGGCTATAAACAGCTTCAAGCCCTTCAAGTCACCTGGACCAGACGGCATCACCCCAGAAGAAATGCAGAAAATGTTAAAGTACATTATCTCCTGGCTACAGAACATTTATGTAGGCTGTATTAGGCTTTCATACATCCCGAATCGATGGAGGGATACCAATGTGGTATTCATACCCAAACCGGGGAAGATATCGCACACCAAAGACGCCAAAAGACTTCAGACCAATTAGCCTATCCACTTTCCTATTGAAAGGTCTGGAAATACTTTTAGATTATTTCATTAGAGAAAACCTGGATAAAAAAGTACTGTCGGGGAACCAACATGCTGGCAAGAAGAGAAAGTCTACAGAATCAGCCCTGCACGAACTTGAGAGCACTATCAAATGGTTCCTACATTTCAAAGAATTCACCATGGTGCCGTTTCTTGACATAGAAGGGGCTTTTAACAACATTCACTGAGATGTGGTAATTGATCTAGACATAGAAGGGGCTTTTAACAACATTCACTGAGATGTGGTAATTGCGACATTGTCACATCTAAAGGTGAACTCTAGCTTAATTAGACTAATTCAAAGACTACTCAACAGAAAACGCATAATAGCATGTCTTGGGTCCACAACTCTAACAAGGTTTGTAAACAGAGGGTGGGGTAGGAGTACTGTCTCCACAAATTCGGAACCTAGCGGTGACGAAAATTCTGCTAGATCTAGAACGTTGTGGGTGCCAGGTCGTGGCATATGCGGACGACGTGGCAATCGCAGTGAGTGGCAAATTCGAAAACGTCCTCCGAGACATTCTACAGGTGGTTCTGAACAAGTTGGCCAGAAGCAGCAGTTTGGGTGTTAACCCAAACAAGACAGAATTGGTTCACTTTACTAGGATGAATAATGTCCCTCATGTGGATCCGCCTCCTCGGATAAATGGAACAGATCTAGTCTTTTGTGAAAGTGTAAAATTTTTAGGAATAATTTTAGATAGGAAACTGTCATTCAGGCTTTACGTACGTGTAAGGAATGCCAAAGTCGTCTTATATTCCTACGGGAAGGCTGTAGGGTGGTGGTGAGGCCTTTCATTCGTCCGTTGGGTATATATAGCGGTAGTTCGTCCAATACTATTATACGGCATTGTTGTATGGTGGACGGCAACTGACAAACTAACCATCACCAAACTACTATCAAAGGCTCAGAGAACTCTTTGCCTATGCATTAGCAGAGCCTTAGGGACTACAGCGACTGAGTCTCTACAAGCCCTACTCCATATACTGCCGATGAGTATTTTGGCGAGAGAAGTTGCAACCAGAGTGGCACTTAGATTAAACTGCCTTTCAATTTGGAGGTACAAGAACTAAAGGCACATGAACATATCAAAGTGTAGCAATATATAGCTTCGATACATACCTTCGAGAAGAACTACATCACTATGATACCAGCCCGAGATTAATGGTTTGAATATCAGGTAATAGAAACCATCTGGCTTCGGAATACACTGGGAAGCATTTTGTTTGGATATAGCTCACGGACTACCTGCAGTGTATATCAAGCCGACATAAAGGCAATAAGGGAAGTCGCCGAGTGGCTGAGACGGAACATAGTAACCAACACTGGCGTTGTGAATTACTTAGACAGCCATGCTGCCATCAATTCTCTGGAGGACATATCCTAAAATTCACACACATCCCACGACTGCCGCAGATCTCTTAACAAGATGGCTGAGCATAGGGATATACCGGGGAACTGCAAACCCGATGAGCTTGCAAAGAAAGCGACAACATAAAAGATTCTGGAAGAATTTGCATATATTAATGCGCCACTATCCACGTGCGAGCTTTGGCTTAGGCAAGAGGCAAACAGGCAGTCCAACGAAAGATGGACAGAAATCGGCACCTGTAAGGTAGCTAGACAAATCTGGCCAAGGTAAAGGGTTTTCCAACAAGAGGTGTTATTTTGATATTCAAAGAAAAATTCAATTTTTTGAGATAAATGATCGGATGTTTATTTCATAACAACATCAGCCAAATGGCCACCACGACCACGCTTACTGGACAATATCCTTTTCATGAAATTTTCCATAACCAAATCACAAAGTACCTGCCCTATGTCCTCGATAGCCTCACGAATTCTATCTTTGAGGTCTTGAATTTCACGTGGCCCCAAAGGAAGAAGTCGCAAGGTGTTAAATCACAAGATCTCGGTGGTCAATTGTGATCACCTCCTCGAGAGATAACACGGTCCGGAAACTTTTCCCATAACAGAGCAATGGTTTCGTTGCTTGTGTGGCACATAGCGCCGTCTTGTTGAAAGTAAACGTTGTCCAGATCAATATTATCCAACTCCGACCATAAAAAATCATTAATTATCTCTCGACAGCGCAATCTGTGGTGAGGTTCACCTTAACTGTTGATTCAACCTCATTTTCGAAAAAGTAAGGTCCAATGACCCCGCCGGACCATAAACCGCACCAAACAGTCACACGTTGAGGATGGAGAGGCTTCTCAACAACAGATTTTCACCATTTTTGTAGTGAATTTTAATAATTTTAATGCGTTGTGGAATCGTGTATCGTTCCATTTCTAGTAATGGTGTAGTTTCTACTTGTCAAATGTCAAAGAATAAAAGCTTCAAAAGTGACAGCTACCGAAATACCGGGTGATTCAAAATAACACCTCTAGTTGGAAAACCCTGTATAGTCTGAGAAGGTCAAAATATCTCCTCGCACTAGAGAGGAAACTATTGTCTACGTTTGTATCAGTTCTGACGGTATACACTGCCTGATCGGCGAACACGCCAGAAGATTAGGTATTGACTTCAATGACTTCAGCAGAAGCTGTGGAGATGAGGAAGCAAGTGCTCAATTGCAAAAATTTCCAAACATTTAAAAATAGAACTTCCAAAAAACCCTCCCAGCGTTACCCGGGGAAAAGGATTATCTAACAAAATAATTTGGGTTCATTGATTTCCATCACCGAGTTATGTTGGACACCGCAATTCTACTTTTTTCACAGGACACTTCCAAATTATTGCCAACCATTATAGCCATTGCTAAATTGTTTAATCTTTCTTCATGAAATTTGTACACAATATACTTCGAAAGTTATACTTAAATATAATTTGGTTTTAATCAAAATATTTTAAATGTGTCGTCACAAAAATCGCAAAAATTTGCAAATGATTTCGCGAAAATTCATCGAAGTTTTGAAAATTTTTTTTAAATAAATTAAAATTGTAGAAATTCGTATACAATAATTTCATTTAAAAACATATTTTATTTGGGAAAATTTATTTATTCATATGCGCTCCAATTAAATTTTATTGATTTTCAAATCAAATTTATTTGCTCAGAAATATATACGAGTAATATTTAAAAATTTGTGTTCCAAATATATTTTCCTTCGATTCAAAATATCAACAAATGCGATTTTTTGCTATGTTTAATGGCCTGATGAAATTGTTCTACGAAAACGAAGGACAATTTCATCAGCCCAAAGTAGAAAGTCATCATGTTGATGGAGTTTTTCAGTGTAAATAAAACTGGCTTCATGAAAAAGAATTTTATAATGATTGGAAGTTTTTTTTTTCGAAAAAACTCTTTATAAAAATTTGTTTTAACATTCATGTCTTTTATGTTCCTTTTTTCCCAATTCTCAGCCAAGCTGAAAAATGGGGCTCATTCAGATCAACAGTTAATTCCGTCCTAATGCAGCCTAAAAATGTACACATGTATTTCAAAAAAATGTCCCAAGTCAATCGGGAATTTATGGAGAGGTAAGTACTCTAGGAAATTGAACGTCAGATTTCAAGCAAATGCCCCCTTTCTTTGCAGAATTTCTCAAATTCGCGATCCACAAACCTTTGAAGTTCCCGATACTTTCGAAGAGGAAATGAATCGTTGGACATTTGAATCTGTATCGGTTGTAGCTCTAGACAAACAATTGGGTCTGATCACAACAAATCGTGATGATCCCATTGCAAAACGTCTGTTCAAGTCTCTAACCGAATACTTTGAATATTCCTTTGAAATTGATTTCAAACCGGCCATATGGAAATATTATAAAACTCCATCGTTTAAAAAGCTAATGAATAGCTTGGATGTTATTGTGGACATAACAAAAACATTTGTCGATGAGGCAATTGCACGTTTGGAGGAAGATCGCAAAAATGGGGTCCCAGAGAAACCCGACAGTGAAAAGAGTGTATTGGAGAAATTAGTGAAAATTGACAAGAAGGTAGCCTCGGTAATGGCCATGGATATGTTAATGGCAGGTGTTGATACGGTGAGTAGAAATGTTAGGTTTCATGGAATTCCAAAAATGAGCAAGCTCATTTAATAATTTCTAAAAAACGCTTCATTCATTACTGTTTCCTTTTGGCAGACCTCAACCACATTCACAGGTCTTCTTCTGTGTTTGGCTAAGAATCCTGAAAAACAAGCCAAACTGCGGGCAGAAGTAATGCAGTTGTTACCCAAAAAGGACTCGGAATTTAACGAATCTGTCTTCAAAAATATGCCCTATCTAAGAGCTTGTATTAAAGAATCGCTACGTGTGTATCCCTTGGCCGTAGGTAATGCTCGCACAACTGCTAATGATACTGTTTTAAGTGGTTATCGAGTACCCAAAGGGACACAAGTCTCAATGATTTCCACTTCGTTACTGCGCGACGATACACATTATCCTCGAGCTCGAGAATATCTGCCCGAACGTTGGCTGAGAGCCTCCAAAGGCTCGGAGAACTCCAACGAATGTCCTCACGCCTTAAAGGCCAGCAGTCCATTCATTTATTTGCCCTTCGGCTTTGGTTCGCGCAGTTGTATTGGTCGTCGTATTGTGGAAATGGAACTGGAGTTGGGAATTGCCCGATTGATACGCAATTTCCATGTCGAGTTCAATCACCCCACTGAAAATGCCTTTAGAAGTCTTTTAATTAATGTTCCCAATATTCCATTAAAATTCAAATTTACTGATGATGACAATTAATTCGGGGAAATTAAAAGGAAATTTCAAAATTGTTATGTATATTATTACTATATATGTATAACAATTATATATACATATATAGTAATTGTATTAATTATAAATATATAAAATTATATAATTATATTCAATATTACACCACAAATCCTTAACGTCATACCTGGTTTTTCAATAAGAGCGCTACAAAAGTTTTTTTTAATAAAACAAAAACGGTTTTGGATATCAATGAAATTCTTTATTCCTGGGAAAGTACGTTCGATGCCATTATGTATGGAACTCGATTTCTTTTGCATGGCCACCACGGGCACGCTTGCAGAAGTCCAGACGCTGAACCCAATTTTCGACGGGTTTCAAGCATAAATCGGCCGATACTGCTGCAATTTCACGTTCGATATTCGTACGAAGTTCATCAATCGTCGCTGGCTTGTTGGAATAGACCATAGACTTGACGTAGCCCCACAGGGAATAGTCTAACGGCGTCAAATCGCACGACCGAGGCGGCCCATAGACTGGACCATTTCGTGAGATAACACGTTCTCCAAACTTGGTTTCGAATAAATTGATTGTTGCATTCGCTGTGTGGCTTGTGGCGCCGGTTATCATTCGGTTATCATTGAACTGTCTGACCAATGACACATATTTTGTTTATTGACGAAGCCATTCAGCCAGAAATGAGCCTCACCGCTCATCGACCATAAATTTGACGTAGCGCTCTTAACGTTGAGGCCACTGACTCCGAATTTCGACTCGTTGTTGGCTCGTGTATCTTTCCATCATGAAATGACAAACCTTACTGAAGAGAAATGTCAAAAGAGCGGCAAAAAGTATGGCGTCGATTGCTGTCCCTCTCGGTCTACTTTTGTAGCGTCCCTGCTAAAAACCCCTTTATAAGGGCCTTAAATATTAAAAAAAAATCATTTAAGATAAAATGTGTTTCTTGAAAGTAGCCCCAAAAATAAGAACTTCTGCATCATTCGTTTAATTAGTTTAATGGCCATACGATTTTTTTTGCACAAGGTGGATTTTTAGCACTTTTTCTATATTTTAACACAAAAACGGCCACAAAAATTCACAAAAATATTTTTTAATTTTTTTTTACAAATTAAAACTTGTTGTTATGGATTTTTTTGCTCAAACGAAAGCTTGATCATTTCCTATAAGGGCTTTGCGGTCTATTAGTGGGATGGACTTGTTTATACATCAAAATAATGATAAACATCTAAAACAACTAAAGATGGTACCTTTTTATAATTTTTAAATAATCCTAAATTAAGTGGTCTTCATCATCTTCTTCCTCATAATTTTTTTCATCCATCATCAAAAAAATTATTTGATCCATTTTTTTTCCTGTTATGTCTCCTACAAACAAACTAAACTAAACTCAAATAAACTCATCTATCAACATATGTTCGAGACAAGTGTGCCAACATAAAAAAACGCTAAACGAATATACGTAGTCCGAGACATTTTCAAAATATATACGTATATTTGGGCGGGTCGATTTAAAAATCGCCCATTGCTCATTGAAAATCGTATTCTAGGGATCAAAATAAGAAACTTTGCCGAAGGAAACATACCTCTAAAACGAATTCTGATGTCCCGGAAAAAATCTCACTTTGACCCATTTAGAGCGCTCCAATCGAGTCGAAATGTATGACCGACCCCCACTCAGTGAAGTGCTCAGTGAAAATCGTGTTCTAGGGATCAAAACAAGAAACTTTGCCGAAGGAACCATACCTCTAAAACGAATTCTGATGTCCCGGAAAAAATCCCACTTTGATCCATTTAGAGTGCTCCAATCGAGTCCAAATGTATGGAACCCCCAGGAAGTTCCAGGGGTGTGCCACTGGCATGGGTGGGTTGGGCCTCCAAAGTTAGTGGGGGTCGGTCATACATTTGGACTCGATTGGAGCACTCTAAATGGGTCAAAGTGGGATTTTTCAAAATTTGCCCCTACCCAATAGTTCGACCCAAATTCCGGGACATCAGAATTCGTTTTAGAGGTATGGTTCCTTCGACAAAGTTTCTTATTTTGATCCCTAGAATACGATTTTCACTGAGCAATGGCGACTTTTTTTGCTCCTCATAAATCGACCCGGCCTAATGTATATACAGGGTCTCCCATATTCGACGGACCCATCTGGCAACGCCATAACTTTTGACAGAGATGTCAGATCGCTTAATGACATACCGCGTTTGAAGCGTCAGTCCTAGCAGATTTTTACCATGGAACAATACACGCCACGCGAGCGCTCTGAAATAGTTGAAATTTACATTCAACAGAAGAAGTCAAGTCAACGTGCTTTTAAAATATTAAAAAATGTGAGAAGTGCGCCTTCTAAGAACACCATTAAGCGTTTATACGAAAAATTTTCGACTGGTGAGGCTCTTTCTAATCCGAAGAGGCCAAATAAAAGTCGACCTAGGCGATCGGCCGAGAATATCGCTGCCGTACGAGCCAGTGTTGAGAGGTCCCCAAGAACATCCCAAAAACGCCGTTCTCAGCAGTTGGGCATGGCTCGGTCCACTTTACAACGGATTATTCGCGTTGATTTGCATTTGTTCCCGTACAAAATTCAATTGACGCAAAGATTGTTGCCTGCGGACAAGCCTCGTCGATTGGAATGGGCCCAACGAGTCCGTGGGTCCGTCGAATATGGGCAACCCGTATATATAAACTAGCATCCAAATTTTCGACGAAATTTAACTTTTACAGCAAATTTTGTCGAAATTTAATTTTTACATCAAATTTCGCTGAATGTTCGTCTATTTTTCAGAAAAATTCGTCGACATTTCATTTTTATATGAAAATTTCGACGAAATTTCATTTTAATAGAAAATTTTGTGGAAATTTCATTTTTATAGGAAATTTTGTGGATATATCATGTTTATAGGAAATTTCGTGGAAATTTCATTACGTATTATAGGAAACTTCGTGGAAATTTCATTTTTATAGGAAACTTCATTTTTGTAGTAAATTTCGTGAAAATTTAATGTTTATTGGAAATTTCATTGAAATTTTATGTTTATAGGAAATTTCGTCAAAATTTCATGTTTCATGTCAAAGGAAATTTCGTCGAAATTTCATTTTTATCGGAAATTTCGTCGAAATTTCATTTTTATAGGAAATTCAATTTTTATAGGAAATTTAGTATGTTCATACTGCGCCACAATAGGTCGTATCGTGCAAAAATTTGGTCACAAAATTAAAAATTAAAATTGATGATCGACTGTAGTTTTTGTAGGTATGTATGATGTATAGATAGATGTATAGATGTATGTGTGTATAAATGTTGGTTTTTGAAGTGTAAAAGTATTGACTGCTCATGGCCTTCGCAAGGTCTTATCTTGCCAGAGGGTGGCGATGTTGGCTTGTATGCCAGTATGTCGTACGGTGACCACAGACGCATTGCAAGTGTTGCTGGGTGCACTCCCACTTGATCTGGAGATGTTGCGTTGCGGCATCACTTTCCGGATGAAGAGGGACCAGCCACTTCCAAGTTTAGATTGGTTTAATTCGGATCAGCTGGTAGAAGGGGATGTTAGCAGGAACAAGGAACTCTTGGATGAGTGCCTTGTGTCTAGGTGGCGGACAAGATGGACAGAAAGCGATAAGGGGCGGGCGACGTACGCTTTTATTCATCACACGACGTTTGTTAGGGAGCGGCCAGACTTTGGCTTCGGTCTGTGTATCGGTTTTTTACTGACGGGACATGGCTCTCTCAATGCTTTTTTGCATGCGAGAGCTCTGTCCAATAGTCCGGACTGTGGTTGTGGGAGGGGACCTGAGGACTGGCGGCATATACTTACGGATTGCTCGCACTACGATGATGTTAGGGATTTAGCTAGCATGGGAATCTTCCACTCCCAGGGGGTGTGGGATTTCAGTAGGGTTGTAGAGGACGATCGAACGTTAAGGGTGATGGACATTTTTGCTCGTATTGTATTCAATAGGAGACGACTAAGAGACGTGTAGTGGAGGTGAGTGATTACACTACTGTCGGCATAGCCTGCCCAGTCGGTTGTTGTTGTCTTGCGATCGAGAAGCGCGGCACAGATTCCTCCATCTGCGCCCTGATGCTGCTGTCGTTGTTGTTGTTGCCTGCCGATGTTTGATGTTTTTTGTTGTCGTTCACCCGTGAGGGTGTTCGTGTTTATTGTTGTTTTATGTTTTTGTTGGTCACTGATTCTCAGTGGCTGTGTGGTTGTCCGGAGCGGCGTCACGATAGTGACCGGTGGGTCATCCGTGAGGACGGCTGTGTTAATTGTTGTGTATGTGTTGTTCATCATTTGTTTGATTGTTGTTTATTTCAAACTTTTGAATGACAGGCCACCAGTCCCGGACCTTTTTTGGAGGACCAACTGGTAGTAGCTTCGGCTACGAAAACATTTGAGTTTGAAAAACATTTTCCGTTTTAATAACAAAAAAGGCTATTTTTTAATATTACATTTTTAAAAGGATGTCTTCTGATCAGGAATCTTGCACCAAATTTAGTCCTGTTGGATAGTAGTTATGAGTTGGATTGTGATGAATATTGTCATTTGAGTCAAACGGTCCTTTTATCTCATACTTATAACTAATTAGCTATTGTATCTAGAAACAACCGATAGTCTTTTCTTCAACCTTTTAAAAAAATTAGCAAATATATTTTCATTACTTTTTTGCAAAATTAAACTTTTTTGAAATTTTGGTGAAAACCTATGTTTTAATTTTTGATTTTTTTGCTAAAAAGAAAGCTTAGATAATTTCCTTTAAAAGCTTTGTGACCTATTAATGGGATGGAACCTGTTGATCTATCAAAATAAATATAAACCTCTGAAAAAAAATTAACGTTCAACCAAACATTTTAGCATTTCAGATGGGAAAAACACCCGTTTGACAAAAATGTCAATATTTGACACCCTCCAACTCGGAAAGTCCTTAACCGATTTCGTTGGAATTGTGTCTCATAACTACTATCTGATAGGGCTACTTGGTGCAATTTTCATCCCGACAGAAGACATCCCTTTTAAAAATTAACTCACTTGACATGAAATTCCCCTTATGTAGTTCAGTCAAGAAAATATTAATATTTCGGGATATTTAATAGAATATTTAATAGAGGTATTTAATCTTTATACATTTATATTACATACATTTATATACATATAAATATATAAGAGTATACACTAGTCGGTTTACCCAAATGAAATTTTCTTACCTGTTTTTCTTTCGGTTTGGAAGTGGGAGAATGCGTTTACTTTTCACATAACTTCTGCGCGTATGAATCATTTATTTTTTTTAAATTTTTGTAATTTGTATAGAAATTGGTGAATGGCTTCGGATTCTAGCAAAGTTGCCGAGTCTTTTTAGGCCATATAAGGAGATCTTTCATATTATTATCTTAATTTGTGATATTTTGTATATAAAGTTGTAAATAATTTTTAATATTTTAGTGATAATAAAAAAACCGGAAAACCGGTGGAAACAAACGATAAAAACCGGTTGCACCGGTTGTTCGAAATTCATGATTTTGAGAAAAACCGGGGACGGTGGAAGCAAAAAACCGGTGGGCCGGTTTATTTTAAACCGGTTTTGATCACTCTAGTTTAGACCCAAATCGCGGGGAGAGCGCAAGCTCGATGTGGAGTTGCATTTTCAACCGGGTGCCATGACCCATAGAATGGAAGGAGTTTTAGGTATGCTCCGCCCTTAACCAAAGGGGACGACATGCCAAAAACATTAAGTCGAATTGGTACTCATACACTTGTGTGTGGGGGCGTTGGTAGAAGCATTGTATTTCACCCGGTGTTGAGAGCACAGTGCGGTAAGGCCATTGCGGCGGGGACGCACTCTAAACACTCGACTCCTATTGTCTGTCAGTCTATTTAAAATTGTTCCTTTAGTACAGGTCGCACTTTCATTCCAATCTTGCTGAAATTTAACAATAAAGGCTATTTCATACCCGGGATGAAATTGGTCAAAGTCGTTTCAGATTTAGATATATGCCCTATATAAATTTTCTTTCCGATATGACCTTTTAGCGCCACAGAAGCTTTTTCATATCCAATCAGTTTGAAATTTCTTGCTCCAAGGGCACACATTGTCGAATTTGGTGTAAATCTGCTTGAACCTTGTCAAATTTGAAGAAAATTCAGATTACGATATAGTCCTCCGATTTGGCATCTAAGCGCTATAAAATACAAATTGTTATACAGAGCATTATCATAGGACATTGTATTTTTAAATGTCCTCCGAAACTTTCAAACTCTCTTTGTAAATGTTACATATGTCCTCCTTTTCTGACACAAAAGTCCTCCTTTCCGAAAAAAGTTTATGGTAACCCTGCGCAAGAACAAGGTTTACAATTATTCAGTTTTATTATTAAAATACTCGTTCTCCAATTGCAACTTTTCGTGCGCTAAGTCCATTTTTTGTAATTTAAAAAAACACTTTCCAGTCGACCTACGACCTTGACACCCATAAGCAATATTTTAGCTCTCCGACGTACCGTTAAGGAGCTAGAGCAAAAATAAACTTTCCGTTCACATTTGAAAATGATGCTAAGTCAATTTTTTTTTAATAAAGAAAATACTTCCAGTCGACCTACGACCTTGACACCCATGAGCAATATTTTAGCTCTCGTTATGAGCTACCTTTTTGCCATTGACCGATTCCCGATCCGACGTACCGTTAAGGCGCTAGAGCAAAAATAAACTTTCCGTTCACATTTGAAAATTATGCTAAGTCCATTTTTTTAAATAAAAACAAGTAAAATCGTTAAGTTCGGCCATGCCGCATCTTATATACCCTCCACCATGGATAGCATGTGACCCCACAAAATAACTTAAACCTAAAGAATATAACACCGAAACACACAAAAAAAATAGTAGATAGAGAACAGTAGGAATCACAACAAGTTGAATGCTACATACAGGGTTGCCCATATTCGACGGACCCATGTTTTTTTTGGGCCCATTCCAATCGACGAGGCTTGTCCGCAGGCAACAATCTTTGCGTCAATTGAATTTTGTACGGGAACAAATGCAAATCAACGCGAATAATCCGTTGTAAAGTGGACCGAGCCATGCCCAACTGCTGAGAACGGCGTTTTTGGGATGTTCTTGGGGACCTCTCAACACTGGCTCGTACGGCAGCGATATTCTCGGCCGATCGCCTTGGTCGACTTTTATTTGGCCTCTTCGGATTAGAAAGAGCCTCACCAGTCGAAAATTTTTCGTATAAACGCTTAATGGTGTTCTAAGAAGGCGCACTTCTCACATTTTTTAATATTTTAAAAGCACGTTGAGTTTTCACAATTGACTTCTTCTGTTGAATGTAAATTTCAACTATTTCGCGTGGCGTGTATTGTTCCATGGTAAAAATCTGCTTGGACTGACGCTTCAAACGCGGTAAGTCATTAAGCGATCTGACATCTCTGTCAAAAGTTATGGCGTTGCCAGATGGGTCCGTCGAATATGGGAGACCCGTATGGGAGCTATATCTAAATATGGACCGATATGGCCCATTTGCAATCCCAAACAACCTGCAACTATAAGAAGTATTTGTACCAAATTTGATCAACCAAGCTCTATTATTGCGGACTGTAGCGTGATTACCACAGACGGAGGGACGGACAGACGGACATGGCGAAATCGTCTTAGAATTTTACGACGATTAAGAATATATATACTTTATGGGGTCTCAAATCAATATTTAGAGGTGTTACAAACGGAGTGATAAAATGAATATACCCCCATCCTATGGTGGAGGGTATAAAAAACACTTCCAGTCGACCTACGACCTTGACACCCATGAGCAATATTTTAAGAGCTATCTGTTTGCCGATTGTGGCTACGTGCCACACAAATGAAACAATTGAATTGTTGCGAGAAAAGTTTGGAGATTCGTTTATTTCAAAAATTGTGATATGGAATGGCCTCCAAGAAGTTGTAATTGAACACCATTAGACTATTTCTTGTGGGGTTATTTGAAGTCTTTGGCCTTTCGAAATAAACCAGACTCTCTTCAAGCTTTACTAGTCAATAATGAACGTGCCATTCATGACATATGACTTGATTTAGTGGAAAAAGTGCTCGAAAATTGGGTTCATCAAATTCGTTCCTGCAGAAGAAGTCGTGGAGGCCATTTGAATGACGTTTTATTTAGAACTTAATTGTATCGATTGTACTTCACATTAAAAAAAAAACTTTTGAATTTCCTTAACAATAAATGCGTTTTTTTCTCAAAGAAATCATATCACTCTTATTGAAAACCCCTTTACTTCAAAAAACATGGTCCAAATACTAAGGGAATATTCCATGAAAATTGGAATTAATAAAAAAAATAAAATAAAAAAACTTGACTATAAAAAAATTTTGTTTTGGATTCACACAATATTATGCCTCAATCTACACAAAAAAAGTTTTTAGGTCTCGGATATTTTTTGTTGCATAGTGTAATTAATACTGCGCATTTCTGGAACATTTAATAGAAACTGCTTTTTATACCATACACCACACTGTGGTACAGGCTATTATAAGTTTGTTTCACGGCAGATGTTTGTAACACCTGAAAATAACACAGCTAGACCCATCTTAAAGTATACCGATCGACTCAGAATCACTAGCTGAGTCGATTTAACGATGTCCGTCCGTCCGTCTGTCCATGTAAAGTTGTTCGTCGACTACAGGTCGCAATTTTACTCCTATCGTTCTGAAATTTTGCAGTTTAGAGTATTTCGCGGCTGTTAAGATCGCTATTGAATTTGGTTGAACTCGGTTCAGATTTAGATATAGCTCCCATATATATCTTTCGTCCGATTTGGCCCTTTAGTCCTATAGAAGCTGTATTTTACATCCAATCGTTTTGAAATTTAGAATGGTAGAGTTTCTTGATCCATTAACCAACATTGCCGAATTTGAAGAAAATCGGTTAAGATTTAGCTATAGCTCCCATACATATGTTTCGTCCGATTTTTCTCTTTAGTCCTATAAAAGCTGTATTTTACATCCGATAGTTTTGAAATTTAGAATGGTTTCCTGATCCATGAACCAACATTGCCGAATTTGAAGAAAATCGGTTAAGATTTAGCTATAGCTCCCATATATATGTTTCGTCCGATTTGGCCCTTTAGTCCTATAAAGGCTGTATTTTACATCCAATCGTTTTGAAATTTAGAATGGTAGAGTTTCTTGATCCATGAACAAACATTGGCGAATTTGAAGAAAATCGGTTAAGATTTAGCTATAGCTCCCATATATATGTTTTGTCCGATTTGGCCCTTTAGTTCTATAGAAGCTGTATTTTACATCCAATCGTTTTGAAATTTAGAATGGTAGAGTTTATTGATCCATGAACCAACACTACCGAATTTGAAGAAAATCGGTTAAGATTTAGCCATAGCTCCCATATATATGTTTCATCCGATTTGGCTCTTTAGATCCAATCGTTTTTATATCATACACCACACTGTGGTACAGGGTATTATTTAAGTATAAAATGTCCCAAAAGTAAATTTATGTAAACAATTTATACATGAATTACAAAATTTATATATCAGAGTTATTCAATATTACGAGAGTGGTGTAGGGTATTATATAGTCGGCACCGCCCGACTTTAGCCTTTCCTTACTGGTTTCTAGCAGATTTCGTCAAAACTGCCTTTTTGCAAAAAGTTGGATAGAACTAGAGATTCCTCTGTAGAATTTTTTTTTATCGAAAATCATTTTTTATTAAAAAATTCACTAAAATTAAATTTTTTATCGAAATTTAATTTATTTATTTATCGATAGCTCCATGCTAAATAAAGCTAAGTGCAAAAAGGTAGTTTTTCAGGAAAGGCGATCAAAGTTTGATGAATTTTTTTATATTTTTGTGGACCTTTTTTTGCAAATCGAATGGGCTATACTGTTTTGTGAATAACTTCTGATTGGGTTGACCGATAAACACGAAACTTTGAATGAATTTTATTAGTAATATTTAGAAATTAAAAATGCAATCCACCTAAAAACATGCTAAGCCGATTTAGCATGTTTTAGAATGGAGCTATCGATAAGACAAACAAACGTTGTTATTCTGCTTTATTCTTAATATTCGTAACACAAACAAACGCAAATAAAGAAAGCAGAATTATTAAACAATTTAATAAACTTGTATACAATTCAGTTCTCATTATAATTAATGCTTGACCAAAAAGACTCATTCATTGTCAAGACAAGAGAGCTTTTATTTGTTATGCTTGATAATTCATACATGATCTCAGAGATAGTCAAAACATTAGAAAGCTCTTGTCAATTAAGAGCTAGCTGCTACGCGGTGTTGGTAAAAAGTAATAATTCTTCGATAGAGCAAATTTTGACAAAAAGAACTTTTCTTGAAACAAATGTAAATTTTTCGCTAAATTTACGAATCTAAAGTTTTTTTTTAAATTTTTTAAATTTTCAATCCCTATAAAATTTTGGATGTTTTTTCAAAAAAATAAATGATAGCCAGATCTTATTTGACCATTTAGCAACATTTTATAAACTTTTTAGTCAAAAATAAAATTTGAAGGTTAATATTAAAATTTCTGATCTACTTGTTAATAACACTATGCAAAAAAAATAGTTTTTTGTCCGAGACTTAGGTGTTTTGTTTTGTATAGAGAAGGGCATACTATATTATGAAACCAAAACAAAAATTTGTTTCTAGTAAAGTACTTTTTTAAATTTTTCTTTCTAAAATTCCAATTTTCTTGGGTTTACTTTTAGTAGTTGGACTATTTTTGAATTATAAGCTCGATAAAGCCGGGATACCATTTAATTTAAAGAAAGTTATTAGTGCTAGAAATTCTGAAAATATCACTTTTAGGTAGTAACACAAGTTTAGTAACTGCCGTTAAAACAATTAGAAAAAATTATTTTTTTTTTACAAAAAATTAGGTTAAGGTTAACTTAACCTTATATAAACATGATTTAGAGTGTACGTTATATGAGGTTAATTTGAACATTTTCTTTTTTAACAATAATAATATTCATTTTAACTATTCCATGGTTGAATTTTTTAACCATGAAAATTGTTAATATTATAATAATAATTGTTATTGTAACAATGCATTGTTGATTTTTTTTAACCATGACAATTCTTAATATTAACATTTCATAGGCTATTTATTGAAACAATGCATGTTCAATTTAACAATGAAATTGTTAATATTATTAACTATGAACATTGTTATAGAAACCTTTTTATTGTTAATTTAACTATTTAGTGGTTATTTCTTGTAACCAGAAACATAGTTGTTTTAATAATTTTGAATATTAATATTAAATAAAATAAGAAATATTAACTTTTTGCAAGTTTATTTTTTATTTTATTTACGAGAATATATGTTTATATATATGTATGTATTAGAAACACCTGAAAAAAAAAACGATTAGGAAATAACGGGTGATCCAAGTAGAGATACTTCTGTCAATAGCCTTTTTTTGACAGATCACGTGTGAGTCGTGTCATACTGTCATGTTATTTTCGTTAAGTATTGTTTGGCATTTCATCATGGAAAGACTTACGCCTGAACAACGTTTACAAATCGTTCAACTTTATTACGAAAATTCACGTTCTGTGAGGAATGTGTTTCGTGCACTTCGCTCAACTTATGGTCAACAAAATCGGCCTACTGAGCGTACTGTTCGCAACACCATCACCCATCTTGAGACCCAGCATTCATTATTGGATAATATTCGACCGAATAGACCACGTCCAGCACGCGGAGAGTCGATTCGGCGCCGTTCGCAGCAACTCGGACTGACGTTTGGAACGACTTGGCGCATTTTACGTCGAGATCTTAAATTGAAAGCATACAAAATACAGCTTGTGCAAGAACTGAAGCCGTCCGACCATCCCAAGCGCAACATCACTTCGCTCTATGGGCTCTTGAAAATTTCCCAGAAGATCTGACGTTTTCGAGCCAAATTTTGTTCAGCGATGAGACCACATCTGGCTCAATGGGTATGTAAACAAGCAAAATTGCCGCATTTGGGACGAAGAGCAACCAGAAAAGATTCAAGAGCTGCCACTTCATCCCGAAAAAACAACGGTTTGGTGTGGTTTGAGGGCCTGTGGAATCATCGGTCCATATTTCTTCAAAAATGATGCCGGCGAGAAAGTAACCGTCAATGGCGACCGTTATCGTGCCATGATAACCGACTATTTGATGCCTGAAATTGAAGCTCGTGATCTCGGCGACATTTGGTTTCAACAAGACGGCGCCACTTCCCACACATCGCATCAATCAATGAATTTATTGGGGGAACACTTCGGTGAGCAGATAATTCCACGTTTTGGGCCGGTCGATTGGCCACCAAGATCGTGTGATATCACACCGTTAGACTTTTTCCAGTGGGGATATGTAAAATCTAAAGTTTAAGCGGACAAACCCGCTTCAATTCAGGCTTTGGAGCAAAACATCATGCGTGTCATTCGCCAGTTTCCAGTCGAAATGCTGGAACGAGTCATCGAAAATTGGACTCAACGGATGGACCATCTGAGACGTAGCCGAGGCCAACATGTGATAGACATAATCTTCAAAAAAATAAATGCCAAAGAATGTTCTTTCAAATGATAATAAACATTCCCCATTCAATTTGAACTTTCTGTTTTTTTTTTTTTTTTTTAAGTAGGGAACCTCGAAATGGATCACGCTATACAATGAAAAACAAATGACAGATCATGACATATTACAAATGGCCGAAACGTCAACGACAAAATCCAATCATCCCTATTGGAAAACCCGTTATTTAGAGAAATTCCTGAACTATAATTTCATTTGTATTTAAAGACATATTTTATTTGAGAAATGTGGTTTGAAAATATATTTTGTTGTGATTGATTGTATATGATTGATTATACCCTACACCACACTGTGGTACAGGGCATTATAAGTTTGTTTCACGGCAGATGTTTGTAACACCTTAAAATAACACTGCTAGACCCACCTTAAAGTATACCGATCGACTCAGAATCACTAGCTGAGTCGATTTAACCATGTCTGTCCGTCCGTCTGTCCATGTAAAGTTGTTAAGATCGCTATTGAATATGGTTGAACTCGGTTCAGATTTAGATATAGCTCCCATATATATCTTTCGTCCGATTTGGCCCTTTAGTCCTATAGAAGCTGTATTTTACATCCAATCGTTTTGAAATTTAGAATGGTAGAGTTTCTTGATCCATGAACCAACATTGCCGAATTCGAAGTAAATCGGTTAAGAGTTAGCCATAGCTCCCATATATATGTTTCGTCCGATTTTGCTCTTTAGTCCTGTAGAAGCTGTATTTTACATCCAATCATTTTGTAATTTAGAATGGCAGAGTTTCGTGATCCATGAACCAACACTACCGAATTTGAAGAAAATCGGTTAAGAATTAGCTATAGCTCCCATATATATGTTTCGTCCGATTTGGCCCTTTAGTTCTATAAAAGCTGTATTTTATATCCAATCATTTTGAAATTTAGAATGGTAGAGTTTCTTGATCCATGAACCAACATTGCCGAATACGAAGTAAATCGGTTAAGATTTAGCTATAGCTCCCATATATATGTTTCGTCCGATTTGGCTCTTTAGATCCAATCGTTTTTATACCCTACACCACACTGTGGTACTATACTTACTATAAACGAGCTACTATATCGAGCTAAAAGGAGATTATGTTGAGCAAGAAAGAAAAATTTTCCCAAATTTGTTGGGTTTGCTAATTTTAGGACCGCGCTCGTATCTCTTCTCTTTTTGGATGTAACAAACAAATGAACAAAGTCATAATAACCTGTACAACAGTGTGGTGTAGGCTCAGATGAGCTTGGAAAATAATAATGAAGGATATTATACATTCGACGCCGCCAGACTTTAGTCCTGCCTTAATTGGTTTTGTATTGTATGTAAAATCTGATTACTCTTCACCCGAACCTCGTGAAGAGAAATGCTTAAATATATCCATCGTTTGCAAGGCAGAACTTTTGCATTGCGGTTCTTTCACTTTCTCTCTTTCTAATCGCAAAGATATTATTATTGAGAGTATATAATTGGGGCGGGAGCTATGGGACTTTTATAGCTATGCAAAACATTCAACAAACTTTTTCACTCAGACGATTGTCGAGCAACTAAGAGAGAACTTCGGGCCATTAGTACGGATTTAAATTTAAGAAGAAATTTAAATAAATAAAATATTTTACCTAAATTATAATGTTAAAAACAAAAACCTGTAAAGTCATTGCAAATAATTCATATTTTAGTCAACAAATATTAAAACTATCACCGTTAGCGACACTACTGCAACAACAAGTGAGTACATCAATAATTTAGCATCCCAAGAAAACAAAAAATTAAATAATATATCGTATATATAAAGTTTCAATCAAAATTTTTAAATTCCAGTGCCGTATCCGATCATCGTCAACAGCTGCAGCAGCAAACGCTAAAGTCAATGTCGACGCAACCGCAACCACAGGCAGAGAACAATGGGAGCAAGCCAAACCCTACGAGCAGATTCCCACTATGAGCGCTCTAAGAGTTCTGCGCAATTTTCTTCCCGGTGGCAAATACAATAAACTCGATTCTTCAGAGTTAATGTTGGCTTTAAAGGAAGATATGGGTCCCATTGTCAGATTCAAGGCGCTTCTCGGTAGACCCGATGCTGTATTGACCCACAACCCACTTGATTTCGAAATCGTTTTACGCAATGAAGGCATTTGGCCCGTTCGACCGGGTTCGGAGGCACTCTTCTATCATCGTAGCGTATATCGGGCCGATTTCTTCCAGGGTGTGGAGGGCCTCTTAGGAACGTAAGTATTTTGTCATTGTCATTCTTTATGAAATGCTTGTGTGTCTGAAGTGCAGCCGGCACACTGGATAAATGGACAAAAGTACAATTGAAGAGAAAAAAATATACTTTTATTATACCCTACACCACACTGTGGTACAGGGTATTTTGACTTTGTTGCATTTGTTTGTAATGCATAAGAAACTGTATGTATCTGATCAGTTCTAAATTCGGCAAAAAGAGTGTTCTTATTACCTGAATGAACACTGCCAAATTTGGGGAAAATCGGTTCAGATTTAGATATAGCCCCCATATATATGTTACTTCTGATTTGACATGTAAGCGCTGTAGAAACTGTATTTTATATCCAATCAGTACGAAATTCGGCAGAAAGAGGTTTCTCCTTACACGAATGAAGACTGCCGAATTTGGGGGAAATCGGTTCAGAGTAAGATACAGCCCCAAATATATATGTTACCCCCAATTTGACATGTAAGCGTTGTAGAAACTGTATTTTATATTCGATCAGTACGAAATTCGACAGAAAGGGGTTTCTTATTACATGAAGGAATACTGCCAAATTCGATAGCGCAATCCATTCACCGTAACTGTTGATCCAACCTCATTTTCGAAAAAGTAAGGTCCAATGACCCCAGCGTACCATAAACCGCACCAAACAGTCACACGTTGAGGATGGAGAGGCTTCTCAACAATATATCTTGGGTTTTCCAAGCCCCAGATGCGACAATTTTGCTTGTTGACGTAGCCACCGAGGTGGAAATGGGCCTCATCAGTCAAGATGATTTTTCGATGGAATTCCGGATTTCACCATTTCAGATTTTCACCATTTTTGTAGTGAATAATTTTATAATTTCAATGCGTTGTTGAATCGTGTATCGTTCCAATTTTAGTAATGGTGAAGTTTCTACTTGTCAAATGTCAAAGAATAAAAGCTCCAAAAGTGACAGCTACCGAAATACCGGGTGATTCAAAATAACACCTCTTGTTGGAAAACCCTGTATAACCCGGGAAGGTCAAAATATCTCCTCGCACTAGAGAGGAAACTATTGTCTACGCTAGTATCAGTTCTGACGGGATACACTGCCTGATCGGCGAACACGCCAGAAGATTAGGTATTGACTCCAATGACTTCTGCAGAAGCTGTGGAGATGAGGAAGCAAGTGCTCAAATGCAAAAATTCCCAAAAATTTAAAAATAGAACTTTCAAAAAACCCTCCCAGCGTTACCCAGGGAAAACGATTATCTAACAAAATAATTTGGGTTTATTGATTTCAGATGATCCACCACTGAGTTATGTTGGACACCGCAATTCTACTTTTTTCCAAGACACTTCCAAATTATTGCAGCCATTGCTAAAATTTTAATACTTCTGCAGGAATTTTTACACAATATTCTTCGAAAGTTATACTTTAATATAATCTGGTTTTAATCAAAATATTTTAAATGTGTCGTCAAAAAAATCGTAAAAATGTGCCTTTATCTTATATCTGAATTTCACGAAAATTCGTCGAAGTTTTGAAATTTTTTTTTAAAAAAAATAAACTTGTAGAAATTCGTATACAGGGTCTCCCATATTCGACGGACCCATCTGGCAACGCCATAACTTTTGACAGAGATGTCAGATCGCTAAATGACATACCGCGTTTGAAGCGTCAGTCCAAGCAGATTTTTACCATGGAACAATACACGTCACGCGAGCGCTCTGAAATAGTTGAAATTTACATTCAACAGAAGAAGTCAATTGTGAAAACTCAACGTGCTTTTAAAATATTAAAAAATGTGAGAAGTGCGCCTTCTAAGAACACCATTAAGCGTTTATACGAAAAATTTTCGACTGGTGAGGCTCTTTCTAATCCGAAGAGGCCAAATAAAAGTCGACCAAGGCGATCGGCCGAGAATATCGCTGCCGTACGAGCCAGTGTTGAGAGGTCCCCAAGAACATCCCAAAAACGCCGTTCTCAGCAGTTGGGCATGGCTCGGTCCACTTTACAACGGATTATTCGCGTTGATTTGCATTTGTTCCCGTACAAAATTCAATTGACGCAAAGATTGTTGCCTGCGGACAAGCCTCGTCGATTGGAATGGGCCCAACGAGTCCGTGGGTCCGTCGAATATGGGCAACCCTGTACATACATATTTTATTTGAGAACATTTATTTATTTATATGAGCTCCAATTAAATTTTTTTGGTTTTCAAATCAAATTTATTTGCTCAGAAATATATACATATTTAAAAATTTGTGTTCGAAATATATTTTCTTTCCATTCAAAATATCAAAAAAGGCGATTTTTTTGCTATGTTTAATGTCCTGATGAAATTGTTCTACGAAAAGGAAGGACAATTTCATCAGGTCAAAGTAGAAAGTCATTGTGTTGATGGAGTTTTTTCCAGTGTAAATAAAACTGGCTTCTTCCAATCATAATGACTGGAAGTCCTTTTTTTTCGAAAAAACTCTTTATAAAAATTTGTTTTAACATTCATGTCTTTTTTGTTCCTTTTTTTCCAATTCTCAGCCAAGCTGAAAAATGGGGCTCATTCAGATCAACAGTTAATCCCGTCCTAATGCAGCCTAAAAATGTACACATGTATTTCAAAAAAATGTCCCAAGTCAATCGGGAATTTATGGAGAGGTAAGTACTCTAGGAAATTGAACGTCGGATTTCAAGCAGATGCCCCCCTTCTTTGCAGAATTTCTCAAATTCGCAATCCAAAAACGCTTGAAGTTCCCGATACTTTCGAAGAGGAAATTAATCGTTGGACCTTGGAATCTGTATCTGTTGTAGCTCTAGACAAACAATTGGGTCTGATCACAACAAATCGTGATGATCCCATTGCAAAACGTCTGTTCAAGTCTCTGACCGAATTCTTTGAATCTTCCTTTGAAATTGATTTTAAACCGGCCATATGGAAATATTATAAAACTCCATCGTTTAAGAAGCTAATGAATAGCCTGGATGAAATTTTGAATATAACAAAAACATTTGTGGATGAGGCAATTGCACGTTTGGAGGAAGAACGCAAAAATGGGGTCCCAGAGAAACCCGACAGTGAGAAAAGTGTATTGGAGAAATTAGTGAAAATTGACAAGAAGGTAGCCTCGGTAATGGCCATGGATATGTTAATGGCAGGTGTTGATACGGTGAGTAGAAATGTTAGGTTTCATGGAATTCCAAAAATGAGCAAGCTCATTTAATAATTTCGCAAAAAATATTCATTAAATGTTTTTTTTCAGACCTCAACCACATTCACGGGTATTCTTCTGTGTTTGGCTAAGAATCCTGAAAAACAAGAAAAACTGCGCGCAGAAGTAATTCAGTTGTTACCCAAAAAGGACTCGGAATTTAACGAATCTGTCTTCAAAAATATGCCCTATCTAAGAGCTTGTATTAAAGAATCGCTACGTGTGTATCCCTTGGCCGTAGGTAATGCTCGCACAACTGCTAATGATACAGTTTTAAGTGGTTATCGAGTACCCAAAGGGACACAAGTCTCAATGATTTCCACTTCGTTACTGCGCGACGATACACATTATCCTCGAGCTCGAGAATATCTGCCCGAACGTTGGCTGAGAGCCTCCAAAGGCTCGGAGAACTCCAACGAATGTCCTCACGCCTTAAAGGCCAGCAGTCCATTCATTTATTTGCCCTTCGGCTTTGGTTCACGCAGCTGTATTGGACGTCGTATTGTGGAAATGGAACTGGAGCTGGGCATTGCCCGATTGATACGCAATTTCCATGTCGAGTTCAATCACCCCACTGAAAATGCCTTTAGAAGTCTTTTAATTAATGTTCCCAATATTCCATTAAAATTCAAATTTACTGATGTTGACAATTAATTGGGGAAATTAAAGGGAAATTTCAAAATTGTTATGTATGTTATTATATAATCGTTATATATTTATATGTAGTAATAGTATTATTTATAAATATATAAATATATAAAATTATATAATTATATTAAATATTATCTTATTACCACAAATCCTTAACGTTATATAGAAGGTCCTTGAAAATTAAAAAAAAATCATTTAAGATAAAATGTGTTTCTTGAAGTGGTACGTAAATTAACGTAAACTACTGAAAATTAATTTCAATTTAATTAAAAAAATCAGTGCAGCACAGGGATGGTCCGTCGTAAACTGTGACGTATATGACATACATTTGAGACGTATTCGACATACGTATACAACGTCGTAAACCTAATGTCGGAAACTTGACTTTGTCACTAACAGTAAATAATTAGCAAATCAATAGAAAAGAAAAAATATTTATTTTGAACTTTCAAGTTTATTTATTGGTTCAAATGAATTATTATTTGTTTATAAATTAGGTTTATTCTTCACTCGAATCTCGAATCTCTTCAATGCCTTCAAAGTTGTCTTTTTTCGCGTATTTTAAGTAAACTTCCAGCAACTTTATAGATCGTTCCGATTCTAATAGATTTCGAAAATCAGAATGCACATGGGACCCATTGGAGAAAATGCCTTCTAATTATGCAGTTGACGCTGGGATCATCAGTAATTTTAGAGCAAATGATGCCAATGCGTTATGTCGACTTTTTGCCATATTCCAGAATAAGTCAGGGCTTCTATTTTTTGAAGCAAGCACAGGAATGGGTGGGTGTCAAAGTTTGTTGGAGAGCGGCAGACAAACTACAAACTTTGATACTAGCTTTGAAAAAATTGTCTCGTGTGAATCAGAACTTATATAAAATTTTACAAAAAAAAAAAACTGAAACTGAACGATTTATTGTTCGTCAAGAATATAAATTAAATGGTCTACAAAAGATGTGAAGAAAAGTGAATTTTTATGATCTGAAAAGATGTGCGTGCCATTGTTGAAAAAGTAGATTTATCGCCGAAAGTAGTTGATTTTCCGATTTGAACTTATTAATTAAGGGTTGTACTCTATATCATACCATTGCGTAAATATTGGTATTCGACCAAAAACATATATTTTCTCAAAAAAAATTAAATGAATTTGTATCTCGGATTTCGACTAGTTTTTATGTATATGGTGTCTACCAGATTTTTACGTGAAGGGCTGAAGTCTGCAGCGTCCTTAGAATTGATATTACAGTTTACGACATATCATACATTTCAGACGGGTTTATGACGTATGTGACGTTTACACCTTTCTGACAGTCGTAAACCTACAAAATCATGTCGTGGACCATCCCTGGTGCAGCATTTTCAGCTCATTGATTTGGGACGCAATTCTGAGAATTGGACGTGAAAGTAGCCCCAAAAATAAGAACTTCTGCATCATTCGTTTAATTAATTTAATGGCCATACGAATTTTTTTTGCACAAGGTGTATTTTTAGCGCTTTTTCTATATTTTAACACAAAAATGGCCACAAAGATATTTTTTCAGTTTTTTGGAAATTAAAACTTGTTGTTATGGATTTTTTTGCTCAAACGAAAGCTTGATCACTTTCTATAAGGGCTTTGCGGTCTATTAGTGGGATGGACTTGTTTATATTTCAAAATAATGATAAACATCTCAAACAACTAAAGGTGGTACATTTTTATAATTTTAAAATAATCCTAAATTAAGTGGTCTTCATCATCTTCGTCTAAATAATTCTTTTCTTCCATCATCAAAAAAATTATTTGATCCATTTTTTTCCACAGCAGGAAATCGCCAAACAATCAAAAAAACTTCTAACTGTTATGTCTCCTACAAACAAACTAAACTAAACTCAAACTAACTCATCTAAGAACATATCGTCGGCTCAATGCTATTTTGTTCCATACGCCATTTTGTATGATCGGAGAAAAACGCAATTCATTGTTTGAGTAAAAACGGGACTGAAGAGTTACACACTTTTTATTTCATAGGGTTTCCAACAGTGTTTGTATGCATTTCTATGCCATTACATCCAAAAATAAGCAAGTTATAAAAATTTTTGTATTTTTTCGTATTTGTATTACATGGACCACAAAAAAGGTCGGTATGGAAGGACACTAATTTACATATTGTGATCGAAAGAACGTAAAATACTGAGTGAAAAGTATAGGGCGATAGAAAAATTGAGACATAGAACAAAAATATCGAAATTATTTCCCGTTATTCAGAGTAAAACAAATTTACCCTACCAATATCTCGAAAACTAGGCGAGATAGGAAAAAATGATTGCAGATTCTGAAAGAGCATGCTTGGAACCATATTATCAACTCCTAACTCAAAAAACACAAAAATGGCATATGGACCAAAAAAGCATTAAGCCGACGATATGTTCGAGACAAGTGTGCAAACATACGTCGAAATTTCATGTATATAGAAATTTACGTCGAAATTTAATGTTTATAGGAAATTTCGTCGAAATTTCATGTTTATAGGAAATTTCCTCGAAATTTCATGTTTATAGTAAGGGGCCGTTCAAGTATTACGTAAGCACTATAGGGGGGTGGGGGGGTCTTTGCTTTGCTTATTTTTGATGACATTGGGGGGGGGGGGTGTTGGAGATGGTGATTACGTCAGCAGTAGTTCTTTACTTTTTTCCACATATGACAACCCACACAGATTGTGATTACTTCAGCAGTAGTTATTTACTTTTTTACACATATGGCAACCCACACAATGTCTGTGCTCGAAAACAAAACCCATATTCGGGGATTCCCATAAATAATGAGTACATTTAGGTACTCGCTTAGAATTTCTTCAATCAGTTTCGTTTCGGTACGATTGACGATTTGACGTGGTGTAAGCAAAGCAAAGCAAGTAAATATTTGTGTTACCGTTGATCCACTTTCGCCAAAGTGGAATTGTTTAAGATGTCGTTTCAAATAGACAAATCCAAGTTATACCAACAATTGTTTGAAAGTTTTAAAAAATCTCATACAAATACAAAACTACAAAAAGTACAGAAGTTAGTTAACGAAGTGTGGCGTAATTATAAGTTACAAGCAAAATCGGACAAGGAACTTGATATTATTGTCTCTAAGAGAATTGAAGAAGAATTGCAAGCAGCGACTAAGAATAAATCCAATCTACTACGATTTTTTTCCAAGGTGAGTGATGAAGTTAATGTAAATTAAACAATCACCCCTATCACAGAAAAAATTTCACGTGAAATGTTTTGATCCCTAGAAAATACAAAGTAGAAATTGAAGTCTATAGGTATATTATTCTGCGTTAAAGATATTTGCAATGAAGAAAATGATAACTACTCGTCTTATAAGTCTATTCAAGTGGAATTATTTTCACTTTCCATTTTTCCCTTCAATTTTTCTGGGGAGCAAAACTTTTCACATGGAATTTTATTCACGATAGGGGTGAATATTAAATGTACTCACTATAGTGTGTATGTATTAATAAGACAAACATTAGCAGTACCTATAAAATGTTTTAATTTTTAGGCAACGAATACCTGTAAGCCTGCAGAAAAACCACAAATTATACAGCCAGCTTCAAATTCTAAAGAACAAAAAGACGACATAAACCCCGGAGTGGAATCATAACAGCAATGCGAAAACACAGAAAATACAGATAAACAGCCGAGAGCAAAACCTTCGCAGGAAGCTATGAAAAATAAGATTGCTCTACTCGAAAAAAATCTGAATGCTTTGTATTCTGCCAGAGATAGTATGCCAAGCCGTGTTGAAGTTGATAAACAAATCAATAAGTTGCGCGAAGAATTAAAAACAGCGAAAATGTCTTTAAACAGGAAGATTCAAAACGAAGTTGCCCAGAAGAAACACAGAGATGGTATGAAAAGAAAGTTAGAAGATATTTCTCATGCAAATCCAGAAATAAAAAAAAAACTATCCATGAGGGATTCAGTGGGACGGCCTAGCCTAGAAAATGATCAACCATTATTATTGAAAACAATTGCGGATATTGCTTTATTTGGCAGTGCAGCAGATGATAGAAGACGAACAGAATCTATTCGCAGTGTAAAAACTCTTGACGAATTAACACAAGAATTACGAAAAATAGGATTTGACATTAGTCGAAGTGGGACATATCTTCGTTTGATTCCCAGAAAATCTAATTCTGCAGAGGGACGAAGACATGTATCGACAGTCCCTGTAAAGCTCACTCGGGCTCAGACTGATCAGCACAAAAGCCACTTAGATAGCAATTTCGCTGAAACATCAATCCATTATTTGGAGAACATAGCATCCATACTTGGACCAGATCAAGTATTTTTCATATCTCAAGATGATAAAGCTCGGGTCCCTATTGGTGTAACTGCGGCACATAAGCAAGCACCTCTTCTAATGCACATGGAATATAGAATCAAATTGCCTGATCACGACTGGGTAATCGCTGAGCGGCATAAATTAATACCATCAGTTTATGCTGGTATCAAAATCACTTCCAGTATGCTAGGACAACCGCAAGCCGTTGGATATTCTGGACCAACATACATCGCTATTCGAAGTGGAAAGCATAGTTCATCTACTGCAAATACTCATGCTCATGATTTCGAGACGCTTCTCCAACTTGAAGAGTTTCAAGCATTAGCTAAAACTGACCATGGGTTGGTAAAACCAGTAGTAATCATGACGGTTGGTGGAGGGCCAGATGAAAATCCGCGTTATACAAAAGTTATAGGGTTTGCTATTAAACACTTTAAGCGACATGATCTCGATGCATTGTTTTTAGCTACCAATGCTCCTGGCAGAAGTGCGTATAACAGAGTAGAGTGCAGAATGGCTCCTCTTAGTCGGGAACTGGTTGGTTTGATATTGCCTCATGACCATTTTGGGTCACATTTGGATGCACGTGGTGTTACAATTAATGAACATTTAGAAAGATCCAATTTCGAGTTTGCAGGAAATGTGTTAGCTGAGATATGGAGTTCAATGGAAATTGATGGCTATCATGTTACTGCACAATATGTTGGGCCGGGCGAACAAGATCTGCCTGATTTGCCAGATATTGAATGGTATTCAGAACATGTGCGTGAAAGCCAATACTTACTTCAAATTGTAAAATGTAGAAACATAGAATGCTGTCGTCCAAGAAGTGGCCTATTTAGATTACTAGACAACAGGTTTCTTCCACCACCAGTAAAAGTAAAACAAACAGTTGATGACTTGGTTTTGGATGATGGAGGGCAATTTCTCAATCTTCCAGTCAATTTAGCTCTACGCTTAAATTCTTCACTCAAAGATTTCCTACAAATGCCATACGATTATTTTTGTCCGACGGTAAAATTGAAGCTATTAAGTCGAACATGCAAAACGTGTGGTCTTTATCATACTTCCGTCAAGTCACTAAATCGTCACATCGAGAAGATCCATAAAAAAGTAAACACGCACACTGATATGAAAGTTAGGCCTTTAAGAGTGGCTGCTCGTCGTGCTAATGAACTGATGTGCATTATTCAAAATTTAGAGCACCAAGATGTTGAATGGCTCGATAAAAACGACGTAGACATTCCAAAATCGAATGAAAGTGAGCAGACACACAACATTGAGCAGCAAACATCCAATGTCATCGAAAACTTAGAATCATGGATTCGGGTGTCATGGACTGAAGACTGTTAATTGGAATTAATATGTACACCAAAAATTTAAATGAATTTTGTTTAGTTCGTAATATTACTTAATAAGATTATAATATTTGTACTTTACTCTATGTTGAATACCGTATCAATAAAGTTTGTTTAAATGAATATTATGTGCGTTAAAGTCCTCTATCCTAAGCCTATTTTCTTATTTCTAGAATTTTAAATGCTGCTCATGAATGAATAACAAAACAAGTAAGAAAGTTTCAGTCGGGTAAACCGACTAAGGTATACCCTCACTTTGTGAGTAATATTGAATATTACTCGAATTATTCTGTCAATTTGTGTGGGAGGTACCAGAAGGTATATATATATTTTTTTTTGCTGAACATTAGATACTTTAAATGCATTGCACTGTGCCGACTTATAAGCATTTATGTGCACTGGTATAAACGTTATGAGACATTAAATTGTGGTATGATTTGGGCATTTTGTGTGGGAGGTACAAAGAGGGGCGTGGCAATAACGCCCATTTTTCACAGGGCTATAGACACTATAAAAACATTACACTGTACAAAATTTCAAGTATTTTTATACACTGGTTTTAATGTTATAAGCTGTTAACT
This sequence comes from Eudasyphora cyanicolor, assembly GCA_963930755.1. Lineage (NCBI taxonomy): Eukaryota > Metazoa > Arthropoda > Insecta > Diptera > Muscidae > Eudasyphora > Eudasyphora cyanicolor. Next base: position 278,956,324 of record OZ005734.1, on the reverse strand, counting down.
TTTGGTGCAAAAAGGTACCTTTGTGTGGGAGGTACCAAAAGGGGCGTGACAACAACACCCATTTTTCCCATGACTGTAGGCAATATAAAAGCATAACACTGTACAAAATTTCAAGTATTTTTATACACTGTTATTAATGTTATAAGCTGTTAACTTTTGGTGCAAAATGGTGCATTTGTGTGGGAGGTACCAAAAGGGACGTGGCGACTTCGCCCATTTTTCTCGAGTTGATAACGACTAATAAGCTAATACTATGTGTGGAATTTCAAAAGATTCGAATAAGTAGTATAGCAGTTACTAAATAATCAATATTTCATAACATTTTAACCCTTTGTGGGGGAGGTACTAGAAGGAGTGGACCAACATGGCCCATCTTCGAACTTAGCCGGAGATAGAAAAAAATATTACCACATACCAAATTTGAGGTCAATCGGTTACTCCTTTCGAGAGTTATCGTGCGCACCAGCCAGCAGACAGACAGACAGACAGACAGACAGACAGACAGACGGACGGACATTGCTCATTCGACTTAAAATGACCCAAAACGGATTTCCTCCGAACATACTTGGGGTCTTAGGTCACTCCTTCGACGTGTTACACTTTTTTCCGTAGCAAATGATATATACCCTCGTCACACTAAAGTGAGGGTATAAATAGAATACATTAAATGAAAAATGCATATAACAATGTTTACGTAAGCATGGGGGGGGATAAGAGCTTTGCTTACTTTTGATGACAAGGGGGAGGGGGGGGGTAAATAATTGCAATAAATCTGCTTACGTAATACTTGAACGGCCCCTAAATTTCCTCGAAATTTCATGTTTATAGGAAATTTTCTGGAAATTTCATGTTAATAGGAAATTTCCTCGAAATTTCATGTTTAAAGGAAATATCGTCGAAATTTCATGTTTATTGGAAATTTCGTCGAAATTTTATGTTTATAGGAAATTTTGTCGAAATTTTATGTTTATAGGAAATTTTGTCGAAATTTTATGTTTATAGCAAATTTCGTCGAAATTTCATGTTTATAGGAAATTTTGTCGATATTTCATGTTTAAAGGAAATTTTGTCGAAATTTCATGTTTAAAGGAAATTTTGTCGAAATTTCATTTTCATAGGGAATTTCGTCGAAATTCCATTTTTATAGGGAATTTCGTCGAAATTTCATTTTTATAGGGCATTTCGTCGAAATTTAATGTTTATATGGAATTTCGTAGAAATTAATTTTTATAGGGAATTTCGTCGAAATTCATTTTTATAGGGAATTTTCTGGAAATTTCATGTTAATAGGAAATTTCCTCGAAATTTCATGTTTAAAGGAAATATCGTCGAAATTTCATGTTTATTGGAAATTTCGTCGAAATTTTATGTTTATAGGAAATTTTGTCGAAATTTTATGTTTATAGCAAATTTCGTCGAAATTTCATGTTAAAGGAAATTTTGTCGATATTTCATGTTTAAAGGAAATTTTGTCGAAATTTCATGTTTAAAGGAAATTTTGTCGAAATTTCATGTGTCGAAATTTCAGTTTTATAGGGAATTTCGTTGAAATTTCATTTTTATAGGAAATATTATCGAAATTTCATTTTTACAGGAAATTTTATTCTTATAGGAAATTTCGTCGAAATTTCATTTTCATAGGGAATTTCGTCGAAATTCCATTTTTATAGGGAATTTCGTCGAAATTTCATTTTTATAGGGCATTTCGTCGAAATTTAATGTTTATATGGAATTTCGTCGAAATTAATTTTTATAGGGAATTTCGTCGAAATTCATTTTTATAGGGAATTTCGTCGAAATTCATTTTTATAGGGAATTTCGTCGAAATTCATTTTTATAGGGAATTTCGTCGAAATTCATTTTTATAGGAAATTTCGTCGAAATTTCATTTTTATAAGAAATTTCGTCGAAATTTCATCTTTATAGGACATTTCGTCGAAATTTCATATTTATAGGAAATTTCATATCTATAGGAAATTTCGTCGAAATTTCATATTTATAGAAAATTTCGTCGAAATTTCATATTTATAGGAAATTTCGTCGAAATTTCATATTTATAGGAAATTTCGTTGAAATTTCATATTTATAGGAAATTTTGTCGAAATTTCATATTTATAAGGAAATTTCGTCGAAATTTCATGTTTATAAGGAAATTTCGTCGAAATTTCATGTTTATAGGAAATTTTGCCGAAATTTCATATTTATAAGGAAATTTCGTCGAAATTTCATGTTTATAAGGAAATTTCGTCGAAATTTCATGTTTATAGGAAATTTTGCCGAAATTTAATGTTTTAGAATATTTCGTCGAAATTTCATGTTTATGGGAAATTTCATGTTTATAGGAAATTTCGAACTTGAATCTTTATTTCATGTTTACGTCGAAATTTCATTTTTATAGGAAATTTCGTCGAAATTTCATGTTTATGTTAATAGGAAATTTCCTCGAAAAAACAACATATTTTTCATAAAATTGTAAATGTCTGTCGGTCTGTCACCGCCTGACGACAGACTGACGAACGGGCGCAACAAGTTCAACAACATTAGTGAAAATTAGTACAAATTATATAAAATATTCGTCCACTGTGTATATCAATGATCTATGACATACAACCAACCGCTTTGTTGTACTTGTATTTATTTTCTGCTTTATTCCTAATATTCGTAACACAAACAAACGAAAATATAGATAACAGAATTAATAAACAATTTAACAAACTTTTATACGATTCAGTGCTCACTATCATTGACGCTTGACTGAAAGACTCATTCATTGTTATTGACATCACGAAAACGAGAGAGCTTTTATTTGTTATGCTTTAGAATTCATACATGATCTCAGAGATAGTCAAAACATTAGAAAGCTTATGTCCAAAAGGAGGTAGCTGGTACGCGGTGTGGGTAAAAAGTAAAAATTCTTTGCTAGAACAAATTTTGACAAAAAAAATTAATTTTTCTTAGAAGTAAATGTACATTTGTTCGCAAACTAAACTTGCACTTGGCTCAGAATTTATAATAATAACCTATAAACTTTATTTTTTACTAAAAACTTTATAAAATGTTGCTAAATGGTAAAATAAGACCTAGCTATAATTTATTTTTTTTAAAAAATGTTGCAAAAATTTATGGGAAATTTAAAAAATTGGAACATTGCATTCTTGAGTTTTACGAAATTTTTAATTGCTCTTGAATGGGTGAGTCACTTTACGTCGTTTAAAAAAAGATAACCTAATGGGCAATTTTTTGTGTTCTTTTTAATTTATACATTTTTTTTCCCAAAAATCCAGATTTTTACAAATCCAAAAGAGTAATTGGATTTTTAGGGACTCAAATTTGTAAAATATATGGGCGATATACTAAGGCAGTTTTCGAAATTTTTCTTATATTTCTGCACAAATTAATTTTAAAATTCCTTTGTGTGAAATTTCGAAGTAGGAATATTTTTATACCCTCCACCATAGGATGGGGGGTATATTCATTTTGTCACTCCGTTTGTAACACCTTTGAATATTGATCTGAGACCCCATAATATATATTCTTAATCGTCGTAAAATTCTAAGAAGATTTAGCCGTGTCCATCTGTTGTAATCACGCTACAAACCGAAATAATAGAGCTAGGTTGATCAAATTTGGTAGAAATATTTCTTATAGTTGCAGGTTGTTAAGGATTGCAAATGGGCTATATCGGTCAATGTTTTGATATAGCTCCCCTATAGAGGTCGCTCCAAAATACGGGTTTTGAGCCATAGGTACTGCATTTTTAAAGCAATTTTGCAGTTTGCATTCTATTTTGACAAGAATTCATTACAGCAAAAATTTTAAAAATCGGTTCATATTTTGTTAGAGTCACCCTATAGAGGTCGCTCCATAATGTATGTATTTAAGCCATAAATACCATATTTTCTAAGCATTTTAACTGAATTATTCCAGATTTTATTTTTAATTTTTTAAATCAGTTCATATTTTTGTATATTCCACCTACAGATGTCGGTCCCAAAAATGCTTATTTAATCCATAAACACCACATTTTCTAAGAAATTTAGCAGATAGTTTGCAGTTTGTATTCTATAGGGTGATCCAAGTAGAGATACTTTTTTCAATAGCCTTTTTTTGACAGATCACGTGTGAGTCGTGTCATGCTGTCATGTTATTTTTGTTAAGTATTGTTTGGCATTTCATCATGGAAAGACTTACGCCTGAACAACGTTTACAAATCGTTCAACTTTATTACGAAAATGCACGTTCTGTGAGGAATGTGTTTCGTGCACATCGCTCAACTTATGGTCAACATAATCGAGTCATCGAAAATTCGACTCAACGGACGGATGGATGATGGACCATTATATTAGACGAAAATGAAGGCTCCCTAATGTTATATTATTAAAAGCTTTCCTCAACAAATTACGATAAATGGTTCTCCAGTTATGCTACAATATATGGTTGAACCTATTTTTTTAAATTTATCTTTGTTTTCACAGATAAACAGGGCCCATCCCACTAATAGACCACAAAGGTCATAAAGGAAATGATCTGAGCTTTCTTTTGCTCAAAAACGTCAAAAATAAAAATATATTTTTTTACAGAAATGTCAAAACTAGTGTAAATTTCAAAAAAAAAATTTTTGCGAATTAGTTATGTTCTTAAAAAATATTGAAGAAAAACCAGTGAAAACACAATAGGCAAGATTTTCTAAATACAAAGGTTATTAGTTATATGGATGGGGAAAAAGGTTGGTTTGACCATTATGTCAATATTCAATACCCTCCAACTCGGACAGTCCTAAAGCAATTGCTCTGGAATTTTGTGTCTACTATCCAATAGGACTAAAGTTGCTGCAAGTTTCATTCCGATCAGAACATATCGCTTTTAAAAATTGGCTCACTTGACATGACGTCCCCCATATACAGGGTTTTCCAATAAGAGTGTTATGATTTCTTTGAAAAAAAAACTCTTATTGTTAAGGAAATTCAAAAGTTTTTTATTTAATGTGATGTACAATCGATATAATTAAGTTCTAAATAAAACGTCATTTAAATGGCCTTCACGACTTCTTCTGCAGGAACGAATTCGATGATACCAATTTTCGAACACTTTTTCCACTAAATCAAGTCGTATGTCATGAATGGCACGTTCAATATTGACTTGTAATGCTTGAAGAGAGTCTGGTTTCTTTCGAAAGACCAATGACTTCAAACAACCCCACAAGAAATAGTCTAATGGTGTTAAAACACAACTTCTTGGAGGCCATTCAATATCACAATTTCTTGAAATAATTTAATCACCAAATTTTTCTCGCAACAATTCAATTGTTTCATTTGCTGTGTGGCACGTAGCGACAATCGGTCAATAGCAAAAAGATAGCTCTTAACGAGAGCTAAAATATTGGTCATGGGTCTCAAGGTCGAAAGTGTTTTTTTCTTTGGATTTAAAAAAATGGACTTAGCACCATTTTCAAATGTGAGCGGATGTTTTATTTTTGCTCTATCTCCTTAACGGTACGTCGGATCGGGAATCGGTCAATGGCAAAAAGATAGCTCTTAACGGGAGCTAAAATATTGCTCATGGGTGTCAAGGTCGTAGGTCGACTGAAAAGAGGTTTTTTTGGATTTAAAAAAAAATTTCATTAAAAAAATGGACTTAGCGCACGAAAAGTTGCAATTGATAATAAAACTGAATAATTTGTAATGCCCTTTCTTTCGAAAGTCCAAGACCCCACAAGAAATAGTCTAATGGTGTTAAATCACAACTTCTTGGAGGCCATTAAATATCACAATTTCTTGAAATAATTGAATCACCAAATTTTTCTCGCAACAATTCAATTGTTACATTTGTTGTGTGGCACGTACCCACAATCGGTCAATGGCAAAAAGATAGCTCTTAGCGAGAGCTAAAATATTTCTCATGGGTGTCAAGGTCGTAGGTCGACTGGAAAGTGTTTGTTTTTTTAGATTTAAAAAAATGGACTTAGCATCATTTTCACATGTGAACGGAAAGTTAATTTTTGCTCTAGGTCCCTAATGGTACGTCGGATCGAGAATCGGTCAATGGCAGAAAGATAGCTCTTAACGAGTGCTAAAATATTGCTCATGGCTGTCAAGGTCGTAGGTCGACTGAAAAGAGGTTTTTTTTGGATTTAAAAAAAAATTGACTTAGCATCATTTTCAAATGTGAACAGAACAATTTTTCTCAACAATTCAATTGTCCTGTGTGGCACGTGTTTTTTTTTGATTTAAAAAAAATAGACATACCATAATTATACCCTACACCACACTGTGGTACAGGGTATTGTGACTTTGTGCATTTGTTTGTAACACCTAAAAGGAGAAGAGATAGACCCATTGTTTATTATACGATCAACTCGGAATCACTTTCTGAGTCGATTTAGCCATGTCCGTCTGTCTGTCTGTCCGTCTGTCTGTCTGTCTGTCCGTCTGTCTGTCCGTCTGTCCGTCTGTCCATGTATTCTTGTAATCAAAGTGCAGGTCGTATTTATGGTCCGATTGTGATGAAATTTAGAATAGTGCTCTTTTTTGGCCCAAGGACGATCCCTATTGAAATTGGTTAAAATCGGTTCAGATTTGGATATAGTCCCCATATATATGTTTCACCCGATTTGACATGTAAGCGCTGTAGAAACCGTATTTTACATCCGACCTGTACGAAATTCGGCAGAGAAAGTTCTGTTATTACATGAATAAACACTGCCAAATTCGAGGAAAATCGGTTCAGATTTAGATATAGCCCCCATATATATGTTTCACTCGATTTAACATTTAAGCGCTGTAGAAATCGTGTTTTATATCCGATCAGTACGAAAATCGGCAGAGAGTTTGCTTATTACATGTATGAACACTGCCAAATTCTTATCGCAATGCCCATTATCGTATTGGTAGCCAGGTGTAGAGTATTATATAGTCGGCTCCGCCCGACTTTCTGTCTTTCCTTACTGGTTTTTATTTAAAAAAATGGACTTAGCGCACGAACAGTTGCAATTGGAGAACGATTATTTTGATAATAATAAAACTGAATAATTTGTAAACGATGTTCTTGCGTATATATCTCCATTATGAAATTGTAAACACTACTGACTACAATGAAAAACAAATGACAGATCATGACATATTACAAATGGCCGAAACGTCACTTCAAAATCATATCATTCCTATTGGAATATCCGTTACTTTATGCCATCTGTGAAGAATTTTTAGATGTGTTACAAACAGAGTGACAAAATGAATATATCCTCAATTCTATGTTGGAAGGTATACACATATGTAATATCAGTTCATGATTTGTGTATTGCTTGAAAAATAATGAAGGATTATACGAGTATAGAGTCGCCCAACTCTACTTCAATGATTGTTTTTATATTCCATGTAAAATCTGTGTACTTTTCACCCGGACCTCGTGAAGATAAATGCTCAAATGTATCCATAATTTCTCAGAACTTTTGCGTTGCGTTGTAGCTTCTTTTACTTCTTCTCCTTCTCTTTCTAATAGTAAAGATATTCTTGATGAGAGTATCTAATGGGTGGCTATGCGGCATTTATAGCTTTGCAGAACATTCAATGAGCTTTTTCACTCAGACGATTGTTGACCAACCAAACGTGAAGTTCGGGCCATTAATACGGGTTTAAATTTAAGTAGACATAGAAACGAAAAACGAAATCTAGCACAAAAAAATTAAAATGTTAAAAACAAAAACCTGCCAAGTCATTGTAAATAACTCATATTTAAGACAACAACTATTTAAGAAATCATCGTTAGCGGCAATACAACAACAACAACAAGTGAGTACACTCCACAAAAACAATTAAATTAACTAACAATTCAAATAACAAATTTTGAATTTCAATAAAATTTTAAAATTCCAGTGGCGTAGCCGATCATCTTCAGCGGCTGCTGTGACCAATGCTGAAAACAATGTCGACTTAACCACAGCCGCACACAGAGCAGAATGGGATCAAGCCAAACCCTTCGAGCAGATGCCCACTATGGGCGGCCTCAGAGTTCTGCGCAATTTTCTTCCCGGTGGCAAATGGCATAAACTCGATTCTACAGAGTTAATGTTGGCTTTCAAAGAAGATATGGGTCCCATCGCCAGATTAAAGGGGATTCTTGGTAGACCCGATTCTGTACTGACGCACAACCCACTCGATTTCGAAATGGCTTTACGCAATGAAGGCATTTGGCCCGATCGACCGGGTTCGGAGGCACTATTCTATCATCGGAGCGTACATCGGGCCGATTTCTTCCAGGGTGTGGAGGGCCTCTTAGGAACGTATGTATTTTGTCATTCTTTTTAACTGCCTATGATAAAGCAAATTTAGCTCTGAGGTGGTCTGTCTCAGAGAGGGGTAGGTAGGGGTTGCAGTGACACATTTAACAAATAAGTTAACTGATAAAAATTGAACCATAATCACGGTCGTTATCAATTTTTTTAAGTGCATAATAGTTGTATGTCTGAAGTGAAGTTTGCATTGTGGACATACAGACGTTGAAGTGAACAAAGACAAAACATAGTGTTTGTAAAGATTTGTCAATCATTACCACAAGTTTTCGATTTGTAATTCCTCAAAAGCCAAAAGTGTAACAAATCGCAGGAGTTGGTCGTAAGACCCAACGTATGTACACAGGGTAAAATCACCATTTTTGATATGTTTGAACTGAAAGAAAATATATTTTAAAACTAATTTAAATATTGTATATTTGATAACAAATAAATTTTATTTGAAAATCATGAAATTTAGTTTGGAACGCATATACATATTAAAATATTAGAACATAATATATTTGCAAACTGACTTTTATAAATAAAATATGTTTTTACATACAAACAAAGTTATTGTTTAAGAAGTTTTCCAAAAATATTTTATTTAAAAATGATTTTTAAAACTTTGGTGACTTTTTCGAATTTTAGTTAGTTTTTCCTAGATTCCGTGTTAACTCTATAGTTAAAGGTGTCTTTGGCAGCATTAGCTTTTGTTTTACATAAATAATTTTTAATTTATAAATATTCCAATTCATCTCTTTTTGTCAATCTATCAATGCAATTTATAGTTACGAAAGATTATATGATTTAAATTTTAACTGAATTTATGAAACTTGTCTTTAATATACACGGGGCAAAATCGCCTACACGGGGTAAAATCGCCATTTTTGATATGTTTGAATCGAAAGAAAATATATTTGGAACACAAATTTTTAAATATTATATATTTCTTAGCAAATAAATTTTATTTGAAAATCAATAAAATATATTTGAACGCATATATTAATATATTACAACAAATTATATTTGCAAACTAAATTTCTCAAATAAAATATGTGTTTAAATACAAATAAAATTATTATTTAGGAATTTTTCCAAAAATATTTTATTTAAAAAATATTTCCAAAACTTTTGCTGAGTTTTTCATATTTTAGTTTCAATTTTTCTTGGGTTTCGAATTGTATCTCCCAGTTATGATACCATATGCAGCATTACCTTCTGTTTTAAATCAATCATTTCAAATTTCTGAGTATTCCAAGCCATCATTAGGTGTCAATCCTCTAAGTACTTTATATTGATCCAAGATTATATGATTTCAATTATTATTTTTTATGAACATTAAAAATTTCTAAAAATTTAACTTTGAATTACTGAAAAATTTGACACAATTTATGTATTTTATGAATATTTAAATGCAAATAAATATTTGTTTCGGAAATAATGGTCCCAAATAAAAACATATTGGAATGTAAACAAATATTTGTTTGAACAACATCTTCCCAAATACACAATTTTTGTGTGTACCAAATATTACATGCTTAGAGTCTACCCAAACATATATATGTTTCAAGCCGAATATGTTTGGGACAATATACTACAGAAGCGATTTCTTTTCAGCGTGTAGAAATTGATACATTGCCAAAATACTTAAATACAAATTAATATTTGTTTCAGAAATATTAGTTCCACATAAAGAATTGTTCGAATGGAAACATATTTTTGATTAAAACAATATCCTCCCAAACATACACTATTTGTGAGTGTCAAATATTATATATTTGGAGTGTACCCTAAACATATGTATATTTCAAGCTGAATATGTTTGGGACAATATACTAAAGAAGCGATTTTTTATCAGCGTGTATGTTTGGTATGGTAAATGTTCACAATCTTCAAAATTTCAGACAAATCGACTAGGAAATGTGGTCTTTATGGAATATGGAACCAAATTTGAAAACATCCTCTATATGGTGCCCATCAAAAACATGGGTCGATGTGGTTATTTTTTGTTGTGAGTAATTTTTGTCGAAATAACATTCAAATCTCAAACTGATTTGGGAAATTTCCTGTCAAATATAATACGAACTGCAAACTTTCAGATAGATTGAAAAGAGGTTTTTTTCATAAGGAAGATATATCAGAACCGGTTAACCGGTTCCTCATCAATATTTAGAGGTGCTACACGCAGAAAAAATAACGGTTCTATAGTATATTGTCCTAAAAATATTCTGCTTGAAACATATACATACACACAGAATACAGTTTGGTTGCCTCAACCGAATTATTTGCCAACCGAATTTTGTGGTTCTGTCTACTATCATGCGATTCCATCAGGACAACCAATATTTTGGCTGTGGTATACTTCTACTTCCATGTTGACAACAATCATATTTGGTTGCGCGAACTACGAAAATGGTGGCTAAAATTATCTGTTGTATGTTGCCACAACCAACTGACAATTTGTCAGTCATATACTACCAACAATTAATTAAAAACAGGTTTCTTTAATTTTTATTTTATTTATTGAATAAAAAACCAAACAATTCATAATAAAATTAAAAATCCCATATTACAAATTCATCACTGTTATGAGATGTGGAAATATTTGACACAAATTTTAGTACACAAAAAAACACAAAACATTTATGCAAATATCGCTTAACCCTCTGATTTCAATATCATGATTGTTGCTCTCATTTTTTTATTTATGTAAAACATGTTGCACAACATATTCTGCATTCCACACATTATTATCCACACGAGATTATTTTTGACTACATATACCGCTCTTGAACAAAATGTTGAAGATTTATTTATGTCGAGTAATTTTATTTTTTGTTTGTCATGTATCAGCAAAAGAACAGCAACCAATCTTTCGGTTGTATTTCCCAAAATACATTTGGGAAATGATTGGGATAACCAATAAACGATTATTTATTAACATTTTTTCTGTTGTAGTAACCAATTATTCGTTGCGATAATAATCTTTGGTCTATTCATACAATTTCTGTTGTCAAGAATAAAACATTGGTTGTCACAACCGAAAATCGATCATATGGTACTATAATGAAAATTTAAAATTGGTTACCACAACTAACCGAGTGTCAATGAAAAAAACAATCTTAATTCGATTGATACAACCATCGATTTAGTTGCAAGCATTTTCATTTGATCGTATCCATGTTATTATTGTTGTTTCAACTAATTATGTATAATTACAACCGACAGACGGTGTAGGCAATATACTTTTTGTTGCTAGTACTATTTTTTTATTGTTACAATCGAATTCCTACCAATTATTTTCCTGGGTGTACATGTTTAGGGTACACTCGAAATATATAATATTTGGTACACACAAATATTATATATTTGGGAAGATGATGTTATAAGCAAATCCTTGTTTTTTTCCCAATATATTTTTTATTGAAGAATTCAGAAAATATTCCCATATCGATACGTTAATTTTATGTAAATTTTAAAGTATTTCAGTAATTTAAATAGAAATTTTAAAAGTTCGTAAAATTTCTTTATTTAGAAATTCAAAATGTACACGCTGAAAAAAAATCGCTTCTGTAGTATATTATCCCAAATAAATTCGGCTTGAAACATATATATGTTTAGGGTACACTCTAAACATATAATATTTAGTACACACAAAGGTTAATATTCAGGAAGATGTTGTTCTAAACAAAACTTTGTTTACTCCCAATTTGTTTTTATTTGGGACTATTATTTCCGAAACAAAAAAAATGGGAATTTAAGTATTCAGAAAATACATAAATTGTGTTATATTGTTCAGTAATTCAAAATATTTTTTTACAAATTTATAATGTTCGTAAAAATAATAAATAATAATTGAAATCCTATAATCTTGGATCAAAATAAATTTTTCGGTGGATTGACAACTAATGATGGCTTGGAATACTTAGAAATTTGAAATGCTTGATTTGAAACAGAAGTCAATGCGCATATGGTATCATAACTGGGAGGTACAATTGGGAACCAAGAAAAAATTAAAAATAAAATTCGAAGAAGTCAGCAGAAGATCTGAAAATCTTTTTTAAATAAAATATATTTGGAGAAATTCCTAAAGCATAATTTTATTTGTACTTAAACATATTATTTATTTGAGAAATTTAGTTTGCAAATATATTTTGTTGTAATATATTAATATATGCGTTCCAAATATATTTTATTGATTTTCAAAAAAAAATATTTGCTCAGAAATATATAATATTTAAAAATTTGTGTTCCAAATATATTTTCTTTCGATTCAAACATATCAAAAAGGCGACTTTGCCACGTGTATCCTTTGAAAAAAATTTAATACTTAATATGTCATATTTAATTGTAAGAAAAATTCGAAATCCAGAAAAAATTAATACTGAAAATCGGAAAATTGAGCAAAGTTTTAAAAATCTTTCATAAAAAAAAACAATTTTGGGGAAGTTCCTAAAGAAAAATTGTATTTGTATTTAAACACGCGTTTTATTTGAGAAAATTAGTTCCCACATACGTATATATCTTAACATATTAACATATGCGCTCCAAATCAAGAGTTTATATTAGCAAGGGTCGGTCCCCATACAAAAACAAAATTGTTGAGCCAGTCACCCTCTAGTTTTGAAAATTATCTAGAGACAATTCCGGGGCATAATCTTGTCTCTTGATAATGTTCAAAACTAGGGGGTGACCGGTGCAACTTTTGCTGTAGGTGTAACACATCGAAGGGGTGATATAAAACCCTGTGTATGTCTGTCTGGAGCGCACGATAACTCACGAAAGGAGCTTTTATACACGGGGCAAAATCACCTATTTGATATATTTGAATCGAAAGAAAATATATTTGGAACACAAATTTTTAAATACTATATATTTCTGAGCAAATAAATTTTATTTGAAAATCAATAAAATGTATTTGGAACGCATATATTAATATATTACAACAAAATTTATTTACAAACTAAATTTCTCAAATAAAATATGTGTTTAAATACAAATAAAATTATTGTTTAGAAATGTTTCCAAATATATTTTATTTAAAAAAATTTTCAAAACATTTACTGACTTTTTCGAAATTCAGTTTTAATTTTTCCTTGTTTTCGAATTAGACCTCCCAGTTATGATACCTTATTCACTTCCGTTTTAAATCAATCATTTAAATTTTCTGAGTATTCCAAGCCATCATTAGTTGTGAATCCTCTAAGTAATTTATTTTAATCCAAGATTATACGATTTCAATTATTATTATTTTACGAACATTTAACATTTCTAAAAAATTAACTTTGAATTACTGAAAAATTTAACACAATTTATGTATTTTCCGAATACTTAAATGCAAATAAATATTTGTTTTGGAAATAATAGTCCCAAATAATAACATATTGGGTTGCAAACAAAGATTTGTTTAGAACGACATCTTCCCAAATATATAATTTTTGTATATACCAAATACTATATGTTTAGAGTGTACCCTAAATATATATATGTTTCAAGCCGAATATGTTTGGGACAATATACTACAGAAGCGATTTTTTTTCAGCGTGTAGCTAGTACCAACAAACCCGTAACAAATTCACATTATTGTCACACCCATTTTGGTACCTCCCACACAAATTGGCCACATTATATCAAAATTTAATGACTCATATGCGTTGTTACCTATGTAAAGGGTCCAGCAACAGGGACGCTACAAAAGTAGACCGACAGGGACAGCAAACGACGCCATATTTTTTTGCAGCTCTTTTAACATTTCTCTTCAGTAAGGTTTGCCATTTCATGATGGAAGGATATACGAGCCAACAACGAGTCGAAATTATAAAAATTTACTACCGAAATTCGCAGTCAGTGGTTCGGATTTTCATCGAAAAATCATATTCAGCGATGAGGCTCATTTCTGGCTGAATGGCTTCGTCAATAAACAAAATATGCGTTATCATTGCATCCCGAAAAAATTACTGTTTGGTGCGGTTTATGGGCCGGCCGGCGGCGTCATTGGGCCGTACTTCTTCCGTGATGATAAAGACCGGCACGTTACTGTGAATGGGAGTCGCTACCGTTCAATGATAACCGAATATTTTTGGCCCCAATTGGATGATATGGACTTGGAGGACATGTGGTTCCAACAGGACGGCGCCACAAGCCACACAGCGAATGCCACAATCAATTTATTGGAAACCAAGTTTGGAGAATGTGTTATCTCACGAAATGGTCCAGTCGATTGGCCGCCTCGGTCGTGCGATTTGACGCCGTTAGACTATTTCCTGTGGGCCTACGTCAAGTCTATGGTCTATGCCAACAAGCCAGCGACGATTGATGAACTTCGTACGAATATCGAACGTGAAATTGCAGCAGTATCGGCCGATTTATGTTTGAAAACCGTCGAAAATTGGGTTCAGCGTCTGGACTTCTGCATGCGTGCCCGTGGTGGCCATGCAAAAGAAATCGAGTTCCATACATAATGGCAACGAACGTACTTTCACAGGTATAAGGAATAAATCGTTTCGTCCTGAATTCTGAATTCAATAAAAACTTAGATATTTATTTAGTTCATTTAATTGGTAAAAATACATAAAAAGAATAAAGTTAAATAAATGATCAGGATGATCCGTACACGTCCGTTCGCTACCACTTCAACTATACGACTCTCTTTCTTGCTCAACCGTCTTCTTCGTCCATCATTGTGTGGGCAATTCATGATTGCCATGTCGCAAACAATTCGTAGCCTTACACAGGAATAAAGAATTGCATTGATATCCAAAACCGGTTTTTGTTTTATTTAAAAAAAAAACATTTGTAGCGCTCTTATTGAAAAACCCCAGATTCATTCAAACCAAATGCCCATAAGTTCTGCAGCAATCATCAAAATGTTTTCATAGACTGACAAAGAGTGACAAATGTATTCCACAAAGTTCTTACAAAGTGAGAGTAGTATACCTTAGTCGGTTTACCCGACTGAAACTTTCTAACTTGTTTTTTTTAATTTAATATTTCAAATGGAAATATCCTATTCGATGATTTAAAAAAAAATCGTTTTTTTGTGAGAACGTTGGAAACATTAGGAAAAAAATCGCAAAATATATTTTAGTTCATTTTTTTAAAGCGAGCATCCTATCGAATAAAACAATGCCTACACACAGAATACAGTTTGGTTGCCTCAACCGAATTATTTGCCAACCGAATTTTGTAGTTCTGTCTACTATCATGCGATTTCATTTCATTCATTTCATTTATTTCGTACAAACTTGTAATTCAAAGCCGTCTGGCCAATTAAACATAAATTACAATATGCATATAACTAAGCTTTTTAACCAAGGGTAAAAAACTACTCATTGGTAAATAATGATATGTTGATTTGTTTAAACCTAATTAATATATAAGGAATAAATAATATAAATACAGATTGGGTATACAGAAAAGTATTTAGGATAACTAAATAGCTACTTAGTTTCATCAATACAACCAATATTTTGGTTGTGGTATACTTCTGTTTCCATGTTGACAACAATCATATTTGGTTGCGCCAACTACGAAAATGGTGGCTTAAATTATCTGTTGTAGTTGCCACAACCAACTGTTTTAAAAAATTGGTTGTTCTGACAATTTGTCTGTCATATACTACCGACAAAAACAGTTTTCATTAAGTTTTATTTTATTTATTAAACAAAAAACAAAACAATTCATAACAAAATTAAAAACCCCATATTACAAATTTATCACTATTATGAAATGTGGAAATATTTGACACAAATTTTAGTACACGAGAGTACAAAACTTTTATGCAATTACCGCTTAAACCTGTGCTTTCAATTTCATGATTGTTGCTTTTATTTTTTATTTGTGTAAAACATTTTGCACAACATATTCTGCATTCCACACATTATTATCCACACGAGATTATTTGTGATTACCTATACCATTCTTGAACAAAATGTTGAAGATTTTTTATGTCGAGTAGTTTTATTTTTGGTTTGTCATATATCAACAAAAGAAGAGCAACCAATCTTTCGGTTGTATTTCCCAAAATACATTTAATTATTCTAAATTTGGGAAATGATTGGGATAACCAATAAAATATTATTTGTTAATATTTTTTCTGTTGTAGTAATCAATTATTCGTTGCGATAATAATCTTTGGTCTATTGATACAATTTCTGTTGTCAAGAATAAAACATTGGTTGTCACAACTAAAAATCGATCATATTGTACTATAATGAAAATTTAAAATTGGTTACCACAACTAACCGAGTGTCAACGTGATTGGACACAACGGAGTGATTGGAAATGAACGGGCAAACAACATGGCTTCAAAGGGCAGAGAACTTCGAGTAATAAACTTGGAAAATTGGAAACCTTTCGAAGCCACGAAAAATGAGTTGAAGCACTGGGCAGTGATGGCTCATAAAACTGTGTGGAATAGCGCAACAGTAGGAGCAACTGCAAAGATACTGTGGGGTGACCCAAATGAAAAGAAAACAAGAAGTCTTCTGAAACTAAACAAGATCGATATTAGTAAGATGATGAGTTTACTAACGGGACACTCAAGCTTACAAGCACATCTTCATCGCATAGGAGTAGCAGGAAACGACGAATGCAGGGCATGCAGAGAAAACATCGAAACGATGGAACATTTTCTGTGTTACTGCCCGGCTTTCACACATGCAAGATCCCAACATTTCGGGTCCGACATATTGCCAGACTTGACTCATCTCAGAGAATATTACTGGAAGATACTGAGAAAATTCGTGTCTAATACCGATTTTCTGTAACTCGTGAGGTATAAAACAAGTAAGAAAGTTTCAGTCGGGTAAACCGACTAAGGTATACCCTCACTTTGTGAGTAATGTAATATTGAATATTACTGGAATTATTCTGTCAATTTGTGTGGGAGGTACCAGAAGGGGTTTATCAAATACACCTTTTTTTTGCTGAACATTAGATACTTTAAATTCATTGCACTGTGCCGACTTATAAGCATTTATGTGCACTGGTATAAACGTTATGAGACATTAAATTGTGATATGATTTGGGCATTTTGTGTGGGAGGTACAAAGAGGGGCGTGACAATAACGCCCATTTTTCACAGGGCTATAGACACTATAAAAACATTACACTGTACAAAATTTCAAGAATTTTTATACACTGGTTTTAATGTTATAAGCTGTTAGCTTTTGGTGCAAAAAGGTACC